>CM056582.1:88816593-89416593 GCA_029721435.1 Gymnothorax reevesii | reverse complement strand
ATCATGTTCCAGTTCCATGCATTACACTTCGTCTTCCCCGTCTTGTCTCGAGTGTTGTATTTGCTCACGGCCCCTTGTCTTGTGTGCCACTCCTTCGGGTGATTTATTGGTTTCTGGATTTCAATCTTCTTTCATTATCTAGTGTTCTCTCTTCCTCTTACTTTTACTATATTACTAACACCTACTAACAGTTTGTTATTTTTGTAATTTTGTATTTTGTATTTTTTTGTTTTTATAATTACTAACCAACACTAACCTTGTATGTTTTGACTAACTTAATAACGAGCACTCGGGATTGTATAGCTGCACTTACTAATTGACTAACGATCTCTCAGCATTCGCCCTATTCTAATCTCCGCCTCTTGCCTTTCCCTAATTATCTCTGCTGCAATTTCTGTGGGTCTCCACAAACTGCTTCGTGCTTTCCTTTCTCTAATCCAGGGGTTCCCAAACTTTTCCAAATCAAAGCCCACTTAAAAATCTAAAAAATGTCCGCGGCCCACCTTTGTCCTATAAACAGTACATAGGCAAAATTATTCATTCTCAGAACACTTAACAGCAACAATCATTGTTGTTGTTGTTAAGAAAATAAAATAAATAAAAAACAACAACAATAATTGTAGTTGTTGTTTTTTGTTTATTATTATTATTATTATTATTAATATTATAAAGATTCAGGATTGAAATAAAAGCATGGGGGATAAAGGAAGCCCAAACTTTTAATCTGTGGTGTACACACAAGACAGAATTAATTATCGAACACAGTACGTGCTCCTCCGATTATGACCCCCGGTCACGATGACCAGAAAGCTACGTTCCGATCATAAACTATATAAGGTTCCTAAAATATTGTGAGGTCAATAACACTCAATAGGTAATTACTTCTAAATATTTTTTAAAAATCGTGCAATAAACATTTTACAATAAAAATCATGAAAAATCATATTTGCCAAAATGAATCATATTTTTAATGACCTCTCACAGCCCACCTGCAGTACCACCATGGCCCACACTTTGGGAATCACTGCTCTAATCTATACACCCGGTGGTCACCCGGAAATGTATATTAGATGTCTGTTTGTTTCACTGCCTTGTCAGATCATTACTTCCTTGCTACCTGTGCCACGCTTCTCTTGCCTTGTATCATTGTGATTTATCTTTCTGACTGGACCGTCTTAGACTTTGAGCTTTGCCTTCTCTCAGTACTTTGCCGCTTTCTTGTTTATTGACCCATTTTTGTCTGACTTTGATTTTTGTGATTGGTGCCCTGTTTACGGTTCTGAATTTCGCCCCCTGGATTCTGATTTTGGATTGTGGACTTTGTACTGTCGCCTGCACTATTGGGGGGTCTCCCCCTTTAGAAATAAAGCCTCCTTTTTGCATTTTACTGGTGTTTGCACTTGGTTCATTTCGTAAAACCTCACAACCTCAAAATGCGGTTCTCAGTGGACTGAAGGAGGCAAGGTGTGACAGTTAAAGGTTCCTGTCATTAGAAATGCCTCCTAATAAGTACATGCCCTGGCTACCTTGCTGATGAGCCTAGCTCTTTGGCGATGTGGTCAGTGCGTTTGACTGTTACCCGGGAGTCTGGGGTTCAATTCCCCGCCTAAGCCCTCCCTCGGCCTGCCACACAAGATAGGCACTTGTTTTTCACCGGACAAAATTGCCAGTTTGCTTAGACATTAACGCAGTAGTTTTAAGGGGAATAACAGTGGATGTTCTGATTGGTCTGAATTGAACCAAATCCCCACCATGCAAAACAGGTAACTGATTCATTTTAGACCAACCCTTTTGACAACAGTGCCTCGGTTCCATTTTGCCTCCAGCCATAACATAGGATTTCAAATAAAAACACTGTATCAACAGTAAAATTTGGTGTTGGTAGTATTATTGTATTGGATACTTGCTGCTTCAGGACTGAGGAATCATTCATGGAGCCATTAATTCTGCTCTCGATTGGAAAATTCTGTAGGTGTATGTTTGGTAGATAATCTTTGACTTGAACCTGAAATGGAAGTAGTTTATGCCAAAAGATAACAATCCATAGCACAAGATTCAGAGCCGAGGAAAGAAAATGGGTCAGCTTAGTCAAATGTTCTAACTTAAAGCCGATTACAATGCAGCGGCAGGAAATGGTTTGTCTATGCTGGTAACTGTCCAATGTGGCTGGATAAAATCAATTCTGCAAAATTGTTTATTCTATTTATTTTTATTTTTTTATACTGGGAGTCCGCTTGAGAGCAAGCTCTCTCTCGCAACGAAGGCCAGTTGCAATAAAATAAAAATTGGCCTCCACATTGATTTCAATGACTGATCTCCTGTAATCAGAAGCATTTGGTTTCAGGTCTGACTGATAAAGACTGCTAAATCAGCTTTTTTATGTTTAGCGGTCTACATTTTCAGATGGGTGACATACTGTATGTATTGGATAACTTTTTTCCTTCAATAAATGAAACGATCATTCAAAAACTGTATTTGATTTTTTTATATCTTCTGTTCTTCTCTTAAAATTTTAAGAAGATCTGACACCATTTTTTGAGACAAAAAATGCAAAAATAGAAAACAGTTGGAATTGTGAGGAGAACTATATCCCAGATCAGCATGCCTACTCAGAGATGCTGGCTAAGGACAATCCCTGGACTGCAAGCTGTGAGTAGGCTTCAGCGGGCGAAGATGTAATGTAAATGTAATCTAATGCAGTGAGCTTTGGCTGTATTATGGCACAAGAGGTCTACACTCGCTAAAGTAAAATTGGCAAAGCTTGGAGAGGAATGAAGAGTGAGGAGGTGCAAGAAAGGGTAGTTTAAGAAGGAGAAGACTTGTCGGCAGTGCCAGCAGTTCAGAATGAGTCGCTTGTCATGCAGGACAGAAAAGACAGCCGCCTGGATCAGTACATCGCACAAAGAGGCAGAATCTTCAGATATCTCCCACAAGGAAACAGCTCAGTAAGTGGTGTAATTAACCAGCATCAAATAAGGGCATGTAGCTCTCCGCCTTCTCCTAATGATGAATTTTAGAAATCTCAACTGTCACACAAAATGCGTGAGCTTCGAACACCTCCTTGTTGCTATTGTTTTTTTTTTTTTCCAAATAATTACAGATGTTCATATTTAACAACGCCTGATTGACTAATCAGTGGCTGTCAATCACCCACAGTTACTGCTACTTAGTGATGATATGTTAGAAGGCAAATGAATGGAGTACATTATGAGCGATAATTGCAAGTTTCTTGTAAGTCTGAGAGTGCTCCAGAGGAGGTAATGTGCTCGAGGAAATATCTGGGGTTATAAGTTTAAATTTCAGAGTTGAAAAGCAGACAAACACATTCTTAAAAAAAAAAAAGAAATAAAAAATGCAAATTCTTGCAGGAGGAATTTCATTCTAATGGCTGACTGAAAACAATACTTACGTGCAACAAGGCTTATTCATTCACTAAGAATGTAGGTATGTAGTTTTTTAGCTAGTTGCAGCGAATGCTCTCCGCCCATACGGATGCATATTTAATAAAAATGCTACACAAACTGGAGTGCTTCCCCATTTCCCTGATTTTTCACTACCTTCCTACAGATAAAGTTTTTTTTTTCATGGCTACAATGAATGAATATGTTGGATATTATTTTTTTACATGGTTTTTGCAATGTTTGGCAATTGGAAAGTGGTACGGACACATTAACGAATGTAATAGTAAATTTTAATAAAATAGCTGCAGGAGGAAATACAATGATTTGCACATTACTGGAAGCTTCAGTTGCATGCAATAAATACCCAAAATGCAGAATAAAGACAATAATTAAACAGACGTGGTTCTTTTGGTACATCTTGCACTCATCTGATATAGATTTCTGCTACCATTAGTCAGCAGAGTAAAATAAAAAGTGCAATTTTATTCAGCCTTGTTGATTGCTTACTATTTTTACTTTATTGACGTTGCAGTGTTTTTCCAGAAATGCTCATAATACAGTCTCCAAAGACAATATTATGGGCAGTTATGCTCTGTTCTGTTCTATCTTGAGAAGGCAATATCTTCGGAAGATGAGCTTTTCTGCACCGTGAGTTTTTTTTTAATCACCTGTCTATATCATTATAACTTCTTAATGCATTTGTAAATGCCAGTATTGAGGAGGTATAATATAAGGTGCTTGGGAGAGCCGTCTCATTCACTAGGCATTTTGCCCAGCATAACCACCTGCTGCAACAGAAATGGCAGGATTGGTTCCCTAGTGGAATAATAAGACATTTTTTGATGGGACAACATATTTTGCCTGGGCCCCCCAAAAGTCTAGCCAATTGCTCTGTTGACAGGCATTAGGCCGTCTCCCTGGATTTGGATATGTTAGCTCCTGCTAATTGGCAGTGGACTGGAGGGGAATCTGAAACATTTGTCCCTGCCTGAATACAAAGACTGACACCTGTGTCAGTAAATGTCTTGAAGTTTCATGGGGTTTACAGACAGCCTTCAAGGAAACCTGAATGTCATATGACCTGCCAACTACAATTAGTAAAATATGGTTTTCTTTGTTAATTGTTCGTCTTTTTTTTATTGACATCTTCACCAAGTGGACACCAGCATTTAAGTTTCAAGTAAAAATGTGGTACGATCAATTTCAATAAAATGAGTTGTTTGTGAGAATCCAGAGTTGGAATATCTACAAACACCACTAGTACAGGGGTCACCAACCCTGTTCCTGGAGAACTAGCATCCTGTAGGTTTCTGCTTAACCTCCTGTTCAGCGCACCTGATTAAAAAAAATTTGCAACTTAATTGCCCAGCTCATCTTGTTAAGTAGCTAATTCCCTGAATCAGGTGCGCTGAATAGGAGGTAGAGCAGAAACCGACAGGATGGTAGCTCTCCAGGAACAGGGTTGGTGACCCATGCACTGGACTATAGCTGTCTATGATAATGTAGTTATGAAAAGAAACTGATATGCTTTGAGTTCTGCTGTTATTTGCAGTGACAGCTGCAGTGGGATAGACAGAAATAATAGCGACTAAAGAACTGTATTTGTGGTCCTCAGTTAGGAATCTGTAATTTTTGTTTTATTTCAGTTTCCCTCATCTTTCTTCATTTAGGGTTTTGTATCTGTATTTTTCTTTGTGACACGTATCTACATTGTTCTGTTTACCTTTACTTTTTATGTGTCATGCCTGCCTCCTCTGTTAATTAGTTTCCGCCGCATTCTGGCTACCAACGTCAGTTTTGGTTTTGTTTTGTCGATTGATATCAATTATTTTATTACTGTCTCATTACTTCACTTCTCCCCTTGTTCAATCTTCACACCTGGAGAAAATTTCTATGGTTTCTTTTCTTTCTTTAACCGCTGATTTGACGATATGAAACAGGCTATTTAATTCATAGTTCACTTTAAGAGCATTGAATATTGATCCAATGGGATCCAATGATGAGAAAAGTGAAGCATTTTATTACGAGTTCTATTGCGGGTGAAAATGGTCGTGCTCACAAGGGGTCAGCATCCGACACGTGACAACGAACAACAGGAAATTTATGTAATATGAGAAAGTGACAAACAACACCCAGCCAGACAGTCTAGCCCCACATATACCGTCCCAGGGAGATGGCTTTCTATTAGCAGTATTCACAAGTAAGCCTAGTCTCCCCTAACAGGATGTCCAGCCCCCTCAAGTTAACCTGGTAAAACAATGTCGACTACCCTCAGGTGCCCCATCGATTCACACGTTTTCCCAGGAAAAAACCGTTTGAGGGCCATCAACATTTTGGCTGAAACCAATCACTGATGGCCTTCACAAAAGCCCATCCATATGTATGCAGAGTAACAGTCCAATGGAATCATATTAGAAACATTGAGGAAACACTAGAAAAACCATACATGCCTCTGCGGCGTTGGTTTCCCATTGTTACTCACTGTCCACACTCTAAAAAAAAAGGGGTTCTTGAGAGTGCTATGTAGAACCTGGGGTTCCTTGCTAAAGAAATGGAACCTTTAGCTCAAAAAAGGTGCTATTTCCTTCACGAGAGGATTGTTTGAACTTCAACGACCGTTTGTGGAACCTTCCAGGAGACACTCATCCTACATCCCCCCAACTGCTCCTGATATGCAGGTTGGCGCCTTGCATGGCAGCCTCCGCCATCAGGGGCGGAGGCATAATTGTAAAGAGCTTTGGGGTCATGTCATGTAACCAGAATGCGCTATATAAATGCAGTTGATTTACCAAATTCAACTGAAATATAAAGGTAAAAGGTCTAGGGTATGAATGAACCTTTTAAATGTGCAATGTAGGAAAAAAAAATGCAAGAACCCCAAGGGTTCTTTAAATTGAACCCACTGGAATGGTTCTATATAGAACCTTTTGAGGGTGCCATATATGTACCAAACTATAGAACCTTTAAAGGTTCCTTACGGAACCTTTTGTTTTTAGAGTGTACATGTATGTGCATTTTCGTTCCGGCATAAGTTTGTAACTGTTGTTGGTATTTTCTTGCCAGTGCCGCATGAGCCTTGATCTGTGTGCCCGTATGCCCAGTATTCTGACTCTGCCTATGCCCCACCACCCCCCGCTCGGCAGCTGGATTTTCTCATGCAAAGTCAGCTGGCACTGGTGTAGCTCTATCCCTGAGTAGCTTACTACCTTTTCACTACCTTTTCAGTGAGCCCCGTGAATTCACAATAAGGCATGTATTTGGAGCCTATTTTGCTTCCTGTTGGTTGTTCGTTTGTTGCGCATGATCTCCAATATAACACATAATCTTCATAGCTGCAGCAGAGGTGAAATACTGAACAACAAGATTATCATTACTGTGACAGTCATGTTGACCCTTAGAGTTCCTCTGAAATGTGGAGTCGGTCGTAATAGAGCATTATGACATGTCGAGGTGGATAAGAAGCAGGTAGACCTGTCAGGAGTCTGACAAATTGGTTCCGGCAAAGCTTCCTTGGAGTGCTGGTTTGTCAACAGACCGTGGACCTGCCATTCTTCAAATTGGGAGGACATGAATCAAATTTTGTAGACTGCAATGCCTGCTAGATATCATGCCTGCTCCTGTTAATGCTTCCATTACACCTTGGCCAATTAAAATTAGCAGGCACACACTTTTTTTTTGTTTCTAAATTGTGCAAATTTATTTTTGGAGGACAGCTTTTTGGAGGACCTTGCAAAAAAATAATCATTCTGCCTTATTTCTCCCAGCTTTTATGGTAGTCAGTTCAACTAAGTGAATAGTAAGACTGATTTACTATTACAATACTTTTAAATGACCATAGGTGAAATCCCTAAGGGAGGGAAGATAAAAGTGCTAATTTTTCCCCCTCCATGAACTCAGTCGGCTCAGCAACTCATTCTGCCTCATGTTTGAAGAATGATACAAATAAAAAACAGTTTTTGGCGCAAAGTACTGGGCAGAACCTTCTATTACGTTTTTTTTTTATGTCAGTAGTTCACATGATAGAATGTGAATGCTGGACAGAGATGAATGGTTTTAAGAAATTTTTTTACCCAGATTGTCATTAAGGGGCCTATATGAGACTGTTATATTGTGGAATAGGGGGCAAATGATATGACCTGGTTAAATCAATGTATTCAGAAAATAAATGTGCTGTGAAAATTGAAGAAAAACTACTTTTTCACTTAGAGAAGACAGAGTACTATTCAAGTATTTATTTCATGCAATATTGGATCATATAGATGAAAATAAGTAAAGATTATACATAAAATTTATTAACTTTTTAAATTTTATCATTCATTTAACTATCCCATATGGTTTAAAGTTCATTCCAAAGACATTCTTTCGATGTCACAACAGATTTGCTCAAACAGATGAAGGTTTGGACTTTGAGCAGGCCAAGTCATGACTTTTTTCTCACCAGATGTTTCCTTTCAACTAAGGTAAATTTTGCACTACTTAGAAGAATGTTTAGTGTCATTATCTTATTGAAAATAAAATCCCCAACCAATCAGTCTCTTTTCAGATGGCAAAGTGCGCCCACAAGGATACTGTGATACTTCTTTTTATCCATGATTTGTAAATTCTTATGAGATCACCGGCTCCTTTTGAGCAGACTGAATCCATGTTTTACTGAGGAGGTTAAACAGTCATTTTTGAAATGTTCTCTAATTCTAAAGAGGACATAAATTCTGCGTTTGGGTGAGAAAATTTCAAATTTTGATTCCTCGGTTATAAGGTTTTGTTTGCAGTCCACTGATGTCCAATCCTTGAATTTCTTGGGAAACTGGAGTTTTTTTAATTTTTTTTATTTTGATGTTGCCAGCTTTTGGCAGCAAAATGACCTATCAGACCATTTTCATGCAAGTATATGGTAATAGTAGATTATTTCTTCACTACTGGTGCTATTAATATCATCATGGATTTCTTGTGCTGTCAACTGGCTATTTTTTATTTTTTTTCATCCACAAATAGGCAGTTAACTTAAGTTTTACAACTCTCTTGCCACTAGTTTACAGTGATCCATCTCTTTCTTAGAAAGCCATGGTGGCATTTAATGTCTTCAGTGTCATGTAAGGCCACAATGTGGCTACAAACAATTTCATACAGCTCCTTCTGTCATGCTATTGTGTTTAACACCGTGACACTGCTCAAAGTTCATGTCACCTTATATACAGGAACAATTGGCCATCGGAGGTAATTCTGCAGAATACTGTTGCCTCAAACCAGTTTAAACTATTTTTTAGCATCAGTAATCATGAAATGAGCCTTCAAACTTGCATTCAGGCTATGCAAGAGAGAAAAAAATGAAGTTTGTAACACCTTTCAGTTGTTAAAAAATTGGTCTTTATTCTTGTTTATTCCCCATAGTTTTACCTCAGTATACTTGTGGGAATGATATTTTTGTTCTCATTGCCTATAATAGTATCTTTAAATAAGTTGTCAATTTTCATCAAAAAATTACAGAGAAGTAATATATTATGACCCCTTTAGACAAAAGTGGTGGTGAATAATCATTACTGTACACTACTGTTCATATAAATGAACTTGTGGCTCTGTTGGATCAATTTGCTGCTCCTGACGTTGCCCTCCTAGATAGACAGGTAAAGTTCATGTTTTATGCTGATGACAATGTTCTATGGTCTCATACTAAAACAGGACTATAGAGACTACAGGACATAGTACGAAAGGTAAATCATGACTGGGCCCAGGCAATATTCCTCAAAAATGGTCCAGATGTTTGAAGAGCAAATACCAGTTTACAATTAAAAGAAATAAATAAATAAATCACAGGACATAGCATTAGTTACAGTGCGATATAATAATAACTGCATCAGGGAAAGGGCAGTTAATGCACTACGAGTGTGATCCAGCTCATTCCGCTGTATCGTACTGAAGTATGTTGACCATTAAGTCATTATAGCTATATCCATGGGGTCCAAAATCCAACAGAATCTTAACATACAGAATTCTGCTGAAACATTTTACACACACACACGGATGCCCACTGATAATTAATATTCAAAAAAGAGAAATCACATTTTCATCACCTTTAATCACCTTAGAGATCCTTCCATTCCAATGCTCTCTAAACCCAAGAGCTGAGCCCAGAGGAGTCCCCGACGGCAGTTGATTCTGAGACCAACTGCCCCCCTTTCTGACACTCTCTGAACAGTCTAACATAAACACTGCTTTGCAAACTCTAATCAGAGCAAACCAAATTATAATGCAAAGTAAAGAAACCTATTGGAAACATCAGGGAGAAGAAACTAAACACCAAAATAGATAAGAATTTTATCTGGCCTGAAAAAGAGATAATTTTTTGTCAGAATATCTCTCTGCTGTCAGAGACTGAAAGCAGAGACAGATCCTAACAGAGAGCAGGCTCAGGGACCACAAATTGGCAAGCGAAAAAGGAAGAAAAAAATTATGGCAACCAAAAGAAAGCAGAATATGTCGACGGGTGAGGTTGAGACAGAAATCCGCTTTCTCCTACAGCGCAAAACATTCAGTGAAATGCGGAACACTCACTTGAACAAGTGCACCGCGTATCGGCGAATGTCGTATTGCTGAGCAATACTAGTCCCCTACCAGTGTATGCATATTATATTTCCGAAAAAGTAGGTCAAAGTGACCTGAATAGGGTAAATGACACACCTTCTCCCCAAGATGCATCCACACACCAACTTTGATGTTCCTAGGTCATATGGTATTGAAGTTATGGAGCGGACACGAATGCGGACGGACGGACTGACGGATGGACGGAGTGCAATCCTATAGTCCCCTCCGTTTCCGGTGGGGAACTAATAAATTCAGCCCTATTATCTCAGATATCAAAGAGCCAAACGCCAAAATTTAAAATACTCCTTGCTGCACAATACAAAGTGTGTGTGTCACAAGCCTGTGTCACACGCCGTTCCATTTTCTTGATGCAGAAGCATTTTTCGGTTTTTTTGTTGGCTTTTTGTGGGCTATTGACCATACCAAAAAGATCAAGTCAAGTGTCACTGCACACATCATGAACAGCTCAATGTTTGTTATTACTAAAATGCTTGGCGCGTGCACATGGTGCACATCAGGATTACTATACCATGCGCTTTTCTTTAATTCCTCTTGTGCCTCACTGGAAAAGCAATAAAAATCAATCGATTCTTCAATTGGTCGCGGATACAGTGCATACCTCACCTGTGCGTTTTCAATGGCGCTGAGTACATTATATATATATATATATATATATATATATATATATATATATATATATATATATATATATATAAATGCCATCCAGAGGGACACTGAGTGATCTAGACTCACTCAGCAGCACACAAATTCACTCACCGACAGACACAAACACGCATACACGCACACACGCACCTACAGTACTATGAAAAAGTATTTGCTCACATCCTGATTTATTCTGTGTCTGCATGTGTATATTTTTAACATAAAAATTTCATTTTTTGGTCGATTGTTTAGTTATTTGTTGTTTTATGTAAATGAATGTTTCCAATGCCAGTAAAGCTACTTTCAATTTGAATTTGATTAAAATTGTCACTTTACATGCATAAGGCTCCTTCTCTAACCATTTGTCTTTATAGGTCATCAAAAAAAAAAAAAAAACCTACCAGCCAAGGAGTACAGTCTATGTCTTCTTCATGGTGGCAATTTGAAGCAGCCCATTAATCCAAAAATAATGGAGAATAAGTTCATGGAAAATGATGAACAGTTGCATTTCTGGGTGAAACTCAAAGGAATACTGGTTTATTTGAAATGACTGCCTCTCCCTCTTTAAAAAAAAAGAATTAAATAAAAATGGAAACATTAAATAAAACTTTGACACCAGTAGTAACCCTTGGGTCAAAGCCTTGTGTTTATATAATAGGAGAGAGACTCTTTTTTGATGAAGGAACGACAGGACTTGGTGCTCATTAAAACACACAGTAAATTTGGCCACCGGCTGAGTCATTAAAACCAGATTACACTTCTTTCAGAGTGTAACAGCGGGATGACAGCCAAGACCATGGCTTGAATAATCATAGTTTCTTTCCATATCCAACTAGGATTTACATTGTTATTGTGGCACGTAATTATATAATGAAAATATGAATGCATTATAATTGCATTTGATGAGTCTTTGCTGCATATTGTATTGGAGAGAAAAAAATATCAGAATACTTGAGACAAGTTCTCAAGTGGAACATTGCTGTTTCGCCAATGTGTCTTAATATCATACATGCTAAATTCACACTGCAAGCCTGGCTGCTAAATTCCAATTTTTTCTCAAATCCAATGTGTTTATCTTGACGGTTCACATTAATAGTTACAAGTCACCTGTATCTAACTGCGATGTGAACGCATCTGCCCTCTGAAATGGCACGCATGCACATATTGATACTTTTTTTTTTTTTTGTCGTCTGCGTCTCCAACGACCAAAAATTTAATCTTTGTGAGAGCGCTCATGGGATTCAAACCTGACTCAAATTGAGTAAATCGATGCGCTTGTAGCAAATCGGGACTTTTCTCTGGTGGATGGCAAACAATCCCTCAGATGTACATGATGAAGTCAAGAAAGTGAAAAAAAGGAGCCACAAAAGGAGCTTTTGTGGTTTTGAAATCATACAAGAAAAAAGCTTCTTTGATTCCAATCTGACCATTTTAATTCATGTCGTATGGCCATGTAACAAACTTGTATGTGATTTGGGACCTAATATGAAAGTGACTCAATTCTGATTTGAAGATCAGATTTAAAGACTGGAATCTTTTGTCCACACAGCCTGAATAACATCAGATCTGGGTCATTTTAAGACAAAAAAAAAAAAAAAGATTTGAGTCACTCCAGCCTGGTAATGAGAATGAAGTCATAGTTCTGCCTAGTCGTCGGGGCTAGCTAACATGGCAAAAGTTAGCATAATGTCTATGACATATGATGGACACGTTTATGTGTGCTGTAGGGTTATTGTAAATGTTCACCCGTAGTTGAGGAGGTGATAATAAATGTAGCCTATTAATCTTATTAATAAGTATATACAACCCCAATTCCAAAATAGTTGTGACGAAGTGTAAATTGTGAATAAAATCAAAATGCAATGACTTTCAAATCACACCAGCCAGTATTTTATTCACAATAGAACAAAGATAACATAGCAAATGTTGAAACTGGGAAATTTTACAATTTCATTCACGAAATGAGTTCATTTCAAATTTGATGGCTGCTAAAGGTCTCAAAAAAGTTGGGACAGGGGCCTGTTTACCATGGTGTAGCATCACCTCTTCTTTTTAACACAGAGTGGAGGCGTCTGGGCATTGAGGAGACAAGTTTCCTGAGTTTAGCCATTGAATTTGACCCCAATCTTGTTTAATACAGACTTCCAGCTGCTGGAGAGTTTTGGGTCTGCTTTGATGGACTTTTTGTTTAATTATGCACCAAATGTTCAAACGGTGAAAGATTAGGACTGCAGGCAGGCCAGTTCAGCTCATGGACTCTTCTGCTACAAAGCCATGCTGTTGTAATAGCTGGAGTAGGTGGTTTTGCATTGTCCTGCTGAAATACACAAGGCCTTCCCTGGAATAGATGTCATCTGGAGGGGAGCAGTTGTTCTAAAACCTTTATATACCTTTCAGCATTCATGTTGCTTTTTAAAACATGCAAGTATCCCACACCATATGCACTAATGCATCCCCGTACCATCAGAGATGCTGGCTTTTGAACTGTACGCTGATAACAGGAGGAATAGTCTTTCTCCTCTTTAGCCTAGAGGACACAAAGCCCTTAATTTCCAACAAGAATGTCGAATTTGGACTCGTCTGACCACAGGACACTTTGTCACTTTGCTACAGTCTATTATAACCCTGTAAAGCCTGGACCTTCAAATAATAGCCAGAAAATTCTATTTTTTTTTAAAGTGAAGTATGTATTTGACCTTTAAGCAAAATGTAAAAGAAATGTATGAAATTCATTTTGTATCATATTTGATACTTTTATACAGTGAGGTCAAGTTTCAAAAAACTACCAGTGGATGCCTTCATTCTTCTAGTTTCACAGGATACCACTAGCATTGTACTAGCTAAAAGAATGAACCTTATAAATACAATAATGGTGGTAGAGATCACCAGCGTTCCTGCGACTCTGAGGGTTAAATACTTGTAGTATCACATTTGCATACATTTCAACTCAATTTTATTATAAAATAAGCATCAAAATGTTGTATGTCTATATGTTAATTCAATCCAGTAAATATTCATGCTTAAGTATTAGAAACAATATAATTCAGGTTGATGAATGGGGGCAGCCATCTTTGATTTTGTATTCTACGGACCGCAACTGCCTGCAGTGCATGGATAGTCCATCAGGGGGAAGATGACATGCATCAGATTGCATACAACAGGTTTTCAAGGCAAGTGCTGATCATATGAACGACATAGATTTCAGATAAAGTCATGTATCAAATATGATACAAATGGCATTACAGGGTTAAATGAGCCTTGGCCCACAGAATACAGTGGTGCTTCTGGATCATGCTCAACAATGGCTTCCTTTTTGCGTGATAGTGTTTTAGGTGGCATCTGTGGATGGCACGGCAGACTGCGTTTACTGACAGTGGTTTCTTGAAGTATTTCTGGGCCCATTTAGTAGTGTCAATGACAGAATAATGCCGGTGAGTGATGCAGTGGCGTCTGAGGGCCCGAAGATCATGGGCATCCAGTAAAGGTCTTCGGCCTTGTCCCTTACGCACAGAGATTTTTCCAGTTTCTCAGAATCTTTTGATGATGTTATGCACCGTCGATGATGAGACCTTCAAAGCCTTTGCAATTTGATGTTGAGGAACTTTGTTTTTAAAGCATTCCAAAATTTTTTGTAACGCAAGCCCTCACAAGTTGGAGAGCCTCTGGCCATCTTTACTTCTGAGAGAATCAGCTTCTCTAAGACATCCCTTTTATAGCCAATCATGTTACACACCTGATGCCAGTTAACTTTAATACTTGCTAAATGTTCTTTCAGCTGATTCTCTCATTTATTAATAGCTTTTTCTGCCTGTGTCCCTTCTTTCTTGAGACTTGCTGCAGCCAGAAAATTTTAAAAAAGCTCATGTTGTGGATAGAAATGTAAAATGTATCAATGTCAACATGTGAAATGTTATCTTCTATGTTCTACTGTAAATAATATATTGGCTCGTGATCTGAAATTGTCATTGCATTTTGATTTTATTCACACTTTACACTTCATCCCAACTATTTCGGAATTGGGTTTGTACATACATATGTATAATTTAATTCAATGTAGTGTATTATAGTTAAATCAATATGTTGTTTTGACTAGGAATGAGAGAATCCAGGTTAATCGTAAAACCCTGCCTGAATATTTAGTTCCAATCACCCGGATTTGCAACTTAGCAAAATTCAAACTAATTATTTTAATTAGTTGGCTACGCTTCAAGAAAGCATATAACAAGAATTTCATCCTCTAGACTTTCCATGTCTGCTGTGCAAATCATGTGGTCAGTTTTTTTTCATGTCGACATATTAATGTAGTCATACATTATATCTGCTTAACCAGCAGGTTTGAAGGCATAAGGGCATTGTGCTGCCAGTGTGAACTATTGAAACTCGAGGAATATTCTCCCTTTTTCATTCCTGGCAGACACTATTTTACATAAACATTATCATATTTGATATAAATCAGCTCACTTTTTAAAATTACCGGACTGCTTCTCGTAGCTCACTGGGATAACATGACAGAGAAACAGAATAATGGGAGTTTTGTTTCTGCTTGTCAGAATTTTGACAAACACTTGCTTGACTGCTCTGAACTGTAACTAGCAGCAGTGGCTCCTCTACCCCAAAGCCGTTTGGGTTTCCTTGCAGGTTGCTATAGCAACATAGACCTTGCAATCCCTGCAGCTGTGGTTCTTCAATTTTCTTACCATCCAAACATGTGGTATTTCACTGCCTATGGGCTCCCGAGTGAATCATGAGGGCTCTTCCAAAAGGCCTGTGTTTGATTTGTTGCAGGATCAAAAGTAGATTATCAGCTCAAACAGAAGAGAAGGCCATCCGGCAAGCAATTAAAGGGAGCAGTCCAAAGTACAAATGTAAGACCTTACTCAAGCGTGAAACAACGTTGGCTTCACTCATGTAAGGGATAATCAATTCGTAGGTGTGCATTACATGGTTTTAAGGCACGACGCTCGAGTCAGGTGGTTGCCTTCGCAAAGTGCTTTAAAACCATGTGCCAAGCGCAAGTCTTCTAACGTTGCTATGGTTACAGGTTGGCTAGCAGATGAATTTTGAACGGTGAAACTACCGTAAGCCGAACTACCTGTGCGGTTCCACAGTTTTCAAGCATATCTGCCAGCCAATCAGAAAAGAGTATTCACCCAGACCATGGTATAAATGCCAATAGCTCACCAAGATATGCTGAACAGGCAGTACTGTCTCATATTGTTTGAAGTATTCCTTGAATAGTGTGCACTCTTACTTCAGGATACTCTATTCGTTTTTAAACTGGCAGCTAATTGTTCAGCTGGCATTGTTTTTTTTTAATATGGCAGGTGGATTGTCTTGACAATGGCAATTTGACTGTTTGCAAGCTGGCATCTTATTTCTTTCACAAATGTCCAACAAGCTTTATCAGCTTGGTCGATAATGACAACTTGTCACAGAATCGACATTCTTTTTACTAATGTTTAAGATTGGGAAAAGATATCTGGTGAATTCCATGGGCCAGCTGATGCTCAGCCATGTGGTATTCTGACCTTAAGCTACGTTAGGTGATGTAATTAAAGTGACATTCACAAAATTATCCGCTGATCAGCCAGATGACCGTTATGCAATGTGAGGAAAATGTGAATATTACAAAGGTGATTGTCGTGTCTGCATGGAATTAAATAAAAGCTCTGCACGTCATGGGCAGTATCTTCAGAGTCTTAGTGCATAGACACAAATCCTATAAGCACATGCTCAGCAAAGCAACAAAACAACATCCCAATGGAATTTTAGGGGCAGTAGCCCTCAGGCCAAGTCAGCAGAGAGCCCCTTGCCACAAGCCTAATTGTGAATTGATTGATGGTTGCCTCAGACGAGTTGCTACGCCTATCGTGTTCAGAAAGGTTTATCCTTTCAGCTGATGCTCCAGTTTTGCAATACGCTAAGTCATACAGTTAAATAAATTGTACATAAAGTTGACTGCAGTCAATTGCATAAGGACAGAACATATTCAGATCCTCTGTCTTTTTGATATTGTAATGCTTTATCGCAAATAATAATAAAAAAGTCCTGCACTTGATTTCCAACTCATTCTCCATAGCCAAATAATAGCAATAAATATGCTGCTTTACAGCAGTCGATGTAGATGTGTAGGCTTACATAGAAAGCAGGACATCCGCTAACTTCAAAGGGATTATCCAGCCTAAAAACAAGTTTTACTCATTCTGGTTAACTCTTTGAGGAAAAACAAGACTCCCCCAGACAGTTCTGAGAACTTTACTTTCCATCCAGAGTTATTATAGATCGCTATTTTTTTCAACCGTTTCCTGCTTTCTTCCAACCAGATGCTCAACAGTGGCTATGTTGTCACTTTGATTATACATGATTCCTGCATTGTAAGCCGACAAAGCGCATAAAAAAAAACAACAAAAAAAAACATGTTTGCCGCAAAGACAGTTTTGTTCCTGGTAGGTGTGTAGTAAGGCCTTTAAAATAAGTTTCAAATAAACCAGAAGTTGTCTTTATTTTACTGATCAGAACCGCAGACCGAGTGCGAGCTGGATTCACACTCGCATGAATGCTCTCTGCTCAGGCCGTAGCTCTTGATTTGATTTGATTTGATTTTATTACGGATCCCCATTAGCTGGTGCCATAGCAAGCTCTGACAAGGAAAATCAACACTGCATCCAGTATTTTTGAAACTTGTTTTAACGACAACAAACACCTTTAAGGAAAAATGCTGCAATAGGTTTGCGTGTGTAAATATGGTCATGCATCTCATAGTTTACCTTGTACTTGGCTTTACTGGAGCCCACTGTCTGTAACTCCTGTTTTCATCTCACTGGTTTTGTTATGGTCACGTTATGATGTCACGTCAGTATCAAATTGTGTTAATTTATATTTAATAGTCAATGTGTCAGTGTGTTAACATGACTCTGAAGGGTGACAGAATGCACTGATGGTCAGATGCACATTTTACAGTTTGATAGATGACTTGAAGTAAGTCAGACGAAAGGTTCTAAAAGGGGTGGACTGTGTGTTTTAATTAACTAATAGGTGTGCTTACTGTAGCAGCTGTCATAGTAACTCATAATGTCATCTTACATTCTCTTTAAAGCCAATTGTGTAATAAAGGGAATGGAAGACATTTTTGTACTTTATCTCATTATAAATGTCTGTCCAAAAACTGTCCCAATATTGTTGGGACTTTTGTCCTAAAATTGACAAATGGCCAGTTTTATTTGTCATTTCTATGCGTTTGCCTGATTTTGAACAGTACAGAGGCCACTAATTGTGTTATGGAATTCAGTTTTTTCATTTATTCATTAAATATGGAACAATAATACTATGCATTGCAATCTTCTTATTTTTTTTCACTCATTTGTGTGCGTGCATGTTAAATAGATAGGAGGGGTTATGCAAATATGTTAAATAGTATATCCCATGTTCTGAGAGAGAAATGTTAATGAAAAGGTAAATAGTGAGGCTGTAAGGCAGGGCTGCCCAACCCTGTTCCTGGAAAGCTTCCATCCGGTAGGTTTCTGCTCCAACCGTAATTCAACACACCTGATTCAGCTCATTAGCAGCTCGTCAAGATCTGTGACTGGGAAAGCAGGTGTGGTTTGCTTTGGTTGGAGTGATGACCTTCAGGATGATAGCGCTCCTGGAACAGGGTTGGGCAGCCCTGCGGTACGGTTTGTCTTGTTATAATTAACATTATAGCAAGAACATAAAATACCAACTATGGCTGAAATATAGGGTGGGACTTTGCTTCTTTCTCCAGTGTTGAAGCTAAACATGATCCTCAAGACAATTATCCTATCGCTGCAGAAAGGAGTGCAGGTGTACTTCATCACAAACCATTAATAATAATAATTCAATGCACTATTTTCTTCCTGTAGCTCGGCATTGACTAACGATTTTAGCAGCTTGTAGCTAATTGGATGCAGAACCAATAAATCTTTGAAATCACAAACTCACTCATTCCATTGTGTCTGCCTTCTTACCCTGATGTATAATTGTGCAGTCTACATAGTCACACTTGCACTTGAGCATAAACTGATGCAATTTTCTTTGGGGAGATAACATTTTTGGTTTAGGTAGATAAAACAGATTAATATTTAAATCAACAGTACAGTGACCGAAAACATCAGTATTTGCATGATGAAGGCTAAGTAACAGTTATCATGGCACAATCTTGGATGCAATTATTCATGTCTTTGTGGGTGAAAACAGATAGGATCTGATTAAAAAGCTTGGCTTTGCAGTTTGTCCTTATCTTTGAATGATAAATGTAGTTTTTTTTTTTGTCCAATAGTTTTTCACTATTCTGGCAGGGAGAGTATCACAGGAGGCATACAGTGCTACAATGTAGAATGCATAAATGTGCCACAGCCCTGCAATATTTAGGAAAAAATTCCCACGATCCTTAAGAAAACAATGTAATAATGCAATAATAAAGGCTTATATTTTCAAGAATATTGCTGGAAACTTTATAGTTTGCGCAAAATATCTGTATTATGCCTCTCCGTCAAATTCTAGCACTGAAAGCTGGTGAAAACGACTAAGAAAAGGTATTGACGTTATATTAGTTTAAGGGATATTATTGTCCACTCTCTTTTCAGCTAGACCACTGCTGTGGACAAGAAATGGAGACTGTTTCCCACAATCGAATTGCAGTAATATCACAATACCTGCACAAATTAAGTAAAACCCAGAAAGGGTCCTTTAAGTTTGAACATTTTCCAGATTTGCATTGAGACTTGATTTTACCCAGTGTTATTATTTGTCTAATTCAGTAATCCTGCATAATGGAACAGGCCCCTCAACATCAGAATGATGTTTTTTCAAAGTATGCAGTTCACATTGATAATTCTTGTAAAATATGCGCCCACAAATCTTTTTCTGTGCTACTAAAAGTCCTACTAAGAGCTCCAGCTTTGCCTCACTGCTTCTTTGGAATATCTGTCCTTGTACTAGACTGTGAGAAGGCACAAATATCACCAGTATTAAGCTTGTCAATAGTTGTAGGGGTTCATTTTCAATTCCCTGTAGACTTTCACTCTCTCCTAATCCAGACAAGGCTGTTTAATCCAGGCAAAACTGTTCATAAGTAGCAAGAAACCCTCTCCTTAGAAAAGGAGTATATACAAATATAAGAGCTGGATGCGGCTTTAAGATCTATTTTCCACAAGCTTCCTTTTAAAAGCACTCTAAATTCCTGAAACCAATAATCCTTCTTTTCTTTATTTACCCCCAATTTTATTTATCTTAGTTTCAGATGCGAACAGCCTAGATAACATTCAGATTTGCAATTTTCGCATTTAGACGAATAAAATTGAAGTTGTTGGAAGGCTTTAAATTGCACTCTGTTGAAAAGCCAGGTTTGATCACAGCTCTTTGGAAGATTTGTTTTGCAACATTTCACAGATGATTAATGAGTTTGGTCCTCTGATATGCAGCGAGGATTCTGGATAATGGCTGACTGGTGCTGCACAGGAACTGTCATTAGAATACACTCTGGTTCCTTCAGCTCATGGTCATACTTACTGGAAATAGTTATGATTAATTGATGATGTTCAACCCTCTTTCCTGAGAAGTCGGGACACTGTGTAAAATCTAAATAAAAACAGGCCACAAATGATTTGCAAATCATTTATACTATATATTTAATTCAAAATAGGCTACATATTGAACATTGAAACCGAGATTTTTTTTTTTTGTGAAAAATATCTGCTCATTTTGAATTGGTCGCCAGCAACACATTTCAAAAAAGCTGGGACAGGGGCTGTGTTGGATCGTCCCTTCTTTCAATACACTGTAAGCATGTGGAAACTGAGGAGACTGACAACTAATTTTAAATGCAAAATGCTTTCCCATTCTTCCTTCAAGCTTAGGTTTCCTCTATAGGCTAAAGTCATGTTTCCCACCAGTTGCAGGTAAAAGACTGGTTAGTGCCCTGTTTCTGTCTCAGCTGGACTATTGTCATACCAAATACAGATTTACTAGTCCCACTATCCTAGCTAAACTTGATTCATTATACCATGCTGCCTTGAGATACATTTCAAACTCTGTCTACCGGACTCACCACTGTATACTGCAGTATGTGGTAGGCTGGCCTTCTCTTGCAGTACGCAGGCTGCAGCACTGGTACATTTTAATGTTTTAGGCCATTTTGCGAAGGTTACCCAGTTACAAAAGCTCAAAGTTGAAATTTGTTCAAAACGCCTACAATCTTAGTTCCAATAATCAAATATGTCTAAAGGTGCCACCTGTGCGGTCTGAGGCTGGGAAAAGGAGTCTGTTTTATTCTGGCCCCTGGTCATGGAACAGCTTACAGGCTACACTCAACCTAAGCACCCTGATACCCCTTGAGAGCTTCAAAGAAAAGATAATCCAAATCTGCACCACAAATTGTTCTCGTTTGAGTGCAAAAGCTGTTTTATCTTAATGCATTTGGTTATATACTCAGCAACAAAAGTTTCTGTGACACCATTTATGTGTATGTTATAAATGACACGCAAAGATCTCAATGCAATCAATATGTTTATTTAACAGGAGAAACACTGACTTTTCAGTGCTAACGTCACTCAAAACGAAAAATGTCATTTTCATGCGTCATGAAGCACTTGTCTGACGTCTAACCAATTGTGACCTTCACACTTCAATACCGGGTGTGACTTCCTCGTGCCATGATGCAAGCAACGCATCTCCGGCGCATGGACCGAATCAGATGTGCCAGAAATTGCTGTGGGATGTCATTCCAAATCTGACGTAGACGTTGTCGCAATTCCTGGAGTGTAGCTGGCGGGTTATCCAACCGCCGCAAACGTCGATCCATCTCGTCCGAAAGATGCTCGATTGGGGACATGTCTGGGGATCTGGCTGGCCATGGCAGGACATTGACATGTTGTTGCATCAGATACTGCTGTACAATCCTTGCAACGTGTGGTCTGGCGTTATCATGTTGCAGCGTTATTCCGGGACCATGTTGCATCAAAAACGGTACCACCAATGGCTGTAGCACTTCATCGCGATATCTTTGACCTGTCAGATTTCCATCAATAACAAGCAAATCTGTTCTGTTTCTAGTCGTGATCCCTCCCCAAATCATGACACTACCACCTCCAAAACGATCAAATTCCTGAACACAGTTGTTGGCATAACGTTCTCCACGTCGACGGTATACACGTAAACGACCATCACATCGGTTAAGCATGAATCTTGATTCATCAGTGAAGAGTACAAGATCCCACTGACGTTGGATCCACCGTCGATGTTGTTGTGCCCACTGTAGACGCAGTCGTCGGTGTTGTACTGTGAGTATTGGACGTCTTGCTGGCCGACGTGGGACAATGCCAAAATGACGGAGACGGCGACGGATTGTCTGTGCAGACAGTTGCCTCAAACCAGGTATCGTTCTTGCAGTTATGGTTGCAGGTTGGAATCGATTTCGGAGATGGGTTGTTCGAATCCAGTTGTCCTGTCTGGGAGTGGTTACTCGTGGACGGCCGCTGCGAGGACGGTCTCTGACATGTCTTGTCTGCTGATGACGCTGCCATAAGTTCCAAATGGTGTTTCGGTGGACATTCAGGCGATGAGCAACTTCCCTCTGCGAGGTTCCGGATTCAATCATCCCAATGGCCCTCCACCGATCATTTTCAGACAGTCTTGGCATTTAGAGGGTAGAATTCCTGATCCGAAATTGCTGTGTTTTCGATAAGTGATGCTTCCGTCGGTCATCAGGCACAATGTGAACATTCCAAAAATTCTCTTATTGCCATCCACAAGCATGATTTACGCACATTTTCACGTGCAAAGTCATTTTCTCACATTTTCATGATTTCCATTTCAATGTTGTGTTTACGTGTACTGTTTCAGTCTGATATCACCATGTATGACAATTTCATAATTGCGTTATGAAAAATAATTAACAATATTGGTGTCACAGAAACTTTTGTTGCTGAGTATATGTGCCTCTGAATACTTGCAACTCTGTTCTGCCCTAAAATATTGTTTTTTATTTTGTTGTATGTAATCAGCTTGTTCTTCATGTGCAATTTTCTGCTGCCTTCTTGGCCAAGTCACTATTGTAAAAGAGATTTTTAATCTCAGCTGGTTTTAACCTGATTAAATAAATAGAATAAAATTATGACTTGATTTCTGCAGGTCAACACTTTCTGTCCTCCTTTGTCATACTTTCCCTTTCATAATGCACGGAATGTTTTTGGTGGGTGACAGGTCTGGACTGCAGGAAAGCCAGCTTAGCACCAGGACACTTTTACTGTTGCTGTAATATGTGAAGAATGTGGTTTGGAATTCTCTTACTTAAATAAGCAAGGTTTTCCATGAAAAAGACCTTGTCTGGATAGAAGTGTAAAAGGGAAGCCAGGAGATAACATGGACATGTGACCAAAAGCGCCTACTGCCCTCTGTTCTTAACATAGTGGGGTAATAAAGGCATAAGAGCCTATACTTCCTCCACAGCTGGCCTCGTCTCCAGTCAGGCATGGCTGGGAACAGTGAGGTAATAAAGTCATCAGGGTCCAGACATCCTCTACAGCTGCACAGCCCAAATTCCACTACTGAGATAAGGGGGCCTGGAACTGGACACTTCAGCATGGGTGACTGAGCGCATCAAAGATGGGGAAGGGAGCGCATGGCTTGGTTGCTGCAAGGAATTTCTCTCACAGCAGGGTGTGACCTGTGCTCTCTGCCCTATTAGTGCCATAGTGACCTCTTCTGGACACATTGTCACCGCACCTTTTCATTTCATCACTGTGACTGTTCTGAGTTATTAAACTATTACACTGTTTTCACTGCTCTCATGTCATAACTGAATTACATCATTATATCTGGGGTAATAGTGATGTGAATTTCATGGGGAATGGGTCTGTAGGGAAGGAAATTCATGACAATTACATCAGAATTCTCTATGTAACCGTGTTTGGTATGTGTCTCTTCAGCCAAATTCAAGGAGTTGAATGAGATGCATTTCATATCCACTATATTTCAAGAAAACATGGTTTCGGTTCCCCAGCAATAATTTGTCCAGAACCAGAGTTATCTCTTGAGGTGTATTTAGAATCATCTCTCCCCCTTTTGCAGAAAGTGCTTTGCGACCCCCACTGAGGTCTGTCTCCAAGAGTCCTTGCACTGATCTAAGAACTTTTATTATCTCCTTTGAATAATAAATTATTTCTTATTTCCTCCAGAGGGGGAAGGATAATTCCGATTGGGGCCATCTGGGCGGCCTGATCAAAGGCCCCACGAACCTTAAATCTGGGAGAGGCGACCTAGTCTGGGAAGCTTGTACCCGACTTCCCATACTTTGGTCCGTGCGTACTTCTAGCTTAATGGTTTCGTAATTTGGACTTTTTGCATGACCATTTGTATGTAGCCCTTTTTTGCCAGGTTTTTTTTTTTTCTCATTTTCTAAACTGTGTGTAACTTGTAATTGGGGTAATGTTGATTTGTTAGATTTAAGCTCTTGCCTACCTGGTGAATAAACTATTGTTATTCCTTACAGCTTGCGTGGTCTCCATGACTTGCAACACTTGTACATTCTTTCTAGCCTTGTAACGACCGGTACTTACTGGGCGATCCCTTACCATTCCAGACTAGCTGATGTGTAGGTAGCGGTTAGTTTTAAGTTGGATTTCAAATTACGTTCTACCCCTTAAGGGTTGATGTATTACACATCATGGGGATTTGGCCCTCAAAGGTACCCCTGGGCTTAAGCCGGTACCCGGGCGATCCCCTTTTGGGGCCCTTTGGTGTATATAAACCTGGGTTCGTGATGATCTCACCAGTCAAGTTGCTGAAAAGTTTCGTCATCAAGTATGACAGTCTGTAGGCGAACTAATTAAGAATGAAGAATGGTTAATAAATGGTTGCTAAGCAGTGTTCGAACTGAATTCATGTCGTGCACTCATATGGACATTACGTTAGATGCTACTCAGCTGACTCATTTTGCATAACACATCAAAATACAGTAATGTGAATTGGTGCTTTTCAAAGTTATGGAAATATACAACTTAGTTTATGGATATATCCATATCATTTTAATATGAAAAGTAAGGTGAGTGTTGGCTGCGTAAATAGTTCCAGGAAATCACAACAGCGGCCTTAGTTTACTGCACATTTTGCCACACTACATAATGAAGAGTGGCAATCCAGTTGCTACATATTACGGCCATTCATCAATTAAAATAAAATGGCTAAAATATACTGAGCAACAAAAGAAAAGCAAGTTAGCTAGTTAGTTAATGTACTCTCATTATTACTCAGTCAAAGTGACCACAAAACAAAGAAATGTTTGCTGAAACGAGTGTAAATGTGCATATGTTCGTAATTAAATTGATTTCCTACGATAATTAAGAGCCAACTTATTTTCCGGTTTTTCTTTAAGACTGCCAACTACGAGATAACTCGTAATGGTGGGTCAGGGCTGGCGCTAGACATGAAAATTTGGGGGAAAATATCCATCCCTTTATTGACAAAAATTAGCCTAAGCTAATTCTTGATGTTTTTTTTTTTTTATTAACACGTTCTCCAATTCAAGAATAATCAAGTGGCAATTGAAGATACGGCTTCTCTTTCCCATGTGATCAAACAGCGACAAAATAATGGGCAACATTCAGAATAGAAAAATAATTCAATTATAAAAAGGTCTTTGCACTGGCACTCAGCAACGGTATTTTTTTTCTTTTTTCCAGCGAGAGCAGCATATCATAACTCATTTGCAAATGAAGGTAATTTCAGAGACAAGTACATACACCTGTTTTTGCAGCGCAGTCACTCAACTTGCAGTAAAAAAAAATAGACAGCTGTCCGACTGGAAAATGTAAACGGACAAACCACGTACTAGTCACCAAAATGACCTTCATTCGCTGATGAGTTCTGAAATGCCGTTGCTGAGCGCCAACTAGACCTAATTATAATTCAATTGCATTTCTTTTGTTGCTAAGCATATTTCCACCGTAACGCCAGTTCACTTTTTCATAGCCATCCCATCGACAGCACTAAATAATTAAAAATATCTCCATATGACTCCTGAGGCCACCGCCGAATGTCATCCACCCACTCGGTGGAGTTCATTAACCTCGAGCGTACAAGTACAATCTGAGCTTTTAATATTTAATTTTGACTCTTGTCAAGTTAGCCTCTTCATCTCAATTCACCAGGTTTTTCAGCGTAACTAACTAGCTGTAGCTAGCCGACCGGAAGTTGCAAGCCAATTGCGGAAGACAAGAAATTTTTAAAATGTGCATGGCTGAATAAGGTGAATTCGACTGATATATTATATTCATCACCATAAAACAGAGAGAATGGGCTTAAATGGAAAAAAAAATTAGAGGATAGTGTTTTCCTTGATTCCAGACAATGCATAGGCCTAACATCGATGATTACTCTTATTGGGGGCCAAGCATTAAAGCTGTGCAGGCACCTGTAGTGTTTCTACCTTCCTTTTCTGGCTAGAGTATCTACGGCAGACCCTAGAGCCATGTTAGACTGATTGTGGACAGTCTCCTGATTTTTTTCACAAAGTGTCATGAGCCCTTTAGCGCCACCAACAGCTCAAAGTTGGAGGTGCATATATGCACATTACTTTTGAATAGTGAGCCAAGTTTTCAAAGATGAAGTACCTTTAATTCCTTGGAAAGTAAAATTTAATCCGGCCTTGAACAGTAATTTACCTCATGTCTGATTTTCTGCCATATTGGGGGGTTTTTTTTGAAAGTGTAGAAACAACTCACAGGATAGAAGTCCAATCCAAATTTTTAACAAATTGGCAAAAATTATCAGCTCAAGCCCCACCAAGTTAGATATATGATTTAATTTTTGAAAGTGCTATTAGTGCTTCAGCCATAATTTTAACATTATCATGTCAAGGTGTGATAGAGACTCCGGACTGCTTGGCCCCCTCATTGCTGCTAGCAGCTATATTTCTTTGATATTTTACTTATTTATGTGTATCACAAGGTGTGGACCTTAAAGGAAAGTACAAATCCACAAAGTGGAAGGGGGCTATAGGAATGAGTGCCGTCCATCCACCGTGCTTCTTTTCCAGCCTAAAACTCCAAATTTATTCAACATTTCTCGACAAAACTTAATATATGGCTACATCTTATTATGTAGATGTGCCTCTGCATACTTCCATCCTTTCTCCTGTCTGTCTGTCATCATCTTTCCCCTGTGATTTGTTTCAACTTTAAATGTCAGCCATCCCATCCCATTTCATGCTTGTTTATGCTGATTTTTGGAGAATCATTCATGAAATGTGAGCAGAATGAATTTGTGTGTAAACTGTTCGCATACGGAAATTTACATGCATCTACGCATTCATCAATATTACCTGATTACCGGGATGACCTGATTATAGCTGATTACTGGGAGCTCGCAGTCACTTTAAGATGGATTGGCATTTATGATCATACAAACGTCTTTACGATCAGATCTGAGTTTCCCTCAGTGTTTATGAATCCGGAGTAGGTTTTTAGTAGCGTAGGCTTTTATTTGCAAATCTACGCAAAAATTTCATAACGTTTCATGAATGAGACCCATTGTCTGTGCACTTAGAACTCCTTAACCGGAGCTGTTAATCTGTCATAGGTTGTCTGCGTGAATCCTGTCCGTGTCTTGGCTTGCGCCAACTGTTGTGATTTAGGATTCTACCATGTGTGCTTACCTCTGTAATTAGTTCTTATCCAATTCACCTGTTCCCTGCATAGCCTGTGACTTCCCTCTTGTCTATTTAAAGTCTTCACTGCTGTTCATTCTTTGTCAGAGCGTTGATCAGTATCCATTTCTGCAGAGCTTCTCGTATGCCATTTCTCTATTGCTTCTTCACGACTGTTTCACCCGACCTTGAGATTGCCTTGCCCTTCTATTCCTGTTTTGTTGTTTTGGATTTTGACCTATTTTTGTACGACCACTATTTCTGTGTTGGATGCCTTGTGTATGACCTACCTTTCTGGATTTCGACTTCGAGTTTTGGCTTACTGTCTATGTATCGTTGCACATCTGCCTTACTGGTTTTGACCCCTGCCTGTCTAGTCAACTTTTTGACATTGTTTTCGGCTTGGCAATTCTTGTGTCTTCTGGTCTCGTCCCCTTTTGCAAAATAGGCTTATGATTTTTAGAATTCCTGTTCTCGCGAGTGGTTCTTGAACGCACCGTCACACAATGAACTGCAAATGTAACGCTCCGAACCTGAATGAAAGTCCCGAGTAGGTAGAATGTGACAAAGCATTAGATTACCACTTGTAAGCTGAGCCATACCTAATGAAGGAGAAATGAAATGACAGCATAGCATTTGTATGATTTGGCAGCTTGACTGGATTTCTGAGTTCATTGAAAAAGCACAATCATTGGAAGACAATTCATTCGCAAAGAGCAAACATATACCATGTACATTCATAACTTGCAAACCATCAAAATTCAGGCATCAACCAGTCATGTAGCTATGCGTCACCCAACACCTAGTTAAGACTTTAGAGTATGAACATTGAATAGATACAAGCAAACCACCACCAACCTAGAAGTAAGGTACGGATTCCAACTTGATGAGGCCACTGAGAGCTGCACATTGACTATGGTTCAGGCAGAGGGCCACACGCAGAGACTGATGCCCATTTACAAATTTAGCGCATTTAATCCGCTTTAAAAAAGTTTAGAATTAAGATTCCTTAATGCACAAACAATGAAACGCAATAACAGATTGGGAGTCAACTAACAAGTGATGAACTGATTCTTTTGTCTCAGTAATGAAGATAGAAACCAGACACCCAGAATGAGGGTCGAACCCTGAAACTAGATTCTCACCCCAAGCTGTTCGATAAGGCTGCACATGACAAACATCACAAATGCAACAATGGATATTAAGACTGGTTACAATAGAATACCTTGGAAAAACAAACAAAACATAGAAATTAAGCAAAAAAAAACTGAATAAAAATAAATATGAAAGAGCTCAACCATTCCTTATATCATGATTATCATCTTCACCTAGTTCAGGAGCAGTTCTACTAGTGATTGGACTGGGACCAGTTTCAGGGGAGCTTAAGGTAGATTACTGCTATAAAAATACCATAACCTTTTCCACATTTCACAAGCCATTTCTCAAAAACTGCTAGTCCAATTTTTTGTGAAGTTTGGATCATCAGTAGATACAGCATGATGGTTGTCCTGCACCTAAAAAATATGTCCCTTTTGGTACTCTATATATTCAGCACCCCCTGAAATTAAATCAGGTAGAGAATTTTCAAGTTAAGAACAAAATTTCAAAACAAATAAAACTCGATAAACTCCAAAGCCACAGATAACTTGGCAATTGTTTAACACCTAATGATACCGAATTCACTCTAGAGAAGTAGACTGAAAGAATACCCATTCGGAAATCCGCGATAGATAAAGACCCGACAAATTCCTACCTTGTAGTACTTGAGAATGAATGAGGATAAATTGATGTAGCTGGTAAAATATAACCTACCTCTCAATGTCAGGAATAGCGAAAGCCAATTCAGCATAGAAGATACTTAGGAAACACCGCAAAGTTCCGATTTTGTCGTGAGGGAACGAGCCGGCTGAATGCTGTAGCTTCCACGGGCGGAGCCGCTTTCAGATGCTTCCGTGATATCATCAGGGCTTGGATGGCTGGCATCCAGCACCAGGACACGACAGGGAGGCAATGCCTCTGCAGGAGGCCGCTGAACTGCTTCGAGTTTAGAACTCGTAGTAGTAGTAGAGAGGAGGATATGCGTTGGCATTGGAAGAGAAAGTAACAGCAGTAACTCCAAAGAAAGAAGTTCAAGGTTGAACAAATTTTTTGGTCTTCTTGGACGATTTGAAGTATAAAGAACAAAATCGTGAGTGGACTAACATTCCGGAAGCAGCGTGATGCGAAATCTCTGCAAACAGCAAACGGAAACAAGTTACGGGTATTTAAATAAAAGACCTATGGTTGCGATTTGGTGATTGAAATTGCCAGGGCGTTCCTACGTCTCGTGATTGAACTTTAGTTTACACTTCCATTTTTTTTCACAAAAAATTATACAGTTTACAGTTGGCAGATATAACGGCTGAACACACTTGTGGCTTTCTATCTACAATGGAAATCAAATATTCTTCAGAAAGTTCATCCCATTCACTGACCCCGGATCCAGCAAAACAGCCCCAGACCATTACGCTTTCTCCTCCACATTTGACAGTTGATGTCACACACTGAGGAACCATCCTTTCACCTACTCGACAGCATATTAAAAACCTGGGTAACCTTACCTTTTGTTTAAAACTTATGACAGTTCACCACTAGTCTTTGTACCATTTCAAGCTATTTTTTGGACTGGAACTGCATAATTTTCAATGAAAAACTGGAAAAATAGGGGTGTCCTAAAACCTTTGACCAGTAGTGTATTCAGCTAAGCTTAGCTTCTGGATCAAGCATTGGCACGATCCCATCTGAACTACAGTGATTGACTCTTCTTCTTAGCTTTTCTTCTGGTGTCATCCATCAGTCTCTTACAACTAATCAGAATACTGGAGCTCGTCTGATCTAAAACCTCTCAAGACACTCAAACATTATCCCCTTTCTCACTACCTTCCACTGACTACTTGTTTTGACTTGCGTCATATTAACATTGGTGCTATTTTAAGAGATTGCCCAAGATTACCTTAAGAAGATCACTACACATCTGGCAGACCTCTTCTCTCTGCCGCCTCAGGATGCCTGGCACCAGCCCCTCTCAGTGTCTGCATTACTTGGTCATTTCTCCTGCCTGGTTTGGATCCCATATAATGGAATGGCCATCCAAAGAAGGTCAGAACATTTTGAAGTACAATCTAAAGACTTCCTTCTTCAACTGTAGCCCTCCCCCTCCTCTTAATTTTGGATTGGTACTAAGTTTAGGGCATTGGAATTAAATCTTGCTTTAATTGTTTTTGGTTCACTCAGTACATCAAAATTAGTGTTTTTTATATATTTTGTTCCTCTGGAATTTTAAGCACTTTAGTTCCTTCTAACTGCATACATTAGTCGTTCTTCCAACATCTTCTACCTGTCAATATTGTGATGTGATGTTGCGTGCATGAAAATTCTAAGATTATTCTGGAATCAATCGAACATGTTGAATCAGAGGTTAATCTCTCCAAATTTCAGAGAAGTTTTCCAGCTGTAATCCCCAATTGTTGTGATTGAGTGTCCGATTTTCTGATTTTACAGGTCTAATGTCCGTGTAGATGGTCATTTTTATTTTTCCTTTCTTTCAAAATTATTATGTGTATGTATAAGGCATGAATAAAAAGAATAATACAGCACTGTGATTAAAAAGAAGAGAAGGGGGGAGCTGTGTCTGCAATGATTAAATCAGAGTAATTAGTTTGCTTTAGCATCAAACACTTTGGACCAGTTCTTTTAAATCCGAGACACAAAATCCATGATTTCCCTTGGGCAGAGGTCGATGAGTACAGCAAGATTAAAAAAGCTCAAGGTGAAGAGAGAATAAAACAAAAACAAAAAAGTCTCAGTGATACTTCTAATAACGTTTAGTTTACACTACTATGAAACTTAACAAAATGCATATGGTAATCATGGCATTCAGATCAAAAAAGGGAAATTGACTCTGCCTTAAAGGTGATTTTATTTTCTTTCTCTTACCTTGATTGACACAGTATGTGAACTGACTGTTAATCACAATCTTTCTACACCAATAATTAAAGTTCTTAAAGGTATACTAAAACCGCATGAATGCAAACAAAACTTGCTCTTGACCAAGAAAAAGAAATTACCCAATTAGTAGGACCATTGTGAAACATGAGTGAGAATGATTCACCCTGCTACTGCTGCAATGTTTACTCAAGAATGTCGTTTGAAAGACACCACAGGAATGCCTTATGAACAAAGCTAAGATAATAAATTATTATTTTGTGACTACCATTTCAACTGTTACACTCATACCTTGCAGATCTAATTTACATAATACTCATGAATGCAGAGTATATGTCAATAAGCGATGTCTTTGTTACAGCACATCATCCTTAAAGAATTTTATGAAGGCATTACAAAATATTTATTTACTGATATGGAATCAGTGACACCAGATGCGGGAAAAGGGAATGAGGATTTATTAATAAACAAAAACAAAACAGGCACGAGGGCCAACAAAAAACTTGGCCCAAAGGGTTACAAAAAACAAACTGAGGTAAGCTACACAGAGCTATAAACAATAAATGCAAAAGGCAAAAAACAAAAAGGCACTGGAAACTCCAGGCGAGAAGATCAAGAAAAATAAATAACAAGACTAAATATATATACACAAAACAAGAGGCTAGGACGAGACTTGAAACTAGAAAAGCTAGGGGACTTGACAACAAGAACTTGGCTAAATTTGCACATGCAAAGAGACGCGACTAGAAACAAACTTGAGACACTGTCTGCCAGCCAACTTCCACCGCATCCAGATAAAGGCTTGGAAATCATGACATGAGGGGTAACACCTGGAGAGAGAGAAACAAGAGGCATGGCAAGATCAAGACATGGACAGAGATTGGATGACATGACCTGCTCATTAAGAGAATGAGCGTGCTCAGCTTAAGTACCAATTAAGTATGCAGTTTGGAAGCAAGCATGAATGTTAAGAACAGAAAAGCACAGCAAGATCTTGAAATAGCAAAGCAGGAATCATGACAATAAACTCCCTGTCTAAATTAGTAGTATTAGTAATGTGCCTATCTAAGAATTACACCACCCAGTGAGTGTTAGTAAATGTTAGTAACTTAAAAACAGTTAATTGCCAATTAAGCTTAGAAAGGCCCGAATCCAGCACAGCACGGAAGGAAGGGGAAATACCAAAGCCAACCATAGCTCAGAAATGTGCAACAACGAAGGCACGGGGCGGAACGCAGACAAGCGGTGGAGTGGCATGGCAGACCTGGCGAAAACAAAAACATGGAAAAGTAAAAACATGGACATGGAATGAAAAATCCTGAAACAAGAAACTGTTAAAACTGTGACATGAAACATGAACTATGGAACTATGAACTATGAAACTTGGAACATGAAACTGTTAAAACCATCAATAATACTGTTCTGGCCAAAGGCCAGAACCCTGGAACACAACAATTTACCTTTTTTAGAAGGTAAAAAATGAAAAATGACCTTCAGTCTATGCTTCACTGGTGTCCTGTGGCCAGTTTAATTGATGTGTAAACTTCAATCCTTACACCCACACAATTTCTAATCCTCCATCTATCTAACGATTATTTCTACCGTTTATTCCTCACTAGGGTCGCGGGGGAGCTGGAGCCTATCCCAACTATCCATGGGAAAAAGGCTGGGATCTACCCGGGACAGATCACCAATCAATCGCAGGGCGCACTCACCATATGCACACCATTCACTCACACATTCGTACCAACGGGCAATTTCTTGCCTCCAATAAGCCTGATGTGCATGTCTTTGGACTGTTGATGGAAATTAGAGTACTCGGAGAAAACCCAAGCGAACACAGGAAGAACATGCAAACTGCGCACAGAAAGGCCCCGGGCTAGACTCGATCCCATGACATTCTTGCCGCCATTTCAAAATCATCTTTTTTTTTTTTTTTTTTTTTTTTTTAATAAATTTGGCATCTCCAATCCCACCCGAATCTGGAATGCCCAATTGGGGAACTATGTACAAAGCTTGCTCGTATGCGATCCCTTGCTGCCAACTCAGGATAGTGAAGACAGTTCACGGCTCTTCTCCGAAGGCCGTGCCTGTCTGCCACTGAAAATCATCTTTTGACTGTTTTGATAAATACAGTATTGCATGCATATTGTTATTTCAAGCATGATATTATTCAGCCTGCCAATCTCAATACCTCGGCTACTAATTTTACCGTACTTCGGTATCGTTGTTCCAGGTGTTGTTTAGAGGGGGACTTTCGAATGCATAACTACAGTAATCAAGTTCCTGCACCGCATTTTCATGAAATGGCATTTCTCTTTCACAATCCAATGAAATCTGTCATCACTATACATTCATTACTTTAACCCCTTTGTGCAGATATAGACCCCAGTGTCTGCAAATTCCAAAATTTCATTCCTAAATAATTCAGTAATTGAATTTCCAAACGTCTTGCTTCACTGGAATAATTTTCCAGTCTATGTGACACAAATACTGACTTGTAAAGCCGACATAACCTCCTGCATAACAGGAAAAAAATGGCATTATTTATATTCTGTGCAAAGGGGTTAACTAATAAAGCTTTATTAACTGTAAGTTTTATGATGCTCTGCCATTGTACAGCCAATTTGCTACTGATAGCTTATTGGTGGCTGACATCCATGTTCTTTAGTTAACTTTATTCATTGCAAGGAATGTTAGTGCCATTGATGCAGAAGCAGCCAGCGTACTGACAGTCAACAACAGTAATCAAACTGCAGAAAAGATGTGACTGTAAAGACATATATAGAGCTTATAGTGCCACCAATGGTAAGTATGCCATTGACATACTTACAGTACCGCTCAAAAGTTTGGGATCACTTGCAAATTTTGTTGTTTTCCAAAGAAAAATACATTTTCATGCATTTCACCAACATTTTTTTTCCATTTCACAGACAATTAAAATTAATCAGATGATTTTCAAAGAATGATCTACATTTTTGCATTGAGGCCTATTATCAGCAACTGTCAGTCCTCTGCATTACTCTCCTGGTATGGCTGCTAATCCAAGTTAAACATTTTATTAGGCTAATTGATTATTAGAAAACCCTTCTGCAAATGTGTTGCGCACCTGAAAACCATAGGAATAATAAGGGAGCGCAAAAGGGAGCATGGCATTCTTGAGGTTGGTTAAGTACCTGAAGCATCAGCAGTTGTTTGTTCGTGTGCAGTCTCAAAATGTCCAGAAAGAAAGAACGAACTTCCTTTAGAGAACCGTCAGTCTATTGCTGTGCTAAGAAGAGAAGGCTATTCAATGCGAGAAATGTGTGTTACAGGAGGTAGAGTTTCTAAAAATATCAGTGTGTAAAACCCCAACATTGTCCTTAGAGATAGTAAAATCCAAAAAGTTAACACTCTCCTTAGAATATTCAATCGACAATTTTATATGATCAGTGATGGAATTTAAATATTTATGAAAAGCCAATAAGTTAGTTTCATTACCATCTGTTCTGTTTGTTTGTTTTTTTTGTAATAAAAAATTAAATTTCAAAAAAAAAAAAAACCATCAAAAATAAAGCACAAATCGTCAATATACCGGCCATACCAAGAAACAAAAAAAGGGTTAGCAGAATTCATCACGTAAGTTCGTTCCCAAAGACCCAAATACAGACAAGCATAATTAGGTGAGAAACAGGAGCCCATCGGAACACCAATTTTTTGCCTGTATAGTTTATCCATGAAGATAAAAACAATATTATGTAGAATCCACTCCGTCAGTTGCAGGAGGGGCAAGTCCGTACGGGGCATTTCATTATCACGGTGCGAATGAAAATGAAAAAGGGCAGCGAGACCCTCTTGGTGCGGAATGTTAATGTAGAGACTTTCAACATCCACAGTAACCAGGGTGAGTGTGGATAATTCATCGTCTGATTGCTAATTAAGCAAAGGGAAGGATTCTGCCTCACCAAACTAACCTCCAACCGCACGTCACTGTAATCTTGGTGTGATTTTTGACCAGTGCATGAGTTTTGACACTCACATTAGGACACTGACTCATTTTTGTGTCTTTCATTGCTAACATAGCTAAAGTCAGGCCTTCTGTATCATGAAATGAATTGGAGATGCTAATACATGCTTTCTTTTATTGCATTTGGTCTACTGTAATTCTCTATTTACCTACCTTAGTAAATTGTCCTTACATCGCTTACAAACTATCCAAAATGCTGCAACGCTCATAACATGATCCAGAAGATGGGCGCATATTACACCTATTTTAACCTCTTTGCATTGGCTTCTTGTCCATTTTATGATCCATTTGTTGCTTACTAATAGAGCTCTACATGGCCAGGCCCCACAATATATAATGGACCTTGCGCACCCCCACACTGAGAGGTGAGCTCTTAGGTCCTCCACTCAGTGTCCTGAGTGTTCCTTGGATATTTAAGACTCAGTGGGATCATGGTTTCCAGCTGGCAGCCCCTAAGCATTAGAATAGTCTTCCAGCAACCTTAAGGCCATTAGGCTCTGTGGACTCTTTTAAAAAGCAGCTAAAAACCCATCTGTTCAGACTGGCTTTCAGGTAACATGGTAGTTCCTGTTTTTAACGTGTTGTAACTTGTGTTTTATGTCTGTTTCTCCTTGTATAGTTTATTTGCTGTTTTATCTTTGTTTGATTTATTTGATTGTATTTGATTTTATGTCTTTGCCTGAGAAGCACTTTGTGACTGGTTTTTGTGAAAGGAGCTATATAAAGTTTACTTGCTTGCTAGCGGCCACGTTTTAAAAGATTTTTCTGGCACATTGGAAGCACCCATCGAAACAATATGCAAAATCAGAATTATTTTGGCCAAAGGATTGTAGAGATATACTGAAGGCAATTTTACAATTTTGTTTCGGAAGATGTCCCTTATTGGCCAGTTGCAGCAAAAAATTTTGCTGGCCACTCACACATCATATCTGCATTTGTCAAGAAAATTTGGTTTACAAATGGATAATGCAATCAGGCAATGCCATACTTTTTTAAAGAATAAGCCCCACCTATGGCATTTCGGTGCATTTTACTGCCAACTATGGCAAAACAGGATGAAATATCAAAATTCCGAAAAAATACTTTTCTCTGGTTGGTCAAAAGATCTCCTGTATCAGATGTTGCCATGATTCCTCAAACGTCTGAGGAAATACTGGGGGGGAAAAAAAAAAAAGAGCAAAATTCAAGTTGGGGGGAAAATGTATATACACCACACTCAATCGAGAATGATATACATTAATAGATTCATCTTGACCCGCAGACTCCAGGAAAAAAAAAGAATTTTGTTCAAAAGTTCAAATTCAAAATGAAAAGTTTCTTATCACAGCACCATCTTAATATCAATTGATGATTTTTTTTTTGTCCAAGTCAGTGGATGTAGAGCCTATTTGCGGAAACTGAATGTATTACAGTTTTTGAGATCCAGAAACTTTTAGACAGATTTCTGCCAAAGTGAGAAGAAATCCTACAAAATACAATAAGGTTTCCGCAGCTTCGCTCCTTGGAGCCCTATTTACAGTGCTTTTTTTTTTTTTTTAAATGAGCATTGACAAAAGACACAGGAAAGAGGTTAGAGAAATACTGATAATCATTGAATTCAGTTATACATTTTGAGACAGTAATTCCCAAGTTATGATTCATTTTTATTTCTCCAAGTGCTCAATTGAACATTGAACAAAAACAGATTCTTTTTTTTTTTGTTGCAAATTTCGATCTACGGAGTTTATTTGAGGTTTACTTGAAACCTGACGACACAACAGTATGAGATGAAATTTCAGAGATGTTGAATATCAGGACAAAAAATGCCTAAAGTACACTGAACAAAAATATAAACGCCCCATGTCAAATATTGATGCGACGTGGAGTTAACAACTCTAAGTATTACATTCTGAGCATTTGCTGAGTTTTACTTGTACAATTTTTCTTGATTTGTGTGCCATTTTTTAATCTGTCAGTGAGCATTTGCTCAGTGATGCAGTGATTTCACTCAGTACATGGGTGTGGCATTTCCAGACGGTGATCAGACAGAATGAGCAGTACCCAGACACTCCTTAAACTGGGGACAATAAAAGGCCACCCCAAAATGTCAATTTTTGTCAAAAGTCATCGTGCCTCACATGTCTCAGGTCATGCGTGAACGTGCCATTGGCTTACTAGATGCAGGGATGTCCACCAGAGCGGTCACTGTGCAGCTGAATGTTAACTATCGGACGATAGGCCGTTTGAGAGTTCTTTTCCGACAGTTGGGCAGTGCTGCAAATCGACCTCGACCTCATCGGCCACGTGTGACCACACCGGCACAAGATCGCTACATCCGGCTTGTCCACCTTGTGAGACCGTTGGTCTGCACAACAGACGCATCACACCATCGACAGTCCGTAACTGCCTACGAGAAGTCAACTTGCACGCTTGGTGCCCTCACCGTGGTCTGGATCTCACCGCTGTCAGGCGTCGAAACCAACTAACATGGGCAAACGCACACGTTCGATGTCCCTTGGCACGCTGGAGAAGAGTGCTTTTCACAGACGAAACGCGGTTCCAGTTTTTTGTTAATAAAAACTCAAAAGTTTGACATGGGGCGTTTATGTTTTTGTTCAGTGTATTTGTACAACCCCAATTCTGAAATACTTGGGACAAAGTGTATACTGTGAATAGTGTATACTTCTTTTGCTGCTTACAACTTTAAATGTGAAAAAAAGAAAATTTATTTATCAAGGGCTATTTCTACATTGTCTTTTTAGATTTTTGTTTGCTCTCAAAGTTTATCCTTTTTATCTGGGCTAACCTTGAATCTTTAGATGTGATGACTGTTGAAACCTTTACAATTAAATCTAATGTGGCATTTTGCTTTAAGAGATATTGCTTGATTTATTCAAATAGCTCTGAAGTACCTTTTGATCTGGTATTGTTACAGGGCTGGGATGATAGTAATAAAGCGTGCATAAATCATCTAAATAATGGCTTCCCGATATTCTTTCAGAATTGCATTACCTTAATAGGGGGCAAAACCATCACAGAAACATCTCTTGGAATGAAAAACATGTTGAAAAAAAAGTTTCAATCCTTAAAAGTGCATGACAGTGACTCATTTTGGTGAATTGGCCTCCATCATCAATATGCCCGATGCAAGCCATCTGCAGGATCCTGTCCAGGACGAGAGGATTGCTGGAAGGAAAAGTTTTCCTAACCAGACAATCCGCCTTCCATGAGCTATGAAGCATAATACACATTATTCACAAATGATCTTGTCAGTAAGGGGTGTAGGTTTAATCTGAGGGTTGGTGGTGATATGTAATGTGAGCGTGCGAGCTGGAAAAAATAGACAATTTGAATGCAAATATTGCCTCTCTGTCACCAGCTGGCAAGGGTTTGGTAGACTCAAAACTTGTTGGCACTTCGGTTTTCAAATATCAGACCCTTCCATCAAAGGTACATCGCGTGTATATCGGCCTTCACATGAATATGTTGAATTTTTGACCCCCGAACCCTTGTGTTAGGTTCACTTTCATGTACCTCATGTACTGTTCGGGTCAATCTGACCCTGGATATTTTTTGGGATTTTATAAGCAATACAGAAATAAAAATGTTTATAGAAATACTTAACATGTATTGTCTTTATCTCAATTCCAAAAATTATAGATCACATATAATAATGAATATTTGCTTTTAATCTCTGATTTTCTCTAACCTGAACCAATAAAGTAAGCTGAACCTGATTTATCACACTTGACAGTGGATGTATGTGTGTCCATTGTTAAGTGTGATAAATCTACAATCTACATTGCCGTATGTCTGTCTATAGGATTGTCTCGTGATCTCTGTCTGCGTTTTGGCTTTTGCCTATTTTTTGTGATTAGGTTCTCCCTCTTGTTCCCTCCTTTGTAATTAGCCTCATTTCCTGCACCTGTGTTCTATGTATCATGTGATCTCCCAGGAGTGTATATTAGGTGTCTTTTCATAACACTTCCTTGTCAGAACGTTTCTCTTCTTTACCTGTGCTGCTTTTTGTAGTCACTTGTACTCATAGTGTTACTCTTCTGACTGGATCGTTCAACTTACGATTTTTGGCTCTGCATTTTGTATTATTGTTGCATCTGTGTTTATTAACCTTTTCTTGCCCAAATGCGATTTTTGTGATTGCTGCCCTGTTAACGGTTTGGATTTCGGCCACTGGTTTTTGGTTTTTGCTTCTCTGACAAACCTGTGCCTGTGTACCAAACCTATTTTTGCCCGACCACAATTACTGTGATTGCTGCCCTAGTTTTCAACTCAGTTTTTGCCCAACTGGATTCTGATTTTTGGATTGTGGACTTTGTACCTTTGCCCTTTGCCCCCTGCGGGGGGTTTTTCCTCCTCGCTTAATGAAATCACATCTACTGCTCTGCTTGGTTCTCGTGACTGGTTCAGTTCAGTTGATCACAAAAGAGTGCAGGAAAATAGGTGCAGAAAGCCTCACAGGTGTTGGGAGTGTCACAATTTGCAGGTAACATAACATAACATGAATGGCAAGAACAGGCATTTCAGCCCTACTAAGCTCTAAGGTGTGTGAGTGTTTACGTGTCTCTCTCTACCTATGTGTACAAAGGAATGGAGGGATCAGTGGCTGGGAGTGTAAGCCAGAGGTCATGCTCGACTATCTCCAATCCCCAATGAGACAGCCTCCCCGCTCAGCTGCTAACATCATAATAAGCTTTCACATATTGTTGATGGTCATCAGGTTTGATGACCGGGCATCAAGACCTGCTAGATTTTTGGAGCCCCTGTGTGTGAGAGAGAGAGAGAGAGAGAGTGTGTGTGTGTGTGTGTGTGTGCTCTTTCTCTGTGTATCCCGGTCAATCTGACCCAAACATCATATGAAGGATATTAAGGTGTGGGGGCATTGTAGGATGTACACTCAATGAATTTATTTATTTTTCTCTTTTATGTTGTTCATAGAAAAGGATCCAAAGATAAAAAATTTCAGGTAAAAAAAAGTTATCCTTGTATCATTTTTCTTTTCCTAAAAACTTGTTATGGGCTAATTTTACTCGAACAGAACACAAGGGTTAAAAAGGGTCTTGGCAAGGGTTTGGTACCGTCAAAACTTGCTGGCACTTCGGTTTTCAAGTAGCGGGCTCTTCAAGCTTCAAGAAAAGTTAAACCACGTGTTTGTCAGCCTTCACATAAATATTTGGCTTTTTTCACCCCTTAAAGGCTCCCTGCAAGAGTTCAAGCTAAAGTTAAGGCCCAGTCACACAGCCGATCACGTACGAATCACTCACAAATTACGCACAGATTGGGTTTGTGCGTGCTTGTGCGTTGAGAAATTGACCAATTTTTCGGGGTGTCGGGGGTAGAAATCTCGGACGAATCACGCATGAATCGCGCATGAACCACGCATGTATCACTTACAATCACTGACATATCGCGCATGTCGACGCATAATAGCAAACACGGTGCAGTATTCCACGAACATTCGACGCACGCCCGACACTTGAATCACCGGCGGAGCACGTCCAAACACGAACGCTTCACGTACATTCCACGTACAAGCACTTTCGTTCCGCGCATGTCGACACATGCCCCACGGATGAATCACTGACGGATCACGCACGAAAAACGCACCTTCGGCGTCACTATCGCTTCGGTTCAGCGCATATAAAAAGCGGTGAACGACGGGAGTTCCTCAGTACCTTTCGCCAATCAAGAACACTTCAAGAGATGCTACCCAGGAAAGCTCGCTTGCCCTCAAAGACAAGGGTGCAGAAGAAGAAAGCTGCTGAAGAAGAAGAAGTTCTGCAGCAGGAACACCATAACATCTCTTCTTTGAGGGTTCATAGTGATATGGACCCCTTTGCAGCAAGGTCTGGAATGGCAAAAGTGCCCGAAATGGCTGCTTTTATATGCCAAAATACATACGTGAGTTGTCAGTGGTTCGTCAGTGGAACATCAGTGAATCATCAGTTTTCTGTCAGTCAGTCGTGCGTCGGAAATGCGTTACTCGTCAGTGGATGTGCGTCGTTATGCGTTTTCCGTCAGTGATATGTCAGTTATTCGTCAGTTTTATAATTGATTGTCAGTGGATGTCAGTGGAATGAACATGATACGTGTGCGTTTCATGTGTGATATGAACGTGGGGCATCAGTGGACGGACGTGGACGTGCGCGGATTCAAACCAGTTCTGACGCATAAGCACTGACGGCCGACGAGTGTCCCGCGCATAGTTACGCATACTCGACGCATAAACTACGCATGCCGACTCATGAATTACGCACACCAACGCACAGTTTTGCGTCGGAAAATTTTTGAACCGTTCAAAACTCAAAATCACGCACAAACCGCCTTCGACGCACATCCACTTACAATCACTGACAGTCCACGTTCGTTCCACCTACGAATTACGCATACGACGTACGCTCCGCGCAGAAACGAAAATCTGTGCGTAATTCATGCGTAATTCATGCGTTTTCGCTGTGTGACTGGGCCTTTACTGGCATTGACAAATTTATGATGCCACACCATCGTGTTTATGGCTTTAGTGCAGCATTTTGGTTTTACCCTAATTAGTTAATTGGGGCCAATTTCAGCCGTAACAGGAACCCTTTAAAAAGGGTGCCAGGGTCAAACGTACAGGAGTCCAGCAGCCAGCAGTGGTGATTTATATACATCACGTAGAATAGCTTGACTTGTAGGGGTAAAATCTTTTTACTCTTTTCACAAAAATATAATGAGCTAGCTCCCAGTCTATATATTGCTCAGTCCCACTTTTTATATCAACCCTCGCTGTACCAAGAGTGAGAGGCGATATTTCATTGGAACACGGGTCCGTCATTATTCAATCACGCGTATTTTCACGTGGAATTTAAATCTCTATGCATGGAAGTTTTTCAGTTTTTAAAGAGAGAATTCAAACGATCATGAAGCATTAGTCAAATGGCCTGATGTGGTAGCGCGGAAGTTTCAGAGCAGTTTTTCTTTTGTAAAGCACAGGACTATTACTAAGTAAATTATGTTTCTGTACTGAATTCAGCCCATTATTTCATCGCTGATAGATCGCATATGGAGTGAAGCCATGTCTTCAATTGCCAATGGATTATTACAATAATTTGAAAATGTGTCAATAAAGGAAAACTAGCCAGGACGCGACCAGGATGCCAGGGAGCGGGTCAAAAACAAAAGTTCACTATTCTGACAATAATGAAAGGGGGGAGCATATTTGGGGTCATTTACGTATTGTTTCTAGCAGTTTAATTGGATGCTGGATGAGCTCATTTTAACTCTTTAAATATTTTTTTCACTGATCTGAACAAAATAGTGCATTGGCAGAAACCTGCATCTGGACTGTCTTATCTTGGCACATGCAGCACGTGCAGATGTCAACCTGTCCTCCAACCATATGCTCAAATAGGTTGATTATTCTCATTTACTCTGATTGACGAACCATAGGAGCGTTTCCTAAAATTGCGCCCCTATTAGCAGCAGGAAGGTTCTGTTACAGTAACAGTTTCAGTTATGACAGTTCAGGGGTTATAACTGTATAGCTGCGTACACCCTCCACTAAAACACTGACGGTAGATCTCCTTTGCTCAAGCCCAATGATGTCTCATTCAACTGCTATAACTGTTTAAATACTAGCGATAAGAACCAGATGAGCAACGTTGAAATTAAGGGTGTTTTCACACATAGGGTGTTTTGGTCAGCCTAACTGTCTAGGCCGGCCTAACTGGTGCGATGCGGGTAGTGTGAACACAACCAGCCGCACCCGAGGTCGACCTAAACAGCCATACCGAGATCGGCTGGAAGGGGTGGTCTTGTAGCGGAGCACCAAGCCCTTTAATTCGGTGCGGCGCACCAAACCAGTGGTGTGAACGCGCAGCGAACCCGGGGTCGGCCCAAGCCCAGAATTTCCTCTCCACCGCCATAGGGTTATAATGTAAAATATCAGCTAGCTGAAATGGGACACAAGCTAGGTATGAATTAGCCCATACGGTTACACGGTATGCCTATTGTAACGTTCACATGTTTAATATTAAACGTAACTGCATTTAACATCAATTCGTTCATGTCTAACGTTACAAATTACCTAGCTGTTCGCCGATATCTGTGTATGGTGAGTGGGGCCTGGTTTAACAGAATCAATCTGCGCCTTGTTCTGGTTTGTCTGGCAATTCGCATTCGCCGTCTCCAGTGCAAAAAAACATTGTTCTCCACACGCAGCCGTGCCTCTTTTTCAAATTCGAACTATATAACTTCCCGACATTGAACGAGACTATATAGATTGCCAAAAGCAGTAATGTTAGGCATATCAGACGGCGTTGCTGTTGAGTCTCCATCGTTCACATGTGTTCTGTTTACATCTCGAGGCTTCATTTCAACCTTCTTTTCCGGATGGAATGGTGCTACAAACGTCATTTTCTTTTTCGTCTGGTTTCATCTTGTATACATGACGCTCCATTCTGTAGAACGGTGGACTTAGTACGGCAATAAAAAGCATATGTGAAACCGAGCCGCTCCAGTTGAAAATTGACACATTGTATATTGGGTCGACCCAAATATGTGTGAAAACATCCTAAAACTAATTGGATGGTTGCTTTCTAAGAATGAGAGTGGGTTGAGAAAAAAATTCATCTGATCGATTATAAAACATTGAGTGTTCAATTCTTAATTCCCCTTGTTTCTAGCTACCCAGTGAGGTGGCATGTAGTGTCCTCAGCAACTACTTTTAAAGGGGAGTGTCAACTTTTATATTCCTGGAAATCATGAGACTTCATGAATTTTTTCCCAATTTTTGTGATGAAAACTCTTATTTTCTGTCAGCAGGTCAGAGCAGTGATCGCCGACCTGAGAAAAATATAAAAATATAAATATAGTAGGCCTACATCCAGGAACTCACGGCTGAAACCTGTTTTAAAACACAACAGGCATGAAGCTAATTCAGATAATATCTTTATCTTGAGTATCATTAGTTGGCATATAATTTCCTTTGGCTGATTTATGTGCACTTTATTTAAAACCAAGGATAGTTCGGATTCAGATTAATTTATTATTTTTGTTACAGAATAACAACAAAATTACGTTTGGAGAGAAAGTGCTCCGGGCTGCTGCAACGTGCGTCACGCTGCCAACTCCACTTCCTTCTTCGAAAATTAGGGTTGAAAAGAAACATATTGGTGACATCAGACATAACAATACACATCAGGTTTATAACACGACAGGAAACGCGTAGGAATTTTTTCAGGGGAATAGAAGGGGATGAGAGGTGGGGGAAGAAAGGGTTAAAGGGTTAAATGCAGGAAGCAGCCTTGGCAGGGGGGGGGTTGGAATGCAGTGTCCAGAGTCCTCATCTGGGGCAGAATGTTCTGTCCTTGTCAGAGGGATAAGAATGTTGTTGTTCATGGTGAGGACCGGTCCATGTGAGGCTGAGGCAGACAGAGGGGAGACGCGGAGTGGGGGGTGGGGGGGGGGGTCGAATTCTATTCAATTTCAGGTGGAAAAAGCAATTTTGATCCATCTTCATTCATTTCATTTTCTTTTTGTACATTTTTTACTTCACGCTTCAGGGCCACCAGTTCTCCCACCATCTCGTCCTGTCTCTTGCCCTAGTTCACAGTCAAACGCACAAACTCCCCACACTGACTGAAAACAGCGTCCATCTTTTTGTGCGTTTCTGCAGATGATCCGAGAGTCTTTTTGAGCAGCTCACCATTCTCTGATACTCCACTGAAGCACTCCGTAATAATTTTGGTGCTAGGCAGCGCGTTGGCCATTTTCCTCACTCCCAGCTTGCGTACTTTGCGGTTGATCCGAGCTACTCCCATGCCAATAAGGAGAAATCCCATCAATATAGTTTCAGGACCAAAGAAACGTTCACTGTATTTCCACTGCGAGATATCCAGTAAACTAGAGGATAGTCTGTGATAGAGAAAGTACACTGACCAAAACTTCCAACGCAACACATACAAATTGAAATATTTTGTGTACATAAAATTGGATATTGCTTTTGAGCCATGATACATCAACTACAACTTAAAAGCTCAGAAAATTGTTTTGATTTTGTCATGTGGGCAGCTTGTTCCGCTTGATTGCACATTGTTTAGAATTTTGCCTATCCTGTCAGGTTGAGTAGAACTCATTGACCAATCCTTCGAGAACTTGGTCAATAAATGGCCGTAGCAATGGGCAACTTAAGTATTCCTTTGCATTATCCTGGGTCAACGTGTGACAATGCCGCGCCTGGGTCAAAATCAGCGAGAGTGAGCTGCTGGTATGCGACCAAACCGTACACAACTGCCTGCGTGACGCTGACTTGCACAACCGACGTCCCCGCCGTGGTTTGGTGTTCACTCTTGCACGTAGCCGCGTCCGTCTGCGATGGTCAAGGGCACATTTAGGCTGGAATGCTCTCAGGTAGAACAGGGTGCTCTTCTCCGATGAATCGAGGTTCAAGTTGAGTGTGTTTGACTGCGTGTATGGCGTAGGCAACGGGAACGTTATACTGACGCTACTATCCTGCAGCGTGACCGCTGGGGTGGACCCAGTGTGATGGTTTGGGCTGGAATAAGCAGTAGACACAAGACAGACCTCATTTTCATCGATGGAGACCTCAGTGCGGCCCGTTACTGTGATGGCATCCTTACCTCTGTCTCAGTTCCACTCGTCCAATGCTATCGCCTAACGCTGTAACAGGATAATGCGAGACCACATGTCACCAGAGTCTGTCCGGACTACCTGAAGCAGAATAATGTTCAGTGTCTTGATTGGCCTGCGTATTCCCCAGATTTAAACCCTATAGAACATCTGTGGGATATTCTGGATTGCCGGGTTAGAAGGCGTGATCCAGAACCAGCCACAGTCCAACAGTTGTGTCAAGCACTCCAGGAGAAATGGGCCCTCATCACAAAGGCTGAAATTCGGTATTTGATTGACTCCATGCATCGCAGAATCCAGGCTGTGTGACGCCAGAGGAGGCTGTACAAGATACTGACTTCGGTGATCCAGAATTGCGCCTTCAACTGATGCAATGAATTGGAAACCAGGAAAAATCTGTTCTTCATTCCTGACTCTAAAACTGTGTTTTTGATTTGAATCTTAATATTTGTTATGTATTGTTAAATTTATTGTAAGAAAATGACATGTGTTGCAATAAACCCGACTGTTGCGTTGGAAGTTTTGGTCTGTGTATTTTGCAATATTAATCGAGTTATGTCCTGTAATTATGAGCCTAAGTATTATTTTATCATTAGGTTTTTATTTATTTATTTATTGCAAATTTAGTACTACAAGGTGTCGTTAAGAATGAACTTTTCGTTGCTTTCATTCATGTTCTCTTGCTTAATTCTAGCAAGAGGAGCATCAAACTTCACAGATGTCGGATCCCTTCTAGCCACAACTAGTTTCTAATTGTTCATTGTGTGTTGCATTCTGGAAAATTCTGAAGCGGCTAAGGTAGGATTAAAGTCTTGGGTACACTAAAGCCATATTTCAGGACAGGGCACCCTTGTAAATACCTGTAAGACAAAGTTGTAGATCAATATTTTATATGGATTCTGTCCTTACAAAAAATTTGGTTACATTTCAGTAACTTTAAAAACCACATTGAGCATTAGCATTAATGTCACTCATTTTAATTATGTTTATAATTTCAGAATTCATTTTAGCATGACAACAATATTCATATTTTTTTGCCTAATTTGACAATCATGCAAATTAGTGCTGAAGAGAATTAATTGAATGTCACCTTTTTATTTGAGGTACGAGGAAAAGAAATCATTTGTGAATTACAGAATCAGGACCTTTCTATTGAGACAGAAAGATGCAGGTCTTGTTGAAATTGAAATACAGTTCCCTCTTCTGAATTTGACTTTATTATTGTATTGCTCCCACCAATGTCTCCATATGCACATGATTTATTATATTTATGGTACTATGACACACTTACTAAAACCTGCAATGGAATGACTTTCAAACACTGATGTTAAGTAATTCTACCCTTTGTATTTTACAGCATGACTTGATATAAAGCTGACTTCAGCCTCCTCTGAAGGATATGGTTTTAATTTGCCAGTATAAAAACCAAATGCGTAATGGGAAAGGGACAGGTTGGTATCTGGTGATGTGATTGCATTTACAGCGAAAGACTAGAGCAGGTTTGACATTACTTGTGTGAATTAGTTTTTTATATTAATCAAATCAATTGAACTGTTCCTGTGAGTGAATTGTATTATAGCCAGCTGCTCAAGGGCTGTTCCTGTGGATTTTCTCCTGTAGGTTGCATTGGTGTTAATAGAAATTAACCAGGCAAAAAGGTTTCATGCTTTTTGAGCTCCATTGTCTCTCACTCATCTTATCTATGTACAACGTGAAAGTGACAATGACATATTATACATTAAATTTAGATACCTTGAAGATTATAAATATCATTAATATTTTTTATTTAAATATTTTGTTTTTTGCACATATTGGCGCCCTCCAAAACACATTTTCTCACGATAAGAACATTCTTTTCTCTCTCTCTCTCTCTCATTACAAAGAAACCAAATAAAATGGACTCCATTATACTGAAGTACAGAAGACTGTAACTAAGATTTTGGGATGTTTACTTCCACCAAGTGTCTAGTTCTACCATGGTTGACAGTGCAGTTCATTTGATGAGAAGCCTAAGCTCTGCTTGCCAGACACTGGTGCACTAATGAGGATGGCAGCTAATTGAAGGCCTTTACTTTCTGTAGGTTTGTCTTCTGGGGTAATTAAGGTGAATGCAGAGGGGAAAAAAAGTATATATATAGCTACTTTTACTTACCTATAACAGGCAGGACATTGAAACTGTTACAGGAGTATAAAAAATGAAATGAACATCAATGAACTGCGCATTAGGATGTAAAATTATATGCATGTATTATTTATGTACAATTAGATACATATTATCATCGGATCGGATATATACAATTAAGGCCATAGGATTTCCATACTGCAGCAATGGTATCTAATGGTTTTAAGTAATTTTGTAATGAAAGAAATGAAATCAGCAAATGTGCAATCATATGAGACAAATATTATTGCACTATTGCAAAGCATCCAGAAATACTGCACAATTGATTTTTATTACTCTCGGCAATAATGAATTGTGCATATTAATATTTACCGCCTGAGAATTTTATGTTCATGCAAATAATCAGATAAAAATCCAATGCGGAATAGATTGAAGCACTGATTTCATCAATAATTATGAAGCAGCCCAATATTGCATTTTTCTTGGTATGCTTTTTCAGGTGAAGATCCAAATAAAAAAAGAAGGTACGGGCAGTCTCAGTAAAATATGAAATCAAAGGATTCATCTTTCTACTGTGAGGGGGCTACCAGATCCAGTCACAACTTAATATTAGGAAAACAGCGCTAACAAAATCTTTTAAAGTTCACAATGACTAGAGGAGCGGTGCATCTCCTGCCAATCCATTCTCACTTCCAAGGTGTCCCAGATCAATGTTTGGGCAGGTGCCCTGGGCATCACAATACAATGAAAAGTGGAGTCCTTTTGTGTCACATTTGTACACTGTCAATACCCCCATTAACTTCAACACAACGTCAGTGTTTGAGGACAATGACACATGTTAAATCAACCCATTTGAAGTCCCATATTGTCACATATCAACATTTGGGCCTCACTAAATGACAAAATAGATAAACTGTGTCCGCTTCTTGGACCAGTGCAATAAATTACAATTCCTTTCTCAAATCCCCTTTTTATATGCTGTGCAAACATTGGGTGATCTTAGCCAGCCAGGGCTCAATTCCAGGGCCTCTAGCCTTATCGAGAAACACTCTCATTGTTTATTTTTGTGTCCATCAAAATTATAAGCATGAATTGCCAGCTAATAATGTATAACTATCCTTTTTCACATTGCCAAAATGCTAACAAAAATCTCCCGTAGTTCTGAAATTATGGCCGGTTTTGCACCATCCCTTCCTGCTGAAATGAAGGCAAACCTCTGTTGATTCACTGGGCTGGTGGCTCTGTTCACTGGCCAACTTAAACACAGAGGGGACTGAATACTGTAAACAGCCAGCTTTTTAGATAGTTAGGAATGAGGGGATTAAATTGCCTTGAAATCATGGATTTTTATGTTTTTTAAACACCCCTCCCCCCCGCCAAAGACGTAATGTTGTCACCCCTGTTTAAGACAAGACTGGCAAGACATTTGGTAGGTGGTACAGCCCTTATTGCAAAAAAGTTGGGATGCTGTGCAAATTGTAAATAAAAACAGAATGCAATGATTTGCAAATCTCCTAAACCCACATTTTATTCACAAGAGAACAAAGACAGATGTTCACAGTTAGACATTTTACCATTTCATGAAAAATAAGCTTATTTTGAATTTTATGGCCGCAGCACGTCTCAAAAAAGTTGGGAGAGGGGCAGCAAAAGGCTTGAAAAGTAAATGGTACCAATAAAAAAATAGCTGGAAGAGCATTTTGCTTCAAAGTAGGTTAACTGGCAACAGGTAGGTCAGTAACATGACTGGTTACGAAAACATCATTTTAGACAGGCAGGGTCTCTCAGAAGAAAAGATGGACAGAGATTCACCAATCTGCAAAAAACTGCATCTGAAAATTGTGGAACAATTTCAGAAAAATGTTCCTCATTGTAAAATTGTGCAGGCTTTTAATCTACCATGCATAATATCACTGATTCAGAGAATCCGGAGAAACCTCTTTGCGCAAGGGACAAGTCCGAAGGTCAGTATTGAATGCTTGTGATCTGCAGGTCCTCAGGTGGCAATGCATTAAAAACAGGCATGATTCTGCACTGGAAGGCACTGCATGGGCTCAGGAACACTTCCAGTGATCATTATCAGTGCTCAAAAAGATGCCCTAATCTAATTTTGCTTTGATTTACTATATTAGAATATATTTTGGCTCAGAAAATGGTGAGATTATGTACTTTAATTCTTTTGAGGTTTCAGACTGCAGCTAAAAAAATTCAAAAGGAATAAAAGTAAAATTTTGTTTGGAAGAAATTAGATCTTTCAATTATGCTGCATTACATCTTCATTTACTCTGACTCAGTGACATATATACTGATTTTTACACTATGACAAAAATTCTACATTAACAAGATTATTCAAATGGACCAAGTACAGAGATGTAGTTGCAGAGAAACTCATTTCATTTTGGCGTTTCATTTTTGGGTCAGAGGCTCCGGGCTTGAGAGGTTCCCGGACCCGTAACCCTAAGTGTCTAATAAGGACACCAAAAAGCTTGCTTATTCGTTGAATGTCCACACTTGGTCAGTAAGCCATACTATATTACGAGTCAGGACGAGAATGTGTTGAATATACCTGAATAAAATAATTGTCTCTTATGTCATAAACAGATTTTCAAAAAAAATCTTCATTAGATAGAATCTACAATAATGTAGAATTCCCTCATTCATCTCATGTTCACAGGAATCTGTCATTACTGACTATCTAAAGTTAATTTGTGTTGCTCTCAAATGATCCAATAATGTTGCTTGTTTGTTCTTTTTCTGATTCTAAGTCCACCAATTCGAAGTCTTTGTGATAACAGTCAGAAGGGCACTCGGAGTTACTGTCTTAAGGAATGTCTGCAGTGCTGTGTCTGCTGTAAACAAGGCCAGTATGTGGCCTCCTGCTTCTCTGGCCTCTCTGGAGTTTAAGAGCTTCTTCTGGTTCAAAGTCTCTAGCAGAGAGAAAGTGATTGAATTGTGAGCAGTTCGCTGATACTGTTTGCTTTCCGACGAGAGCGTTGTGACATTTTGGATAGCTTCAGTTGTGACAATCCACGTTCTGCATCAGCAAAGCAGGCAGGGAGCGTCAGTAGAAGGTGCATCAGAGCTGGAAGATTTGGCTTGTCTGTGCCAAAGCAATAATCCACTACTTTACATCACGTTTTGCACTTTCTTTTGCACTTTCTGAAATAAAAAAAAATATATATATTCAGAATCACATATTTAGTTTAGATTCTATGTGTTATGAAGATGAAATATATTCCCAGCAACCTGTAGCTGGGAAAAAAAAAAAAAGAAAAAAAAAAAGAAAGACAGTTGGTAGCTATCCTGAAGATATACCATTAATTTAATTAAATAATTTTCTACATGTAAACTAGAGTTGCAAAAACAAAAAAAATTCACCTGTTGTTGAGATCAACTTTCAAGAAAATCAGTTCCATACCCCCTTCATCTTCAAATACAACCCCAATTCCGAAATAGCTGGGACAAAATGTAAATTGTGAATACAATCAAAATGCAATGACTTTCAAATCACACCAGCCAGTATTTTATTCACAAAATGATCTCGTTTCAAATTTGATGGCTGCTACAGGTCTCAAAAAAGGGGCCTGTTTACCATGGTGTAGCATCCCCTCTTCTTTTTAACACAGAGTGGAGGCGCCCGGGCATTGAGGAGAAACACTTCAGGGTTGTGAAATGCAGTGACAACCAAACTCAAGTGTTTCTCACTGACTCTGTAGGACTCTATTAAATCTACCTCCTTATTGTCTTCAAAACATCTGCATCCCGCAGAGATATTTTTGGACTATGGGAGCATATCGATCAGGGTATCCCCCAATTCACCCTAAAATAGCCTTCTTGAACTTGCCCTGTGCCGAACAATGCCACAGGATCATCAACCAGAACTGCGTTCTAGGACTGGGAGATTCAAAGGATCAAAGTGTGAAAATACTAATTTCACCCATCATGTTACAAATATAATGTGTATTTCTTTTATATTGTAGCATAAGAGCTGATTAATGACAATTATGCGGATTGTGCAAGCATATCGTGTTTTGTATCATCTTACTGCTGTAGGAAGCGCTTCTGGAGTTCGGGTATAAAAGGTAGGACAATAAACTATTCGAGGAGGATCGCAACCGGTTTCCCACGCGTGCATCTCCATGCCGTGTGTAGCCAATAATATAGTCATGGAAGACCTTAGGCGATTTCCCACGCGTGGTCTTGGAGCCGTGTGCAGACGTGATATTGCTATGGAGGCTGGTATTCATTCTTCCCACAGTGTGCACTTTGTGTACATATGTAGTTGTGAACTGCGCCAGGTATGATTTGATGACTTCTCAATATTTTCTGTAATGGCATAATTTGGTTTCTAATTTAAGTTTGTGCCTGCCCAGCAAAATAAATTGATATTTGCATTTTGTTGTGGGTTTCTGACTCTGAACAAAAACATATTTTCTTCCAGTTTCGGAGTCCTGTCTCCTAATTGAGTAACATAGGACTGTAATCGCATGCCTGATCAACACGCTTGGCTTGCGGTATAAGGTGAATTTTCCACGCTGTGATGAGGGTTATTTTGAAAGGCCTCGAGGAGATTCGGTTATTCTGAGCGGTTGGGGCGACGTTCGTTACCATCTCAGTCCCTGAACGAATATCTTAGAATTCTAACCCCCAAGCTCCTGAACGGCGTACGTTAAACTTTGGAGTTACTCGTTTGGGCCCCAATAATCCCTAGTCATAGCTATTTTCAATGTCAAATTATCGTGCTTAATAATACCGTCAGCCTCTGAGTTAATTCACCGAATTGGGTAGTACAGATGTTTTGGTTCGGGGGAGTAGTGTATAGACCAGTATGGGTCCGATGCACAACATAGCTCTAAATTCATAAATTGGAGTCAAATCAATATTTATGCAAAGGCATGGTAACCACAATTGGGTACAACTAAATTTTAGATCCTAAATTTAATATGGAGTCAGATGAATTGTAACTGCTACGACATTAGGACTACAGCATCCACCCGACAGGTTTCAGTCCATTTAAAAGTGGTCTAGCACTGACACTGCAGCCAGACCCCATTATTATAATGGAGCCCGTTAATACTTTCTTTTCCCTGGCTGTTAAGAGAAACACGCTGAGACCTTCCGCCTCAGCTAGGACCTTCCATGGCCTAGTTGCTCCGTGTTTACATCTGTATCTCAAATATTTTTTTTAATTGGTTTTTTACAACTGCAACTCATACCTATGCCATTTTAACTCCTATTATGTTCTAATACTAATTAGTAACCTGTCATGCCAATAAACGTACGACACAGATGACACAAGCCCTTCAGTATAACAGAAAGTAACTTTTTCTTCATAATTAATAACAAACGATAACGCTTTCAATTTCAAAGCTCTTCAGTGCCTTGCACAAAGAGAAATCCCTAACCAAGTACTTACGTGATCTAGAATGCAGGTTTGTTGATCTGAAGGGTAAGAATCAATGTTGTCAGTGCTCAAGTGCTTGACCACTGCCTAATATTTGCAAAACAGTACACTAGACAATGATACAAGAATACAACAATGTGCCAAAATCCTTTCATAATGACGGGTTCAGATTCAGATTCAGAGTATTTATTGTCATTGTCACAAGTACAACGAAATTGCGTTTGGAGCATCCGTACAAACACCCACTAAAATACCCTTAAATAGCCCCGTGTAAACATTGACCCAGCATATACATAGTGCAACACATAAACTACAGCAGCATAAAGTATATCCATGATAAAGTGCGGAGCGGGAAATTCAGATACAGTGGGGGGGCGGAGGGTGAGGGTGGGTGACTGGAGAGTAGTGGATAATGACATTCTGCAACAATGCAACCGGTACAAAGATATTACTTGGTGGGTATGAGTGTCGTTATTGTCCATAGGGGGTCGGGGGTCGGGGGGGGGGAGGGCAGGGGGGGAGGGAGTAGTAAGTTATGACATTCTGCAACAATGCAACCAGTTCAAAAACCTAAATTATTATTGTGGATATGGGTTAGTGTCCATAAGAGGGCGGCATAAAGAGGGGAGGGGCAGAGTTCAGTAACCTCACAGCCTGTGGATACAGACTGTTAGCCAGCCTTGATGTTCTGGCCCGTATGGACCTGTACCTTCTCCCTGAGGGCAGCAGGTGGAGAGCTGGTGTGCGGGATGGTGCTGGTCCCGCAAAATGTTGCGCACTCTTCCCAAGCAGCGAGTGGAGAAAATGATGCTAATCTTCGGGAGAGTCGTTCCAATGATTCTCCCTGCAAGTTTCACCACTCGTTGAAGAGCCTGCTGGTCCGACTTAGTGCAGCTGGAGAACCACACTAGGAGCCCATACGTCAGAACACTACTGATGGCACAGTTGTAGAAGTTTACCATCAGGTGTCTGGAGATGTGAGTGCTCCTCAGCTTCCTCAGGAAATAGAGGCGTTGTTGTGCCTTGCCCACCGCTGAGGTGATGTGATCTCCCCAGGACAGGTCCTCAGTCACTGTCACCTCCAAGAATTTAAAACTCCTCACCCTCTCCACCACCTCGTTGCCTATGGAGAGAGGTAGATGGGTGGAGTTTCCTCTCTTGCGGAAATCCACGACCAGCTCCTTAGTCTTTTTGGTGTTCAGAGCAAGGTTATTACTCTGACACCATGACTCAAGATGTTTCACCTCTCTCCTGTAGTCTGCCTCGTCGTCGTTTGTGATAAGACCGAGCACTGTGGTGTCGTCAGCAAACTTGACGATGAGGTTGGACACAGAAGAGGCAGAGCAGTCATGTGTATAAAGGGTGTAGAGCAAAGGGCTTAGAACACACCCTTGAGGGGCCCCGGTGTTGATGACAAGGGTGGGGGAGGTGTTCTTGCCCACTCTGACACTCTGTAATCGGTTTGTCAAAAAGTCCACAATCCAATTGCACAGGGTGGCATCGAGTCCCAGTTGGTGGAGTTTGGACCGGAGTTTGTACGGCCGAATGGTGTTGAAGGCCGAGCTGTAGTCCACAAAGAGGAGCCGTGCATAAGTGTTTTTATGCTCCAGGTGCTCCAATAGTGTGTGCAGCACCATGGCAATGGCGTCCTCAGTTGAACGATTCTCCCTGTATGCAAATTGGTGTGGGTCCAGTGTTGGCAATAAGGCGGATTTAATGCGTTTGATGACCAGTCTCTCCAGGCATTTGGCAGGGATGGAGGTGAGAGCTACAGGTCTGTAGTCATTCAGACATGTGACGTTGGGCTGTTTTGGAAGAGGGACGATTGTGGCTGCTTTAAAGCAGGCAGGGACCATGGAGCAGGACAGTGAGATGCTATAGATGGAGGTGAAGACGTCCGCCAGCTCCGCCGTACAGTCTTTCAGCACCCGGCCCAGCACTCCATCTGGACCGGCCGCCTTTCTGGTGTTAATGAGGCGGAAGGCACACCTCACCTCATGCCCGCTGAGGACTGGAGCAAGATCGGTCGAGGGGAGGGGGGGCAGGACAGGGTCGGTGTTCTCCCTGTCAAAGCGGGCATAAAAGACGTTTAGATCCTCAGCCAGAGTGGGACTATCGGCTGAGGGTGGTGGTGATTTCCTCCCGTAGTCCGTGATGGCCCTAATGCCCGCCCAGATCTGTCTCAGGTTTGTGGTGTTTTCAAACCTGGCCTCAATACGCCATTATTATATATTATAATACGCGGGTTAAAGTCCATACATTGCTTAAGAATTGAGACCATTCTCTAACTTACTCTGCATCACTCATTTGTTTAAGATTCTGAAATCGTCAGCAATGTTTCAGGCGTTCAGTTTAACGTCAGTCGATCCTCTAATTCCAAAGTGAGACGGTCTTTACCATCACTCAATAATTTGCGGTTTTTTAAAAGGCAATGAGCAAATCTGGAAACTGTCGTTGTTGTCGTTATTTTTATATTTAATACCTGTGTTAGATGACACCAGATGTGTGTCACCAGTCCAGTGTTTTAAATTTCATTTTATCTAGTTGCATAAAAGCATGTACAGCATTTGATTTCGCAATTCCCCCGCCGATTCTTTCCAAAGGATGGCGGACGCATCTCAGGTTTTGCTGTTGGTTCAGCCAATGACGTTTCCCATTCCAATATTTTCTTTAGCTCTGTGGGCAGGACTGGGGTGGAGGTAGGAAAATGGGGTCACCAAACTCGCTACCATGGTTTCAGAGTCGCGCCGTTTGGTTATCCATAGTGTAGTTGTGGAGGGTGATCCCGGAACGATATTTAAGAAACTGTGGGAGCCTGTTTTGGTTTAAAAACTGCCCTAAAACTTTTACTTACATTATCCGAAGACTGTGATGCAAAATATGCGATGGGGATTTCAAAAGCCTATCGCAGATTGGAGCATTTCAAAAAAACTGATTGCATTTTGCGATGCGATGCCCTGAAGAGTGACTGTATCAGCAGTCCTTTGGCCCTGGCTTTTTGGGCTGCAAAGCCAGATTTGTCTTGCATTTACATACTTGGAATTTTATATTCAGTCTTTGGGCTAACAATAGCTTGGGCAAGTCTGAGGTGTGGTATGACCCACTCTGGATGGCATTACTGGTGGGCTGGACATATCTTTGTATACCGGCTTCATGTTACTCATATGGAGAGGTGAACTATGGTAAGTACAAACTAAACAGAAAACCATGTAGTTTAGTCATTAGGCAACTTCCATCGGTGATTTTTATGCTAGTCTGAGGCGATAGGCAAAACGATGCACAGACCTAATTTACGCCATTTGGTATGAACATGTGTTATACTTAAGTATAACAGATTTTGGTTGTCATGGTTACAGTATTGGCCCAATCATGCGCAAATTTGTGCTGAAATGTAGAGATTTCCTTGTGGACGCAGTACAGGCTGGAGAAGCAGGCTTTTGGGGGCCACATGCATGTTGTCATGGGCAACCAGACCATCTAGTTTATATTATATCTTAAATTGTGCAAGGCAACATTTCTCAGTCCTCTGTCTGTCACATGACTCTGTAAATTGCGGAGAACCAGCAGATCAGCTTTGCGATCAATACTGAATATATATTACATTTTGGATAAAAGATGGTGGCTGAAAATTTACTTTCTTGATGCCTGAGCCAATGATTACTCTTGTGTAAGATGATAAATATTTAAAGTCTACTACCTGGATTCAGCAAATTTAATGAGTGATATGTCGTGATAGCTTCTCAGCAGAAAATTGAAGGGGATAGAAAAATCCTTCTTCATTATTAAGCAGTCTAGATCTGTTTTCAGTTGTTTTCTTTGATTAACAAATTTTCCTATGATTAGAATAATCCATTAATATCAAATCTACAGAGCTCCTTCTTAAGGAAATGCTGCAGCAATTAAATAGTTGATGCAATTCAGAATTATTGTCCTTTACGGCTGCATTTGCTTTCAGCACATGGTGCTTCAATGCAGGCTCTCTTACCTGCGCCTGCTGCTTTTTTTTAAATAAAAATGAAGAAAACTAAGATAAGCGACAAGAATCCAGAGCAATGTTGATTAAAATGCAATTTCATGTCCAAATGATGCGTTTTATTTATCATCTTACATTAATGAGAAGAACTGGCCGTACCTCATAGTACTGATAGTCTCTTCACTTGATGTCAGTTTAAATAAATGATTGAAAACAGTTCAAGGCCGATCATTAGTTCAGAGGGATGTTCTCTTCCTTCCAAATATCCTGCTTGCCCGTCACCACTGGTGAAATGTGATTCGCTACTAGGACACAGACACCAATCATAAAGATCAGGAGCCAGGGAGGCATGTGGCGCTGTTTCATAAATTTACCACCAAAACTAACCTAATAATACAATTGGCGTAAATGTTGTTATCGTGTTAATGTAATGGCATGAATCCGTCATCTGTTCCTGTCCTGAGACATCGAAGTATAGAGATTATTGCACATTTCAAATCAACTTCCTGCTAAGTAAATTGTTTTACATAGGATAAGCCCTAATGTTGGTCTTCTGCTTCCTGTTCCAAGCTGGTTCAGACTGTTATTACTGTAATATCTAAACTGGCTGTGCTTAATTGTGGACATAAAATGGGATCATTAATTGGAAGGATGGCAGTAAACTAGGTTGCAAGGAAACTACTAGGATTGTTAATGATCCTTCATACAAGTGGCTTAACTGCTTCTGATCTCTCAGCTAACCGAGACGAGGTCCTCTTCACTACTCCCATATAATGGTCTATTCACATTCAGTCAGTGGGGTGGCGCCCTGTTGCTTTATTGTGCTTTTAAAATATATCCCCAATCCCCTGCCTCTCTTCAAATGCATTTATTTATTTTATTCTCTAAAATGCATTTCACATTAATGGCTCGTAACTGTGAATCTGACCTCTGCCCTTGATGGGACAGTTCTTGCTAAAAATGAAGGTTATTCATTATTTCTTATCTTGAGAAATGCCTTTTGACCTGCCACTGACAGCTTCTGCGATGTCCTTTTGCATATTTTAAATAGACCATCAAAAGGGCTTCACAGGCCTGCATTTCAAAGTGAACGGAATCCCCCGGACAAAGCAGACAAGTGTGAGACCAAAATGTATAATTGCATGTCTGCAATTTTACACTCGCAAATCTGACGGCACTTGTTTCAAATGTGCTTTTAATTTTTCTTAAAATCTTTTGAGTTCTTCTCTTTTTTTTTTTTTGCACACAACTCTATCTGCATTTTTCAAAGGACAGACGGGAAAAAATTAAATGGTTAGTATTTAAGACATACTAAAATCTGTCTCTGTTCTTTATCTGTCCCATTTTATCTGCTCTCTCTCACTCACTATCGCTCTCATATTCATTCACTGACAAACGCATTTAGGTGGCCTTGTTTTTAAACATACATGCGCATGGCCACTTTAATATGTACACCAGTACAGATGCTTGTTAATATACATGCAAAATCATGAATGCATAAAAGTTTGCAGACATGGTCAAGTGGATCAGCAATTGTTTGGACCAAACATCAGAATGATAAAGAGGTGACCTTGACTGTGGAATGATTTTTGGTGTCAAATGGGGTGGTTTAAGTGTCTCAGAAACTGCTGATCTACCGATATTTTCACTCACAACAGTCTCTAAAGTTTTCAGACAATTGTTAGAAGCAACGAAAAGTGTGCAGCAGCTATGTGAAGGGGAAAAAAGCCTTGTTAATGAGTGAGGTCAGTGAAGGTAGGCCGGACTGGCTGGAGCTGACATGACATGCTGAGTCAAATAATAACGTATGATAACAGTGCAAAGCATTCGCTAACACGCATTATGTTGGACCTTGATGTGGGTGGCCTAGAGCCACAGAAGATCACACTGGGGATGTCAGTCAGCTAAGAAAATGTAACTGAAGCTACAGTGAGTGACGGCTCACAAAAACTGAACATTATATATTTCAAAAAACACTGCGAAGTCCAACAAATCCTGATTTCCATTGTGGCATGGCAGATATTGTGGTAATCCGTGGACCTGTTCTGCTTATTCTCGATATTCCAGGCTGTTGTTGGTGGTGTAATGGTGAGGGGAAGATTTTCTTTGCAAGCATTAAGCCCCTTCATACCAATTAAGTATCATTTAAATGCACTACCTACCTCAGTATTGCTGCTGACTACAATAACATACATAGCATATCCTATAACTTTCAAAATAGAACGGAATAGATTCTTCTCTTAAAAAGACATCAAGATACTGGTTTCATTTGATATCGGTGGAGGTTAAATACAGAATTCTTGGTAACACTTTACTTTACATCACCCACTTATTACCGATCTGTAATGTTAATATATTCGTACTTTCATGGTAATATTATTTTTAAACCATATGTTTCAAGTAATTACTGTGCAGTTTCCAGACAATAGCAATGAAAATTGCTTTGATTTAAAGGTGTAATTAAATGGTAATTATTTTAACGAATATGTACTTACTGAAACAATAAATATTCAGGATTAACTCATTGTGAAGTAATATTTCTGTTATTACACCAACATGATGGTGTTATAAAGGAGTAAAGTACATAGTTACTTTGAAGTGTTGTGACATAATAACACAGTGGTCAAAGAGATTAACCAAGTTATTGTAGTAGTTGGATGGCAAAATGTAACCTTTTATCTCTTACTACCTTGAAAGAAATGAAGTAATTTTTCAGAAACTAGATGGTATCAGGGCTTTAAAATGCAGTACTGCATGTTCCTACTTAATCTCTCAGCTGTGTTAATATACCCCTTAAATATCCTTCTAGTGATATTCAGTGTTGCTTCTTTGTAATTTCCTTGAACTAGATGAGGTAGTTTTAGTACAACTACACAGAACTGCAGAATCACCTATTTCCACTCAATTACTTAGTTATTACCATCCTACTGCATAAAGCCACGTGAAACTCATCAGCAAAGACATCCCTTTTACATCTTCATTATGAAGCTACATTGTTTATTCACAAAATTACTTAACAGGTTTGAGTCATTATTTTTCAGTTAAAAAAAAGAATGAAAATGAGGACAGACAAAAACACTGAAGAAATGGGATGTCATTAGCATACAAAATGTTCTGTCACATCTGTAACAGCAACAGCATAGATGGTAGATAGACAGACTTCCCAAATCACACCCTATATTTAGCTCTAATGTCTTTCATGAGCTGACCAAGAGCACCATTTTTATGTTTCCTGGCCAACCAGTAGTGCCATTCAATAAAGGTCAGGCACTCTTTCAGTTTTTTTTACTGTCACATTTGCCCTGTAATGATACACATCACTTTCGAAACTACTGTTTCAGTGAGTACATATTCATTACAATTATAACCATTTTATTATACCTTTACATCAAAGCAATTGTCTGTTATTGTCTGGAAACCGCACTGTAATTGTCTGGAAACTGCGTGGTAATTACTTGTAATATTAGGTTCAAAAATACTGTTACCATGAAATTATGTATCTATTATCATAATATTACCCACTTATTACTGATCTGTAATGTAAAGTGTTGCCAAATTCTTTCCAAAATTCCTCCTGTTTATAGCCTGAATCCACATTGTTTGGGGGAAAGCAATAGAACTTAATAATAGAACTTTTCTCCTTTTTTGAGGAACTTTGTGCATCTAACAACACAGCAAGAGACGGCCACTATTACCTTCTGCCATACGTAGTCTTTGAAGAGCACGCATGCGACCCGAATTTCACTTCAGTCCCCCTTCAATGTATTTAGCTGTTTTTTTTTATTTAATCTGCAAAGTTATATGTTCCTCTTGTCATCAGTGAGTACATATACTTAGCTCTATTAAAAATGCACCAGTGAAGCAAGTACTCTATTTGTCACAAATTGATGAATCAATTGGCTTTTATTGCTTTTCCAGTGAGAAACGAGTAGAAATAAAGAAAATGCGTGGTATTGTAATCCCAATGCGTGCCACATGGACATGTTAAGTGCTTTAGTAATAGCAAATATTGAGTTATTTGTGATGTGTTCAGTCACGCCTGACTTATTCTTTTGGGTGTGGTCCATAGCTTTCAAAAAGCCGGCCAAAGGCATGAAAAATGCTACATCATCAAGAAAATGGAATGGCTCACAACACAGGAAAGAAATGAAAGCCACTGGCAAGTTGCGGGCAGGTCTCAGCAGCTGAGAGGTAGCCCATCATCTGCACTGTTAACCGTCGAATCTCAGTCGGCTGTCTGTCTTAGAATGGAAAACAGGCACTTTCGCTGACCCACCCTATTTACGCGGGCAGTTTCCTTATTTTTTGCTTATTTTTCCAAACCAAGTTGTGGGACCACTTCCGCTCTGAGCCACACTTCAGCCAGTCGGATGGTACCTAACTGGCATTGTAAGCCAATCAGATTGTACGTCACTGGAATTATTCCCTTTTTAGGTTATGAAAAATAATCCGGTGGGCGGGCACGGGTCACTACGGTAGCTCAAGAGTGTCACTTTTGGTTAAAGCCTGTATGTGACAGATTCCAAACAGCAACCCAAACTGGTCATGAGACGTCGTCTATAGGAGCAACACGTGCACACAATCCCAGCTGAAAACTCATTTTTTGTCTGTGCATTTGGTAACACGGGATTACAATACCATGTGCTTTATTTCCTCTTGTGTCTCACTGGAAAAGCTATAAAACTGGTTGATTCTTCAATTTGTGACAGATACAGTACACACTTCAGCAGAGAGTCTTTAATGGAGCTAAACATATGTGCAACAGCAAGGCAGTCTCAAATATTTTGAAAGACACAGGGATCTCTATGCCTTCAATAAATTCCTGGGTTCAACAAGGCCATCAATTAACTTGTTGCATCCCCAGGACATTGACAACAGACCAGATTGATCACTTTTTTTGTTGCGAGTGTAAAATGTTGCTGTTATTTGTTCATGTTGACTGGGACTTTTTCTTCTGTTTCTTTCATTTTCATTTTTTATTGCTGTAAATTCTGGAGCAAATTTGCAACTAGAAGGGATCAAATGACCTCTACATGCAGAGGGCGTGTGTTTCATGATGCCTGCAGGACTTAGTTAATGGCTAATTTCTTGACATCGCGATCCAAATTGCGCTGGCTTTTCATATTATTTAAATTATGTTGATATAAAAAGTGCGCCTTTTGACAAAAGTTGGAAACCTTGCAGTTTTCTGATCGCGAAAATTCACTGTTGAAAGGTGTTGCAGTTTTCTGATCGCGAAAATTCACTGTTGAAAGGTGTTGCAGTTTTCTGATCGCGAAAATTCACTGTTGAAAGGTATTCATCGGAGAGCTGTGTTTGCACAAAGCACAGTTTGCAAATGAGAATGATGGCGACCTGCATGTCGTTATTATTCCACTTGCTAAGCTGGCAAGAGCAGCAACTCGTCCTAAAACCAGAGAGTATAAGGCTCACTCACCTTGCTGCATTGATATAATTGACGGCAATGGAGAAGGAAAATGGATTCAGAATTTCAGAGGTAGAAACATTCGGAACAACCTAAAGGGTTAACCTTAGTTACAAAATGCAAGTTATTACAAATCATAGTGCAGTCCAAACTGGCACACACCTGCGCCACTGAGCTTAACGGGTAGGATAAACCATAACTCCCAGTGCACTAGGCAAGCTACTGCAGCTGAAATACACTACGAATCCTGTGCTCTCTCAAGCACGAGGACACAGGAGAGTAAAGCAGGCCCACATCAGCCCTGCAGCTGCAATTAGCAATTAGCGCTGCTCCAGCATAGATTAAGGAGATTTAGCATCCCACCGGACACTGTTTGCTTACATCACTGTGCGACATACCTCACTGTTATTGGGTGGGGGAAAAAGGACCGGAGATCATAAGGCTTACTCAGCTCCTAATTGGCATTGTTAGAGGTATAGAGTAGTCCTGCTGGATTAGACAGCCCCCCACATATTCTCTAGTTGTTAATTGTATTGACTCTGAGGTGTTTTCCAAATTCACAGCTTGCGGCCCACTGCAGGAAAAACTCCACAGATATGAACACATTTGGTGTAAATATTTTAACCTTTTTTGTCATTTTGTTTGGTCATTTTGTTGTTGTTGTTTTTTTTTTTTTTTTTTTGTAATACGGATTGAGCAACTCCTTGCTTTCAAATCTTTGACAAGACAATATTCTTAAATATTGGTCTCAGAAAAAAAAATGAACCCAAAAATCCTTTATCAACTTTTTAGAGATAAATATGACGCAAACAAGGAATTAGAATAATTATGATATTTCAGCTCTAGAATTTTTGATGCTTTGTCTAACAAATAGCTGGACTTGTAGGTTTAACAAAAATGAATCAATTACAATGGGTTGAGAGTATTAAGGATTGAAGGACAGCACAATATTTTAATAAGGTTTGAAGGAGCGGTGTCATCACTGTGCCGAGCAGAAAGTGAGGCTGTCATCCATTTTATCATGCCACTCGATGGAAGATCGAGAACCATCTCGCCTGGCTGAAATGAATTGTTATATGCCGGAATTGTGATGACTAGAGGCTTTACCTGGCTGATTGATTCTCTCGTGTCCTGGAGTAGGATTGTCCAGACTGTACAAAATGGCAAATCAATTGCAAATTATAAAGAGGAGGATTATGAACCTTCAATAATGCAAATGCACATTTCAGCAGTGCCAAAGGGTGTTAAATATCTATAACAAAGTAAACACTGCACAGATACATATTGTGGCGCCCCTCATACCGCTGCAGGATGACAAGTGACCAGAAAGAACAGGTTGAGGGTTTCAGCACCAAGGCCAGCGGTCAAGCCAGATACCAGGACAGGACTCCAGGACCCAGGACAGCGCTGCACTCTTGTGCTGACAAGAGTGCGGTTATTCACCTGTGGGGCATTAGCAATCAGGGGCAGAGTATTTAAGGCGCGGCTCAGAGCACAGAGAGAGGGCTGTAAAGCAAACATGGGAACTGCATTATCTTGGTGGCATGCATTTAATGTGGTTTTTCTTATGCACAGAAGCTTGCTGGCAGGAACCGAGGTTCGAGCTGGGAAGGACAGACTGGGTGGAGCTGCTGAGAGCCTGGACTGGAGGAAGGAGGGACCTGGAAAGAAGCCCTTTCAAACAACAGCTTCTGTTTTTTCCCACTTGAGGTAAAGGCCACCGCCATAATTTACTTTACCCCGTTACCCCCTTCCCCTTTCTGGCCGGTGGAGGACCACCCAAAGAACCACCAAGTAAAAAATAACGTCCAAAGTTTTTGTTGAAACGTCCTGTTCCGTGTTCCTTGCCTAACCAGCCTACACCACGCCCACTCCCCGGGTCCAGACCTCACATTATTAGAAAAATTACCACATTCTTGAATTGCACACTCATAGAAAACCACTTACAGCCATCGGTTGAATATCTGTCTGGAATTACCTCGCTTAACTCATTCTTTACGGCAAGCCGCTGCCAACGCCGCGGCAAATTCTACCATTCCCTACGGTAAGCCGGAGCTAGCGGCGTGGATGACCATTCGCAGTCCGAAGAAAACGCTAAATCAGTTGATGATCATGGTCATGGGCCACATGTACTTCAATACTTAATATTGTGTAATTTTCATGAAAAGTATTTGGTCCAAACGCGACAATTTTAAAAGTATTCGGTAGGGAATGAGTTAAGGTTCATAAAACAGAATTGTGCATGTACAGCATGTAACATCTTTATCAACAAGTAGTTATGGTTTGAGAATGAAATTTTAGCATGCCAAAGCTTAATATTTGCACTGTCTGCACAATTTGCAAGTACATCTCGTAGTACATCAAAATTTATTTTTTAAAGCATTTTTGTTTATTTCATAACTGGCAGTTTGATTTATAATTCAAGCTGACTAATTTCCTATCTCAACTATGCAATCAAATAAAGCGCTTGTGAAGCAGGATCATCGGTGGAAAAAAGTACTGATTAATAACAGAATACTATATTCAATTCATATTAATATTTTTAATTACACTGCATTAAATATTATAATTATATATTCTTATGTTTTGGTGTATTTATAATTGTGACTTTTTTGGCTAGGCAGTTTACTAAGTCACTGTTTAGATTTGAAGCAAATACTTTGATTGAATCATTATGGCAGTGATTGATATGTTTCGTCTGACATCAATTCTTTTCAACCCTGACTGATGCAAGTGTGTAGCTTCTCATTTCAAAAAGGGACGTTTTGCCTATTTTCAACCTCATCTCCGTCTATCCGTGTGATGGATATTGTGTTAACAACACATACAGTTTTTGCCAATTGTTTGTATATCTCCGGACATTAGCTGAAAAATATGTCTACTCTCCTCTCCAGTTGCATCTCTTCATGCATACAGTCATTTAGTTGGAGGTAAGGAATGCTACCTATGAAAATTGTAGGTCACAGATCGGCTTTTCGAGGGCTTTTATGGAACAAAGAGTTAGCGCTGTGCGTCCTGGCAGCTGTTTTTTGTTTTTTTTTTTTACAAGAAACACATAGGGATGCCATGAGAATGATAAATACACAAATATCTTGAGTTTCTGATGGAAAATATTTACGGTTTGTGTTGGACTTCTCTAAAGGCTACATTTTGAAACTATATATGGTTTCATAGTTAGTGAATTTTCCCTTAAATTATAGGCACAATGCCTCTTTAAAGGTCAAATTTACAGGTTTCTGATTTTTTCAAGATGAATCTTCCTGGTCAAAGCATGCACATCTATTAAGCTGGGAAAAAAGTCATTTCATTCGCCGTCGTTTTGATGAAAGAAAACGAGAGAGTAAATAACCCATTTGCACGCTTTTCTGATTTCGGCCCGATTTTGGGTTTTGTCGCATACTACTGCCAGGCAGCAACATTCCTGACATCATCTGCGTCAAATGTTTGCCAAGTCAGCTTTTCTTAAAAGAAATCTTCCCTGTGCCATGGGAATGCAATCGCTCATTTATTTCTATCTCATTGTAAGGTGGATCCCATGTGTATTGAAACCTACATGAGGTGGATGTATGTATGTATACATAAATCTGCCGGGGATATTACTCATATTACTCCCAACCTTTTAATAGTGCATTCTACTTTTGCACAAGGTAGAACGCACCTAGGGGGCGCTCAAGTTAGGGTGTAAAGGCACTTCTGGTCCATCCAAGCTCCATTGAAAGAGGTAGTTAATTAAAATAAATAAATAAAATAATATCTTTTTACTTTTTTCTACTTTTATTACTTGTTAAAATAAGTTTTATTTGTGTGCTTCACTAATTTACCATTCAATTTTTTGTTAGTGAGCGATTTTATTTATGAAAGGATAAAAGAATCTACAGCAGCCCAGCCCATAGACAGCAGCAGAGACGTAATGTAAAGTTAATAATAATAATAATAATAATAATAATAAAAATATTATTATAGAATGCAGCAATCTATTTTATAAGCTAATGTTTGTTAAGTGTATTTATTAGTTGTCCCTTTTAAGGTTTTTGGGCTCCAAAAAAGCCAAAGTGAGATAGGAGGCTAACCAAGAAAGGGAAGTCCCAGAAATGGATTTGTAAGCCCTGAAATTTTAAGAAACAGTATGGGGTTAAAGATGGAGCACATAAGAACTGCAAAAGACTAATGTTTCTGGATCTGTGGCATCTTCACTGTTGATTTCATTTAAGAAGTTTAGAAGTAAATCAAATAGTCTCTAATATATATTTTAAACATAACTGATCATTTCAGCCAAAAGCTATGTATGGACAATCTGAAATTGGTTCTGTTTAACCTCTTGTCTACGAGACAATTGCATGGCATCATTGGCTGGTGTTCATTTATTTGTTATTCGCATGACTGCTAGAGGACAGATTCAATATGATGTGATTTTTTTCTCCCGCAGAAGAGATCAACCATACTGGCAAAGTTCTCACGGTGATGTTAACACACAAATGCGTATAATCTTTCTTTATTTCCTGGACTAAATTTAGATTTTGTAATGAACAATCTCAATGAATGATAAGTCTTGAAACTGAGACAGCTTGAAAAATTTGTTACTTCATTGGTTACTTCTTATTTTTAACCATTGTTTAACAAAATAGCATGCTGGCCTAACAATCATTTCAAGGAGGAGATATTTTGTCAACTGCTCATCTCCACTTAATACGAATGGATGAAACCGTAAGCCCTCTGCAACCATAGCTTAGCCCCTGCAGCATGTATTTACCTCATATATTTCATTTTCATGATTTAGAACTACAAGCATTAAAAATGAGCCACAGAATAAATCATTTGGGCACCAAATTAAATTTCAACGTCGATACCTCGTGCGATACATCTCCATTTACAGAATATGAATTTAGCAGCATGCATGCAGTTTTCTTCGAAAGACATCAGAATGTTCTGGTGTTGCAGCCGAGTGCTAAAAGTAATTTTTTTTTCTTAAATCCATTGTGCTGCAAATCTTCAATGTGTTAGACAGCTTCTCATAAGATTTTTGTTGCTGATGTGGACCAGGACTGTCTACAGTACCACCTACAGCATTAATTAAGGCTATAGTCCATGATGGATTGGCTCAGCTTTACCAGCAAGGCTCTCATTTATCATTGAGTGTATGAGGATAGAATTCAGCCTCCTTCTTCAGTTCTTTGACTGATAAACAGTTTTTTTTCCCCCAATGTAATATTAAAAAATCAAAGCTGGTGATGCATTTTTGGAGCATGCTTAATATCTTAGATGACTCAGTCATCTTTGCACCATTATTTGTTAAGAAATATGAATGGACATTCAAGGCAAAGCTTCATGCATCATCTTCAGCATGCCTGGTCATTTATTATTTACCTACTCTGTATACAATGACAACAATAGTCATTTTATTCCCCTCATTTCATATATTTAATTCTTTATGGACAATTAGCTGCTCAACTGTTTCATTGCTAGGTATGTGTTATTCCCTCATTATTTCATGTACATATCAGTTGATTAGTGGCTCTATTAGTGTGCCTTTTCAAACAGAAATGCGTGTGGTAACATTGTACAGAATTTCTTCCATCGCAAACGGCCTATTTTTTTCCTGAGTCAAGTGGTTTTGCGCTCTGAAATAAAAGCATTTGCATCTGAATGGGTTGCACAGCGCAACAGGAGGTGTCAAGGCATAAAGCTGGTGCTCTGTCATTTTCATGTCACAGACCTCATTTGCATTTTGAGTTGCCCAGACCACCTGTTAACGGAAACACTGCTACTATATTGAAGTTCCATGTGACTATATTGCAGCCAGCTGAGCTGCAAATATTCACATATTATTTTCCTCTGTATGCAAAATGTATGCAAAGCTAATGAGCTACGGGAGGCTAGCAGAACCATTAACGATAGTTAGCACTAACAACTGGCCTCCAACCCAGGCTTTGTAAAATTTCTGTAGATAAAGCCTGTATCGGTTGCGACTGTCCGCGACTTACAAGCTATGTTTCCATCCACTTGTCAATCGAATTATCTGAAGTTTGCCAAAAATATTCATGCGAATAAAGCTGGTGAAAATACATTTCCATCTAACGACATTAAAGCGAATAAAAAAGTAGTGTGTAATGATGCCACATGCGATCAAACTGGTGTGTCGAGTATATTTCTGATATTTTAAGCTGTTGCCATTCATTTTCACACTGAATCGCAGAACCTTCAAGTGAACAAAAGTAGTTTGTTAGCCAACTAATTTAGCTGCTTAGCCAAAATGGATGGTGTTTACCAACAAATAATGATAATTGCACAAGTTGTGGTAGCGCTTAGGTGCCAGCTATTAACAGCATAGGAGACCATTATCAGAAGGAAACGACAGCATCAAAACACTGTCAAGATCTGCAGTAGCAGATTTATTCGGCGAATAATGTTTTCATCATCAGTTATTGCATAAGCCTTTTACCGATCAAGAGAAAATTCAATGGGATGGATCGTTCAAACTATGAGTTGATAGTCTTGAAATCAAGTCTAATTTCACCGTCTCCGTGAGGCATTTTTAATTCGATATTATTTAATTTGTGTACGTGTGGATGGAAACATGGCTACAGATGTGGAAGCAGTTGCTTCACAGCATAAACCTACCCAACTGATGGCTTGTTGAATGTGGCTGTAGCACTGCGGTTACCAAGTTACTGTTGCTAATGTTTGCTAAATATGCAAGAGTAATATCAGGGGAAATTCAACAGAAAGTGTGTGTGACCATAATCCTCATTTGAAGCGAACTTTTTATACTTGTTTGTAATTTGGATGCTTGGTACAACTGTCCCTCGGTAACGGAATTTACTGTCTTTAAAACCTGTATTGCAGGGTAAAGTTTTCCTCTAGTTGTTATGACCACTCGGTTATCAGCTACTGCATGTTTGTTTGGATTCTGTGCAAATTACAAATACTCCTGGTAACTTATAGGCAGTAATTATGATCGGTATGCTTTTGTTACTTTGGTTAGTATCAATGTGGCAATTCCATCATAAAGTTTCCTGATTGTAGCCACTACAGTTGAAGCTAACCAGAGAGGTGCAGTATGTGTGCATTTGGGCTGCAAAGGCTGCATTTACACCAGACGTAGATTTTGCAGAGCTTGGGGTGCGTTTTTGGGTGCTTGCGAAACAATCGCTTTATTTATCCATGACCAGGGTCAGCCTGATACTTCTCCAATACCTGGGCTCCAATACCTCTGATGCTACCGGTGAAAGCAATAGGAAAGCACACAGGCTATAATGTGTCCTGTACAACAAACAATTTCTCTGCATTGCCGTCGATTAAATATTAAATCGGTGATTGAATATTAAATTGTCTCCAGTAAAAGTGATCGATTTGCTAACTCCACATAAGCAACGGTTCATGCAAACTAAAAACCTGTATTATGCTCATAACATAACCAGTGCTCTATCTAGCTCTCGTGCACTATCCATAACGCGCCCATTTTCCACGAGAAAACGCTGGTCATTCCAACGCAATAAGTAAACCAGTACCAGGGGCAATTTCCAAAAAGGCCGTTTAGCCTGGAGATTTCAGGGCTCCGTCATATACCAGCGCAGAAGCTGTTAGTTACTCCACGTTAACGACACACCACAGTTATGCACACAAACGAGCAGGTCCTAATACACACCGAAGCAGTCCATAAGCTGTTGGTCCACTTTAAGCTGCACCTCACTGTCCATGTTTCCCTCTAAACTCAGATCCACTGGATTTCTACGGTCTCCGGTCTACACTAGGGTATGTCGACCCGTTCTACAAATGTGTCTGTAAGTGGTGGATTCTAGCTTTCCCTGCATCCTGGCTATACAGTAGAAAAACCGCTGTACTCATCACTGTTGCCATAGCAAACTGAAGCCGATAGGAAATTCGAGCTTGAGCTGCCAGACTTTCGCCGTTGCGTTTATAAGAACAAGTTCACTTCAATAGATCTATATTCAAGTATAGCGTTAGATTTCAGAATTTCCCCGCCGATTCCTTGTCAGATGGCAGCCGTGTCTCACGTTTCACTCTGGGAAGGTGGACCTGGAAAACTGCGTTCTGCAGCCAGGTCCCGCCCAACTCTGCCCTCCACAGAGCTGGCCAGTCAGAAGAAAGTGGGCACACTTTCGCCCAATGAAGTGTTTCAGGCAGAGACTTTAATGGACTACAAATGGGGTTTTTTGAGGATGGCAGTATGAGCTAAATAAGGACCCTGTTTTGGACTTTGAATGATCAGGAGTACTCTGGGGGAGTCCAAGATCAAAATATAACCTTGTAAATATAGCAAAATAGGTCCCCTTTTAGTGATGATAAAGTGTCATGAACTTCATCTTGAATTGCTCGCCAATTAAATAGCAGAGATTTGAAATTCAAAATAAATATCATATTTTCAGTTATTTGTTTTTTCTTTTCAATATCGCCTGCTTTCTGTGAGCAGTATAAATTAAAATCGTTGGAGGATAAGACTATGGCAAAGGAAAGGAATTTCTCAACATGAGAAGCGTACTGCCTCATCTGGGAAGCATGGTGGTGATAGTACTATGGCTTGAAGAGAGCAAACAGGTCAATTCCGAATTTTATTAGGATGTATTATCTCCTCTGATTCAGCCAAATCCTTAAAAATATCACTTCTCAATGCACATAAAAATGGCTTTTTACATAGTGCTAAAGCAAACCAAGACTTTTTTCACTGCAAAGAAGTAGAATGTTTTGCAATGACCATGGATTTGACTTGGTCAGGGCAAAATTGATGCATCACACCTTCTACACAAGCTGGAACTGAAGACAGTTACAGTGAGGGCATTGCAAAGCATCACCAGGGAAAAAACCTAAAACTCTGGTGAGGGCCAGGCTCCAGATTTCAGGCAGTTATTCATTGCAAAGTATTTGCTGGGATTAAAAATGAAAATTTAATTCATCATCATATTGTGTAGTCCAGTTTGATTCAGAAAATACTTTTTACAAATTCCTTACAGAAAAGCTGGAAGTCTGCCCTTCAAGCACATCTTGATAGTTTCATTTCAAATTCAATATTTGGGCCATATTGAGCCAAAATGTAGAGAACTGTGTTGATGTCCACATACTTGTGGATTTGACTGCACGTTTACTTGAATATCCAAATGTATGTTGCATTAATCCCCATGTGGATGCTATTTGCATGCCTGTGATCTTTACTTTGAAATGTATAATTATAATAATTCATAGTATTAATGACATGCCTGGCCTTTTACTGCAGCACTATTCATAACTAAAGGAGCGCTGAAAATAGCAGGTCTGTCCTCCATATCCCATATCTCCAGCCTCTAAATGCCGTTCTGTGACCAGCTACCTGAGCTCTGCCCTAATTCCATTCAATGAGAGCAGAATTGGAGCTCAGTGGCAATATTCATGAGGGCAGGGGGGAAGGGGATTTGCTCTTCCAGGTAGACAGAGAGATAAAGTCCCCCCAAGTAAGTTTCAAACTAAATAGTATGGAGACGTATATGCAGCATTTGTCAGTTGCTATTCAGAAGTCATTTAGATGGTCTGCTGGTTTAAAAATCAAAGTGAAACAAATGAAATTCACACATTTCAAGAATTGGGAGCTGAGACCCTGTTATGTGCTCAGATAACATAAAATAACAAACTTGAAGAGCTTTGGATTCGAGACGTACTGGCAAGTTTGTATAGTGGATCATCAGATCAAATCAGCTCTAGTCCAGCCTGGGCCTTTGTGTGGAGTCTACATGCTTTTCACCTCTTCATATAGGACAAATCCAATTACTGCATGGTTGGCTAACTGGAGACTCAAGGCCTATGATTCTGACCTGGAATAAGCAAGTTAGGCAATGGATGGATTTTACAGCATGCAAACCAAATATTTACCATATTAAGGAAGAATGGGTCCCATAATTAGTCTAAAGGACAGCTTGTTATAATTTACATTCATCATTAATTCTGTTGTAACAGTAAGTGTGATAATAAAGAGAATGTGGAAAAGGCTTCAGGGGAGTCGTAAATGTTCTTGCCAGCACTGAGTACATTTTCTGCCACAAATTTAAAAAAAAAAAAAAAAATATATATATATATATATAAATGAATCCATAATTTGCTGATTATTGCCTATTGTATTAGGATTGCACCATTAGGGCATGTCAATTACTATTCAAAGTAATTCAAGTTAGGATGCACATCAGGGAGACAGTCTAACACAGGGAGCTCCCCAAGTACCGGTTGTCGGCTAAATATGCATTTTGTTGCCTCTGTTTGGCTAACAACTTTTGTGAGTGAACATCACCAAATTTCTGCGGTGATAAGCAGGAATGCCTTAAGCCGGATTCATACTAAGTATAATCTTTTCAAGCTTAAGCATAGGTCCATGCATATTCTGCATTATTGTGCTTATACACACGTCGGTACTTATTGCATATATCTGGGGAATTAATGGCAATATCCTCTTGGGCTCACATCGAGAGCAATGACCCTTAGAGAAATGGTAAGTCAGCAGCCATGCGCAGTAGTATTGTTCTGTGGTCAAAAACAGTATCCATAATTCCAGATTTCTCAAACATTATCTGGCTTCAAAGTAATTGAGAACTTGAATGGTTTTCTAATATTGTAAAAGTAGTTATAACTATTTAGCCAGCTAAACTGTGTCCTTCTGAATGACCTTATGGACAGGTGGATCTGGCACTGCAGGTGGACGCTCCCGGGGCAATGGGATTGTCACGCTAGGTCCTGGTCCTTTTTTGCACCAGGCCTGGCTAGTCCTTCTGCTAGGTTAGCTACTCCACCATGCACGCCCATGCCAGTTGACTGTGCCATGTTTCCCTGGTTGAGCCACACAGAGCACCAGCTGTGGATCGACTCTGGTCTATACCTGCGCTTTGGTGTCTCCAGCCATTACATCACCATCTGCCCAGTGGATCAACAATGCCCACCTCGAGAAGGTTAGGTGTTCACTGCTGCCTCTGTTTCATTTTCCTTTAGCCCCTCTTCTGTGTGCAGCTCTTCTGGTGTGATCACCAGCTAACAGCTTAGGTGCTCATGCCCTCACAGGAGTGGCCCTTCCAGACATCTGGGAACCCGCCTGCTTAGTTCAGATGTGTGTCTCTGGCTTCCACCTGGAGAGCATTATCTTCTAGTCTCCACATGCCCCGAGAGTTTTGAAAAGACTGTGGCTGAAGAACCACAATCTGCATGTGAACTGGAGCAGAGGCATCATTATAAAGCAGAGTCTTTCCTGTTTGAAGCTCCCAGCTCAGTAGCACCTCTTCCTCCCAGCTAGTATGATTTGCCTGACCTCTGTAGGGTTTCGTTGATCAACCATGATCTTTGCCAGGCCTTCTGTGTGTATCAGGCCACTTCACCTTTGCCTCACTGACCCACTAACTGTTCCCTGGATCTCATTCTGGGAATATCACCCTGGAACATCCAAAACATTACAGAGGACCTGAATTCTTACATCATTAGTCCATCTCCATCACCTGCTGGAGCTAGTTTCATCTTTATGGCAAAGGTAGATGGTTAACTCTCCCCTTGCATGAACTGCTTAAGTCCTTATTTCATTGTCAGCAAAAACTGCTTCTCACTTCCCCTGATTGATTCAGCCTTCACAGACCTCTAGAGGTGCAGCGATTTCACAACTTCCTACTTCCTGGTCTGCTTCTGGGAAGGTGAAGAGTAAAAAGCAGGGTTTGACACCCCCTCTGGCCACTAAAGATGCCATTTGGGCTCACTAACACCCCACAGTCTTGCAGAACCTGATAAATGACAACGTCTGTGACATGATCTCCTGGTTTGAATACATGTACCTGAATGACATTGAAGTGTTCGTGAAGGTTTAGCATGGACCAAGGGAAAACCAGTTAACTTTTTGTGCGGCTCAGAATCATGGGGCAGATACATTTTATTTTAGTTATTTTTCACTTTTGTTAACATTGTGAATTTGGGCCTTGGCTGGAAAAACTGTGAAAATGTGTGATTTTGCATTTCACTGCAAATAAGTCTTATTTATAAGCATTTTTATTCACATTTTATCTACTCTGACTGCATGTAGAGTACTTTCAGGATGGGCAAGATGCGAAAAAGGATATTTGACTGTTAAAAAAGTGCATCACAAAAGATTTATTAAAGGCAAACTGGCATTGTACTTGCATTAGATCTGGTAGCTGCAAACTGCACAGATCACTGCTAATAAGTGCATGATAAAGTTTTTATAAACATTTGCAAGGCATTGGTCTCCCCTTTGTTCTGGTCGCTGCAAAAGTTATGTTTATTACCACTTTGATCCCGAACATAAATCTAGGGGATTAAATTCAATAGCCATTAGTGCAATGTCAAAGCAAGAAAGAATTGGTGGGATACCTGACTCTTCTATCCATTGGTTTTCATGTTAACACAATGCGAAGTGAGGAAGCATGCACGAGTCATTCAGTGGTCAGAGACATTATCAACAAGCCAAGAAGTCTCAACCATTAGCAGGCTTTAAGTTACTTGGCAACTAGTTCTACCATAGCCGTAGATGGACACTTAACCATAGAGGGACACACCCCCTCTGACAAAAGTTTGACACCTTTCACAGGGAACATGAAGAAGAAAAAAAAAGTGGGGACCATAATACTTCTGTTATTCAAAATGTTTGTGGAAATTAGTGTCCCCAAACCATACTGCCTACACTGTAGTAAAAAGCGTATTGAATAAAAACAGAATGCATGGATGAATCATCAAATAAACAGCTATCGAAGTATGTACTTGGCAACTGGACAAAACTAAATGGGGGCGTGTCTGAGGGCCTGTAATGGTTAAAATTGAAAAAGTTTGTGAAAAATGGCACTTGCATTCAACAATGCATGTTTACTAGTATTAGCTCACAGACTATGAAGAGATTCTGTGACGGAATCATAGATATAAAAGCAAAGTGGACGCTGTGTGTGTGCATTCACGCACACATAGTCCACTTCGCTTTTAGATTATACTAGTGTGTTGCCCCTGGGGATCCACAGATCTGTGAAGAGATTCTGCCGTGGAATTTTTAAATAAATGCCCATCACAGTTGGTACAGTGCAACGTGCGAATGCAGACAGTTGAATGGGGGGGCTTATAATTCCTACTAATCAAAAAGTCTGAAAAATGTACCATCTACACACTATAATAAAAGGATCCTAGTATGCCCATAGAATATGAAAAGTTTCTCTGGTGCAATCATAAATATAAAAGCGAAGTGTGTGTGTGTGTGTGCGTGTATGCGTATGTGTCCGGCCAATCAGTGGAAAACCGTGTGGAGCCGATGTTTGCCATTTAGCATAATTATGCATTTTGGGTCAAGAAAGACCCCCCCGTTGGGTGTCACAAATGACCATGAATGCTAACATCTGAAACAGCCAGTGTGTCAGGGTGCTTAGCGTGAGAATCATAACAATCCTGAAGCCATACACAAATAACGCCTTTATTTGTAAGCTTTCCAGAAGCAGGGTAACCAGGAGCTGCAAGGCTGTGGTGGTGGTAGACGGGGGCAGGAGCCCGCAGATGGCCGGTCCTCTACTACCCGCGGCCATGGTCATCACTTTGGCTGCACCAGCAGGCTGATGGTGAAGTCGTCACTCGAGCACGGGCGGGAGTTCGTCGTCCCGGAAGAGGGCCGCTGCCAAGGCTTCAGATGGACCGCCCTGGGCCAGCCTGGAGGGCGCACAAACCATAGCTGCCGCTCACGCTGCTCCCGGGGGGAGCCCTTGCACAGGCGGCACAGGAAGCAGCCTCCGCCTAGTGCCGCCAGCCCAAACAGATCTGGAGGCTTTTTGGTCATCCAGCGGTAGATCTGTTTGCGAGCAGGAAAAACACTTTGTGTCCTCTTTGGTTGTCCCTGAGGCCTACCGACAATCCTCCCCCAGGGGTGGATGCGCGGGTCCATCCAGTCTGGCCAGTGGGCCTGCTGTATGCTTTCCTACCCTTGCGGCTACTGATGCCACTGCTCTGCAGTGTATAGGAACAGCACCTGTCCATAATTATTGTGGCACCAATGTGTCTGACTGCTAGGTTTTCGGATCTCATCCGGTTGGCGATTGAGTTAGTTGGGCCTGCCTGGGGGTGTTTGCTGCCGCCATCGCAGCTGGACATGACGGGTTTGACCACTTCAAAAGCAGAAGTCACCCCCTGGTGAAGCGCTTTTTGAGAGGAGTCCGCGGGATAAGACCGCCTACGCAGCATGTAATCCCGCAATCAGCTCTGCAGACAGTGTTGGATGGCCTGGCAGGGCCACCATTTGAACCCCTGGACAGGGGACCTGCATATTTTATCTATCAAACTGCCCTACTTTTGGTCATGGCGTCAGCCAGGAGGGTGAGCGAGCTGGGCACCCTCTCTGTGCACCCGTCATGTTTGACCCTAAGAGAGGACCAGGTGGAGCTTTGTCCTAACCCGTCCTTCTGGCTGAAGGTCATCACCACAGCTTTCAAGTCATTAGTCATTCGACTGCAGACCTGCTGTCCTCCTCCTCATGCCACCAGCAAGCAGGAACAGATGCACAGAGAATTGATTTTTTTTCAATACAGGCCTAGTTGGTTCATATTTTTTGTTCTCTGAAATTTGGAAAAACCCTGCCATAACCTGCTTATAACTTCAGTGCTTGGGTTTGAAACTAAAATCTTCCCAATAATAAGCTGCTCAGCATGGGGGATCTGGTAACGATTGACAAATTCTACTATCAGGTTTGAACCAATAGTTTAAACTGTTGTGAATTTATTGAGTGTGTTTATGGGAGCAGAGATGGAGAGGGATTGCGGTCCTTGGAATTGGGGGAAAAAAAGACACAAAACAAGATAAAATTTTAAAACTTATAAAATGGCCTTCATCGGATTTGAATGCATCCTGGTAATGTAATTGCTTTTGGGAGAGGGAAGTTTGATTACATTTTATGGTTGGTGCTGTAAAGGTTGCTGAGTTAAGGTTAAGGCCCACACTATTTTAGGTGCCACTCTGGATTTAGTTGTAATCAGAAGTGTTCTCAGGGGAAAAACTATTTCAGCATTGCCATTAAAAAATCTTGAAAGGATATTCATGTTTCATGGCTCTCTTCTGTGCTGTATTACAACAGTGCTGTTAAAGTGCTTTTCTATATTATGAGGGTCTTCTCATGGAATGAGGTCAAGTTCTCCTACTAGGCTAAAATAGCTCTTTCAGTATTTATTTGGGACTTCAAATGCTCTCGAGGAAGAGTACATCATACGTAAAGTCATTAAAGAACACAAAATGGTAGTTCAAACTGTGCAAGGCAGCCTCACAGCTTTGGAGCGGCGCATTTCTGGGTGTAGTGTCACCAGGGAGGGGGGTTTGTTTGGAAGGCAAACTAATGCACTCCACTGTCTTGAGGGGCCTTAATTTTCCTGTATAGTCGAAGCATAACTCGACTGATACTTGCTTAATTCTAGGGAATCAAATCTTGCTGATTTCCGATGACTTAAAGAGTGATGCCTCAAAGTCAGAGGTCTACAGTACTGGGCATTTGTGATGTGCAGTGAAGATGACAGACAGTTTATCACAGAAACAGAAGTACAGGACTACTGCTTTCTTGACAGCGAAAGACTGAATGCTATTGAAATTGAATATCGGCTGAATATGAACTGGTCAATGTTTTAAATAGGATTGCACTGCATTATTTCAATAATGACACATTTGTCGTCTTTATAACTGATAATGAACAGTAATAAAAGCCTTAAATAGCCACTTTATGTTGTGATTCTGCCCTTTCGTGTGTTGTCCTGTGTTTATTTGTGCTTGTGCTTACTTTTGTTTATATATTTCCAGATCCCAGTTCAGCCGTCTGACAATCCACTCCAAATCTGTCTCCAGTGATGTCGCATGACTGCCTTCAGCATGCCTGCGTCTCGTCGTCCAATCAGGTTTCCTCTTTCGGTTTCGGCTTGGGTATTTCATTCATTGCTTCCAGCTGTGTTTAATTCCGGGTCTTGCGAAACTCAGTGAATGCGTTCTCTGATAGGATATTACAAACACGTACTAACCAGCACTTATTTAACGGTGATTGTAAATATTTCGTCACATAGATTTTACCTTGATTAACTCATTTAGCGAGCGTGTGCAATTCTGGCTTCTCGGCATTCAGTCTGAGCTCTCTGTTTAGCTACGCTTTAGCTATGCTTTTCTTCGCTTTTCTTGTGGTGCTTTTTCCTCGTCATGTTTACACTACATTAATCTAAACTGTCTTGCTTGATTCATCGTCTCAGCATCTTGTCTCAAGTCATTATTGTTAACCCAGTTTTCGTGTAATTTTTTTATTAATCCCATGTGTTTCTGTTTCAGTCCGAGATTGCATTCCGAGTCCCCGCCTCCTCTCGTGGTTATACTGTATATGTGGCAGCATTGGATGCGATTGTCAGACGGATCCTCCGTATTGTCTCGATGTTTCATGGTGAAGTCTCAGCTCCTCATGCCTTCTGAGTTTCTCCTGTGTATGTTTCCAGAGTCTCGTTTGCTGCGCCCGAGTCTTGTCTGCCCCGCCCGAGTCTTGTCTGCCCCGTGTTAAAGTCTCCCCGTGTATCCATCAGTTTAGTTAGGCTCAGTTTTTGTTTTCTTAGTTTATCCTCTCTTGGAGAGTATACTTCTGTTTCCCCCTGCCTTTGGCAGTGTACCTCAGTTTTCCCCATTGTTCAGTGCTTGTGTACGGTGTTTTATTTCTGGCATGTCTGCCAATTAATCCTTAGTGTTTTGTGTTTAATAAACACTTCTGGATCCTGCACCTGGTGTTCCTCTAACCTCTTCTTACACTTTACTACTTTAGTACATTTGGCACTTCACTTTGGTCACAATTAGCTTCTGTAAATATGTCCGATAAATTTTTTTTAGTTTTTGAATGTCCGATCTGCATCAGCATTGCATCTCTGATCTGAGGTACTGCATAGGATTACTGAAAAGTGGTTATACGTTTGTAGGTTACGCAATGATGTAATACGGTTTCCCGATTCTCAAGTCGAGAGGTATTAATGCAGTAATGTCCTCAAATTACTGCATAGTACAAAAGTATGTTCACTGCAAAATAAAAGCAACAGTAAAAATTTGATTTTGTCCCCATCAAAGTTTTGAAAATTTTAAGATCTTTGGCATATTGGCTAATTATTTGGTATTAATGGAAAGCATTTTTAGTCCAACAAGGACTCAAACATGATTACAGAGTTAACCAGGTGACTGAAATTGGAGCAGCTCTTATTATCACAGTCCTTGTTTGTCAGGCTTCCAGGTTTTCTTCTGTGCAGTTATCTAGCGAGCTCAGTAATCCTTGTTTGTGGAACAAGCCCCCAAAACTTGGTAGTTAGTGAGTAAGCAGCCGTTCCCAATTGTTTGAAGCACAGAAAGGTTTGGATAGTATCATTTTCTGTTGCAGACAAGCACCAGTGGCAGTAACAAAGCCGGAAGCAGAAACCTTCATTATTCAGCCAAATGTTCAACATAAATGAAAAGACTTGCATTTGACAATAATTGGCAGGTGAACTTCAAGACAAGAATGGATGTGAATTTTTTTTCTGAAAAAAGATATTGGGATTCATATCCTCAGTACCCAGCTGCACAATGCTTTGCGAAGATTGCTGTGACATGTGCTGTAATTCTCCAGTGAGTGCTCGGGAATGGGTTTAGAAAATTATATACAGTTCAAAGACATCTGGTGTCATTGTTATGGTGGGAATTGTTAAGACAGACTGCAAAGTGATCAGCCTGTAAAAAAAGGGCTTGTCATCTTTACACCAGGAATGATGTGACAGTCCATCCATAAAGCATGCATTTATTTAATACTCGCTATATATTTCATCCCATGCACTCTGTTTAAAGCCTCACCGGGCCCTAGTTTAAATTTCCAGCAGCCATATTAATAATTATTACAAACAAGTAATAACTATTAACCAGGTTTTATGCTATATGATCATTCGATTTTAAGTGCCCTGTACTTCGTTTTCAACTCATTCACTCTGAATGTGTAATAAATTGTTAAGTTTACAGTTAGGTATTAAAAATGGATACTGACTGGGGTGTTCCTATTCATTTTTTTCCCAGAGATTGAGCAACATGATCAAAAGTTCAATGATCAAATAGTGCCAATCAATCAATTTCGTAATGAAATCTCATTCAGCTACGACCCTGAAGATCCTCAAAGCACTTGCATCAAGGCAATAATGTGTTGTTGTTTGGAAGCATCGGTAAGTTTGCAGCATTATAATGATTATAATGAAGAGCAGGAATCTTCCCAAATGTCTCAATCGATGCATTTGAGCTTTGTCAAGAACCATTTGCAGATTATTAATTAATTAATTATTCTTAGTTAAGCATAGGTTTTTGTTATGACTCTAAGTCATATTCATGAATTTCAGTATTTTTCTAATTGTGAAGGCCTGATTAATTAATTTATTTATTCAGTGGAAAACATTGGCACTATTATAAGCTATGGGCTTCTCGTGGGCATGGGAAAAAGATCATCTTGAGTGTTTTTTATTACAAATGGGCTCTAAAAAGATGTTTAATGTCATTACTGAAGCTGCACCACACTTCAGGAAGAGGCTCAACTTACTGAACACAACTTGTGCTCAAGCCTATGCCCTTTCGATACATTGCCAATGTGTAAATTAGCGGTTGATGAGGGCAGTTTCTGCAGAGGAACAAAATGGACGGACTATGAGAATATGTTGATGATGGTAAATATGGTATTACTATGGTCAGATTTAGGGAGGTCAGTGACAAAGTCTCAAGCTATATAGGAATAAAGGCTCATGGGCAAATTTAGGGTTGGTAACAAACTAGCGGGGGTTTGATTGGATGGTTTGTACTGGGTGCAGACTAGGCAGGGAGAGAAGCACCAGTGGGCATCCTCTGGGATAAAGAACTACCAGAATCGTTAGCGAATGGAGGCTAGGGTATGCTGTTCACCCAGATGGCTGGGCAATCTGGAGCTGGGCCCCACAGTGGGACCTGGGAATGGACAGAATTAGATAGATAAAGATACCCTGAGGAACAGTTGTCTGGGATGGGATATTGCTGTTGACCAGCCAGAACTGCAGTCTTCATGTTTGAGGTTGTGGCAGCAATTAAGAACTTGGCAGACAGGGTCGTTTCTGGAATAAGAGGAACCATAGAGGTGGAAAACTGAAGTAAGAGTGCAATTGACTTGCAATTCCCAGAGCCAGGACAATAGGACACTGTGGGGAAAAAAAGGGGACCAACTCCCCCTGGGTTTTGTGGGAGTTAAGATTTTAAGCGGTACAGTGGTATTCAAGGTTCTAATGATCGGTCTGTATAAGTAATAGGGGCCTTTCCTCCGACACTCAGTGCCCCTACTCTGTCAGGGTCAGTTTCTCTGCTAACAATTTTCTATCATCCATATTACTGGGTTTGACCAGGGAGAGCCCAGGGTAAAAATGCAGAGAGTAGAAGCTTGTTATCCTCGGGGAAGCACTGGCAGAGAACAGCCCCTACTCCACAACAAACAACTCCAACCTCTACAGCAAACTGGAGAGTCGGATCAGGCAGAACCAGGATATAAGTGGAGGTAAACCTCTAAAACTCCGATTCAAAGGAACAGTTTATTCTAAAATGAAAATTTGTTAGTCTATAAAACACACTGGGAGAATGCTCACACAATTTCATGGTAGACTTCCACAAAACAATCAAAGTCAAAGGGGTCTTGTTCATTTAAAGTCCATAAAACTGCCAAAAATGACCAAAATATTATTCCATCTTGCTCCTGCGGCATGATCCATGTCTCCAGAAGTCAAATGATTGCACTGTGACTGGAATAGAGCTGTATTACACCGTTATTTAGCACAGAGATTTGCATTTTGCTTGCCGAGTCGCAACCTCTCCTGCTCTCTTATTTGCAGTTACATTAGATTTTCGTAATATCACATTCAGATCCAGGTACACAAGTCTGGAAACTCCCCCTGAAAGACTGGCATGGAAGACAGGGACGACTGGGTGGCAGGCAAGCAATGAGCTGACAAACTGAATTCTACGCTTGAATAGAATTATTTTCCTAGTCAATCTGTAGGTTGCGTTTCATTAACCAGGGATGTCCGAGCACTAATGGCACCTGGTAAAGACAAATTTATAAAGCATTTGATGTCTTGTTGGTGAATATTGAGAACAAAGAGATTCATCGGGGCAGGGATACGAATTATGCCAGAATGCGTCCACTCAGAGTGTCGGCTTCAATGCACAAATTGTGAAGGAAAGTAGGCGGAAACATTAAAGTTTGCCCCAGCATTAGTAACAATAAGAACAGATAAAGAAAGCCGTTGTTCGGTCCCCTGTGAGGTGGAATGAAACACTGCTAGGGTGTGGGAGTAGTTTCAGGCTCTGCAGCATCCCTGTCCTTAACTGCAGATTGTTGTCTTTCAATGGGCATGGGGAGATATAGAGACCTGCCTTTCTAAAGTATAAGTAAGACTTGGTTTTCTCCTTCTCTCTAAAAGTAAAGGCCCCAATGTTCCATGGGAGAAGAGGAGATTAATATGGGCAATTGAGGGGATGGGCTCAGCTCCATTGAAGCATTTGGATTCCAGTGAGGCCCTCTAACTTTGTGATCCCTCTCTTTTTTTTACTCCCTGGTCCATCTGGACTGCCAGGTTTGTAATAGCACCATAGTTTTGCCATTATGCACTGGCTGCTAGCTCATAGTTTACTCTGTCCAAAGGTTGTACAGGAAGGTGTCAAAAAGAACAGCAGGGTTCCACTCACTGCAAGCTGCATGTGTGCAAAACTGTGATTATCTTATACTGGTCTTTGCCCAAGATGGACTCAACACCTTCAAAACTGCACCTCTGCTACTTGAAGACTACTCAAGCCTTCTCAGGTTGGAGAGCCTCTGGCCAACTTTACTTCTAAGAGACTCAGCCTCTCTATGACATCCCTTTTATAGCCAATCATGTTACATATCTGATCCCAATTAACTAAATTATTGCTAAATGTTCTTTCAGCTGATTCTCTTAAATATAAGTTGCTTTCTCAGCCCTTTCTTTGACTCTGTCCCAACTTTTTTGAGACCTGTTGCAGCCTGAAAATTTGAAATAAGCTCATTTTGTGGATAAAAATGTGAAATCTCAGTTTGAACGTTTGAAATGTTATTTATGTTCTATTGGAAATAAAATATTGGCTCCTGATCTGAAAGTCATTGCATTTTGATTTTATTCACAATTCAAACTTCGTCCCAACCATTTTGGAATTGGGGTTGTGGAATTACCACCTCGCGATTGCATGCATCTGCTTACCAGTCATTTTGCGGTTTACATTCATCTCTGTCCAGATTCATGCATATCGAGATCTTCTGAAGATCTTTTTGATTACACAAATTTGGTGAGGATTTCTGGGAGAATGGAATTAATATGATTTTATGGGTGTAAACACCAAGCAACTAGGCCAAGGAGGGTCCTAGCTGAGGCGGAAGGTCTCAGCATTTTTGCCTTAACAGTCAGGGAAGAGGAAGTCTTAACGGTCTCCATTATAAAAATGGGGTCTGGCTACAGCGTCAACACTAGACCACTGCCTCAGGCCAAACGTGATGGCGTCTTTCACGTACTGTTTTCAAGTGGCCTGAAACATGACTAGCGGATGCTGCAGTCCTAATGTCATAGCGGTTACAATTCATCTGACTCCATACTAAATTTAGGATATAAACTTTAGTTGTAACCATTTGCGGTTACGATTAAATTATGTGTTTGCATAAGTATTGATCTGACTCCAATTTATGAATTTAGAGCTATGTTGTGCATCGGATTCATACTGGTCAATACCTTACTCCGCCACACCGAAACATCTGTACAACCCAATGCGGTAGTGATGCGCGGGTCGGCCCGGAACCCATGGGTCGGGCGGGGCGGGTCAATATTTTAATAACATTTTGCGGGTGCGGGCGGGTTGGGCCAAACAGTAGCGACATCTAATTCCCACGAAATTGCGAATAAAAAGTATAATAGGCTATCGGCCACTTGAGGGCTCTAGACATACAGCCTAGATAATATGCTCTTGTCAAACGATGTAACGCTACCTTAAGCAGGATAGAATGCCAATTGTACCTCTCCCCCTCCCTACTCTCAATGTACACGCACTCACTGGTGCGCGGCTTAATCCTCCAGGGTTAGACTAAGGATCTAAAGGTTAAATGATAGCTCATCTTATAAATCGTTCTGCAGTCAGCACCGGAATATTATATAGTAGTAGTAATTTTATTCACCTGTGGGTCCAAACAACACATAGACAAAACATTTTTTCGCCACTTTATAGTGAAAGGCATATGACGATTCGTATTCAAAAATAAAATCAACTTGTTGAGGTGCTTCCGTTTATCAGCTGCGTGTTCTCTAACAGCAGAGCGTGTGCTGCCATCGGCAGTAAAGACACTTCTTAGATATACATTTCTATGACACCATTCTATACACATATCACCCAAACGAATAGGTAACTTATCATTTCTAGAGCATGTATGGTCATAAACTTAGTCTTGCTCTCATTAATTACCATACCATGAGACAAAGAATAATTGTGTAAAACTCCATGGTGGCCAAAGCAGTCCTTCGCGTCCCAGCAACTAGCGCAACAAGCGAACCTTCAGTTCGGCTGGCCGTGTCCAGGAAGCGCGCCGTAATCGCTTAAACCCTAGCACTGTTGACGCAATTTATTTTTTGCATAGTTTGGGAAAAAATACGCCTAGGCCTACATTATAAGCTGTGTTGAAAAAATAGCCTAAAAGCCCCCCCCAAAAAACAATCTTGAAATAAATATATGATGAATAAAATTTCCTCGTAGACAGGATATTGCAACACTGTATGGGAGGGTAGGCGATAGCGCCAGTGCGCCACTGTCATGTTAATTTTGTTCCAATAAAACAGCCTGTTTGCAATATTTTGCCTGATGGCATTTTGTTTTGTTGCAAAGATCAGAAATCACGGTAAGGTTCAACTGATAGACAGCGCCTAAACTTTGTACTAAGAATTCCAGCCAAAAGCCATATGTATGTTCTGCTCCATTCAAATCCATAGCGTAACAGAGGAATTGTTTTCTTCCCATTGCAAATCATGTCACACAGACCCACTGTATTCTTTTTCTCTTGCCTCCTTTTGTGTCGGGTCGGGTTGGGTTCGGGTTGGAAATCAGTAAGAGTTTTAGCGGGGCGGGCGGGGCGGGTTAGCTGTCACGTCGGGTCAGGTTGGTGCGGGTGTTAAAAAATTTCGACCCGCGCATCACTACAATCCGGTGAATTAACTCAGAGGCTGGTGGTATTATTAAGCGCGATAATTTGACAGAGAAAATAGCTATTCTAAGATTTCCGTTCAGGGACTGAGATGGTAACGAACGTTGCCCCAACCGCTCTGTAAAATGGAATCTCCTTGAGGCCTTTCAAAATAACCCTCATCACAGTGTGTAAAATCCACCTTATAACGCAGACCAAGAGTGCTGATCAGGCGTGTGTCCTATGTTACTCAATTAGGAACAGGACTCCGAAACTGGAAGGAAATATGTTAGTCAGAATCAAAATCTCAAAACAGATGCAATTATATCAATTTATTTTGCCAGGTAAGCACAAGCTTAAATCAGCAACCAAATTATATCGTTACAGAAAACATCAGGAAGTCAAATCATACCTGGAACAACTCACAACTACACATATGCACAAAATGCACAGTGTTGGGAAGAATTGAAGCACCTATTACTAAAACCCCATAAGTCACACTTGACTTGACTTTACTTGACATGTGGGGTTTTAGTAATCAATGCTTCAATTAATACAAGCTTCCATAACTTTATTCCATCCGCACATGCTACAAGAGAATGCGTGAAAAATCGCCCAAGACCTTCAATGACTAGATTAAGGCTAACCACGGCATGGAGAAGCACGTGTGGGAAGTTGAATGCAATCTGCTATCATGAGAACGGCTACACACATACAGGTGCCTGTGTGGGAAGTCGTCTACGATCTTCCAAAACTATAAATTACGCACAGCATATAGATGCACATGCAGGAAGTCGGTTGCGATCCTCCATAACTACTATTGGCTACACACAGCATATAGATGCACGTGTGAGAAACCGGGTGCAGTCTTCCCAGAATCCTTTGTTTCCCTACCCTCTAAGCCCAAACTCCTGAAGCACTTCCTGCAGCAGGGTCATAAATCATTAGGGTAATCAGGAAGGCCATCCCGTCCTCAGAGGGAATTTGGGAGGGGACATTATCACGAGTAGAAGTATATTTCTTTTCATACTTAATGAATGAAGGTTTGGTATAATTTTAATTCCTTTAAAATATGCACCATGTGATTTCAGAATCTTAGTAGAGTAAAATGATACCAAACACAATATGCTTGCACTACAGTTTGCCGTGAAACATCAGTTACAGTTCAGAATTTCAAGGATAATTGGTATTAATGTTAACAGTTAGCTTATGTCGTATAACCAAAATACACATTGGATTTGCAACATTACGGGAGGTAATGTGAATCATTTTGCTGGTGAAATCTATGAAAAGTCCAGTTTATGGCACTGCGGCATTCCTTCTGCCAAAGTTGGATGCAACTTTGGAAGGATGCAGATGGCTTTAAGACAATAGGAGTAAAACTACCAGTCTGTGTCTATGAGAACAGCACAGAAGTGTCTTTGCCAGGAAACATGTGCACTTTAGATTAGGCCATGGTCTGTGACATGGTTACATGGTCTGTGGGGCACGCAGTCCTCCCTGCCTTCCCAGCGAGGCTTACATACTCAGGGGTCAAAATCAATGAATAGTGACCTGAAAAGTGCTTTCGCACAACACTTTGATGTCACAATGAAGTTGACCTTTGACCTTCTGGATATTAACTATTATCACTATATTCCATTAGGCATTTGGATGTAATTTGTCATAAATACCATATGACCTCTTAAGTTGAGGTAAAATTGTGTTTTGTGACGTCAAGGTTACCTTCAACACCAAATTCATCCTTGAGTTGAAGTGGATGTCCCCGCCAAATTTTAAAAAATTTCCTTATGGTGTTCCTGAGCAATTGTGCTCACAGAAATAGGACAGATGGATGTACAACCCAAAAACATAATGGCCCTCATTTATCAAACGTGGGTACAGCAAAAAAAGGGGTGTGCGCCAAATCTCTCGCAAGAATCGGCATTTATTAATCTGAATGTGAGCGAATGGTCCGCAAAAATCTCACGCCAGGTCTGACCATGTGTACGCAAATTTGAAACCAGCAAACAACATGCTGGAATGAGTGCAGTTGTCAAAATGAGTAATAAACCATATGCAGCCATGCAGACGTCATGCTGTTGTTGCTCATATTAGTAAAATGAATAACTAGGCTGAATAGATAAATAGGCTAAATGAATAAATAAATAAATAAATAAGACACCTGTGTTGAGAAATGAAACATATTTTGAGACATCCTGCTTGTCAGGCCAGACGGCTGACAATTACAATCAATTTGATTAAGCGCAATGCGTGGCTTGGCAGATAGGCAGTGCGGTATGTCAGATGCTCATCCAGTCAGATATATACTGAACAACAAAAGAAACGCAAGTTAATTAAAGGCAGACTGGAAAATTAGTTTGTGCGTAATTTTTTAGAAAAGCAAATTTATTACTAGCGTGTGCACATTTACACTCGTTTCATCAAACTTTTCTTTATTTTGCGGTCACGTCGACTGAGTAACCATAAGAGTACATTAACTAACAAGCTAGCTTGCGTTCCTTTTGTTGTTCAGTATATATAGGCCTACTGTAGGCCTACGGACACTTTGGCCATGATCACATTTTGACAATGGCACATCTATTGTTTTTGGAATAAGCTTCCGTCCAACATGTGAGGAACTTTCTTTCACAGAGAGGATCTCCTCCGGGAAAGTGACGAGTGGCTGCTCGTTCTGTGTGGCACCCAATAAAATGTCATGGAGTAACACTAATAAAAGCACAATGAAGAGTGATCTCTGCAGACTGTATTTTAACAATTACCCTCATGCAGCTCTGATCGAGGCGGTGGGGATTCCCCACTTATCAGTGTTGCCATGTGCTTCTCAAATGGTTACAGCTGGAGGCAACCTGTTTTTTGGTGGCATAAGCATTTGGATTGTAAGCATTTTGATTGTCAATTATGTTGGCACTATAATGTGAAATATCATGGATCCATCCACCTTATTCCTGAGGGCGCTACGGTAGATATGATCGTGGGTGCAACTTCTGGCCGAAGTAGCTGTTAGCAAGTGGCTAGTCAGTAACAGCAGTGGTTCATTCGAAAATAATTTAGTTAACTTAGCAAGTACAGCTCGTTTTTTTTTTTTTTTTAATTAATTAACTTGCTTTTCTTAAAATGTCCCTTCGGAGCTCTGGCACCTCTTGTGCTGTTTGAGGCAGTACCAACAACCAGAGGAAGCTAAATTTATGACTTGATCAACAGTGTTTTGAATATGCGCCCAGAACATAGGGGATTGTCCTGGCGTTCAGTGCTACGGTTTCCATCGCCGAACTACAGAAGAGGAAGCCAGAATGTGACCCAAAATCCAGAATATTCCCCTGCAAACATTGATGCTCATTTTATTATGTCGACAAACAGCAAGTCCTACTTTATGGCTCGGCTCAGACAGACCGCCGCAGAGGACACGCCGGGTCCTCAAAAGCATTTCGGCAGCAGTGTTAGGAGAGCACCAGGTATGATTTCACGTACAGGCGGAGAGAACATTGTTATATTCGTCCGGTAATGCCAGTAGTGAAACTAATGTTTCATCCCGTACAGTTTAAGATGAGGCTGTAGAATCTATAGTCTATTGCAATATGAAAACAGTCAACTCTTGTTTCAAACAATAGTCCTGCACTCCAAACCTCAATTCACTAAAATTAAAAGTATGGGCAAAATGGAATCTGTGTGTTTTACATGCTACAATATTTAATTAGCAAGCGGCTTCATACTATATAATGTACTTCGCTAGAGTAGCGCTAATTTGCCTCACGTACTGTCGGATGGCTTAATTTACCCTGTATAAGAAGTCATTACATTTCATATGTGGAGCAATATTTACCTCTGAAATAGAGTTTATCCTTCATAAATATTGACAGAAAGTATCTGCTCTAAGGTACATAAGATCATGTCCAACCTCTTTTAACAAAACGCGACCAACCTTGTTGCTGTAGAAGTACTGCATACGATTCAGTGCATTTTTGTAGACTGTTCAAAGCTTTGCAGTCTGTGCCAATGGAGTCTCTCATGTAGGCAAATGCGCTAGTGTTCGTTATCTGTGGCCGTTGCATCAGGTCGTTCTCCCATTCCTTGATAGTAGAAGGCAAAGGTACTGCAAAGTTATCCCGTCTTAGGAGTAAATGGTGATGTTCCCTCATATATTATTTACTAATTGCTTAAAAAAGAAGATTATTAGTGTTAGCCATCTCCATGGTAAACTGTTCAGTGACAGGATGCAGCGGAAGTTACGCCCATAAATTGCTCAACGTGTCATGGGAAGTGGGAATAAGGTGGATAAATTGAATTTATTAAGGCTGATGCTATTCGCACTTACACGTGTGGCCAATGCTGAATTTTTCTCTTGGCTACACTTATAAGTGCGTAAGTTGATGACCATTCCAGTGCCGTTTATAGAAAGTACTGCTTAAAAGAAGTTTGGCAAAAAAAAAAAAATTAGCTTTGGATACACTTAAAATGAGAGCGGGAATGGAGAAATGTGCATCTTGGCCACACTTATCAGTGTAACTAACGCGAATTTCGATCAATTTTTGTACTTGAACGCACTTAAATAAGTTGATTTATTAATGAATTAAATCAAACGTATGCTGCACTCCTAATTTTCACCTCAACGGTGTTTACCTCAGCAGCAATAGTTTCCAAACTGCAGCCGTCTAGGCTCCCTTTATGCCATTCTTAAGGCTTCCAAATGAAAAGTTTAGTTATTCTCCACCTCAGACGTGATAATTTATATTTCCTCCTCAGTGAAGTTCTTTCTTCTTTGTAGTCTTTCGAGAGTCCCTGTTGTAAAGTGGGCAGGACTATGCCTCCCGGAGCATGTGAATTTATTGGGGTGTGTCATGTAAATTTCAATGGTTTCAGCCGCCAGATTTATCAACGCCACGCCAGTTCTGCACCGAAATCAGCGACGTACACACTTTGAGTAAATAAGACGTGACACCTGACGAACGCTGATATTTAAACCAGAATTTACACCAGATCCTACGCAAGTTTGATAAATGACAGCCAATGCCTCTGGCAAAGGCTCTCGCTAGTGTTAAGGCATAAAAACATTCTGTTTCCAACTATTTCGGAATTGGAACACAAACCACAGTGTCCTGTGGGAAAATTGGTGGGCTGAAGGTCAAAGACCATGCAACTCTTAGCAAAGAAGAACTTACAGGGGGCAAAGTTTCCCAGGTTAATGCTTCAGTGGGGGCAGATCTTGCACTCATATAGGAGGCGCATCAGCTGGAGAGGGTGGTAGCTGATGAGGACCAGTAGAATTGGTTAGACTGAAGATCATGAACTGACGTTTTGCTAACTTTACAAATAGGTTTACAATGTCTATATAGTTCAGACCTGAAGGCAGTGGTTGAAAGTCTCAATCTGTTGCTGCTGTCATCCCTACAAGGCGCCTGGACTCTCTGTCACCTGCTTGATCTGCTGGCTGAGGGCTGAAACCATTGTGGCTACAATGAATGAGATTTAGGCTGGGACTCAAATGCAGACCCATATTACAGGGTAAGTGGAAATAGAATCCTATTTAACTGCTAGAGAGAAAAATAGCCCAAGGTAGGAAATAATCCTTAGTGCATAAAGATCAGAAATGGCAGGCAAAATAATGTTTTAAAAAAACAGGTGGGTTCCCATGTAATAAGAGTGAGTCCTTCCAAGCAAACAATCCAAAAGCAGGGCAATGTTCAACAACAGTCCAAAAAACAGGTCAGAATTAACAGGTACGAACGAAAAAAAGCCGAGATGATCAGATACAGACTGTCCAAAAGAGCTTTTTAATATCGGTAGAGCCTAATGATAAACAGATGTGCAGGCAGGAGCTGCTTAGTAAAGGTAATGATGGTCATCTCGGGAAACAGAGGCAATATCTGGAACCAGCAAAATATAGAGTCTGAAACAAAATACGGGGCGGACATTCCCCTGAAACAGCATAGACTGTCCAACATAAAAGTCAGAGCTAAAAGAAAATTGGGAAGTACAGACATGGTCAGTGACAAGCAGAATGAACACATGTTTGAGAAAATTACTCTTCCTAGAAGAATCATTGCTGTTCCAGATAAAAATAAAGACGGGCTTTAGATTGTTACGTTTGTGAGTGTAAGTCACACAAGTCCCAACTGAAGGACCTCCTCTAATTTCATTTGCTCATAAAAATCTGTGTATACTGTATTAAGCACACACACACACACAGGCACATGCACGCACACACACAAACAAACACACACGCACACTATATGGAATCCAACCCTACAGGCATCGGGTGATAGCTAGAAGTACAACCCTAATTCCAAAATAGTTGGGACGAAATGTAAATTGTGAATAAAATCAAAATGCAATGACTTTCTGATCACATGAGCCAAAATGTTATTTACAGTAGAACAAAGATAACATTTCCAATGTTTAAACTGAGAAATTTTATATTTTTATCCACAAAATGAGCTTATTTCAAATTTTCTGGCTGCAACGGTCTCAAAAAAGTTGGGATACAAGCAAATAAGGCCTGAAAAAGAAATTAACATATAATAGAATCAGCTGAAAGAACATTCAGCAAGTAATTTAGTAAGTAAGTTAACTGGCATCAGGTGTGTAACATGATTGAGTATAAAAGGGAAGTCTTTGAGAGGCTTAGTCGTAAAGTAGTAAACATAGTCAGAGGCTCTCCAACCTGTGAAGCCTTGCATAAAAAAATTGTGCAATACTTTAAAAACAATATTCCTCAACGTCAAAATGCAAAGACTTTGAAGTTCTCATCATCGACACTGCAAAAAAACATCAAAAGATTCAGAGACACTGGAAACATTTCTGTGCTAAGGGACAAGGCCGAAGACCCTTACTGGATGCCCGTGATCTTCGGGCCCTCAGACTCCACTGCATCACTCACTGGCATTATTCTGTCATTGACATTACTAAATGGGTCCAGGAATACTTCAGGAAACCACTGACTGTAAACACTGTCAGCCTTGTCATCCACAGATGCCACCTAAAACTCTATCATGCAAAAAGGATGATCCAGAAGCGCCGCCGTGTTCTGAGGGCCATGGCTCATTTAAAATGGACTGTAGCAAAGTGGCAAAGCGTCCTGTGGTCAAATGAGTCCACATTTGACATTCTTGTTGGAAATCATAGGCGTCGTGTCCTCCAAGCTGAAGAGGAGAAAGACCACCCTCCTGTTATCAGCGTTCAGTTCAAAAGCCAGTATCTCTGATGGTATGGGGATGCATTAGTACATATGGTGTGGGACACTTGCATGTTTTAAAAAGTACCATGAATGCTGAAAGGTTTATAAAAGTTTTAGAGCAACATATACTCCCTTCCAGATGACATCTATTCCAGGGAAGGCCTCGTGTATTTCAGCAGGACAATGCAAAACCACATACTGCAGCTATTTCAACAGCATGGTTTCGTAGTAGAAGAGTCCATGTGCTGAACTGGCTTGCCTGCAGTCCTGATCTTTCACATTTGGCGCATAATTAAACAAAAAGTCCGTCAGAGCAGCTGGAAGCCTGTATTAAACAAGAGTAGGATCAAATTCCAATGGCTAAACTCAAGAAATTGTCTCCTCAATGCTTCCACTCTGTGTAAAAAGAAGAGGAGATGCTACACCATGGTAAACAGGCCTGTAGTATGGTGTAACAACCCTGATCCAACTTTTTTGAGACCTGTAGCAGCCATCAAATTTGAAATGAGCTCATTTTGTGGATAAAATTGTAAAAATTTCTCACTTTCAACATTTGCTATGTTATCTCTGTTCTATTGTGAATAAATAAATAAATGGTGTGATTTGAAAGTCATTCCGTTTTGATTTTATTTTATTTATTGAGTTTACACTTTGTCCCAACTATTTCGGAATTGGGGTTGTACACCCTGGACCAGCAGTCAGTCACCAAACTCACATTTTCTTAGCCTTAGAACCAGGGGCCGGTTGCACTTACTGGTCTGTACTAAACATGGTCGTAACTGCTAAGTTGGCCTTAACTAAGACCAGTCTTTAGAATGGACTTTAGGCCAGTTGCACCAACCAGACTTACGCCTTGTCTTAGCGATGCTTGTTCCTGTGAATGCTAACGTAGCGTACCTTACTAGGATCCATTATTACCTTCCGCTGTCTTGTATCTTTGTAGCCTAACTTATCACTTCTGTTTGCGGCAACTATGGAGGAAAGAAAAAGAAAGGGAAACTTCACTGACATCGAAATCCGGAAATCAATCGATCTGTACAGTCAGCGCAGGGCACAGGAACAAAAGAAAACAATCAACTTGGACAGCGATAACGGAGGCGATTAACAGTTTCTCTGACTCTGGCAGCCTTCGCTCAAGGGGTGATGTGAGGAAAAAGTGGAAAAACCTTTTGAGTAAGGCGAAGAAAGATGCTTTCGAATCTTCCATAAACGTCTGTATACAGCGACATAATTGTCGACGTGTTTGGCGATGATTCACCTGCATTTACTGGGTTGGTTGGAGTGGAAAGTGGAGGTTTTATTCAACCGTTAGAAGAAAATGTTCATCCAGAAATCCATGTCGACCTCAGTGCTGAGAGCAGTAACACTGCAAATTGTGCGTTTTTTTTTTTTTACATATTTAGGGGACAGCGGGGTCGAAAGTAACATTTTTCAATTTAAAAAGATAGGGAGAAGCATTTTTTTCATTGTGATGAAAAATCAGTGGGCTATTTTGTAAAAATATGAAACGATGTTGGTGTAATTTGACTTTGAGGAGAAGCTATGCTTTGTTCCAAGTAACAGTGGTAGTTTAACACTGCTTTTTGCCAGAGTGGGAAAGCATCGTTCCCATAAAAACGAAGTGCAATCAGCAGCTGCAGCTGTTGGTGGCAATGCTGCGTTGTGGTCCAACACAAACTGCCAGTCCGGTGACAACTCTTCAACATGTTCATACAAATCCCTTCTTCACGAAACTGCTCAATCTTTCGTTTACAGTACGGTTAGTATAGTTGTTACTTCAGAAACAGCAAGATTTTCTTACTTTACGCCTGGTCTTAGCGAGAAGGCTTAAGACCAGCTGGTGCAACTGGCATAACTATGCGACTGGACTTAGAACGTCAAGTTACGCCTGGTCTTAGCTCAGACCAGGCTTTAGACCAGTTGGTGCAACTGGCCCCAGAATACCAGGAGAAAACATAGATACATTTGAAGAATATTTCTTCATTTAAAAATGAAAAAAAATAATAATAAATTTGATAGTGTGGTGTAACAACTCCAGGTGCCCAAGGATAAGTTAAGGGCACCAGGAGGGTAAATAAGGATGGAAGGACCAAAGTAGAGGGAGATGAGGATTATGGAGCAAACAAAGTGTTCAAATAAACAGAAAGAATAAAACTAAACAAGGGACGACAAACAGACCGGACGTGCTCTATACGAAAGTGTTACTCTGTGAGGCTACCTGCCTGTGCAGGGAAAAAAACAAGGTAAAAATAAAAAGGAAGATAATTTAATTAAAACTAGGTGATTACAAGAATAAGGAGAACAGGGGATAATTGAATAATTAGAAAAGGCAGGTAGCCATCAGGAATGCCTTGAAAGGGGAGGGCATTACACAGGTAAAGTATTTTCAGTCATTTGACTCATTTATACAGGAGATTCCATTGCTCAGACCTTGACACAAGTTTGTCTCAATCTAAACCAAATACTGAATATTCTAAGGAGCTGTAAAAACAAAACCAATAAGGTGAGAAAAGCAAATCAAATGATTTGCTCTTCGGATTTAATTTGTCAAATAACTGCCGCAGCTCTTGTTATTCCCACTCAGTGGAGCTTCACTCTCAACTGTCATCATTTCTTATTTCCCTATTTGAAGATAATAATGCCAATCAAATTCATTTTTGATGGAAGTACTCAACACCAGCAAATTGTACGCATATCTTAAGGAGATGTGTCCAGCATTTGGATGGTGGCATACAGGCAGATTTTAAAACCCATTTCAAATTAATGTGAATGACCTTTCTTACACTGCAAATGTGCTGAGTCAAGTTTCGAGGGCATTTTAAAAAAGAATGGTTAATGTTTTCCTCGGAGATAGAAAAATGGGACATTCTTCTCTAGTCAGCATTTTACTGTCATGCTATAAAAGAGGATATTTTGAAGGGGACGCTGTGCGGCTCAGATTTTTAAAAGGCAAGGTTTCAGAGATCAATGGTCCCTATAGCCTTCACTAAATTTGGGATTGTGCCACTATGGAGCCAGCTCCACTGAGAGGTGTGGAATACGATCCCTGCTTGTCGAGCTGCTAAAGTTCCATTGGTGGCCTTTTTTATTTGCCCATGCACCAGATAACTCTGAGTGATTGGCCACTTGCAGTTGACAAGTGCACTTATCCCAGGCATTGACTCTACGGGAACAACAGGTAGTGCACATTTGAGAGTGCTTGTCTCTGCTTTCCTGAGGAGGTAAAGAGTTTAATGCCCAGTGTAATAATACAGGCTATCAAATATGATTGCACTTATCCAGATTGTAAAAAACAGATTATTTATGGGATTGAAAATGGGATTTGGGTCTGCTTAATACTTGCTATGTTATAAATGGCGGTCTGAAGATCCCCATCGTCTCATTTACATAAAAGTACACTCTTCAGTCAAGACTTATTAGATTGCTGGATAATTTATTCCTTTCTCCAATTATAGATTGGTCATTGAAATTTTGGATTCAGTTCTAATATATATTTCTAGAGAGGAGTGCATGGACAGTCACCAGCCAGTTATCTTTCAGCATTTTGCTCTTTTAAGATGTCAGTTTAAGAAGCGATGACTAACAGTTGATTCAATGCTATGAATAAGCCTTGTGGATGCATGGTGCATTTCTCACTGTGGGAACAAGGTTCTTTCCTCATTTAATTGGCCCACATTAAACGCTTTAAATCACGTAAAGATCAGATGTCAATAAATACAACCTGAAATAAATTTTGCCAGTCATCATTTAACTCTTCAAAAAAAGCCTTGCCTCTGTTGTGCATACCAATACAGTTCAAGCCGAGAACAAATGCAGTCTACACTTAAATAGAAATCATTAAACAACATGAAGCCAACCATTATCAGCATATTCCAAATAAAAGGAAATAATGCAGAAAACCCAAAAGCACTTCAAAAATGAGTCTGCTTTTTTTCTTTAGGACATAGATACATAACTTTCATAATACAGCGCTCGTGGGCAAATACACACGAACTTTTAATGATGCGTGCGAATCGCATCAAATTTTTACCGACTTCTTGAACCACGCTGTATGCAGCACATAATGATGTACAAAGGTCTCTTACATACAGAGCTGGCTGCCTTTAAGCCTTTGAAATGATAGAATAATTGGGGGGAAAGTATGTTTGTTATAATAGACATTGCAGTGTAGCAGCTTCTGCCATTTTTGTAAATACTTAAGCTAATGGCTCTCAGCGGCATCAGATAAAGTAGGTTACATTAATGCAGAAAAATAAATAAATAAATGAATAGAATAGATAAATGCATTGGCCTGCTTTAACTGTTACCTTCATGAACAACTCCCTTTAATTGATGATTTTTACCGAGGAGTCTGTGTTTTATGTTTAGATTTCCCTGAGTAATTTTAAGACCGCGCGTGCAATGTATTTTGAAAATATTGCAGGCCATGATGTTTTTGCTACTAAGTTAATAGCAAGGAACCAAAAAAGGAAACAAAATGATCTGGAGTGTAACTGATCATTTAAAATGGCAATTGCCTGCATATATTTTTACTTCCAGGAACTTTCATATTAAGCGCAGAGTCATATTCTCAATATGGGCAGCGCACTTACAAAGCAGCTGAATCAAATAAATACAAATACGACCCTCCCAGTTTCACAGGAAAGCTTTAAACTGGAGATCAGTAAGCAGAGAATCATAAAAACAAATAAGCTTCACCACATTTCACATGCAAGCTTAAAACTGGGCAACTGCACAGTTACATCATAAAAACTCCAACCCACCCCAAACCCAAGCCTTTATGGGCATCAAAATATTGAAACATACACCTAAAGTGAAATCATACGTCAAATTTAAAATGATCCGGTTTAATTGTCTTCTATTTAAACAAACTATCAACAACCAAAAAAAAAAAAGAAAAAAAAAATGCTCATTTCCATGGTGAAAAACAAGATTATCCCACCGTAACACTTCTTCAAAGTTAAATTTAACAATCTGTTCCTTTGTCTCCGATGGGAGACAGAGAACTCATCTGGCGTTTTCGGGAGGCACGCCATTGCGGTGTAATGACCATGTGGGACAAGTACAGAAAGGTACAGGAAAATTGTACACGTCGGATGTGCGTGTGAACAAAATCCTAATGGCTGAATGTCTTACGGCAGACTACTTAGTACTTTTGCCTCAGCCTCAGTCCTCTCGTCCTCTGCTTTGCCTTTTAAATGCTACTTTCATCCCACATGCCTTTCATTATTGATCTTGCAAATGGGTTCTACACTTAGATCGCTGGTTTTGGTTAATAGATGATTCCTGTCTACACCGCGTAGGCCTTGTCCCAATAGGGACCCCTCGAGGCATAGAAATGCTCAAAAAAGCCTGAAATGCGGGTCTTCTACATCATGACTGTTGCTCGGTCACTCATTAATTTAATATGGTGGTAAGCAAGCACGTAATAAGCATTTGTTCACTCTTCTGCGGTGACTGCAGAGATGCCTTGGGCTCAGTCAGAAATACAGGTTCTGGGATCAAGGGGAAGAACTCCAAGACCTCAATCAATAGATAAATGCCTACTTCATTTCTTTAACTTAAAATGCATGAACTAAAATGTTAAATACACATATGCTCTTTTTTCATTCTTTTTTTTTTGCTCCTTAATTACTGTAAACTCTCAATCTTGAAAATGGCACTCACAATAAGATTCTATCATAGCTATTTGTGGTTGCCTGGGTTGAATGCCTTGGCGTCTTTTGCGTGTTTGGAATTTACCATTTCTTTATTTCTTCACTATTACTCATACAGCCTTCACATTTTAGACCCATTGACCTGTGTGAAACTCCTTTGACATGCACAGTCCATTAAAGTGTGCTTTCTGATATTGTCCAGGGGCAGCATTCCATATGGGGAATAAAAATATGCGCGTGAAAGCAGACATTCCCATCTGTGAATCTCTCAAACATCAAAGGGTTAGTGTGGCAAGCCACAGTTGCACTGCTCTTTCTCAAGACAATGTGTGATTTTTTTCTGTCATCGCAAAGATTTGAATTATACAATACCACTTTGCTAACAGCACAAGCATTTCTAATATGTTGTATCATATGCACTAGCAGCCATGCCATAGATGGTGATTGTGCTTTATGTAATGCGTATGTCAATGAAGTTGAAGAGTATTTCTCCCTTTTCGGTTTTACCAGTACATACCATTGATATTTAAATTTAAATATTGACACTAAAATGGCAAAGGGGCGGTGGCACGAAGAAGACTTATTTCTATAAGTGCTTCAAGTCCATATTCATTAAAAATCATATAACACTACAAATTCATTTTTTCATTGAGAAATTAGCCACATAAGCTCATTTTGGCCAATTAGCACTCAAGTACAATATAAAATGAGCTGTGAATTGGAAATCTCCCAAGAAGCTACTTCTATCTGTGACCAAGTCCAGTCTAAAACTTCAACAAGTACAGAGGTCCAGTCAGCCAATCAAAGTATCGCTTAGAAAATTGTTGGCCTATAACAGCCACTATAGCTTTCTTACCTAACCAAAATGGCTGACTCCACAGACCAGAATGTGGACCCAAAAGGTAAAAGGTCATCTTTCTTATCTGCTTATACTTTTGCTGAACTTCCTAATTACCACGCCACAACCCTATCAATGATGACTGAAGTCTTAAGACCTGTTTGGAGGGTGGTACTGCCCAGTCATAATTTATGGAGATTGTACTTGGAAAGAACATATTGCTTTTGTGACAAAAAAAGTGTCTAAGTCTCTGGGTATCATCAGAAAGCTCAGTTCAATTCTTAATAGATCTAGTTTACTGGTTTTGTATTATAGCTTAATATATCCATACCTAATTTATTGTAACATAGTGTGGGCCAATACCAGCCCAACCAAACTCAATAAGCTTCACTTACTGCAAAAACAATTTGTTAGAGCTGCCACAAACTCAAACTCTAGAGCTCCATCCTCTCCTCTATTTTATAAACTAAGGATCCTAACCATATTTGATATCAATATCATACAAATATGCACTTTTGTTTACAAAGTAATTCATCAAAATCAAGAACTGCCCAATCACTTTCAACAATATTTTTGCAGAAATCTCAGTTTTCACTCATATAGGAAAAGACAAGCAGAACACTTGCATCTTCCCCTCCGCCACACTAGCAGAGGGCAGTACTCTGTCAAATACAAAGGGAGTACATTGTGGAATGAACATCACAATCTTGCTGACAATGCCCCCTCCTTGTCAATATTTAAAAAGAGACTATTCTTGAAATTATTAGAACAATATGTATAGCGGTCTCTTAGAACCATGTTCATCTTGTGGTGCAATCTATGTTTGCTGTTACTTCTTTTAATTAGTTTGTTCTTGTTTACCTTTATTTATTATGATTTTTTTTCTTTTCTCTTCTTTTTGTTGTCTTTTTCTGCTGTCCTGTATTTTATCATTCTCATCTTATTTTCAATTACTTATCCTTTATTTTTCCCATAGGATGTACATTAATTTTTTTTCTTGAATAAGCATTTCATAAGGTCAGGGTGAGGCCGCTCTATAAGCCCTTTCGGGCTTCAGACCTCACCTGCACATTTTTATTTTTCTTCTTTTTAACTCGCTCCTCTTGAGTGATCTCTTTTGTAATGTGTCTCTCACATGTGCAAATAAATAAATAAATAAATAAATAAATGGAGATTGGTTTTTATTGTGACCTTAGTTCAGCTGCATTTGCCTTCCATTTCACTGTATATGTCTTTCATTTGTTTCAAGAAGCTTTTTAACATCCATGACTATAGAACACTGGTTTAACTATATTTGCGGTTCATTTTCATTAGAAGGTGATGAGTTTTGTTTTCAAAAAGATTATTTGTTTTAGTACTCTGAAATAATAAAATTTAATGCTGTTAATTATTTAAAATGAGTTTAATTTTCATTATTGAAGCATTTGCTTCTAAAAGTACTGAATTCCACAAACAAGTGTTTAAAATATCAGGGCCAAGAATCAAGATAGAGGCTAGAGGCTGATATGTCTTTTAAGACATCTTTTCTGATATTTCATTATGTTTACATCAGCTTAAAGGGCATCTAAATTTGATTACCATTGTTTTTGTTTATCGGCAAATCAGGAGCCGCACCTGTGCAAACGAACCGAAATAGAAGGATTATCGACGCATGTGCACAAAACATTGGTTTATATGAATTAAATTGGTCATGTGACAATGCAAGATGCTTAAGCTGTAGTATACGATATGAGAGTTTGATCATTATTAAAAACCTCATTTAGATGTTGGTTATGGTCCTATAGTACAATCCACACAATGTGAAGAGCAAAAAAAAGAAAAAAAATCCATTCACTGTAGTGGCTACAGAAATGTTTACCAATGTAAGCCATCCGGCCGGATGGCTTACATTGGTCAACGTCTCTCTCCTATTCTCATCCAATCCCCTCGCTGTAGTTGACACGCCTCCAAGAGCTTGCTCTGAGACCTCGTGCGCTGCGTTCCGCCTCGTCCCGGCCCCCTTCCGCGTTATAAACTTTCTGCAACAAGCAAGTAGCTGGTGGCAGTAATGCACCTGGTGTTTTCAAACCGCCAATAAACATTAAAGAAGAAGAAGTAGAAGTAGCTGAGTAGCAGCTTAGCATCAAGGGCTAGAAGAATGGAGAAAAAAGACAGCGACAGCAGCAAGCGGCCCTTGCTTGCCCCACCGACAAAAGTTGGGAGGAAGCGTAACTCTGCAGAGGAAAAGGCAGAGACAAAGAGGAAATGTGAGCAACGCACGACTCAAAGCCAAGTTAACATCGAGTCATCACCGCTAGAGGAAGCTCCAGGAGGATTTGGGCCTGAAAACTGACGCTGATACAGACTTTTGTTGAACAGGTAGGTAATTTTTTACTTGTGTGAGTTGTTACATAAATAACTTTTTGTAGGTCTATGACAATGCTGGCTTATGACTGTAAACGCTGCCCGTTTTCTCTGTGTCGACAGACGGCGTCGGAACGTTAGCCGTTTACTTTTAGCATGGTAAACTTGCATTGCTATCATCAGTTTTGTGCCTGAATGCATTCAATGAACTCGTTCATATGTATTTCTGATTGATGAACGTTATTGTGAACGTGTTCATTATGGGTTGCGGAGGAGCTTGCTATCTGGGGGGTTTCTGAACAACAAGAACATCTGGTCAAATATAAAATATTTGCCTCTCTCAATCACCGGGATTTTTTTGCGGTGTGTTTTTGCTGTTGTTCATTTATGTGGAATAAATATTGCACTGTGGAGCTGTTGTGGTTTTATCATTAGCGAGACTTTCATGACTATCATGACAGCCTTCACTAAATATCATGGACTTGTTATTGAGTTATGCCTATTGTAATATTGTGTGGAAGACACAATAGCTGTTGACATTGTAATTTACGTTAGGTTTAACATGCATTTAATAACTTTAAATGTTGCTATACCTGCGAATCCAACATGGTAAATCTTCTTTCAAGGCTTGGCTCTGTGTCTGTTTACTGCCGGTGTTCTGACAAATTTTGCTACCTATCAAAATATGCTACCTCACGGTTCTGCGCTTGCACAAACCTGAAATCTCGGGCTGTTTCCTCGCTCATATCTGAAGTATCTTCAATAATCATAAAAATAGATTTATTTTCAGTGCTCATTTCGACCTGTAAGCCTTCATATATTTGCACGCACACACTGGGTTTTCCTGAAAATGCAGGTATTAGATGATAATGGCGTATATGGGCGTATATCTTCAAACAAATCTATCCAACTCATTATAACATCCGCTTTTGTTATAATAAGCTCACAAATAACAAAGTGACTATTGTAACCTGATTGATATTGCAGTATCAAGGCGAAAACAAAGACTTTACGATCGCTTTGCATTACGGTAGCATTTTTTGACAAGGGAGCAAAATTTGACAGAACACCGGCCGGCTTGTTGCTCTGGTAGAGGGAGTGTGTCTGGGGTGTGTCTGGGAGTCTCGGGGCGGACGGCCGCACGTGATCGGTGGGAGGGATCGGGGAGCACAGAGGGGAGGGGTGTGTGTGTGGGGGCGGGATGCTTTTTTCAAATTTTTCTCAACGTCTCAATCTTTCTCAACTGATTCTCAAATCGTAGACTACAGCTTTTACAAAAGCAAGTGATTTGTTTGCAGACATTGGACGTTCAACTTCCCGAATCAACTTTAGATGACCTTTAACACTAGCAACATAATCCCCACAAGTTGTCAAATTCTTGAAATCTTGTTTCTCTAAAAAGATGAAAATGGACTTGCGCAGTTCTGGAAATCAACGCTATGAACTTTTTTTCCCCCTCAGGTTAACTTTTGGTATTCTCGTTTCATCCCACAGTCCAAAGACCTGAATATCAGACTAATTGGAGGCTCTAAGTAGCCCATAGGTGTATGTGTGTGAGTATATGGGGCGTGACTGGTGAGTGCACCCCATGATGGATTAGCTAGCTGTGCAGGGTGTGTCCCAGCCCTTTGCCCATAGTCAGCTGGGAGAGGCTCCAGCTCCACTTTACCCTCGTGAGGAAGAAGCAGTAAAGATAATGGTTGGATGGAAGGTTGGTACGGGGGTCCACACATTCAAAGTTTATTTTGAGCGAGGTCCTTCAGCGAAAGTGCGCTCTAAATAATTGCTTGTTCCAGGACGAGAAATGCTTTTTTTGTTTTAATGTTTTCAGCATTGGTGCTTTTTTAAAAGGAATTTGCTAGATAAGACAGCCTCTAACATATTCAGCTGGAGATGTTGGCAGATGATGCGAACTGCATAAAGCAGATCAACCATGAAATCAAAAAAGTTTTTAATACAATATAAACCCCACGCATATTCCAAAGTAAATAATCACAAGGATTATGACTGTTATGCCAGATAAATATCTGTACCAGTATATATTGTCCATAGCAGCAAGTTGCATCCAGATTAGTAAGATTAAGCAGAAAAATCTCAGAGGGACAATGTTTGTTAATTCTGCCCATACAGTTGGATTTGAAAGGAACACCAAAATAATTTAAAAACCTGCAAACCGAGGCATATCCTGACATTTACATAGCATTGAATCTTTTGAGTGCTTATCCGAGTTCCAGAGGAAGCAACAGTGCTTTGTACAAAGTTCATTTCAACGTCAAAGAGACTGACCTCTAGAAAAATGAAGTTCTGCCTTCTAATTACAGAGCTTGGATGACACTAGTAATGATTATCTGTTAACTCTGACAATCTGTATAGATTTGGCTCTCTCTGGGGTCTGGGGGGGATTATGCATCCGTCTCATGTTTGTGTAAGATCTCAACTTGCCATCATGGGAGAAATTGAGGAGGAAGAAACAGTATAATCAAGATGCAAAGATGTTTGTCACTGTGGGTACACTGAGTTGGAATGGATTTTAAGAGTGATAGGCATGTGGTAAGTACTGTCACATTTCATTGAAGCGGAAGAGATTTATCGATCGACAAATTGCAGCGAGCATGATTGTATCCCCCTGGTTTAGATGAATATGGTTGCCTTGTGAGATTAAAAAAATACCTTGGCACAAAATTAGGATTTATTACTGTAAGTAAGCTGGAGAAAACAATTTATCCTCAAAACAATTGAGGACAAATTCATAAAATGCAAAAATAAAAAATAACAATGAAAACCGTTCATCAAAATAAGCTTCCGATTAAATGAGCAGAAGCAGCATCCAATCCTGTGATTCAATTTCCTCGCTAATATAAAGGCAGCATCTGGAAGAAGAATCTTGTCCGTTATAGGCAACAACCTCAACTAACAATCCGTGCTACCACATTTACATAAATGACTGAAGGAATTTGGTTTATGTCAAACCTAACATAAAATCAATTTAATATCCTGCTCATTAAAATAAATGTAACTCTGTTAATGCATCTCCACTTATGGAAATCTTTATATGGAGTTTGAGTACGGTTTAAAGTTTCAGATGTCAGAGTGATTGCTAAGCTGATCATTTGTGACTGACTGTTGCAGTTGGGTGACTTTAATACTATAAGCAATGCTTCACTTCAAGATAGGTTGTAGGGATTTAAGACTGGAACAAGAAAAAAATAAACACAATCTCTCTCTCTCTCTCTCTCTCTCATATATATATACAGTATACAGCAGGTGAACTGGCGATAGGGTAGGCTCAAACCCATCCCTTAAAAATAATGATTGGTCATGACCTGTTTTCAATCATTAATTTTAATGACCATTACAAAAGCTCCGAAAACTCTCAACATTATAAGGTATGGTCAGTTTACATTAATAACGCATACCTGTCAACTCGCACTCATTCCGCTTGAGTTTTAGTGAAATATTCACGCTCCCTTGCTGTAGTCAGCAATTATTCAATCAACGCATGTGTAAGAGATTCTTGCATGGAATTGAAGTCCTTGTGCATGGAGGTTTATCAGTTTCACCTGCGTTACAACTCCATACTCCTCGCGCTTTTCTTTACTCAGGGGTCGGATGCAATGCAAGTGTTTCGTTATTGTTTAGATAGTTTAAATGAAATAAGATCATTTGAAATGTTTTTATACAATTCCATCCAATTCCGGTGCTGTCATGTGTGTTGCTGTGGATTTGCCCTGCTGTGTCTGGTGTGCATTGTGTCTGTTTGTTTGTCAGCCCTTGCTAATATCTGTTTTTTGCTTTGTTGCTAAACAGTTCTGTGCTTAATTTACTTCTGTTATTATTACTTTGTTGCTCATATATGTTTTTGCTCATGTCTGTTTTACTCATGTTTGCCCTTTCTGATATTTGCCACTGTCTATGCTTGTTTTTGTGAATTAGGCTGCTTTGTAACTGTTTGTTGCCTTGTCATGTTTGCCATATTTCTGCCACTATATCTACCTGTGCTCTACTTTTATCATAACTGCATTCAATGATACTGTTTTAAACTTGTTTTCTATTTTATTTCAACCAGGAGAGACTGAAGTGAAATCAAGAAAATATTTATTATCCTTTGAGCGTAAAGGGGTAACATGCTTATAATCAGAACAAGTCTTTGGCGCATGGACTCTTTGGGAAGACTCGAAGATCAGGAGCACTGCCCGGAGCAACCGCAGGAAATCCCCCGAAGAGTCCAGACACTGGTGGCGGTGGTGGCTGAAGACTGGTGAAGCTGGAGCGGCGGAACGGGAAATCTGATGAGTAGGGTGGCGTTGGGGCGGAGGAGGGTCAGCGAGCGGCAGCATGGGCGAACTAGGGCGGAGAAAAGAACATATTTAAAAAAGACTGCAGCAGAATGATTGGCTAGCGACGCGACTGAGGTGAGCCGTGGTCGAATTGAAGCGATCAGCTGCTATGCCAGCTGACTGCTCATTGACAGCCCCGGATATTGTCTGCGGAGAATCACGAGTGAACATGCATGAACAAATAGACGGGGTTGATGAGCACGAAAGAGAGAGAGTCTTCCTGACTGATTTTTTGCTTTTTTTCACTTATTTTAGGCTGCCAAGTTTACATCTGGCCAGGGACTACGGACGAAAATTTGCCTTTTAGCTAATACCGGCATGTTTACAGTATACTGTTCATGAATATGTATTGTCCCTGACAAATAAACAAATAAATAAAATAGATACATCATGAAATATACAAATTTCTTCCAACCCCTGAGTAAGGAGAAGCATGAGAAGTCCAGATTATATAAAAATTTTGGAGGCTTTAAAAAATCAGTTTCAGGATGCGTAAAGCATCATTCACCAGTACCACTGTCACAAGTCCTCATTCTTGTGTTCCCCATACCAATGTCTCAGAACAAAATATCAAACATGTGGCTTGCAATGCATCCGCAGTTAAGGGTTGGGCAAACAGGTACTTAATTCGTGCTCCGGCCAGGCCCTGTCAAGAGCTAAGTGTTCACAGTTTACAGAGTGAGTGAGAGAGAATGGACTCCTCTGCTGTCAAGCCAAATTCTTTTTGTGAGGAATAATTGTATCATGCATAACAAGCTCAATGTTACCAGTTCAGGTCATGCTTAGTAATAAATGCCCGTGTAAAAAGAAGAAGCAATACTGTGCCACTAATAGAGATTATCCTAATAATTGTTTCTTTGTTCGTAATGATGCCCAGCGAGGTGCCTCAATCATTTTCATAGATAGAGGTCATATTCTTGAACTTGTTTTTCTACTTTGTATCCAAATGCTATTGATTTGATTTTGAATTCAAGTTTACAACTTTCATTATTGTTATGAACATTAATTATGAAGCTTAACAATATTTAACCATTGAAATACTCTTCAATGTTATTGTTATTGCTATTAGTTACTTAATTACGTTGTATTATAAGCAAATGTTACAATCATTATAAAGTAGTTATCAGCTATGAATAGCTCGCAAGCTAGCTAGCTAACAGTCTGACGTTAGTTCAGTTCTGATGCCGGGCACGCAATGAATGGCTGTACAAATTTGAGTTGTAAATGCCTGTCTTGGTTTTAGTGTGGCCCAAACATCCCACAACATTGCACAGAAGTTCAATTAGTTTTAACTCAAGGATTTTTTTTTTTTTTGAGGAACCATTATTTGGTGTTTTTGGATCTTCCCAATTTAAGTGTTTCTAACAAAAAAAAACTAGAATTTTTCATCATTAAAGGCATTCTTGTAGCCTAGATCTTAAATTTCCAATTCAGTGTCCACTTGACAAAGGTAGGGTAACGGCATCTGATTTTCCTCAAGTGTTCTACAGCTGCATGTCGCAGATGGATACAAATATCCGAATTTACTTTATAGGCAGTATTACCAAAGACCGAGCAGAATCTTTGATAATCCCCTCGCCTCATCTCCTCTCTGCATCACATTCTTTCTCTAACTTAGTGTTTGCTCTAGATAACAGCATTTTCAGGGAATCAATTAGATCAGGTATCATATTTCTCAAAAATCTCCGTACAAAGAAAGCAACTGGGAGCATATATTCCATAATATAAACAAAAAATATGCAGCCTACAAGCTATCAATTTCAATTAAAAGTTCAACAATCTAACGTAGACCCCTTAATATTTACATTATTATTAAAAATTGACAAATCCAAATCTACCATTATATATATGCAATATCACTACACCCCTAAGGTAACAAGGAGCCGTATTACACAATATGGTCACAATAGCATAGGTTTTTTTTTTTTTTTTTTCAGGCAATATCCCATGCGCTTTCATTTGCTTTCCATTCAGGTTATTTTCACAACCAATCCAGCCGTCGTACTCCGAAGAGGTGTTATTTCAGCTTTGACCAACTGGATAATACTGCTGTACTGAGGAATTCCTTGACTTTGTTTAGCCTGGCACTGTTTATTCTTTGGTTTTACCATTTTGTTTTCACTGTACCCAATTTCTTCTTCTTCCTTTTTTTTTTGAAGAGTTATCTGCCTCCACCCTGAAAACACTGTACTTCCACAAATTCATACCGGGACCAGCCTCCCTGCAGCAGATGTCCGCAGGATATGCTAAGTGTTCTGCATGTCAAGCACACAGCTCAGAGGTCCAAATGTGAGAGTCTGTAGGGGGGTGTCTAATACCTACTGCTCTCTGCTTATGGGGACTGCCAGACACCTGGCAGCACAGGTGTTTCTTAATGAGTTCCCATGACAGTGGTGGTGTCTTTTCACACATAGGGGGTTACAACTTAAACTCAGCAAGAGGCGCGACACGCAAAACATGCATCACATACCATTTCTTCCGGATCTCTCTTTTTACCTCTAATCTTCTACTTTATCTTCTCCATATTTGAAAGCACGCTGCATAAGAATGTCCAACATAATTTGCATGTGATATACCTTACATGAGTTATCCCTGCTCAGAGAATAATAAGCTAGAGGTGCAAGCACACTTGCTCGATATGCTGAAACAAACCAAACTGAGCTTGACTTGCTTTTGAATGATATTGCTTGAAGGCTCTAAATAACAACAATTTTTTGGTCACAGTTTAGCTTAGAGTATTTCCGGAACTTCTGTGTTTCAAATCACCTGTGTGCCTGGCATCAAGACTGAAAAGGGCACACTTTTGAAATGCGGTCCTCGGTGATCGGCTCTGCTACATCACTGATTCTTAAGCACATCTGCTGTGCTTCCCATGGGCTTTATCTGACATAATGGGCTGCTTCTTTCTAAAGCATGTACTCACACGCTGTCGACTGATAGATGAAGATGAACATGTGATTGTTCTGTCATGGAAAAAGCCATCGTTCATCAGACTTGAGCTACATTCAACACACTGAAGAAATGCATTTGGATAGAATCCTTAGAGGCACTTCTATATTCTCATGCAAAACTGCACTAAATCCCCCCACCCCCCCCAGCCCGGTTATGAGATGCTGAGCAAATTTCACAATGGATCATATCAGTCACTTGTCACGTATTTTGTCGCCAGTTAAATGTACTAAAAGTAACACCCAGAGGTTGTACGTTGTACAAGAGGAATTAGCTGGGAGAAATATTTTTTGGCCGAATTTCTCACAGGTACAGTCAGGTCCATTTGAATTTTGATTGTGACACAATTTCCGTAATTTTGGCTCTGTACTCCGCTTCATTCACTACATTGAATGTTACATGAAACAATGAAGATGTGCTTGAAGAGAAAATGTTCAGTTTTTACTTTAACTCTTCAAGCTAAGCCTCCTAGTGGTTGGGACACTGGCATCCAAAACAATCGTGTGCCAGGCTACCCTACCATTCAGTGACAGCATTGTAAAACAAGATAATTAATGGGTAGCCAAAGTCGATGCAATCAAAAATGACTTCCTTTTTGGTTCCTGACTCAAGTGAACGCAATCAGGCTTGCTCAGGTACGCTGGTCATGGCAATCTATCCTTTTAGGCTACATTTCAATTGCTAGTTATCAAGTGGGTGTGTGTGTTGAGGTCAGACGATGGCACAGTGTGATAAAGCTGACTGTGGAGGTACCTATTGTTTATCTCACTAACAATGCTACAGATGTGCGGGAGCTTGTCGTTTCAACCTAATTACAGAAACAGTGTGTTCAAAGCCAGCTGTTGTATTTTTGAAAGTTTTCTGGTTTATTTTGCATTGATATCTTTTCCCAGTGAGCCTGTTTAGTTTTGCAACATCCTTGTATGCATCACTATGATGACCATGATGAGTGGTTATGATGGAATAGACTGACTTTGTTTTTAGTGTTCATCAAGTTGGGTGCACCTTAGTAATATGGCTTAGACATCAGCACTGTGTGAGTCAGCGCAGAGTAATGTCAGCCGCTGTCCTTTCTTGCCATTTTATTTTTATTATAATGTTCCTTTGTGGATTTAACGGTTCTCTTGATGCATACACATTTTTATAAAGGAGGAGTATACTGTATAACACTGGCAGAAAGCATTTAAAATGGGTTCTGCAGTCCAACTTCTAAACTCTGTACAGAATTGTCTCCCCCCAAAGCTCACGTGGATCACCACAAAAAACGTATCAATTTTACTTTGATTAATATATGCTCATGCATTTTTATTACCTAAGCTAACCCATTGACATAACTTAAATTGTATTAAGCAAGAAGATTCATGCCTCATAAACTTTCCTCGTAATAATCCAGTTGAAAGTCAGCAGTGCACACGGCCACTGGATGAACCAAGACACCGCACAAACATCAAAGGAAAAAATGGCATGAAATAAACTGAATAACACATGCCTTGTGCGTGCAGCACTAAATAATGCTGACCAGTTTACTTAGACAATGTAACAGTAGCAACAGGAGAAAAAACTTTTTTGTTTTGCCAGAAGGACATTAGCTGCAGGTTGTCCGTTGCTGCAGTGTTTCATTGAAATTCCAAGTCACCCAGAAATCTAATGCTAGTGTTGGATTGAACGGCACATTCATTGATTCGATTGCAAAACTGAACACGCATGAAATAATCAGATCCCCTGCCAAGGGACGGCAATCACACAATCTCATAATTGTATTAGGAAGAAATCTGTGTTTAACTGTTGATGACTTTTTCTTGTCATGGTATATCTTGTTTATCAAAGAAAATTAATTAAATTGGTCAAGACTAGTACTTTTTAGTTCTCGTTTTAATGAGAACTGGCTACACCTGATAGTGCTGAGTGTTTTTGGGGTTTGCGTAATATTTATGTGAACAAATGATGAAAAACTTGCCAATCATCATTTCAAGGAGTAGGCGTGTTTGGATGATGCAGTTAATTGCAGATGGCCTTTTTTTTTTTGTCTTTTAGGGTTGTGGGTAAATTACAGTGCATGACAGGAAATGGCTATAAGCCGATTCGTCCAACGGACTCTGCTGTCTGGCCATAAGTCAACGCCCATATGATGATCACATGCGCCTCTGAACTCTCTCGAGATCAAGTAATTTACTTAGTCGAACACAGCTCTACAGAGGCAAATGTGGCAGTTTGGATGACCATATGGCCTCAGCCTCATTGGTTTGGTGATTGAACCTTGACAATCAAATAAAAAAAAAACAGCTTCCTAATCCGCCGAAGATAATTGACATCCCTAAGATGCACACAGTATTTAACTCTTATTTTTTTAATGTATGATTTACGTACAACAAAGGTGGCGAATGCTACGTGATTTTCTTCGATGAATGTCTAGTGATTACTGAAGCAGCATTTAGTGCAGAAATGATCCATCTTGACGGCTGGTGATTGGACTCTGCCCTAGATGCTCATGTCAAGTTTTGCACAGATGTCTGTACAGCCAGTCGGTGCAGCGAACACACCAATGGTTTTGTGCCTCATCTTTGTTCAGTTGACCAGCCGCCACTGGTGCTTAATCACAATTAGAGAGGTACGCCTACGTAGGGTAAGAACAATCCTGGTTTTGGAAGATAAGTTTGTGCTGGTCATAATAAAAAAGGAATCTTCATTACTTAACAGAGCCAATAAAACATCTAATTATTGAGAAAACAGTTTGGTGTTATATAATTCATTTGATAGCTGTTTTGGCTCCTGTATTCACTGGATTCCTTTATCTCCAGTCTTTTAGGGAGTGTCAGAATCATAAAAATATTTTGAGTTGATGCACGGACAGCTGATGTTTGGAGATTTTTGCTTCCTATCCGCTGAATGAGCGAAACTAGCATCAGCAGGTGGAAAAAAATTGACGCAGGACCTTTAATATTCTACCCACTCAATGAGCAAATACAGCATTTTTTTTTAACAGATTTCAAAATATCACATACATTAACACAACCATATTTTATTTTTTATTATCATTATTATTATCAGTATTATTATTATTTGTTGTTTTTTAATGCTCTTTTGCAAATGATTTGCATTCAATGAATTCCTGAAGTGTGGAATCTACAAACATCAACAGAAGTGGGGTTTCTTTCCAGGCGATGCTCTGGCAGGCCGTCACTGCAGCTGTCTTCAGTTCCTGTTTGTTGTTGGTCAACTTTACATCTAGTTTTGATTTCAGTGTGTGAAATACATGCTCCACTGGATTGAGGTCTCATGTTTGACTTGGCCATTGAGGAACACTTTTACTTCTTTGGTTCAAAAATAGCTGGTTGTTTACACACAATAATTTTGCATAGTTCACACTTTGAGTCATTATCCGTCTGCATTGTGAAGTGCCATTCGCTGAATTTTGATTTAGCTGAAGGGGGGACCACATATAAAAAGTGCCGTAATTCCCTCACTGTTCATCCAGTTCAGATGTAAATACCTGCAGTTTAAAGCTAAAAGTTTGCTCTTTGAGATCATCTGCACTTTGAGATCATATTTAGTGTCTAATTTAAACCCCGATTATGCTGTGGTAGACAGCTAAAATAGCAATTACTTTGTCAATGTGCAAATTTATCTGGATATGATTGTACTTGAAATGAAAACCATAACAAAAATCGATAATGATTAAAGATGTTGTTGCACTTTTGACATTGGAATATGTTCAAACAAAGAAGAATTTATTTCAAAGGCACATGATACAATAATGAAATACTTCAGGCGAAAGTGAATCCCATCACACATGTAAATATCATAACTACTGCACTAGCAACAACAAAAGAGGCAACAATAACGATGCAATGGTCTAATAACAGAACTTACAATGTCTGTCAAATGATGATAGACAAGCACCGTTACAACGACAAAATGAAAATCTCAGAACAAAACATTTTTGTGGTCTATCGATGATTTTGTTCCCATGATCCCATGTTCAAAATACGACAGATCAGATATATAAATATAGAAGTCAGCATACAGCGTATGACAAAGGGGACAGCTTGGATGAATTAGAAATCAGATGGATAATGAGAATCGAGGGAATATCCACAGTAAGGCGGGTTTGGCCTTATGTTGACTAGGGATTGTCTCGGAGGTACTGAAGCTCTTGGGCCTGTCCTGGCCGGGGCTTTATTGATTGTGGCTACAAACACTATGTTGTTGTCTATAATAGGGATACATCAGCTGCCCACTTCTCCCAGGGAGCTACATTCCTCGTGAGCCTGAATTGTACACACACGCATGCACACATACACACACACATACACACACAGAATAAATAATTTTTTTGTTTCCCCCTCTTTTTCTTGCTGAAATATAATAATGGCTGCAACAACAACTACAAAAATATATATATACAGTATATATGCCATTAACAATTCATATTTCAAAGAAGACTCTCTGAATAAATTGGTATAATGGTTAATCAAGTCATCTGACGTACAGTAAAGACAGCTGCTCTGGATGGGCACGTTTCACCTTGGAATGTTCCGGCGAGATGCTTCCAATATCAATACATTATGTTTTAGCATGTCTGTTGTCAGCTGCTTTTGTACATTGTATTTCTCTGAGCCTTTCCTAAATGCATACACCAACGAGCTAAACATTATGAACACTCACAGTTGGAGCAAATAAGAATACTTTGTACCCTGTAACAGCGAATCATGTTTAGAACTGTGATCAGGCCTTAGAGGGTGAGCAAACCATGAACTGGTGTCGGGGCGTTGGGTGGCCAAGGGTTATCAACGTGTGGTGAATGAAACTTTGTCCTTCTGATCTGAACAGAAAGGCAGTTGAAAGGTAATTGATTCACAGACAAATTTTTATGATTTTAATGGAAGGAATGTATTACAATGCAAAGGTAATCACAAAGTGAATCACACACCGCTGCATGTGGAGCTTTGTAGTCGCAGACCAGTTACAGTGCCCATTCTTACCCCCATCAGTAATGGCAAGCACACAAGCATCAAAAATGGACCTTGGAGCAATGGAAGAAAGTCGACTGGTAGGACAAGTTTTGTTTTCATCCTGTACCTTGTACATTGGCCTGGTATGTGTGCATTGTTTACCTGGGAAAGAGATGGCATCAGGAAGAGCTATGGGAATAAGACAAGCTGTTTGTGTTCTGTGAAATGTTCTGCTGGGAAACTCTGGGAGGAGGCATTCATGTGCACGTCTAATTGGTGGAGCTGTTTTAGAGAGACATGCAGAGGGGCCTACAGAACATTAGGTAGATGGTTATAATGTCTTGACTTATTAGGGAACATTCTGCAGCTAAAAGGTCTTTTAGTCTTTACAGAATGTTTTTTTTACTTTTTTACATCAAAGCCACCACTCCATAACATACTTTTAGGCCCACTTTCCATCGAAAGAACCACTTTGGGTGAATCTGTGCTGGAGTGGGTCTTTACGTTTGTGTGCGTCGCAGAGTGGTTACTTACGCTTCCTCGGACTGAATTTATTAATTGGCTTGCATTTTGTGCAAACATAAGCAATTTAAAAAGCATTAGACTACTGAAAACAACAAGAGGATTCAGCAGTGTCAGGTTCCCTTCACAATGTTTTCTCTCTCCGTAGCCCGATAAAACGACATCCCTCTTTCCCTCAGGTCATAATGAGATTTTGTATGGGTGAAAACTTGCAATGTGTGCACTTCTTACCACAGCACTGAAAGGTGAAAACCATAATCAAGTTGTATAAGAGCTTAAAGCTTGTAGGTTGCACCTAAAACTTCTTTTTTTCCTCTCAAAATAGCGCTCTATGTTTGTGGCACATGTGGTTGCTCACAAAGGTTTTTTTTTTTGTTGTTGTTTTTCAATTTTTTTTTTTTTTATTATTCTATGGACCACTTACAAAATGAGTCTAACATTATCTATATAAAGAGGATTCCAGTGAGGGTGGAGACTGTGGCACCATATACAGATATTGATTGTATAGTTAAAATCCAATAAATGAGATATACGTATCTTCAGAATAACTGCATATACATAAAAAAAAACAAAAAAAACAATAACAACTCAGTTTTCGGCTATTAGATGAACAATGATGGGTCTGTCAGCTGTCTGAGATGATACTCTGCTAAGGTACAGTATGTGGCACATATTTATATTTCTTGTCGCCTGAGTATAAATTCATGAGTCAAAGGGAGAAAAATGAAAAGCTATTCAGTATGGCTTGATCTAAGCGAAAGGACTCAGTGCCCTTAGTTTGATTTATTCAACTGCCAAAGAGTCCTGGCCAATTAGAGCTGTTTTTGAATTCAGACCCTTTGGCCTCCCTGCCAATTAGCATGTCTTGAGTCCCTCCTGTCACATTTTGTTTAGATGCAGGCCAGACTTCGAGGTCCCCTGCATTTTTCCGCCTGTAAAAGCTAAAGTAGTTGCATCATTTCTGGTATTGCTGTAGCCTAATTTTCACGTTATGCCATTGTTTGACATAGAAATCATGAAATTGTGATCCGCTTGACATGCTAGCAAATCCAAATGTTTATTTTACATAAGAAACCTGAATATTCAAAAATATTTGACAAATTTCGGTATCAGCGCACAGAACTATTAGTTTTAGTATAATGCATTTGGATGGCTTTCATCCTGTTGTTTTTTTTTTTTTTTGATGTCTACATTTACAAAAACAAATTACTCAAATGCAAACAACTTTAAGGTGTTAGACTGTAAAATTAATAGTACAATCCCATCCTTGCCATGAGCTACTTTGAATTCTGGCCTAAGGTGCAGTGTCACCTCTGGAAACCCTTTATGATGGGGAATTGATTTCTAAAAGAGCAAAAAAAAAAAAAAAAAAAATCTCTGGAAATGTAAAAAGGCTTTTTTTTTTTCTTTCAGAGAAAAAACCTCTGCCAGAATAATAAAAACAATTATTTAAAATCATTAATACTCTGGCACAAGCCTCAGAAAGATCAAGAGAGGAGGGGGATTATGATAGAAGTAACACTTTTCAATTGAGCGCAGCTTGTGGAGCTAGTTCAGGCAGACAACTAGGGGCGTACTCATTCTCACGTGCATATCTGCCACTGTTCTGCCTCTCAAAGGCAGGCTATTTCAGGTGGTCTTCTGTGGCAAAAAAAGCCTCTGCCCAATGCCGCACTGGATCACTCTTCACTGCTGGAAGTAAAATTTCCTGCAGCTACATCACTTTGCCTGCTGATGATTAACATTCCACCTCCATCCCTGCATTCACCTGTGGGTTCTGAAGATTTCTCTTTCAGGGTTGCTGAGATATATTCACACTCCCCGCTCTCTTCTCCTCAAGCTCATTAGACTGCACAGTGAGTCAGAGTCAGAGCCTTGACCTAAAACTATCATTGTCATATTGCAATTAACCGTTTACCTGTGAGGTTGCTGACTAAATTATGGCTAATTTAAGGGAGGCTGTCATGACAGGTAAACATTATAAGAATCTTAACAAGTTGTTGTTAGCACTTGAATCCTATGTTCACATTTGATAAACAAAGGAGGGGCATAACATTTTCTGATATGTTAATTCTGTGTTTTACCAGGTCACTGCTAAGATAATCACACTGTGCAAACTCAAGGCCCTGAATGCTCTAGCAATTGTGTAAATCTTTGGTGCTTTTTCGGGAATGTCGTTGTACCGTCTGCTGTCCCTGTCTCAGAGAGATGACAGAAGCTATGTTATACCTTAGGCAGACGGTCTGGTTCAAGATTATGAATGATTCATTTGGCACTACTTCATGCTTTCTCGAGGACAGCCCTCATGAAGCTTGACTTATAGGCTCCTGAATGGGCCTACCCATGGATCATGAGAGTTCATATCAATGGCAATGTTTTTTTTTTTTCATTGGCAAATCATTGGCATGTTGAGTAAATGTTTGAAGCGCAAGAAGCATTATTCATTCAGTCGACACATTTACGGAATAGTCTTGTCATTTGTTCTTCTATTTTTTCCAAAGAGCGAGAGTAACTCTGACGAATATGCTTATATGGGCAACAGGTTCTCCCATTGTAGTATGTAACATAATGCCATTTATAGGCAATTATGACCAAACTGCTTTGAATGTATTCATCTATTTATTTATTCATTCATGTCATTTAAAAGAAGTATAATGCAAACACCTGGTTTTACTCTCTCCTTTAGTTGTGTCTGGAGATCATTCCCCTCAAATGTAATGAAAGGCTTTGTGTGAACATACAATCATAATTGATAGAAGCTAGGAATATGAATGTTAATCAGTAACACACTTCCAAACAGAAAACTTCTTATCTTCTTCGATAACCATCTCATGCATTCTGCCTTTACTGATTAATTTGCACATGAATAAATAATGATCAAAAATATACCTGGCTGGTTATATGTTAGAATATTAATATGAATAATATGTATTGACTGCAAAGTATCAATTTGATAATTTGTTTGGACTCTGCTATAATAATTGCAAAAATGCAGCATAAGGTTTTAATATCTTAACTGGATATGCTACTGCAGAAAATAGTGGAGACAAACAGAGATGGTGGTTGAGGTTGTTGGGTTGTGCAGATAATTGAAAGTGATGTCCTGATGCTGAGCAAGTGTGTCAGTGTGCGCACTATATTTTTTGGCTTCTGGTTGTTGTCGTCCTTCTGTGCAAGGTCACTGTTAACACAGAGGCAGGGCTAACATGTACAAGCAAGATGAGCCCCTCAATGGGGGCTTCTCATTAATTGGCATCCTTCGTAAAAGCCACTGAAGATTCAGACCATCTGTCTCCAGAAGTTCAACATCTAAAATAGGGCTCCGCTGTCACCATCCATTTTACTCTGTAGGTAATCAGGCCCCGTATAATTGTGAGGGAAGTATTTTTATCCTTTGAACTATTATTACTTTTCATATCAATGGTTATTTGTTCATGCTTAGCATGGCATGTTGGCTACACTCAGTGATTTATGTCGCGAAGTTTCCCAGAAAAGGGCAATCCACGATATGATTAATACTCCTCTTATCACTACGGCTGTGAATTCAGTGTAATATTGTTTTCATTATAAGGCTCGAGGAACCATTAATACTTTTAGCATTTCAATATTATAAATAATCTTAGGTGTACTTTTATCCATTTATTTTCCAAATAGATAGTCATTGCAGACATGCTTTTCATGCAACTCACTTCAGTGAAAATTATTTTCCCATGTATGTGTTGGATTTTTTTTATTCACCTGTTCATGCTACTGCAGGGCCGGCAATGCATTAAAGTGACCTTTCACAGCATCTCCGTGGGTTTCATTGCTCTTGTCGCTTAGAGTTTCTTCTTTATAATGACATTAGCACCACTACTTTCAGGGAGATATTTGACCCAATTATGACACAGGATTTCTTTTTCACAGCCAACGTAAGAAAAATGTTACCCTGACAGGAGCTCACATTGACTGCTTTGAATAAGGTGCATACAGAAACAAAGTCGTGATTATGTGGAAATTTTCAGAATTTTTAGAAACATAAACAATCTGCATTTGTTCAAAACAGAGTACATAGTACCATCTAGTGGCAAAGTAGTAATAAGCATGCAATTTGAATGTTCAGGTTCAGAAAAGTGTACCAATGATCACCATGTTGACCAGGATGTGGCCATTTTTCTCAATGATTGGTTACTTTTGTCAGACCCGCTCGTTTAATAAGAAGGTGTGTCAAGACCAAAATTTTATGGTAGCTGTGAGCAATGGGGATTTTAAACATAATTCAAGCATGAAAAGGGACAAGGAAATATCCTTTCACTAAATTATGCTTAACTGCCAGTTAGCTTATTGACTATCCTTTATCAAGACTTTGCATGAGCTGATTACACTCATCTGTCCTTTGGTTGAAATAGAAAGCAACCACATTGCAGGAAAGTTAAAAAGTATTTGCCCTTTCTGAATTTCCTCGTTTTTCACTTATTACCCGCATATAGTAAATGATACAGATTATCCAAATCTGTGAGTAAGCACAAACTGCAGCTGTTAGGTGATCTCTTCATTCATTGAGGACAAAGAGTGATTCAAAATCTATATCACCCTTGTGAAAAAAAAGTAATTGCCTCCCATATCTAATAACTGGTTATACCACCCTTGGAGGCAACCACTGCAATCAAACATTGGAGGGTTTTGGCGCATTAACTGCCTTTTTAAGGTCACACCTCAGCATCTCAATTGGATTCAAGTCAGGACTTTCAGTAGCCATTCCCAAATCTTATTTTTTTTTTTTGACCCATTCAGCAGCGGACTAGCTAGTGTGCTTCGGATCATTGTCCTGCTGCATTACCTAACTTTGCTTGAACTTCAGGTCAGAAAATGATGGCTTGACATTTTCCTTTGCAATTTTGTGGTGGAGGGCATAATTCATGGTTCCATCAATTACGGCACGTCACTCAGGTCCTGAAGCAGCAAAGCAGTCCCATACCATCACACTACCACCACCATGTTTGACTGTTGGTATTATGATCTTCTTGTGGAATGCTGTGTTAGCTTTCTGCCAGATGGTGGGACCCATGTTTCCCTGATGCTCAACATTTGACTCCGTTTACAGAATATTATCTCCTATTGTCCCATAGGGGTCAGCAATATGTTTTCTTCACAGTCCGAAAGAGGTTCTGTTTAAGTGAAGTTTAGATTCCGCAGGGCTGGCAGTAATCATACCAAGGTGTGTCATGAACCCAATTGTCAAATAAATTTGTTTAATTGGTTGATCTAGTGACTTAGGGCGCAATAAGTCTTTCACATAGGGCCAGGCGGGGTTGGATAGCTTTATTCTTTCAATAAATTAAATCACTATTTAGAAACTGAATCTGGCGTTTAATCAGGCAAGATGAAGGCTGCATTTGTCGGCTGTGTTCGAAAGCGCCTTCAGAATGCAACAGCCTGAGATGGCGTAGCAGCCTGAAAATGCAGCCTTCAAAGGCTACAGCCTGCACTATGAGAAATGGCTCCTATATCTGACACCACATACAACAAGGGAGTTGTGCATGAAGAAACTCAGCCGTGACCGCTGGGATCATGGACTGTAGATAAAGATCGACGACGCATCTCCACTTCCAAACACTGTACGACAATGGAGCCAAAATATCCTTCATACAGATGCTGTCGTCTTGCACATTTGGAGCCAGAGTCTGAATAGAAGTTATGGGGGGGTTGAACTACGGTATCGACAAAGTCCTACCCTTGGTAACCTTGGAAAACTTCTGCATGTAGGGAATCCTTTTACTGGTGTTGCAACACCTGTCAACCATTTATAAGACCAGAGCAAACACAGCCCACAATCATCAGTTCTGTTACTGATGCCAGTGGCCATAGTGCCGTACAATTTGGGCTGTTGTGGTGAATATTGTTTGGCTCACAGATGCACTGTCCAAAAATTCTATTGCCATATGTTATGAGTCACTTCACTTGGCTGAAGCGCCGCGCATGCGTGAGTAGATGGCAGTGGCCAAAAAAACGCATAAAACGTATACATGAGGCAGTATCCCTTTTGCTTAAGGAGTACTCCAGCTATCTTACTGGGGATTCTCAACACCGTAAAAAGGGCTTATCCAGGTTTCTGAAGTGATATTTATCCTTACATGTGCAAACACGGAAGCATGATACTCCAAATCAATACCGGGATACTCATGTCCATGTTAACGTGCTCGACTCACATTAAAGTACTTTGATGATTTTAGACATTTAAGTGTGACAAATATGCAAAAACATATCAAATGGGGAAAGGGCAAATACTTTTTCTCAGCACTGTATATATTTAGTGCTCTGTGTTGTCCACGACAGAAACTCCACATATATTTGATGGTGAAAATGCCTAATACAGTAGCTAAGCAAGTGTCCTTTTTTTTTTTTTTCAAACGGAATATATGAGGCCAGGCGGTCCTCTGTCTTTGTTACTAAAAAATAGAGACAGCAATTTTATGAATCGCTTTGTATGTCTTTACATACATTACATAAAGATAACAGCTTCTGATCAGGCATCTTGGAGGAGTTTTTTTTTTCCCCCATGAGCCCTCTTTAGAAAAATACTGTCACTTTGAAGACCATTTAAGATATCACGCTTGCACTCAGCTTGCTTTTCTTACAGATAACATGGTTTAGCATTTATGAGTGGATAACCAAATGGCAGTCCCTCCTCAGACTTTGCTTAAACCACATATAGTGCTCTCATGTAGCCAATCTTATTGTCTTAGACTGGCTGCATGTGGTCTCACAAATTGTCAGAAGCTATTTTTGCAGTCTTTCTACGTCCAGATATTGCATGTCAGAGAGTGCGTGGATGGTGAAGTAAAGGCATCGTGGTATCACTAGTGAAGATCCCATCAGTCATTTCCACAAAGCATTAGGTGAACAGCAAGGAAAGGGCAAACATCTAATGTATTTTTAAATGTGACATTTAGTTTTTTTTTTTATTTCAATGCATCAGCTTTGTTTTGAATTACGTAAATAATATGTCCTATATGTCGGACATTAAACGTAATGAAAACAAGGTAATTTATTAGGGATTTTTCCGCAGTCTCCACAGTTATTTTCAGTGGAATATTGAGCCTCTTTTATCAGTGCTACAGCTCGAAAGGTCAGTGACTGGTTTGTGTGATGTGTGCGCACAATCTGACATCGCTGTCTAAGTGCTGTTCCAAGATCAGCCAAATAATGCCCATCCAGTACTATTGAAGTCCACCAATGAATGGGAGTTGTACTATGATGACGTCAGAAAACTGCAACGACTTTCTAAAAGGGCATCGCACATGGCACGCGAGATCGTCGTTCAGCTCGCAGTTTGAGCCAGTGAAATCCCCGATGGTGAGGGGCTGATCTGCAAATAATGCACTAGGCAAAAACTATTTTGGGTTTTCCTTTTAATAAGAATCTTTGCAACCCTCTCCTCTGCATAAAAAGCTTGCTCACATTAGCTAGCTAACTTTGGACAACTAAAACATATGACATTTGTAAGAGCAGCACAGAGATATCGGAGCTGCTATTTATTGATCGACTATAATGTTACTCCTAGACAAACATCATTTTCTTGATCCCAGAACAGCACTTACATGGCGATATCAGATTGTGGACAATGTGCAGCCATTACGTGCCCTTGGTTTGCCATCCACTTGCTTATTTGAACAGATAATTTAGTATTTTGAATGAAACTGATGTGGATAAGCTGAAGGCAGTAGAATCCAAGATAGAGAAATGTTTGCTGACTAATCTACTTAAGGCAAACATCCCTTACTGGACTCTGTACACAGTATACACTGATGAAGTTAAAATAACACTCGAAACTTTTCAAAGAGATGGCGTGGTGGTGCAGTGGGTAGTGCAGCAGGCTGACAGCAAAAAATGTGGGGGTTCAAATCCAGCTTGGGGCTTTTCTGCCTCATGTTTGCGTCAGTACCCACTGGGCACTTCATTTTCCCCTCGCAGCCCAGCAGACATGTATATTAGCTTAACTGGGGGCTCTGTATTGACGGTAGGTGAATGGTGGGTGAGCCCAATGATGGATTTGCAAGTCCTGTGTGTGTCCCTGCCCTTGACCCATGGTCGGTTGGAATAGGCTCCAGCTCCCCCACAGCCCTGATGTGGATGAACTGATTAAGATAATGGATGAGCGGATGGATATTTTACAAAGAATGCAGTGATGCACAGTGCAACTGGGGAATGCCCTGGGAGTGCCACTGTCTGAATTCAAATCGGTGGAGAACGCATATGGATCATTTGTCAACTCAGACATACAGTCAGGGTTGGTATTCACCTCACCTTAACTTACTTCCATTTTCTTTGCTTGTTGTCGCACCATTTTGTTTATCAGAGATAATGGAAGCATATTAAACCAGATAATACGGCAATTATCACACCTTCGCATTGGTGTGAAATGGCTTTACGTCAAGAAAGTCTGGGAAACAAATGTATATAAATATTTGTTCTGACACATGAACCTTTAAAATTCTCCAAACTTGTTTGAAATAAATTTTATGTCACGTGGATACAAAAATTTATAAAAGCTTTGAGAGCTCTTAACAATGATGCTGTCAAAATTTAATGGTCCAGTTATTTTATCCATTAGTCTTAGTTAGAAAATCAACATTTGATTGCTAATCGAGCAGTGTAAATCGGTACAGGTTGAGGCGAATGGTGCATTAAAAGCCAGGGATTCTGCTCACTATAACTTATCTCCGATGGCAAGACCCTGCCTCTGAGGGGCCCTCTTTTATTTCACACTGAAATTCTATTCTGCTCTACCCTTTATTTTGCCAATTTTCCCCAAAATCAGAAATCGCTCAAAGTCATAAAATCGAGAATACCCTTTTATGTGTAGTCAGTCGAGGCTGGTGCAGTAAACCTAATTTCTCAGGGTGATTTGAGATACCAGCAATAGCATTCTGAACTTGAAGTCAAGAATGTCACTGTTTCATGGCTGAAAGGTTTTTTATTATGAGACATGACTGAGGGAGAGAAGAGGTCTATTTAATTTTCCCTGACCTTGATAAGAAGCAATTAAAAATGCAGGCATTAAAGAAAATAAGTCGTTAATCAGTCCTCACCTTTAATTTATCACAAACTAAGAAGCACAAATCAAAAAGCTTGCAGGTTAGTTTGAGTTGTATATTTCATTAACGAAAGTTTCAGATGGAGAAAAGCGATTTACACATTAACAAATATGTTAGCATTATCTGATCTGCCATCCAACTTGATTTTCGTCTGGATATGATTAGGGTTAAAATAACCACAAATAAACAAGGCAATCAGAGATAGCAGACCTGGCCCCAGCCACGGGCTGACAGACAGAGTGACAGACACGCACACACACAGACATGATCATTGCTTAACCTGGCCCCCTAGGGGAGGGGCCAGGTAACTACAACATTAAACTGTTCTTATTACCACTTGGTGCTCTGGCCTCTTTATCATAATAAAGTAAGCTATTTTTCACCATCACAAAAATAAGTGTCTCAATAAAATGCCAATACAGTAGTCGTATTTTACAATTTGTTATTTATTCTTAATTAGCTTATACAATATCAAAATGAAAAGTTATTTTGATGCTTCTGAATTAAAATAGACTTCACTGGGAGCACGTTCTTCTCTAGCTTGGCAGTGAATACTTTCTTTTTCAAGGACGATCAATGGAAAACTGGGAGCAAATTGAAAAGTATATATCTTAGTAGCTTTTTCAAAGGTGTCAATTTCATCATCACTCAGAGATAGTCAGGATGACTGATGCAAACAGGCACGTTTGCATCAGTCATCCTGAACATCAAAAACTGATTCACTCTCATAAACTGGACATCTAGTATACAGTTCATGGCATTGTTATTTTGAACAGAGGTGCGACGCCTTACGTGTTTTACGAAGGCCTAGTTCTGGCGACAGTAAAAATTCTGATTCCTGAAGTCTGAGGACAGTGATTCATGGCAGTAATCAGGGTTACCCACACCTCCTTCCTTTTGTTCATTTATATAAGTACTGGCGCAACAGAAGTTCAGTCACCCCACTAACCCTGGCGAGCAAGTTGCTAAATAGCGACTTGCTTAAAGTTCATGTGGCGTCAGCACTTTCACAGAATCAATGAAGTTATTTATGTAGTGCAAATGCTCCTGCCTTCAAAGAACAATACAGGTACATCTTACTACCTCTTCCACACAATTTCCTCTTCAGCAAAATTGATTTGGGATAAAAATTACTTTATTTTCTTTCTGCCGAAATATGACTGTACAATGCATAAGAAATACTACATAAGTATGATGCTGAAAATATTGGGCTTGTAATTTCCTTCAGAAAAATAAAAAAGTGAAGCACCGAATTCTGAACCATGACAAGAATATGCACGTGCTATCGAATGGAAATGCCACTTCTCAGCTTCTCACGATCATACACTGCACGATATGTATAAAAATCTGTGCAGTGAAATATTTTAGGGGCTCATACCCAGATAGCAAGCACCTCCGCTCCGGATCTGGCCCGGCTCTGGGCCGGATCAGATGGAGTCGGCCCAAAGCCAGGCCAGATCCGGAGCGGAGACGCTTGCTATCTGGGTAGGAGCAAATATTCTTACAAAGATACTGTAGAAGCTATTTTTTTTCAGTACCTAATACATGTACAGGGGGTGGTCATTAACACCGTCTTTTTGAAGCTCGTAATGAGCTCTTTTTAGTGAGACACCAACATAAATGGATAAATTCCACTTACTGATTTTTTTTTTTTATCAATTAAACACAAAACTAACAGACCTTATCCTACCAAATGTCCACCTGTCCTGTTCAGAGAACTTGAGTTTGCGGCCACTGTCCTCCGTACTATTTTAAATCATGTGCCGCTTTTGTGACTGATCCACATGCTATTTGGACACCAACTTTTTGGCTCCCTTGGAATTCTGTCAATATCCTCAACCTGATTTGGAGGCTTTAATAGAAAGGTTCTTCATGATATAGCTCTTTTAAACATACCTCTGCTGCTAATTAGCATTCAAATTGCGAGGAATGACCTGTGCAGATGCTTTCATAAAGGCATTTCTTGAGGTGTGTCTCTGATATTTTTCCTTCCTCCTGTATGTGTACATGAGATGGAATAAAAAATAGAAAATGCCACTTCACAGCTCTCAGCTATCATGCCCTGTACAGTATTGATAAAAACCTGTGCAGAAAACTATGTTGGACCTCATAGCGGGATAATGTCTTGCAAAGATGCTAGAATAGCCATACATTTTTTTTAATGATTTATTTCACACTTAAAGACAACAAATAGAATCTAGTTCAAAGGCTCAAACTGCTGGACCGGAAAAGCTGTTAACAGTTCTGGCTTCATGTTGCAGAAGGAATTCGATCTGTGATCTCAGTGAAATCAGGTAGATTGCTTTTAAAACCCGATAATTTTATTGCGAATAAAGTTTGGCTAGCATTAAATGGAGTTCCCGTTAACAAATGCTAGTGAACAGGACCACCCCCAATGCGCCTTCCCATTCATCCTTACTCCTATATATAGCACCTACATTTCCACAATAACTGCTCGTCTCGTTTCTACGTGCTTTACTCGTAACCAGACAGCCCAAACACTCAGCAAGACTTCGCTTACCCAAAGCATGGAATCCCTCCGACGCAGAATTTTTCCAAGACTCCGATGCTCCCCCCGCGGTGACCACCAAGGCCGTTCTCCCGTATGAGCTCTGAGTCGGAGGAAGTCCAGCTGACTGTCTCCAACACCGTCTCCTAGCAGCAATGCCCCTCGCCAACCCCCTCATCCCCTTTTTTTGTCCCTGTGTTTGCAGGCTGCATTTTTTTCCCCATGCACATGCGTCCCATCCCCCCCATACAATTATGGTGCTGTTGAATGATTGCAATGTTTATTCCAAAGTTATCAAATCATTACAAATGCTAATGCGCTTTGCCTCTTCACGGATACTGCTTGCATACCCACCTCACAGCCACTTGCAGTGGCAAGGTTCACTCTCTCAGCCGACTTTCAGTCTTGCAATCCACCATTCCGCCTCGCCTGCACACCGTCCATCTGTCATCTCCACGCTCAAGCACATCGCTCCGAGCAATCCGATTGGGTGCTTGCCTTTACTGACTGTCCTTCGTCTCAGCACTCATTCGCCTCGCCGGTCGCGGCGCCTGGTTGGCTAAAGCCGATATCACAAACACTTAAGGTCGTCCCATTCTACCCACGTTTTTTGGGGGTTCCTTTGGCATTTCCTGAAAGAGGCACTATTACTTCGGTGTTCGCCTCACCGTACCCCATCATCCTTTCCTCCTTTATTTGGGGTCACGAACGGGCTGCCAAATGTATAACCGTACATTATGATAACTCGACCACAATAGACATCGTAAACAAAGGCCGTTCCTGCTCCCTCTCATTCACGCCATTCCTTAGGAAACAAACCTTAATTTCCGCAAAACACCAGTTCATGCTCAAAGCTGCACATATTCCAGACCATAAACTGCCATCGCCAACGCCCTTTCTCATTTCCCCTGGCAGAGATTCAGGTGCTTAGCACCACACTTGGACATGCACCCCACTCCAGTTCCTCTGTTTTCTGTGACCATCGACCCCTGACTCCACAACTCGAGCCATCCGCCACTTTATCCCGAGAGGCCATTCAGAACGGGTTCGCTCCACGCCCGCTTCCCTCATCCCTCGCAGGACGGAAGCAATTCAAGAAATTTCACTCCGCCCTCCTACTGCCATTCCCAGCCCTCGACATTGTTACCACCATGAGCTTTATTTCATACATCCACTCCGTACACCATGTTTGACTATCCTTGATACAAGTCTACCTCAGTGGCATTAACCTCTTCGTCAAACTGTCCACTAGATATCTGTGCTGATCTATTTCCTGTTCTTACGTGCAAACACTACTGAAAGGTTTATGTAAACAAGAACCTCCCGCTCTGACGAAATGTTTACCTCTGACTGCAGACGTCCTCTCTCGCTGCGTCCTGACACTGCGCTTAGAGTACTATTCTCCGTCCATGGATTCCACTCTAAAAGCTGTGTTCCTCCTGGCTTTCTAAGGTTTCTTGAGATGTTCGAGTTCACTCCGCTCTCTGCTAATTATAATTCTTCTTGTCATGCCAACCTAAACGACATCTCATTCTACTTATGTTCAAGATAAAGAGAGCTAAAACGGATCAGTTCAGCATTTCTCAGCCTATTTCATATTTTGCCTAGACTCTGCTCTCAGTCCGTTCAAGCCAATATCAAGCTACATCACCTCAACGTACAATAACCTTGCTTCTCCCCAAGACCCATTATTTACGACTGACACGGGCCATTGCCACTCACCAAAGGTTCCTCTACCATTTTCGTCATGTTCTAATTAGATCCAATATTCCGCCCAAATATTCCTTCGGGCATGCCTTTTGCACTGGCGCTGCCACTACAGCATCCAAGCAAGGAGTTACGAACAGCCTAATTAAAACCCTCAGCCGCTGGACATCAAACTCTTACACGAGCTATATTCGTAATAATATTGATGACGTACGTAGAGTCTCTCTCTCGCTGATTCATTAACACCTTTTGGGGGCTTAGGAACGTACACGGACTCTGACGAGAGATGCGAGCCCCACCCTGAGTCTCGCCACCTGGGGCTCCCAATTTTCGCACAATCACAGACCAAGTCCGTACAACATCACCTTCGCCCCGATCCCCTATCCATCATCCCACCAATACTCTCCTCCACTTAGTGGTCCAGAGTTCATCAAAGAAGCTGTGTCACGATTACTATGGATGCTCAGAACTTACATTCTAAGAAAGTAAATCTGCTTGACTGCAAGTCATAATCTGATTCCATCCTAGCAATCCATCTTCGTTTTGCATCGTATTTATACATTTTAGTTACTCAGGTATTTTGCTTTTTATATTAAGGAGCTTTAGATAGAGATTAGAGGATTCAAAGCACTATTTTACGCTTTAGCCAAGGGATACGAATAATGTACTCTGCTGAAAAAACCAGCATGGACCAGCACCAAAACACAACATATGCTGGCATGCTGGTCGCGCTCAGAAAAAGCAAGGGGTGACATCGTCGTCACCTCCTGTAATTAATCCTACTTTCTTCCATATATTCAACTCGACCTCCAATCATTAGACAAGAGTAAACAAGTTCTTGTCTCTCCTGTTGGATATTATTCAAGGGGCTCAGCATGACCAGCATATCAGTATATCGCCGGCCTGCTGACAAAACCTTATAATATTGCATGTAAGAAAGTAGTTGAGCTGTGTTCGGGTAGGATGACTATTTTTCTTCCAAGTATGTATCCAATCAATGAAATTTAATATTCTGCAATGTTTATGTTATTATCGTGGACATACAAGTTTTGGTTTCTTATCAAATTTGGAGATACAAGGTTTTGTCTCAGGCTGACAATATGTTGTGTTTTGGCGCCGGTCCATGCCTGTTTTTCCAGCAGGGTAAGTTGGTTGCCATTGATCAATAATCATAGAAGAAGAAAAATGTTCTAGATTTTGACTTGAATTTGAGCAGATTTACTTTGTTCAAAGTTGTGAATGTGCTCAGTCACCCTGACACAGCTTTTTTGAAAGAATCCATGATAATGTAGAACCTGAATGTTTGGTTGATTTTGCTCATAACAGGTATGTCAAACATCAAAAATCATATTGTTGGAACACATTCTCATTACCTGCGTAAAATCTGAATGTTTGGGTAATCTGGCGCAATTCAGGCCCAGCAGTAAACCTTTACAATCTGGATGTTCTTGCTGTCCGGCAGTAGGGGTAGAATCCCCTTTGTTCTACACAGCAGGAAGCCGAAGCCATTCCATCCAGACGACCCAGTGTTCCTCAGAGTTATAACACAGTCCCCATTGAAGTTAAAGCCCAGTTTCATTAATCTGTTTGAAACAATCTAAATCTCTGTCAAATTCATAATATGTTGATGTTGATGATATGTTGATCCTATAAAAGAACCACTTATATATTTACAACACAATTGGACTATAATACTCCATTTTAAGGCTTTTCCATGACAACTGCATCATTTTAGCACATATTCCTATCATGTTTGGTCTTTTTATTCTCGGGGAAATCTAAAGAATTGAATGGAACATGTTTCATTTCCCTTGAAATTATGGTTAATTCTGTTTGTGAAGATCTTATATTGGTCAAACTCCGCTTACCTCTCTATGCAAATTCGGCCACACCTTCCCCTACCTTGTTCGGAGGCGTGGTTTGAAAAGTGTTAAAAGTGAGAGATTCGAACTGGGCGAGGATCTTCGTCATTTTGGCTGGTCGTGATCTGAAGTGCAAAGGGGTAAGTGGGGGAAGTCAAATGTTGCCTTGTTCCGGAGCGAGGGGGCATCTGAGTTCTCCCCGACCACGTGGGGCGGCTTTAGCTCCGCGTGGCCATTCATCTTTTCCAGGTATGAAAATAATCTAAATCCTTGTAAATTATGGGTAACTGGTAATTGGCTTAGCATTGATTTGTTTGATCCAAGTTGTGCCTACCTGGTAATTGAATTATTGTTATTCCTTTTTCAGCTTGCGTGATTTTCCTTGATTAGTAACACTCGTATATTCTAGCCTTGTTGCGACCGGGATTTAAGGGGAAATTCCTACCAAGACATGTGTAGGTAACGATACTTCTAAATTAGATTTGAGATTACGTCCTACCCCTTAAAGGTTTGTGTAATGTCCTTGGGATCTAGCTGTTCAACGGTATCCTTGGGCGTATATTTTATTTATAAGCCGGTACCGGGTTACTCTCTATAAAGGGCCCTTATAAGTTTACATAAATCTGGGTTCGTGATACGTTCGTGCTCAGTGCTATTTTGTTTAGGCCTCGATGCTGCTATCATGGTAATCTCTTCTATCCAATTGATTTATCGTCGAATTGATTCCAGGACAGTTGCGTTTAATTAACCCTGGGGACGTACCTACTGAGCAATGATGGCTTGCGCTGCCATATCTGATGGCAGATTTGTCTCGAAATTCGCACATGCAGTTCCAAAACTATCAATTCTAATTCAAATTTGGAGTCAGATACTTAACGAGGATACAACTAAATTTGGTATGCTAACTGTTTAATGGAGTCAGATTAATTGTAACCGTTGCATTTTCATGCCCCGCCTTTGAACAGTGAAAATTATCCATTATATTGTGATTCACACCAGCCAGGAAAATGCTCGAATTAAAGTTTGACAAATAGAACACGTGATTCCTTCAACCCACAGCAATGTCCGTCATTGGTATTGTTTTGTGAGGTCGTATAATATTTTTTTTTTCCTTTCGTGGCCTTGATTGTATGAAGGCAATATTGCTGGTTTTTGCCAAAAGAATGATGGTTACTATTATAGCAATCTGTTAATGATGAACCTGTTCCTGAGCAAAAGCACTGAAAGCATAGACTTTTGTTTGATGACTACAGGATTTCTCAGCTTATCTGGGTTGACACTTCATTTTTCTAAAGGAGCATATGTTAAAAATCTTGAAGATATTGCCACAGGTATTAGTGTTTACCCTGGCATTGCCACCAAATGAATAATGAGGTACTTGCTGCTTATACATTTGTGTACTCAGATTGCCTGCACGCACAACAAAATTACTGTTGTACAAAGTATATGAACAATGGTTATGAGATGTGATGTTGTAACAGGTATCGTGTTTACTGAGACAATATGCCAAACCATCCGTGCTGTTTGCATTTATTCTCAAATCACTCATTATAAAATGGATTCAATTAGCCTGCCTGGAGATTTGTTGGTTGAATGGTGAGGACAACTATTTGTGCAGGCCGATTGCTTCCCTACATGAGGTCTAAGATAATGTTAGCATTGTCCAAGCCCATTGATTTCATCACATTCTAATGATAGCTTTCAGCAGTAGCCTATATAGACAGTGTGTCAAGATCATGGTTGTGCATAAATTTAATGTAAAATTATTTTCATGCTGCTAATGCACACTATGATGGAACCTACTGCGAAAAGGGGCTATAATCAGGAAGTTGCCTGCAGATTCGCAGGAAAATTTAGCTGATAAAACGTACCCTTTTGATTTTTAGTAACAGAGATGCAATACATGTATTCCACAGTCATTATATTAGCAAATATTTCTGTAATATGATAGCCTCAAAGAATAGTCCAGGAGACACTATCATCGATTGCCTTTAAACAATCCCTGCAGCATCATAAGCTTCACATTACCAAGGGAAAGTCAGCTGGCTCAACTGCATAATTGGCAAACATCCTGGACACCAAGTTGTTGAACATGAAAGGGTTTTCAAAGCCTTGTATAAAGCCTTTTTGTGGGGGGGAAAAAAATCTTGCTTTGGTTGAAATCCTTAAGGAGCAAAATAATGTAGTCTGACGGCAGGTGTATTGAATAATTTTCAGCAGCAGCTAAGCATTCAATGCTTGGTTTGTTGCTTACTTTTTATCCCACTTGGCCTTGAGGCCAATCGGGCTTAGGCTGTAGTTAGATGCCTTCATGGAGGTCTGTCATGTGTCTGTGCGTCCAAAAACTTTGCCTTGTCAGCGTGCTAGCGCCTTCAGTTTTTCACGGATCCTTTTCATGTTTTATATTCGAGTATATGGGATGAAAATCTAGACCAAGTTCAATTTTGGCCATGTTTGGTCAAGCAAACTTTGTGGCTTTGATACTATTTTTTCAATAAGCTTTGAATATTTAACTCTCCATTTAAGGTTCAACAAAAGCAGGATGATATAGTTCTCATAAAGGCTGACTTTGGCAAAGATGACAGCTTGTAGCAAGTTGTAGCAAGAATGTCAAAATTTTGCTTTTCATTTTCAATTCTGTCTTTGTGTGGAACTAAATATAGGGACATTCTATACACTTTCTGATTCAGTTTTTGATTAATCACCAGCTAATGTCTTGTCATTTTAGACTTGTTTCTTATTAATGGAAATGAATAGAGTGAGCCCGTCACCGAGTGAGTAAAATACTTCATTTCACTGTTAGTTGGTTTTCCACAGCACACATATAGCAGTCTTGTGAGCTTCCTGACTATACTGAGATGCCAGTGCACTATTCCCTTAATTCAGGTCCTGCACATAATGATGTGCGTGTGACACTGTGAAAAATGGAGCTGCTCTGTGAAGAACACCTACCTTTCACTGGAGCTTTCACTCCCTCAACTATGTCAATGCCCTCACTCATATGGAGGTGGTCCTCATTGGGAAAATTTCAATGAGGTAAGTATTGCCCAATGACCGCAATCAATTCTTCCATCTCATAAATGTAACATGTAATACTGCTGGCCCCAGTGCTGAAAGTACTTAAGTCTCAAAATGTCAATTTTCTGAAAATTGCCTTAAGTGACTGTAAAAGATGTTTTCTCATTATTTTCTCGTGGTGTGTGAAAATGGGACTTAAGCACTTGTAGCACCAGGCTCTTCAATTATTTTGCAGTTTTTTTGTGAATGATGTATGTGCGCCATAAACTCTGTTTGTAACCTTATATTGCTCTGGAGACTTACCTAAGACAGTGAAGGGCGAAGCCATTTACCACTCAGTGTCTCAGACTGCTGATGAATCAACTTTTATCTGGCATCATAGTACTGCAAATAAATAAATAAATAATCCCCTACTATGTTATTCATTTCCTCTCTTTATATGTGAATGTAGCTTAGTCTTCCAGCTTGTATTTTCGCTATCTCTCTGCACATGCGTCGTAAGTCTCCAGCATAGATTCCAGCTTGTCCTTTTAATCACACTGGCCCGTTGTTAACTAATCAGAATCTTACACTGTGTCGCTCGTCCAATCATCTGCTTGCCATCAACCTAGAAAGTTTCCTCTATCCCTGCAGTCATTCAGCTGTCGATCAGTTTTGATGCGCTCTGGAAACACTTTATTACCATGCAAAAAGTTTAAACAATGTTAATTGCCGACGATAACTCACGATTCAGAGTTCAATCCAGTCAGTGAGGTTTTGCCCGAATCGGTCCTTTCTTCAGTGGGTCAAAGTAGAAGTCTTGCATTGCATCCTCCAACCAGGATCTTCGTTTTAGGAAATTCCGACAGGGGCGCGTTCCGTGGCATATTAAGAGCACAAACGAGCAGAAACCCGCTGCTCCCCGGTTTAGAAAAAGTCGCCAATGCTTCTATTGCATTCCCCTCCACTCCAGCTGTTTCAGCAGTGCAAGCACTTCAGCTCTGCAGACAAGGGGGCTCCAGATGACCTCCTGGTGACTATGCGATCTGTTTTGAGTTCCATTCCCTGTATTAATCCGTGCGTTTCGTTCTAATCCCATTGGAATCGCCACTACGTAATACTCGGGAAAGAAAGGTTAAGTTATGCTTTCCTATTGGTTGTCTATGGTTCAAGTTATGTTTTAGAATCGGTGAATTTACTTGCTCGCATTATTTGCGAGTGGAATTTACTTCCATTTGCTAGCATAATTTCCTCCTTGTCACTCTCAGCCATATTAAAATAAAAAAATAAACCTATTTTTTAAAAAAGCGATCTGTCCTGAGTACAATTTAGAGCACTCGTTTGGCGCTGCCTTACTCCTGCGTCTCAAGGAACCTCTGCAGCGTCCTTTCAGCGATTGGGGCCTGGTCACCTACTTATTCATCCTACATAAGACCAGATGCCACCTAAATCCTAGCTGCTGAAAGAACTCGAAAACCCTAACAAACTAGTAATTCATGCATATAACTGGTGGTGGTTTTATTTACTTGGTCCTGCTCTTTAGTCAAACAACGCTTGGTTGTTTGCAACAGCTTTGCAGTGTATTTTTTCATGCTTGTACCATCACTCCCCTGCATGATTGTCCTTTTCCCCGTATCTCAATGGTCGTGTACAGCTTATTTGGCTATTGTCCGCACCACACTAGTCCCAGAATGTTGTTTCTTTGCAGTGCATCTTGTTCAGTGTCTGTGTTTGCAAAACCCGTCCTTGTCCTTTCATCGCTAAACCAGTCGTGTCCTTTCACAAACCGCCTATCACCCCTGCATTGCAAATTTATCATCTCCCTTGTATTCCGTGCATTCCAGGCATTGCAAACCAATCCTGCATCTCTCTGCATCGTAAACTTCCCAGCAATTCCCACTTCATAAACTGACCATCGTCCCACACCCCTATATTGAAAGCTGGCAACCGCTCCGAACATCCCAATTTTGCTAACTGGCCATTGCCCTACATTTCCCCGTATTGCCCCAGTTTTTTCTTAGCCCTACGTTGTAAATCATTGCTCCTGCATTGCAAATCAGCTACTGCCCTGCATTGTAAAATGGTCATTTCCCCTGCATTCGCTAATTGTTTCATTTTTGTGAATCTTAAATATCACTTCCTCAAAACTTTGCTTTCTTAAACTTTGTTTATCCTGTACCCTTTATGAGTTTAGTTCCTTTGTTTCTTTCTGGGGGGGGCATCTCATCCTATTTCCTCGTTCAGTCCATACCTTAACCCTCTTCGCACGGCGGCTGGCCGTCATCTTATTTATGTCGAACAATTGAATATGTGTATTCTCCATGTGATTTTCAATTTGTTTACCCATTAATCTGCAAATTTGCCTTCTCTATTCTCTGTTACTAGATGCAGCAGTCCCACAAGGTATGGTTTTTACAAATCAGCCACTGCCCTGCTTTGTAAAATGGTCATTTCCCCTGCTTCCTCTAATCAGTACATTTTACCCGCATAGCAGGCTGGCAACCGCCCAGCATCCCTGCATTGCTTTATGTCGAACAATTTCAGTTGTATTCTCCATGTGATTTGGCATTTTGTTTTCCCATTAATCTGCAAATTTACCTTCTTTGTTCTCTGTCACGAGATGCAGCAGTCCCACAAGGTATGGTATTTCATTTCTTTTGGGGGGGAATTTCATTACTCATACAGAGTATTTAATCTACAGAATCATCAACAACGTTATATACTTATTTCTTGCTGGGGTCTAACCGCCAAATTTCTTGCTCTGTATTATTTAATAAACATCGTTATCATTTACAAATCAACACCTTGTCCTAGTCTTTCCTGATTGAAATGTAGCTTCGCGAAAATTCAAGCAGGAAGACTATCTCCCTGCGCATGCGTCGTAAGTCTCCAGCATAGATCCCAGCTTGTCCTATTAATTACACTGGCCCGTTATTAACCAATCAGAATCTGACACTGCGTTGCGTGTCTAATCATCAGCTTGCCGTCAACCGTAAAAGTTTTCTCTATCCCTGCAGTCATTCAGCTGTCGACTAGTTTTTATGTGCTCTGCAACCCTCCTCCTCCCCAGCACCATCCTCTGAAGAACGCCCAGACCCTGAGTCCTGGAACGTCCAAGCCCTGTCCTTCCATCAGCGCTGGCTGCTGCTGTCCTGCTGTCATGATCCAGTTCAGCTCCATCCTCGACATGCCACTTCCTGGAGCTATTGATGCCACTATTTAGATGGACTTTAACTGAACTCGATTGCCATTTATTCTATTATTAATTCATTTTATTATTAATTAGTGAGCCTGTGGAGGTTGGGCTTCCCCACTATAGCCGGGTTCCTCCTGAGATTTCTTCCCACTGGGGAGTTTTTTCTCACCACTGTTGAGGATTTTTCTCCCTACTGGGAGTTTTTTTTTTTTTTTGCCTCAGTGCTGTAGCAGGGATTAGGCTGGGCACTGCCCTTTCATTCTTTTATTTGATGTCTCAATGTAGAGCGTCTTCGTGACAGTCTCTGTGAAAAGCACTATTTCAAATTAATTGAACTGAGTGGAATTGAATTCTACCAGCTCAACGATCAAGTCGGCCCTCAGGAATTGTTCCAGCAGCAGTACCTCACCACCACCACCACCATTGTTTAGATCCTAGGGGAATTTCATTACTCATGTAGAGCATATAATCAACAGAATCATCAACAACGTTATATACTTATTTCTAGCCGGGGTCTAACTGCCAAAGATCTTGCTCTTTGTTAATAAACATCATTGTTATCATTTCACCACCTTGTTCTAGTCTTTCCTGATTGAATTAATTTTGCTGCGTAAGATTACTATCATTTCTAAATAATAGTATGTGTTATCTATGTGTTGTCTATGCTGTCTATACACAAAAAGTATGCGTATAGATAAATACATTCATTCATTCATTCACCAACAAATCCTCCATACCATCATCTAGCCTGGAACTGTGTGTGGATGAATCAGATGTGACTCAAAAGAGATCCAAGGTATTTACATCCAATAAAAAAAGAACTAGATTCTCCTTTCAACAGCTGTGCATTTGCAGCATAAAATTAACAGTTGAATATACAGAATGAACCAATTCTGAAGTTTGCACAGATTTTCTATTTAAAAATATTAGTCATTGCTGGATGAGTAGCTTGGCTGGTGAACTGAACAAAACAGTTTATCCACTGCATTCTGTCAGCCATTGTCTTCACAACCTTTGTTAGAACAGTATGGGATAGAGCCAAATTTTAATTATCTTTCTGTAATCCATGATAGATGCAGTAAACAGAGCCAGCCCTAGGCACAGACAAGCCAGATGTTCACCCTTGGCCCTTCCCTGTCTATAAGAACTGAAAATTCTGTTATCATTGCTTCACCAAAAAACTTCATAGATTTCAAATGATTTTAGAATTTACAATCTACAGTGCTTAGCCACCCTCCCAATTGTATCCTCTATTTTTGAATATTTGTCACATATAAATATTTTGAGATCATCCAAGGAATAAATTAAAGGCAGTGTGAGTAAACGCAAAATGCAGCTTTTGAATGATCATTTCTTTCATTGAAGGTACAGAGTAATTCAAAACCAATATCACCCATGTGGGAAAAAAAATTGCCCCTTCAGACTTTATAACTGGTTGTGCCACTCTTGGCAACAACTGCAATCAAACATGTGCGATAACCGGCAACAAGTTTTTTATATCACTGCGGAGGAATTTGGCCCTCTCATCTTTAAAGAATTGTTTCACCTCAACCACATTGGAAGATTTTGGAGAATAAGCTGCCTTTTTAATGTCATATGAGAGCATTTGAATGAAATTCAAGTCAAGACGTTGACTTGGCCACTCAAAACACTCAAAAAAAAGAAGATTGATTAAAAATGCAATGACATGAGAGAAATTCAGGATTTGGCGATGACTCCGTCCTCGAGGACCCTCAAGCGAGGTGGGGCGCTGACCTGCCTGGGTAGCAGGCAGGGGCGAAGCCATCCACCGTCAGAGAGAAGGGTCATACGGATGAAGTAGATGCTGAAGAGGCCGGAGTCAGAAGTTGGTGGTGGTGGGGAGGCGGTGGGCGATGCGGAATCTGCGCAACAGCAGACAGGAACACGTCAGAAGCATATATAAAGAAGACCGAAGGCGCTGATTGGGTAAGCGTAATTGCTTGAGAATCCTACGTCTCGTGATTGAACTTTCTTTTACACTTCCATTTCATTGTGCTACTACGTAAACAAACTGCGCTTGAGCTTGAGGTCACAAACTGCTGGCCGAATATTCTCCCTTCAGGATTTTTTGGTAGAGAGCAGAACTCATGGTTGCATCAGTTATGACTAGTTGTCCAGGTCCTTAAGCAGCCCCTGACCATCACACTACTCCCACCGTGTTTGAATGCTGGTATGATGTTCTTGGTGTTGAATGCTGTGTTAGCTTCACCCCAAATGTAATGGAACCCATATTTTCAAAATAGCTCCACTTTTGACTCTTCAGTCTATGGAATGTTATCCCCAAAGTCTTGGGACGTTGATGTTTTAAGGCAAATGTGAGATGAGTGTGTTCTTTGTGTTCTTTTGGTCAGCAGTGGTTTTCACCTTCCAGCTCTCTCATGGATGCCATTTTTGACCATCTTTCTTCTTGTGGAACTATAAGCACTGACATTAACTGAGGCAAGTGAGGCCTACAGTTTTTAAGATGTTAGGCTAGGTTCTTTTGTGACCCCCCTGGATGAACCATTGACGTGCTCTTGGAGGAGCTTTGGTAGTTCAGATACGCATTGGAAGGTCTACTACCATTTCAACTTTTCTCCATTTGTAGATAATGGCCCTCAACATGGTTTGCTGCAGTCCCACAGCATGGCTTTTTAATACTTTCCACACAGAGAGATGTCAGCAACTTTGTTTGTCATCTGTTATTGAGTTTCTTTTGAATGCAACATCACATGCTGATTTTTGGCCTACTTCACACTGCTGAACTGCTCCTCTTAAAGTGATGTTCAGCGGGGCTGGCAGTGATTATGTGTGGGCGTGTGTAGTGAAATTGAAACAATTTTTTTTAATTGGGTCATTTAGAAACTAAGGGGCCAATTACTTTTTTTCACATAGGTAGGGTCAATAATTGTCATTTTTAAAATGCAGTTTGTTTTTACACGTTATCTTTGTCTGATATTAATATCAGTTTGATCTGAAACATTTAAGCATTACAAATATGCAAAAATAGAGGAAATTGAAAAGGGGCCAAATTATTTTCACAGCTGTGTATAATTACAAGGATTTTATACATTTTGATAAACTAAATGAAGCTGTCATAAATTATAAATCGGCTTATATCATTTTCAAGTTGTATGGCTTTGGGACATTCGTTCCATTATCTGCATTTTAAGTCATTGCCACCAGCGAGGCCAGGTCATACCAATGGGCTTCAGTGGTCACAGCCTTGGCCCCAGGTAACCTTGGGGTACCCTGCCACGCACTTAATTGTAAATCAATCAATTGATCAGCAGGAACTTCAGTCAACTCAAAGTATTTGTCTTACAGTGTTCAATAAGGTTTATATGTAGTTTTATCCAGAGAATTACAATGGTGAAAGCATTTAAATGGTTAATGAAATGGGCTACTATGCCGGTTTTGAAATACATTAAAGTTACAATGGCAACAAAGTCAGCAGAAAATATTAGCAGTCTTTATGAAAGCAGGAGGCAGAAGCCAAAAAAGTAAGAAAACACAAAAATAACTGCTCCAAGACTTGACTTGGAAGAAGCATGTATTGATGCAATAACACTTTATGAATACTTTTCAAATCGCTTCCCAAACTATTATATATGCGATCTTGATGTTCCAGTTTTATAATATACCAGCTTTGGTTTCTACTTTCCAAATTATTCATTGTTTTGGGTAACCATATTGTTCATTTTCAAAAAAAAATAGACACAGGGGGGGCAACAGGGTGCCCAGTGTTTAGGAGGTTGGGGTTAGGGGGAGGGGAAGGGGTGGGGGTTCAAGTAGACTCAGTGGCGGCTCAATGGCCTCGGTGTGTGAACGTAAGGTGTTGAGCCTCCACTGGCTGTTAAATCAGCTTTAGCATGCCATTGCATAGAATATAAAAATGTAAAACTTTACTGGGGGGATGGACTGCCTTTCTCCTTACAGATACTCGCTCATTTGGTGTTTTGATGATGGTGGCGGAGAGTGCTGTCAAACATATTATCCCAAAATCTCCATTATTAGTTCAGTTTGTTTGAGATCTGATGTCAGTTGAGGGCAATGTAATATGAGTATGATCATTTTCATACTAATAAAACCAATCAGTGACCCCAGGTGCCCTATAGGACTTGGACCATTGCCATCCTGGAAGAGACCAGAGGGGGATTTTATGGCACAGAAATTGCTTAGAAACTCCAGGAAAAAAAAAATTCATTTCCTGCATTTCCTTGTTGCCTTTACAGTAGCTCATTAGGTAATGTGATGGTCTAAATGGTCTCATAATTTTGTTATATTATGTCAGCATCAAATGGTGCTAATTTATATTTCGCAATTAATGTGTCAGTTCAACAACTGGCTCTGACAGGTGCCTAAAAATCTCAATGCGGCCCTGACCGCAAGATGGGTCACCATCCATTATCTAATCTCCTTATTTCTGGTTATAGGGCCACCTGGAGCCTATCTGAGCAGACACTGGGTAAGAGGCAAGAGCACATCCCAGATCCCCTGTTCATCTTCAAATCACATGCCATTCCTTCACATGCTCATACTGATGAGCATCCAGTTAGTCAGGCATGCATGCCTTTGGACTGCGGGAGGAAATTGCTATGTTTGTATTCCAGGCAATCTGACTGAGAATTTAAGATAGCAAAATATTCATCATGTAATGCTTTGCAATGCAGTGGGCAAAATTACATTTGCAAGATGTTGAGCCGGGTAGCACTGCTACCTACCAGCAAGAAGGTTGTGGACTTGAAACCAACTGCTGGCATTTCTGTTTGGAGTTTGCATGTTCTCTCTAGGCTTGTGTGGTGTGAGAAGGCACTCTTCTCCTGCCCCTTACCCATCATTCTGTCTGTACCTGGCTATTCAACCAATCCAGTCCCATTTTTATCTTTTGAATGTCCCCCCACCCCTCTTTGTTGATCATTCATTGGTTTTCTCAGCCATTTGTTCTTTTGTATCCAATCAGTTCTATTGTTACTGTAAAGAACAGCCCACCTTGTTTCAGCATAAATCTCTGGGCCTCCATCTTTAGGGTCTCTTGCCATGCTGGTACCAGATAGAGCCACAGACTTCAGCAGTTGGTTTTCATTGGTATGATTCACCATTTTTTCACAATTGTGACAGTACAATAAACTTGTTAAAAGACTATTTGTCGTAATCTCTCGGTTCTACGACACTTGCATGGGTTTCCTCTGGGTACTCTGGCTTCCTCCAGGATATCCATATCAGGCTAATAAGTGACTAATAGGTTGGTGAGCTGTCACTGCCTATAGTCAGCTGGGAAAGGCCCCAGCTCCCCCACGACACAAACGAGGAAGAAGCGGCATAGGGAATTGATGGATGGCTGTTGAGCTTCCCATTTATCTTGAGGAGATTCCGGACAGCTGAGCAGCGAGCTAGTTTGTGTGGCTCACTCCATAGTTTAATTGCTTAGGATGCTCATCCGTGGTTGCAAATATAGTTTTTCATCTCACTGCAGACATTAAAGCTATCAGACTGATGACATTTTAAAACCCAAAGACCTGACACTGTTGGTTTCCTGCATTTCAAGTGAGTTTGAGTTTTGCAAGTTGAATGGGTCGCGCTTTTTGCATAGATATCCCAAGCTTTTGCCTTCTGGTTGCAGAGATTTCATCCTGGTGACTCAAATCCCAATGGTAGATTAGTCCCTTATTCATCAGAGACAACTTGACAGCCAACTGCAGATGTGGAGAGACAGAATACAAAAAGCCGAAGGAAACACCACCTTGTCTCTGAATTGCCAAAAAAAAAAAGAAAACCTCTCAAAAAGATCTGTGCCCTCCTGTAGTTTTATATTGTCTACCACTTGCTGACATTTAGCCCTACCTGTCATACTGCGGTATTATTCTTCGACTTGCAAACGTTATTAAAGGATAACCTCTTGAGAAGAATCTCAGCTTACTGTAGGGGTCCAAAATAAGTAGAAATACAACAATCATGCTTAAAAAAGACTTTAAAAAAGCAGTGCCTCGTGATTGTAGAAAATGCAGAGGTTGGTATCACAAAAATTGGACTTTTTCTGTTTGTTTTTGTTCAAAGCATGATAGGCATTATCAGTTGCTTGAAGACAGGTTTAGCATATGACAGGCAATAAAGTGTGATGTATACACAGTACTAGTCTCAGGTAAGGCAATGCCATTTCACTCCTATAAGTACAATTGGGGATTTTTTTGTTTGGTTTTGTCTAACTGCAGCGTTATGTCCCGTGTGGCGTGTGCTTGTGTCTCACCTCTTTGTCTTTCTCTTCCTCTCTGTCATTTTGAGCCTGTTGGCCCTTTCATGGGGGAGATGGCAGAGCCTGAGAGCATTTTATTGTTTTTGGGCGAACAATGGGAGCTGAATGCAGAGCTGATCTTTGAATGATTTTAACCAGGCTAGTGATGCTGTTTTGGTTGCCAACAATGCGCAGCCTGGTGGCTGAACTGTACATTTGTCCAAGCCAATTTCTCCAAATAAATCAATTATCCGTTTGCCGACTGCAAAGCCATCTCCTTTTTATTACTTTCCCTGACACAAGACCAGTAATGAATTGGGTGCTATATCGGGGAGAGATACCCCCCGCCCTTTTCTAAAAAAAAAGAAAAAAAAGACAATGGCGTAAACCATCACATTTTCCTGCAAAAGCACATGTTGCGATGAACATACAGTTTATTGAATGCTCAGCTGTCAAATTGCATAATTGAATCTTCAACAGAAACAGTTTTTCTTTTTTTTTTTTTGTTTTAACCTCTGGAAACAAGCAGCAGCCTGATGTAACTGTACCTCCTATTTATTTTTATCTTTATGAAAGAAAATGATTCTCAAAAGCTTCCCTCAGTCAAAATGCAGTGTGCGGTCTGTATCAATATAACTGAGGTCAGCTTTCAGCAAACTTATCTTAGAGAGGTTTCTCATTCTTTAGTTCACTGAATAGGATCTGTAAGCAGTATTCACTGGCCCTCTTGCTGCCTTGTGACAGTGTAATGACGGCTGTGGGCGTCTCTTTCTTCATTATATTTCCCCTGTTAGAAAGAGCATTTCCCCTAAAAAAACAAATATATACATGAGGTTTTCAAATCATTGGACAGACAGACAGACAGTTTATTTAGTAAAAGGCCACCGGCCCAAAATGATCAATACACAATATGTTATAACATAACATATAACCCAAATCATTGGAATCACAACCATAAATCCCAGCGTTGAGAGGCTCAAAAAGTAGTGTTCTTGTTGAGACTGGTTCAGATGCCGTCGATTTGATTCTGTGGCGATTCTTAGATTTCCAGCTGCGGTGTAATTTGCAGTTATCTGAAGAAGTGTCCACCCGAGCCTGTCAGAGAGCCGCGAGTTTCTCTCATGCCTCCCTTCATTTCACCCCACCAGTTTACGACTTCATTGGCCTCAAATCACCAGCCTCCTCCTCATCACGGGCGCCTCATCTCACTCGTCACCAGCAATCCATTCACGAGAAATCACCAGTCTCTCTTTAATTGCTGCAATCGCAACACTTTCCAGGGGACATTTTTCATGTGTAGTCGCTGCCAATTGTGTTTGGCTTGTTGATATGCTCTCCAAGATTATAGCTATGCTCCTAACCTCAAGTCACAAGCCCTCCTAAGCAGAAGCCACACTGGCCCCCTCCTGCTTGCTCACTGTCACGTCTTGCAGTCACTGCAGGCCTGACAGAGCCGACGCCTCAGTCACCAAAACTCATTGTCTCGTAATGGGGGACATTATCTTGGTGAGGAATTGACTCAAGTGCAGGCTGGAGTGAGGTGGCAAAAACAAATTTAATGAACAGAATCTCAGGGTCAGTCCAGGCCAGTAATAAGCACAGCGGATTGCACTACAAAAACAAGGCAGAACTGAAGTTGCCATGCAGGCCAAAATCCAAAAAACAAAACCAAAAAAAAAAAAAAAAACCCAAAAACTGAAAGCAACTGGACACAAAGGCAATCTAAGACTAGGGCTAAGCAAATGTTATGATGCATAGGTCAATTTTATTGCTGTGATTCTTGTTTTGCTGTTCTCCCTCCCTGCCTGAGGGTGGTGTTCCCATCCTTAGGTTCTTTCTCTCTTCAGGTGCTGTTGTTCCTCCACTTCTCATGGTGGTGCTAATCAATTGAAGTGTATCCTGGAGCCGGCTGCTGGTTGGTGGATGGAGATTGGTGGGGCTGCTATAAAATGGCCGCTGTTTGAGCCGCTCTTCCTCTTCTCTTGGCCCTACTCCCAACTGCATCAGGCATTGCTGTTCTGTGTGTGAGACTGTATTTGATTGTGTAAGACAGATTATTGTTTAGCAGTCCAGGTAGCTGTAGGGGTGAGTAGCTCTTTTGTTTAACATCTTTTTCTCCTGTTTATACATAGGGAGTTAGGTAAGAGACTTGTCTTTTGTTTTCTTTACTTTCGAATAGGTAAGTAAAGTTGTTGGTGGATTGTTCTGTTTGTTGTTTTGAGCCATGCTCACCCTGAAGTCAAATGCTACCATTTGCTTGTTAAAATAAATGACGCTTTGGTTGGACTGCAGTACTTTGGCCTTGCTCGTCCTTGGGAGTGGGGAAAGAGGGGAGCATTTTCTCATGTGCGCTCGGTTCCCCAAGGCCGGACGTAACACAAATCAAACATGGGAAGACAGGACAAAATGCTTGTAAAAAACAGACTCATGAAGAAAAGGAGATCACAGGGAACTTATAAAGCAAATGAATCACAGAATCAAACTCAGCAGGTGCAAGGAGAACATGGAAGCTTAACAGGGGGCATGGGTATAAATAGAACAAGGCGAACTCAGATCCATGCAATGCATAAAATATGTGACCTTTGAACCCCTATCTGTAGGGGCAATATGTGTGACTTAACCCAAGGATCATTTCAACCAAGTTTCATGAATATCCACTGAAGTACGTGGATACAATGACTAATGATGTAGATTTTGGATAAATTACCCCAAATGACCCCTTGATAACCTTTGACCCCACAACTGTTGGCAGAACATGTGTGACTTGACCCAAGGACTATGGCATCCAAGTTTCATGAAAATGCAGTGAAGTATGTGGATAGAGTGATCAATTATGTAGAGTTAGCATTTTTGGTGGGTGGGTGGACGGACAGACGGACGGACGGATACACACGCTGCTCATTTCACAGTCCCCCGCTGAAATTATTTCACAATAAACTGATAGACAAAAAGAGTGGAAAGAACAAAAAGGAAAATAGACAAAGAAACATCACTGCAGTGAAAACAACAAAGATAATGGATACGAAAAACTCAAAATGACACAAGAATAAAATAAACAGTCTTACTGAACACTGACACTTAAGGAAATACATGGCAGGTGAAGGGGCTGGCAGGAAGCTAATTATGGCAACAAAACAGGTGAAATATGAGTGAACAGAGGGCGCGGCTACAAAGTGGAAAGAGGGAACGATCGGGAAAAGGGAGTAGAGAAGGCTAGAGCTAGGTAATGTGGACACGCAAAGGAAACCAAATGAAATAAATAGAATGATGAAAAATACTCAAATAAATGCATGGCATTGAGAAAATATAACAGAATAACACTGACGGATGGAATTGGTTTGAATCAACCAATCACTGTGACCAATGTGGATAAGCACATACTAGAAACACAACGTAATCTTTAGCTATGAGGTTAACGGTACCCTCTACTTTTAATATAGGAGATTGCCCAAGTCCTTTGTTTGACTTACTCTTAGCAGCTTTATACTTTGTAGATCATTTTTAAAAAATTAGGAACTTTGGCTGTCGGGTTAGCTCACTCGGTGAAGCCGCTGCATTTGCGAAGCGGTAGTAAATACTATGGCGTGGGTTCAATCCCCGGTCATACCAACCTGCAGTGGTCGGCAGCTTTTTCAGAACAGACCGCGATTGGCTAAAGCGCTGTGGGAATGCAAATTTGGAAGGGACTGCTGGGAAGGGAAATTAAAAATTATTGCCTTGTTCGTTGCTCAAGGGCCTCCTGTTGGCCAGCCTGGCGTTTGACGGTGAGTTTCTAAGCTTGCTCATGTTTGGGTATCCTCCGCCCTCGTTCTGAACTTTTCATGGTTTCGACCAATGAGTGTAAAGATGCAGGGGCTGACAGGCGCGTGCTTCAGAGGAGAGCCGCGAACTGTCTCTCTCTCCTGAGCAAGGCTTACACACAGTTCTCCGATTGGGCATTCCAGATTTGGGTGGGAAAGGAGATGTCAAATTTATACATATAATCGGGATGACCTGGGTACATGCTTTTGTTATTGTAGATTTTCATACTTCACACTGACTTTTTTTGTCCATTTCCTGCTTATAGATATAAAATGTAAAAAAATATCAAACTATTCTTTGTATGGACGCGACAGACCTACCTGTGGCAGACCAACTATCTCCTTGGAGGGTGCTACATTACACACACACACACATTTTTACTCATGTTTATCTGGAACATCATTGTTCTGAGAGGCATCTGAGCATGTATCTTACATAAACAGGGCATTTATCAGGATAATAAAGCAAAACTGAAATACCATGAGGAAAGCCATCAGGATTCGAGGATGGCAGAAGTCAAATGTCATTCTCATTTCAAGAGCTTTGTCTTTCCCACACCTGTAGTTGATAATTTGGGTGGCTTCCAATATTATCCAAACTATGCAAATTGCACAGATGTTTCTTATCAGTGTTTTATCCTGCTCTCAGTCTAGAAAACACAATATTAAAATAATAATATCTTAGTGCCTTCTGCTGGAGGTATACAGAATATGCACATGACATACCTTGCTACGTTAGCTTTGTTTGTGGGTAATATTTGTTGTTATAAGACAGAGCAGAATGCAAACTGCATGTGACAATGACAGTTATTGACACTGCTGGTCACAGTGATTATTGTACTGGCAAGTTTTCAATAAAATTTAAATAATACATGTCAATAATAGTTGCAGTTTTTTGCTTTATGTGAGAACTGAACTAGATCGATGCTCTGCCTCCTTTTTTCAGTGGCTCTAAATCATTAACCTGTGAAGCAATACGCATCAACAATAATGTTTGAGGGAAAAAAAATGAATTAATTAAAAAGAGTAAGAAATTGCCATTGGTGTCCTTGTTATAATTATTCTAATTGTAATTGTTACTTCTGCTTGTCGTATGTAAAATGCCAGTATGTACAGTGATGTGCAAAAGTATTTTCCCCCTCCCAATGTCTCTTCTGTTTTTGTACATTTTTCAAACATGAATGTTTCAGATAAACAGACTTATTTTATTTTTATACAAATATAACCTAAGTATAGGATGCAGTTTTTAAGTGCTTATTTCATTTATTACATTCTACTTGATCCAATGTGAAAAAGTAATTGACCTCCCAACTTCTAAATCAGCCAATAAAACACTGTCACTGATAAATGAGCTCAAGATACACCCAGGTTTGATTACAGCCTGCCCTGTTGAAGTTAAACATCACATAAATAGACCCTCTCAGGCAATACTATGCAGGCAAAAGCCATAACATACCGCAATCTAAAGGTATGTTGTTAAAGAGTTGTTAACATCAATGGTAACACTTAACGATAAGGGTGCATTAAAGGATTGCTTAACAATAATTTTAAAAACGCCAGGTTCAATTGTCCTACCTCAGAATAACATAGTTATACAGGTCAAGGCAGTTTTCAAAAGCAAATATTTACTTGATGATTTTTAATTTTTAAGCCCGATCAAGAGGGCAGGGTTCAGTTCCGAGAGTATATGAGATAGCCAGTCACAGGACCAGTGATGTTGTCACAGTTGCATCCTAAAACCATATCATACTGTTATGGCCCCAATTTGTTATTACATTTATAACACAACAGCAACAGCAAGGGATGACAAACACAGTTTTAACAACTAAAACACATTTAATTTTTAACAAAGACAAAGACTAATAACAACCTACAACTAAAGACCAAGATTGATAAATAAGATAAAACAGAAATAATTATAGTCCCTTTTTAGTGGGGTGGCTTGGTGATGTCCTGGATGAAGAAAATGCTCAAACACAGGCAAAGAAATCCACAAAAGAAACGTCACAGGTCTTGAACAGAATGGCAGGTCTGGTCAGCTTCTTGCAATTTCTCCTACTACTTTACTGTCTCAATTCTTTTCCTTATATACTCTCTTTCAGACCCCACCCACATTTAGACCTCTTTTTTTTTACTTTCTGAGACTTGCCCCAGACATGTTCAGGACATGTCTAAACATGACTCCAGTCTGATCTTAACAAAAAAAAGGTAAATACTGCCATCTAGTGGCCTATATTCACATTACACCTCCATTCCAAAAGGGAAAAATTTTGACTCATAAAGGCAAAATTTTTCTTTTCAATACAAAATGGTTAAGTGAACACTTGTCTATATATACATATCATACAATATTCAAACACATGATATATACATTCAAACACGGGATAAGCAATCAGCAATTACATTGTCTGTACCCTTCACATGCTTAATTTCCAAGTCAATCTCCTGTAAAATCAAACTCCAATTCAACAATCTCCGATTCTTGTTTTTCATCTTACTCAAAAACATTAACGGATTGTGGTCAGTGTACACAATCATTGGCTTTTGTCCTGTACAAACATAAACCTCAAAGTGTTGTAAAGAAAGGACCAGAGCCAACAGTTCCTTCTCTATTGTGGAATAGTTCCTTTGGTGGCGATTGAACTTCCTGGAGAAGTATGCCACGGGATGCTCAATGTCATCAGAGTCACTTCTCTGTAGGAGCACAGATCCACAAGCTTGGTCGCTAGCATCGACCGCGATGGAGAACAGTTTGTTGAAGTCAGGAGATTTGAGCACGGGGAAGTGACACAGCAGAGACTTCAGGTGATCGAAGGCTCTCTGGCATGCATCATCCCAGGTGAACTTTATGCCTTTCTTCAGTTGGTTAGTTAGACTGAGAGCAATCTCAGCAAAGTTCTTGCAGAACTTGCGGTAGTACCCGATCATTCCAAGGAAGCGGCGCAAAGCTTTTTTGTTGTCAGGAACTGGAAAGTCCATGATGGCTTGGACTTTAGCATTTATGGGTGCCACCTTACCCTGGCCTATGACGTAGCCAAGATAGGTGACAGTAGCACAACCAAAGTCACTCTTGCTCAGGTTAACAGTCAGGTTAGCCTGGGTCAGGCGCTGGAACAACGTCTCTACATCTTTTAGATGTTCTTCCCAGGAGTCACTCCGTGTTATCAGGTCATCGATGTACGCACCCGTGTGTGGCAATCCGGCGATTGTAGACTGTATCATCCTTTGGAACGTGGCTGGGGCATTTTTCATGCCAAAGGGTAGGACTTCATACTGGTACAATCCAGATGGTGTGGCAAAAGCAGAGATGCTCTTGGCCCTCTCAGTTAAAGGCACACACCAATAACCCTTCAATAAATCAATCTTGGTCAGAAACTTTGCTTGCCCAACACTATCAATACAATCATCAATCCTAGGTATTGGAAACACATCAGTTCTAGTTATAGCATTGACTTTGCGATAATCTGTACAGAATCTAGTACTTCCATCAGGTTTTGGAACTAGCACACAGGGTGAACTCCAATCGGAGTTGGAGGGTCTGATAATATCATGTTTTAACATGTACTCAACCTCTTTCTCAGCAATCTTTCTCTTTTCAGGATTCATCCGGTATGGATGCTGTTTTATTGGTTTGGCATCACCAACATCTAAATCATGAGAGGCTATAGTAACTCTCTTTGGAACATCAGGAAACAAATCCTCATTTTTCTTGATCAACCTTTCAAACTGATCTCTCTGTGAGGGTTCTAAGTGCTGGAGTTTTACATCAAGATTTTGCAACACTTCAGTGTTTGACAATTTACATGAAAGAACTTCAGCTTTAATTCTTGGTTCATCATCTTGAAACTCCCCCTCATCTTCACACGTTTCGACCATTGGAGAATCTGAAGTGACAGCTGCAACCCTAGCATTTCTGTCATGATAAGGCTTTAGCATGTTAATATGACACAATTGTTTTGGTTTTCTCCTATCTGGAGTCTTCACAATGTAATTGAGATCATTGAGTTTTGTCAGAATTTCATATGGACCATGAAATCTAGCCTGCAATGGATTGGACTGCAAGGGAAACAACACAAGGACCTTGTCTCCTGGTTTAAACTCACGGCTTCTAGCCTTATGATCATACCAAGTTTTCATTTTTCCCTGACTTGATTTCAAGTTCTCTTTGGCAAGGTCACAAGCTGCACGCAATCTTTCCTTAAACTTGCTAACATAGTCTAACAGACTGATATGCGGCTCTTTCTCTTGCCATTGTTCACTCAATAATAGCAATGGTCCTCTCACTTCATGACCAAACACTAGCTCAAATGGACTGAATCCAGTAGACTTCTGCACTGCTTCTCTAGCTGCAAACAACAGCAAATGAACCCCTTCATCCCAGTCTTTCTCATGGTCATAACAATAAGTCTTCATCATTGTCTTGAGAGTGGAATGAAACCGCTCTAAGGCACCCTGACTTTCTGGATGATAGGCACTAGAAAGAATCTGTTTTGCACCTAGTTCATACACAACCTGCTGAAACAATCCTGAAGTGAAATTGCTACCTTGGTCTGACTGAATTTCCCTGGGAAGACCAAACAACGTGAAGAACTTTATCAAAGCCTTCGAGATTGCAGTTGCCTTGATGTTACATAGAGGTATGGCTTCGGGGAATCTGGTAGATGCACACATGATTGTCAACAAGTACTGATTTCCAGATCTAGTCTTGGGTAATGGACCAACGCAATCAACAATGACCCTAGAGAATGGCTCCCCAAATGCTGGGATAGGCTGCAATGGAGCTACAGGTGGGTCTAACTGGTGTTTTCCAACTACCTGACAAGTGTGACAGGTTTTGCAAAAGTTGGAAACGTCTTTCCGAAGCCCAGGCCAAAAGAAGTGTTTCATGATCTTATCAACAGTCTTGTTAACTCCAAGATGACCTCCTAAAGGTAAACTATGAGCCATTGTTAAGATCTCATTCCTATAGACCTTCGGAACAACAATTTGCCTGACCACTGCCCAATCTGCATTGGCAGGGATATCAGGAGGGCGCCACTTCCGCATCAACACACCATCCTTGAGATAATACCCAACTGGAACTGCATCTATTTCTTTTTCAGGAAGGGCTCTCCTCTTTAGTACACAAATTTCAGGATCATTAGTTTGCTCCTCAATCAACCGCTTTCTGGACAGAGACAAGTCTCCAGACACATCAGAATCACCAGACCCATCCGGCTGGCTGAATAGAGAACTGATAAAAGTATCTGATAAGTCCTCAAACGGAGAAACCATAGTAGGCCAATCAGAGTCATGAGGCGAACCACCTGAGTCCTGACTATTCAATGTACTGGACAGCACCACATCATCTTCTTCTTTAGCTTTCTTGGCCATAGCACGAGTCACTGCGCAAGAAGGATACAGAGATGGGTCCTCATCCCCATCTTCAGTGCTCGGCTGTGAAGTAAGATGTACAGGGGGAACTACTTTGCCCCCAGCCAGGTCATTGCCTAGCAACAGAGAAACACCCTTTATAGGTAGACTTGACATAAGTCCCACCTTTACCTGTCCTGTAACTAAATCTGACTTCAAGAATATAGAGCGCAGGGGTACAGATACAGTCCTCCCTTCAATACCTTGTACAAGTATGAAATCCCCTGAAGCGGTCTCATCACGTAACTCCAAGGAGTCCATCAACAAAAGTGACTGAGAAGCTCCGGTATCCCTTAGGATATATATGGGGACAGGAGTAGTATGCTCATTCAGAGCCACAAATCCCTCTGACACAAATGGAAGAAATTCCTCCCTCACAAAGTCAGCTGTATTAGGCTTTTTAGCCCCACAAGAAGCAGGCAATTTAGCAGATTGGTTATCTACTACAGGGGTTTCTAACCTTGTTTCCACAAAGGCATTTGGTTTGGTATCCTTTTCTTTTTCTTTCTTAGCTTTAAGGAACCAACAGTTAGTTGTAACATGACCAGATTTCTTGCAATAACTGCAAACTAGACTACTTTTGTCACTGTCAGCTTTCACACTTTGATCAGACCTGTTACTGGATTTCTGAGCACCATCACCAGATTTGTCTTTGTCTTTGGGTGAGGAATCTTGGGTATCACGGTAACCCTTTTTCTGAAATTGGGACCATTTATTGTTACTGCTAGACTGAAATTTGGACTTATGAGTGAGAACATATTCATCTGCAAATTTGGCAGCTGATTGCAAGTTCAGTGCTTGCTTCTCATTAAGGTAGGTCTTAACATCATCCTTAACACAATTCTTGAATTCTTCAACTAACACCATCTCTTTTAGTGAGTTGAAATCATCCTTGACCTCCATAGAAGTACACCAGCGCTCAAAGCAAACCTGCTTCTCATTAGCAAATTCAACATAAGTCTGATTTTCAGATTTCTTCAGACCTCTGAATTTCTGTCGGTAAGCCTCTGGAACCAACTCATAAGCTCTCAAAATAACCTTTTTGACAACCTCATAATCAGAGGAATCATCTGCAGACAAAGCCGAATAGGCTTGTTGAGCTTTACCCTTGAGGACAGTTTGCAACATCAGAGGCCAGTGTTCCTTTGGCCACTGGCAACTCTTTGCTACCTTTTCAAAACACTGGAAATAGTTGTCAACATCCTTTTCCGAAAATGGAGGCACCAGTTTTACCTCCTGACTGGCACAAAATTTATTTTTAGTTTCAATTTTAATTTTTAGTTGCTCCATTTGGAGTCTTTCTTCTCTATCGAATTTCTCTAATTCAAAATCTCTCTGTCTCTGTCTCTCTCTTTCTGCTCTTTCCTCTTTCTCTCTCTCAAATTCTCTTTGTTTTTCTTCTCTTGCTAATTTTTCTAACTCAAACTGCCTTTGTTTTTCTTTTTCTTCCCTCTCAAATTCTCTTTGTTTCTCTTTTTCCTCCCTTTCTTTTTCTCTTTCTTCCCTTTCTTTCTCTTTTTCCTCCCTTTCTTTTTCTCTTTCCTCCCTTTCAATCTCTAGCATTTTTAATTTAAGTTCCATTTCTATATTTGGATTTTCCACTGGAAACTGTTCCAGATCTCCTGGTGCAAACACATTTTCATCAATGTAATATTCAACTATCTCTCTAGCCAGTCTTGCTTTTCGCATGGCTGGTTTTACCTCTGTCAGCTCCAACTGTCTGCAAATTTCTAGCAGTTCTGTCTTTTTAAAAGACTTCAAAACCCCTACGGTTGGTGATGCCAAGAAATCATCCATTGCTGTTGTCAATATATATCTAGGAAAATTCACAAAAACAATTTCACAATTTGGAATGTTAGATTTTCAATAAATTACTCACACAATGGTCTATCCCGGACCTTGAGCCCCCAATTTGTTATTACATTTATAACACAACAGCAACAGCAAGGGATGACAAACACAGTTTTAACAACTAAAACACATTTAATTTTTAACAAAGACAAAGACTAATAACAACCTACAACTAAAGACCAAGATTGATAAATAAGATAAAACAGAAATAATTACAGTCCCTTTTTAGTGGGGTGGCTTGGTGATGTCCTGGATGAAGAAAATGCTCAAACACAGGCAAAGAAATCCACAAAAGAAACGTCACAGGTCTTGAACAGAATGGCAGGTCTGGTCAGCTTCTTGCAATTTCTCCTACTACTTTACTGTCTCAATTCTTTTCCTTATATACTCTCTTTCAGACCCCACCCACATTTAGACCTCTTTTTTTTTACTTTCTGAGACTTGCCCCAGACATGTTCAGGACATGTCTAAACATGACTCCAGTCTGATCTTAACAAAAAAAAGGTAAATACTGCCATCTAGTGGCCTATATTCACATTACAATACCAATGCTTACCATAATTAGGTAGCTCATTGGCACCACGTGTGACTCGCCTTTGTTTGCATGGCCATTGCAATTTTTTGTCCAAAATATGCAGTTGAATAATATTCCTGATGTAAATGATGTGATTAATATGCTACTATTTAAATTGCGATCTAAAAGTGAAAAAATAATTGGTTACATTCAGTGCAGAAAAATAATTTAATTATAATTAGGTCTATGCAATGGCACTCAGTGACAGTATTTTTTTTCTCCTCTGAGAGCAGCATTTCAGAGCTCCTTGGCAAATAAAGGTACCTTCACCTGTTTTTGAATAACACAGAGAGAGCTGTCTGATTGGAAAACGTAAACGGATAACACCACGCACTATCACCAAAATTACCTACGTTCACTGAAGAGTTCTGAAATGCCGCTCTCGCTGGGAAAAAAAAAAAGACCGTTGCTGAGTGCAAGTGCAGAGACCTAATTATAATTGAATTATTTTTCTGTACTGAATATAGCTCATTATTTTGTCGTTGTGAGATCACATGGAGGAGATAAGCCATGTCTTCAATTGCCACTTGATTATTACTATAATTGGAAAACGTTTTAATTATGGTAAATTATTGAAAACTAGTTAGGACTCATTGTTGTCATAAAGGGACATATCTTAGCCTCCAAATTTTCACTCCTGGTGCCAGCCCTGATACTGAAGTTATCTCAGCAACAGCAGATGATTCATGTCTTCTGGCAAGGTTCATCACTTGAAATCTTTTTTCGATCTCGAATTATAACCATATTACGGAAGCCCTGAACCGCACCGTGAAAAAAAAAATTTTTGTGGTGAAGTAAAAGTGTAATTTTTTTCCTTTTGTTATTTTGCGATATTATCTCGTTATTTCGAGATAATAAGTCGTTATTTCGAGATAATATCTCGTTATTTCGAGATATTATCTCGTTATTTCGAGATAATATCTCGTTATTTCGAGATATTATCTCGTTATTTCGAGATAATATCTCGAAATAACGACTTATTATCTCGAAATAACGAGATAATATCGCAAAATAACAAAAGGAAAAAAATTACACTTTTACTTCACCACAAAAAGTTTTTTTTTCACGGTGCGGTTCAGGGCTTCCGTACCATATGCAGCTCAGAATGATATTTCTTTTCAATTCGAGGTGTAAACTATCGCCAGTGGTGTGCTAAATTACATGAAGTGGAAATAAAGCTCAATTGCCTGATTGATTCAATACCAATGCTATGTTTGCTGCACGTGAGAATGCTACTGTGGCATCTCTGCAGGAAATTCCCAAAGTCACTGGGTGTTATATGCATGCGACCGCAGAATTTCTAATAGCGAAAGTTTTTCTCAATTTAAAACAGGTAAACTTTGTATAACAGAGTTCAGGTGTGTTGGAAATGTTTTTTGTTTACCTATAATGGACGTATTGAAAAACAAAAACTAAATTTAAATTAGTTTTAGAAGTCATGTAATTATCCTTAAGTTAATTCAGTGATTAACATTAATAGTAATCATCATTAATCTAGTAATCATTCACTAATGGTGTTCATATAGACTAATGTATTAATTTATACATTATTGAACAGTTTAATAGTTTGAAGTGTTACTACAGGTATATTTAAAGGATATTTTCAACTTTTCAATAAGGGTGCTTAAAGCATCAGTGAAGGCTTAATTATGGTCACAAGCTAATTCAGAACTCTGTTTCTTTAGTTACTGCGCATAAACTAATAGTTAGCTTCAACCAGTGCTAATTAATGTATAGTCATTGTAAAGTGCTACCACATCATTGAGTCCAGCTATGGTCACAAGGACATTTCTTAGGCTCAGGGACTTCAGCGAACCACAGTAAAAGTCATTGTTTACAAATGGAAAGAAAAAAAAAGAAACAATGCTGAACATTCCCAGGAATAGCTGGCCAACCAATTCCTCCAAGAGCACATTGACAATTCATCCAGTAGATTAAAAAAAAAAATCTGACTAACATCTAAAGAACTGCAGACCTCACTTGCCTCAGTCAAGGTCAGTGTTCATGATTCCACAATAACAGAAAGATTAAGCTCCATGGCATTTGTGGGTCAGCTGCAAAGCAAAAACCACAGATGACTATAAAGAACACAAAGGCTCATGTCACATTTGCCCCAAAACAACTTGATAGCCCCAAAGACTTTAGGTTATGATTCTGTGGACTGATGAGTCAAATGAGGAACTTTTTAGCAGACATAGGGTCCTCTTACTTCCAGCATAAAGCTGATGCAGCATTTCACAATAAGAACATCATATTAACAGTCAAACACGGTGGTTGGTAATGTGATGGTAGGCTGCTTTGCTGCATGAGGACCAAGGCTAATTGCCACAGTTGGTAGAAGCATTCTGCTTCCTTCCTGAAAATGTTGAAGAAAAATGGCCACCAGTTTGTGACCTACCGTTAGTCATACAGCAGGACAATAATCTAAAGCAGATAAGAACGTTCACCTTTGAATGGGTTGAAGAAACGAAGTGGCGGTTTTGGATGGCCCTCTCGAGGTCTTGAATCTGATTGAAATGCTATAGTGTGACTAAAAAAGGCAGTTTACACTCAAAACCCCTCCAGTTTCCTTTACAATTCTGCTAAGAAGAATGAACCACATTTCCTTGACAAGGAGAAAGATCAGTCATCACAAAATTTATTTATTTATTTATTTTGCATTTGTTGCCACAACAGGAGGCACAACCAGTTAATAGGTTTACGGGACAATTATTGTTCATGTGGTTCTTAACCCCTTTCAGTTGTTCTTCACCTACAATGAATGAAATGAGAATTAAAAAGCTGAATTTGGTGTTTATTCATGTCTTTGCCATATTAAAATTAGTCGGATGATCTGAAGCATTTTAAAATGACAAATAAGCAAAATATAGAAGAAATCTGGAAGGGGCAAATGTTTTTTCACAGAACTTTTTTCTTATTCTTATTCTCACTCAATTCTATTCTTCCTTTTCTCCCGATATCCATTAGCCCAATTTTCTCTTATACAGTTTATACTGGAATGATCATTCAGCATTTATCCTCTGGCATATGTTGGGAACAGCATTACTTGTACTCAGGTTTTTGGGCCATTTAAAATATTTCACTAGCTATTTTTGACCCATTTTCCTTCTATGATTTATCATAGAATTCTGGTAAGTTGAATGTTAATTCCTGAAGCCCACTGGATGTCGTAAGTGGTGCTGTTACATTGTCAACATAAACATACTAAATCAGAGCACATAAACATCAGAAGAGTCATATTTATGGTATATTTTTATGACCATGCCCTATTTTAACAATGTATGTCCAGGGCCAAAGGTGCATGGTGCAAGTGCATTTTGGGTGCGTCCTAATCCATTTTCGCAATTTTAGCAGCCGATTATCTGGGTGCAAAGTCAGGGGCATGGTTAATTAATCATAGGCATGTTGTGGGCATAACATGAAATAAACCCATCAGAGGGTCATCTCCCATTCCCTTTAAAAGCCATTCCCTTTAAATGCCAGGAGCAGTTGTCCCTTGTTGAATTTCTATTATAAGGGCGGATTTACCAAGTAGTAATAAAAAAAAAAAAACTTTCTTTGCTGAGGAAACAGGTCTGTTGGCGCTTGAAGTGAAAATGTGCGAGTAAACTACTGCTGAAAGTACTGAAACCTGTTCACTGTTAACTCCAAAAATGTCATTAAAAATATTGTTCTGAACTGTTTTAATGTTTTCCGAATGAATGAACATGGAGTTGCATTTGAACATGTGCATAAAATGGAAAGGTTTTAATTCTGCGGTGGTCACAAAATAGCAAAGACACTTCACACTTGGTGCTGGGTGTAAGATAGAGCCCTCCATCTTTTTGGTGTAAGCAAGGGGAAAAGCTGACTTTGAGATTTAGTGCTGTGTCTTGGCAGATAGAAAATATTGTCACTGGAATAATATTAACATTTTTCTGCAGCAAATAGCTTATTTATCCTGTCAGCCCAAATTGGCAGTTTTGCGATGTGCAATAAAGGCATTTGCTTCACAATGGGTTCAACAGCGCAGTAAATAGAGCGTCAGTGAATACAGCTGGTACTCCGCAAGCTTTTTGTCAAAGAAGTCATTTGTGTTTGATTACCCCTTTTAACCCAAAAACACTTCCTTTATGGGAGTTTTATGAGAATAAATCCCAGGCAGTTCAGTTGTTTGCAAGTAAATACATATTGTTTTCTGCACCTTCTTAATTTTCACTTTCATAATGCACCCTCCTGCATTATTATAATTATAATTCCTGCAGAGTGGTGGTAAAGTTTAATTGGGGGGGTGGGGGGGGGGGGGGAGGATGAAGGGGTATTTTTACTGATGTGATCTTTGTGTGGGGGAAACGCAAATAATCTCACCCTTGTTTTAATACCATGAGTACCGTTTTGTATACAATTTCAATAGCCCTCATCTTGTCATGCAAAACACATTACCTGGTGAACTTATATCTACCCCCCCAAACTAGTAAATCCATTTCCTCTTAAGGCAAACATTCCTGGCAGAACCTGTCAAAGTTATTTTCCTGTTCTTCATATTGATATGATATGACTGTTTTTAAATGACCACGGCTGATCTGATTGACATTAATGGAAGCAAACTCCCGCCATACCCACAGGTAATCAATTTATCCATAAGCATCCCTCTTGACAACAGCACAGCAGTTATAATATCGCCTCATGTCACAAAATTACTGGAATGGAGTAAGACACGCCCAGGTTTTATCTGCAATTCCATCAACATTTGGTATTTCCTATCTGCTTTTAGGTTGTCAAATTAGAGTATGAAGATTGAACACTCTGCCTGCAATATAATCACAATGGGAATTCCACAAAAATTAATTTAAAAAATGTAATGATTGGGCTCACTTTATTAGGGGAAAATCGGGTTAGTATACAATAAGAACAGAGAAGTACACTAACATTTGCTGTCGAAGATATTGTTTTTTTTTTTTTTTTTTTGCTATAGAAGCAAGAAGTAATATCAGCCTGACTCTGTTCACTACATCTTTTCCAGCAGATGATATTGCTCAGAAATAAGTGTGAACATTCAAAAAATCTAAAAAAAAAACAAAAGAAAAAAGAACCACTCCAAGGACCTCCAAACATGTTTGTGCGAAAGTACCCATCTCCATTCTTAATGAAGAATAAGGAATCGAGTGCGGGAGAATGTGAGAATTTTCTTTTTGTTCCACAAGTTCAAGCAGCTGCAGCGTACATTATTGAATGCTCGCACGTAATTCCTCTATCTCCCAACTGAGAATGGGTGCATGTGTCACAACTACTTCAAGGACCTCCAAACGTATGTGTGCGAAACCTTTGTACCCATCTCCATTCTTAATGAAGAATACGGAATTGAGTGCTGGAGATTGTGAGAATTTTCTATTTGTTCCGCAAGTTCAAGCAGCTGCAGTGTACATTATTGAATGCTCGCACGTAATTCCTCTATCTCCCAACTGAGAATGGGTGCATGTGTCACTTTAAAACTACTTAAGGCAGTGGCTCACCAGCCATACCCATTCAGGTGAACGTAATGGCTTACTCAAGGCAGAGGACACGGCCGGGCTCAGCACTGGCGACAGTGATTTGGTTTTTCCTGAAATCTCTGACAAAAGTTCACACAAGACCTGAAGTGACACCAGAACCATTAGAGTCTGTTGAATTAATTTGATTCAGGCCAGAGTGCATGCCCTGACCTGTCTGATCCACAGACAGTCCTTGTCTTTGTAAAAAAAAAAAAAGATTACTTCTCTCTCTCACTCTCTCAGAATTTTATACAATGCCATTCACATGAAGGAATATTTGCTCTATTAATTTTCTTTCTAAGCATTTACTTCTGAGTAATTCAATGATCTGTTATTGTGAATCTGTGCCCATTTACTGCTTACATTATGGAATGAATGCATGCTAATGAGAAAAGTTTTTTCAGTTATTACAGGGCCAATTGCCTTGAATTCAATAAAGAAGACTGTCATGGATGCAGTATCAACTATATTAATTTATAGTAAGGAGCTAAACTAGGTTTTAGAGTAAATAACTGGAGCAGAGCGGCTGAATAAAACGTGCGGGTGCGTGCGTCTTTTGTAATCATCCAAAGCAATGTGCTGTCAGGTTCATTTACTTCATAAAGTTCATTCTTGTTTTGAGCATCACGCAGGAAAATGTAGTACAATATTTTAGTTATCAGCTGCTCAGAATAGTGTTTACTGTTTAATCTTCTAATCTCTGTCAAAATGCTGTTTTGCTTCTCCTGATAAAATGTTTGCTTTCAAAATCTGTATGGGAGGGGAGAAAATAGCATGCTGACATTTTATTTCCAAGATGTCAGACCAACGTACGATGTGATTATCTTTTATTTAAATGTAGTTCATGTGATTAGCCGAATTCAACACAGAAAGTGACAAGGATGTTCAGCTAGCATATGGATACGCTTGACTCTTCACTGTGCTCATTTTGTTGCCAAAACAGGATATAAATCTTGGATGACCCTAACCCTTCCAAAATTAATACTAAAATGTTAAGTGTAATTGTTTATCTATGGGAGACTCTGGGCATCATGATACTTTTTCATACAATGTAAGAGTTACAATAATTGGCCTAAATGACAGAAAAGGCCTAATATAAACTATTTATAGGAGTTAACAATCCAACTGGTTCGAGCAAATATATGGGAAGACTACAAGCTCTAAACCATTTTTCTTATATCAACGAATCATTTTATGGTGACCTAGGGTTTGAAAATTATTGGCAATTTTGTTGTAATCCTTCTTGTACAAACCCCAGCAAAGATGACAGCCATGAGTCTTCTGCTCAATTGGGTTTTGCAAGTTAACTTCGGTTCATAACACAGGATCTCAATGTATATCAAGCCTTGTGACTACATAAGATTACTAATGCACATCATATAGGTTTTTTTCCCCACATTTTTTTATGGATAATCATGCATATTTAGACTCACTGTACCCTAGTAAATCCAACTACAACTAAGTGGCAGCATCCCAGTAGAGCCCCCTATATTTTTTGCAAATTTTTTCTTCTGTGAGGTAGCATTCAGGAACCAGAAGTGAGACCAGAAATATCCAGAAAACTTGATCTTTATTGGATCTGGGTTGGAAACCCCTGTAGGGCAGTAAACGGTACAGAGTCCACAATCCAAAATCAGAATCCAGTAGTAATTCAATTTGTACACAGGGCAGCAAACACAAAACTCAGGGTCGGGCAATGCAGGTTCGGTACACAGGCACAGGAATATCAGAGGTAAGACTAAAGCCATAATCCAGTAGATGTATTCCAGGTCGTAAACAGGGCAGCAACGACAAAACTCAGGGTTGGGCAAAACAGGTACGGTACACGGGCACAGGAATATCAAAGGTAAAGCCAAAATCAAAATCCGGGATGTTCCAGTCAGAAGTATAACAGTAAGAGTACAAGGCATAAACGATCGCAGCGCAGGGAAAACGTTCTGGCAAAAGCTGGTCGTGAAATGACTGCTTAAATACACAAAGGGGAAGTCACATGCTATAATAGGGAACAGGTAAGCTGGATCGGAATGAACGAGAGGAAGTACCTAACCACATGAAATTGGCGAAAGCCAAAACGCGGACAGGGATAACACAGACAACCTATGACAAACAGACGACTCCGGTTAAGGAGTTCTAATGTGCACAGATAATGAGAGGCTGAACAGGGTTAAACATGTGTGGAGAGTCCGCTGAAGCACAGCAAAGTAAATTGAGAGAAGGCAAAGGGCGGAGACAAGAGCAGAGCGAGTGCTGAGAGCTCGTTAGTCAATTAGTAATGTGCAGCTATACAATCCCTAGTGCTTGCTAGTAAGTTAGTACTATAAACAATGTTAGTTAGTGTTAGTAATTTATAAAATAATCAACTGTTAGTATTGTTAGTAAAGTTAGAAAAGTAAGCGCAGGAAGCAAACCAGATTGGAAGGAATGTTTGGAAACCCAGAAACCATAAAATCACCTGAAACTGTGACACACAAGACTGGGGAATTAAACTGTCTCAGAACACAAGGCAAAACTGGGGAGACAATGTGCAATGCAGGGTATGAGAATAACAAAAACCAGAATGATAACTTAACAGTGAATATGGGAAATGGCAGGAAAGGACATAACAAAGAAAGACAGGCAAAATACAAAACATGACATGGCTGAATCAGAAAACATGGCTTGGAATCAGGGTCATCACAAAAACATGGTCAGGCAACAGCAGAATCATAACATCTTCATTATGCTGTTGAGCTTGTATTGCATCTCAAGACCGCTGGCAACAAAACTTTCTAGAAATGTGAGATCCACCTCTGTATTTGACAGTTGCCATAGGGTGCTTTTACTTGCATACATTCCTTTATGCTGCTAAAAATGTGAGGGTGGCCAATTCATTCATGTTAGGTCGCATCACTCCATGCCAACCATAATTCCTGTAACTTTTTGCCAGTTATTTTAACTGTAATTATATCCCCGAATGCTGAATGGCGTTTCGGGGATATTATGCTTTTAGTCCGACCGCCGCCATGCCGCCCTACGTGTTAATGCGATAACTTCAGTAATATTTTTCAGTATATGTTTTGCATGTAAATAACTATCATAAAGAGGAAGAACTGATTCGATTTTGGACAATTTACAATTTCTTGATTGACCACCAGGGGCCAAAAACTGAAAAATAACTGTTGTTATCATATCTCTGAAAAATTTGTCCGACTGACCTCAAATCAAGTGCAAACAAAAGGTCATGACCTGTGGATGTGTCTCATGATGACATTATACCTGTTTTGTTCAAAATTTTGACACAAGGTGGAGCTTTGTCACATAAAATTCACCATTTTTGCCATATGTTTGGAACCATTTGTCCAATTGACATGAAACTATGTGCAACTGCAAGGTCATGACCTCACAATGTGTCACATGATGACATCATACCTGTATGGTTCAATATATAGCCACCAGGTGGAGCTTTGTTATGGAAAATGACCATTTTGGCCATATCTTCAGAACCATTTGTCCGATTGACCAGAAATTAAGTTCAAATGAAAGGTCATGACCTGAGGGGCTTTATATTGTATTGGGTCTATTCAAGGATAGGGGAATTGGAGGATTGGGGGCGTTTGGGGATATACCCCAAGCTGTCGCCTCTGATGGCGTATGCCTAGTTTTATTTATTTATTTAACCCTTATTTATATATTAAGTGTAAACCACAGTTAAATGCGTGCTGGACTCTACTTAGTTAAAATAACCAGGAAACAATGCGTTAATTTAACTGTTAAATTCAGTCAGTTTTTACAGTGTAGCTCCATATGCTTGGCATTTGCTCAGTGAATCTTTTCTTTATATAACCCTAATAAAATGTTTATTGGTACCAAGGTGACTATTTATAGTTGTTTTTGGGACTTGCTGAGCCTCGCAAGTAATCAGTGTGTTCAATTTTTGAGCCATGATATGTGGGTCCTGTATTGTTGCCCTCAATATCTTCTTTACCGTCCTTCAAATAAATGAGCATGAACCCCTTTTTCTGCTAGTTTGAACCCATTCTGCATGTATTGGATTTCTCTGCTTAATTCTTGTACTATTTTACCATTATTAAAGCATTGCATTTTAACAAATATGTACCTATTACCAGACTTATGGAGGTCATTTACTGGTAATGTGTCTCTTTTAAAAAGGTTGACTTTTCCCATAGTTGTAGATGAAAAATAAATTTGGCATATATATTAAGACACAACAAGGTATGTTAACTGCCAGCCCCATTGAGTCTAGACATTACTTAATGTCTGTCAGGCAATGTGAAGTAGACAAAATCAGCACAATACCACTATCTAAAGCAATTCTAGAATGGATGAGAAACAAAGTCATCAACATTGATCAGTCTGGAAAGGGTTAACCATCTTTAAGGCTCTGGGCTTCCAGATAGCCACGATGAGAACCATTATATATGACTACAAAAATTTAGAACAGTGTTGAACCTTCCCAGGAGTGGCTGGCCTTCCAAAATTCCTGAGGAGCACATCAATGACTCATCCAGGAGGTCCCAAAAAATCGAGAATGACATCTTGAGAATTGCAGGCCTCACTCGCCTCAGTTAAAGTAAGTTATCACAATTCCACAATAAGAATGACACTGGGCAATAATGACATCCATGGGAGAGCTGCAAGGCAAAAACCACGGCTGACCAAAAAGAACACACAGGCACCAAAAAAAAAACAAAAAAAAAAAAACCATCTCGATGACCCCCAAGGCTTTTGTGAAAAGTATTCTGTGAACTGATGAATTGAAAGTGGAATATTAACTTGGGTCTTGTAACATCTGATTTAAAACTAATGTACATTCCGCTGCTTTGCTGCTTCAGGACCAGAGCAATTTTACATAAGTTTTGCAATCACAAATTCAGCTGCCTAACAGAAAATTCTGAAGGTGCATGAGTGGCCACCAGTCTGCAACCTAAAACTCAAGCACAGTCTGAGTATGCTGCAGGACAATAATCCAAAGCTGTTTTTGGATCAGAAGAAGCAAAATTAATGTTTTAGAGTCTCCCAGTCAAAGTCCTGAATTTGGCACATTAGTGATATAAGTTTTGATTAACTCTTTACCTTTAACCAATGAAGTGATCATTTAAAAGCTGCATTTCGCTATTCCTCACATTTTTCCCTGTCTTATATTAGACTAAGTTGGAGGATATGAAACCTGTAAATACTTGTATAACATGAGGAAATAAAACTGGAAGGGACAAATAATTTTTTACAACACTAATGCTGCAATTATTTGCAACATTTTCTTCTTTCATCTTTTTCATCTTTCATATTGGTTGTAACATTTGGTAACCATCTGCATTTTTGATTGATTTTAACAATACGCAGGACCCTGCCCAAAATACAGTATAGGCCCTCTCATATTATATATAAAAAATAAAACTCTTGCGGTTAAGAAGTATGTGCAAGGTTAGAGTGACCTTGTCCACGAATCATATGGACTTTGGCTGAACATTGTCAAAAATCTCTTCATGAGCTGCAAGTGAACCGAATCATTCTGTTTAGGAAGAATTTAATTCAGGGCTCAGATACTATACCAAATGAATGGACTTCAGTCACACACAGGGTCATCACAGAATGCTTTCACACAGCTGATACACAATAAGGTTCCATGCAGTGTTCATACGTACTCTGAAGGGTTAATTTAGCAACCAACATTTTACATTGTACAACCGAAGAATAGAAATAACTGTAACTCTATTTCATATGACAAAACACTGCATGCTGGGAAGCTTTGAAGGAATGCAAACAATATGAAGCACTCTGTGGTATGTTGACAGTCATGCACTATGGGCGTAAAAAATATATATATAAATGAAATAAAAACACGTTGGGCCAAACTAAGGAACAAAAGGACATGTGAGGTATTCATTCAAACTGTGCCACAGAGGGTATGAGAAAAGATGAAGAAAATGATTCCTTTTTTGCAAAGAATTAAGAACTCAGCAATGTGTTAATACCTCTTTTGAAACTGCTCACAAAGCTTGAAATCAATTCTCAGTCTTTCTTAGGATGAATCCATTTGGTGTACTTCATGGGTATGTCTGCAGAGATTATTAATCAAATAAAGTATTTAATAATGACGATTAGTCTCACAATGACTAATGAGAGGAAATGACATTCCTTTAGACACATCGTACGATTTCACATGCCATTTGTCTCTAGGCGCTACAGGCTCACTTTTAGAGAGCAACACCAGCAACGCCAGCGCCCCCTTGTGTTATAGCAGCATGTAACTCCCAACCACCAAACATTTAACATATTGTTCAAGAACCCCCTCACCTGTAGGAAGTCAGGACCTAGCATTCTGTCTTTTGCTGATTATACCTCCTCACACAAGAAGCTGTGAGGTCTTCATAATGTGACAAGTGCCCTCTTGTCATCATCCCTGCAAAAAACCAGTGGTCTAAAGTGGCTTTGCTTCTACATCTTCATGAAGCAATCCTGTTCCTGCCTTCTACGTCTTTCCCAGTATCCAATACTTTGTGGACATTTTTGTGCCTGAGCAAAAGAGTTGGGAAACCTTGATTTATATGACATCATGCCTGACATGACCAATTATGCGAATCAAATTGATTGGACAGATGTAGGCAATAAAAAATGTATATTTTTGAGTTGCTAGTGAATATACGCATAAGACACAGATTGCAGAGAAGACTTGAACACGTTCAGCAAGGTAATTCCGCCAAGGATCCAGCCATATATACTCATACACACAGAGTCGTCTCATGGACCGCGTTACCTTGCGGTCACGGTGATGCTGATCCTCTTTTCTTCGGCCTTAAGCTAATCTCCGCTCTCCGAGGACCCCCTGCATACTCTTCCCATGTCTGCCTCGGAAAGATTAAAGACTCAATAATTTCACAGCTGCATCCCCCCGCATCGCTTACATCTCTTCATTCCCCGCGAACCGCCATCCTGTACCTGCTGAAAATTAGCATTCAGACGGTGAAAGTCCTGCTTTTCACCTGCAGCAAGCCTGCCTGTCTGATGGGCTCAGAGATACATTAGCATAATGTTTCTTTTCAATTTCAAAAATGATCAAAAGGGCACAAAAGACAAAGATGTTTAAAGGTGTTAAATGCAGGATAAAAGTTAGAATCCTCCCGAGAAGTCCTCTCTTTTTTTTTTAAGTCGGCCTTGCAGATCGGAAAGTTTAATACCATAAAGCAGACACCCGTGAGGACCACTGAATACTGGTGGGGAATGAGAATTTGGATTTTGCTAAATTCAGCCTCATACTTGCTGCAGGCAAGCAGCGGTTTCCCTTCGAGCAAAATAAGATGAATTTCAAAAGTTAAAGTACAGAGTCAAAGGGAGGTTATTGCTAACATTATTTATAAGGTGTTTAATAGGACCTGATTAGCTCTGGTCTCAGACTTTTTGGGGAAGCATTCCTTGGTTCAGAATTGCCTTTTTATGAATAATTTAATCCATTATTTATTCATGAGAATTTTTGAGAAAGGTAAAACTAGCTTACATCCAGTTTAAAAGTAAGGTCAAGAAGCTTTCATGCATCACTTTTCTACACCTTTTTCATTCCTCAAGACGAGCTGAATGTTATGCTGTTTTTTATGTGATACTAAAAAAATCTTGGGTAACTCTTTTATCATTTTTCTCTGATAAAGGGGCTCCCAAGATTATGGGCCCTATCTTACGCCAGAGTCCCTAAACCCGTTATTTGGGGATTTAGCATTGCTTCAGAGGCGTTCCCCTGCAAAAGTTGCTATCTTGCACACCTGCCTATATCCCTAACACACCTGTGCAACAAGTTATAATATGCATAGGCATGCTTTGGGCGTTACGACAGTTAAACCAATCAGTGTGCCAGGTGCCATTGCCTTTAACAGCAGGCAGCGCTATCCCAAATCCTCAAACCGACACCCGTGATGGAGAGAGGAAGGGTGCACGTTTCTCCGAAGATGATTTGCTCGTGCATGAGGTCAAATCCAGACAGGGGAGGATCAAAATCCCATTTTAGAAAATACCCACAGCCAAATATATTCAATAAAAAAGTTAAAGACCACTGAATCTTTTCACTGTTATTTTCTCTTGTTCTGAGCTTGACAAGATGCTGTTAAGCTGCAGCAAGAACACATGGTTTTCCCAAAAAAATTTAAAATGACCTTTGACTTTATTTGACGTTTTGATCGAATGGTCAGAACTTAGTGCGATTCTCATCTTCCCCATGCGTACCCCCGTTTTGGGGTAGTAAAGTCATCTGATCAAATTGATGCAATTTGTGTCTTGGATTAACACCAATGACATAAACGACACCTAGGATTTACGTTCAGTTTATACATTTCACATTCTCAGCTTAAAATACCGTGGTCCTTTACTTTTTTTGTTGAGTATAAATGCCTTCATTGACAATAACCATTTATACTTTTTTCTTATATTTATAAAGCGACTTTAAGTATTTAATAAAACGCTATATGAATATACCAGGCAGGCTGCAGATGACATGACTAGCAGTGTCGCAGCTCCGCTCCCAGCTGGTCCCTCATTGTCTCTGCTACTGCTGGCCCTATGTCAGCATTTGGAGTCGGCACCTGCACTCCAGCTGCTGCCTTCTATAGTCCGGTAATAATCTATCCTCAAATTCCAGCATCATTCCATGGCGTAGGGCAACGTTGTGCAGCACACAACATGCCACAGAGGAAGATGCTACTTTCTGAGGACCATACTGGACGACCCCACACCTGATCTGTCCAAGCAGCGGAACTGCATTTTGAGCACTCCAAATGTTCACTCAATGACAACTCATGCGTGTTTTCTATTGAAAGCGAACTCACGCACACTTTTTGGCGTAATTTATGGCACCATGCACCACGGCTTTAATGGACAGCCATTGTCACCCAACAGCCACCCATCCAGACGGTGGTCCCTCTGGAAGACTGCAGGAATGACCAACTGTTCCATTATAGAAGCGTTGTGGCTACCTCCAGGATGATTTGTGTAGGCTATACATTCAAGATGTAACCCCATGCATCGCGAATCACGTGGACGTTGATGGAATGGGTTCCCTTACGATTCACATCAGCGCCATTGTTCAGAGCCAGAGCACGAATCAGAACGTGTGTGCAGTCCAAAGCACCCAGAACCCTAGGGAACCCATATCTAGCCAAAAAATCCTGCTTTACTCTGCGTTGTCTCTCGGGTGTCACAGGGATGCCAGTGATGTACCCACAGGCATGTCGGGCTATGCTGGCAGTGACTGCAGTTATAGCCGAGCTTACGGCAGACTGGGTCATGCCACCAATTCAGCTGAGTAGGTGTTGAAATTACCCACTAGCAGAGAAAAATACTGCCACAGTAACCCAAACAGCAACGGGCAAGGCATATGGACAGCTGGCAGCGGTATCTACATCATCCGCAACCAGGTGACATAATTCCGTCACTGCCTGACAGGAGAGGCGCAGTTTTGTCACGCATTCTCGTTCTGTGAGAAATAATACTTGTATTTTATTCTTATAATTTTAGAATATTATATATAATATATAACATTAATATTTATTATAATAATTATATATTATTATAAAGGCGGAAAAAATGATTGATACAAAATACAAACAATATAGACTCACCTGAAAGGCCCAGGTAGCTGGTGCGCTGGTGGTACACGTGTTCTGGGTATCTTCTATTATTTAACTGGCGATCAAGGTCGATTTAGTACTCTCTCTGCCATTTTCTCAGGAGTTAAACTGAGGCTAAATCAAGGTGGCTTTTTATAGGCAAGTTAATTCGGGAAGTGGAGCCGCATGTGCATGTCCACGTGTCCAAGTGGACGCGCATTGAAGCTGCCTGGGCGTGCTCTCGTAAAAGCCCAAATGGGTAGGGGGTGGTTTGAGGACCCGCTAAACGCTTGCCCTAATGTGTGGTCAAGATAGCAAGATAGCAAAGCGCATAAACACGCCCACAGGCACACCTCCATGTGCAAATAAGGGAGTCGGGATAATGTATAGCAGGTAGTGTGGTCGCAAGATAGCGTTTTGGGATAGTGGAAGCTGCTGAATGCGTAATTCACGGGTAGCGGGTTGTGGCAACGGGTAGGGCAGTGTGAAAGATAGAGCCGTTTATCTTTTTAAGTGCACAGATGTGCATTAAGACTACATTAAATTGCATGCATATAAGAATAGGAGACAGGCAGTAAAAAGACCGTAACATTTTAAAACTGCTAGAAGTTTTGGTCGGCAAACTTCTGGTTGGGTAAAAATGTTATCTAAATCAACACATATTTTCCAAAGCAATAAGAAATTGAAAACGCAGATAACATTTGTTCCATTTAATAAATATGATTGCAAATGCAATAAACAGAAACAATTGCACATGGAACAGAGTTGTATTTCAACAAAGGACTACACATCTAAAATTTGTTTTATATAAAAGCTTTACAGTAATAAAACTTTGTCCTCTACAAAAATAAGCTGACTAACCAGGGTGAAGGGAAAGATAAGTCTGACCGCCTTGCCTTCCTACAATCAAGTGATGTGTTTTCAACATGCAAACCATGTTCCTTCGGTTACTCCTCAGCCACAGCACCACTTTCAAAAACTGCAATCAAGGTTCAGTGTGCAGTTCCTCCTTTTCAAATTAAAAGGCAAAGGGAAATTCCCTCCCCCAGACGATAATATTTTGCACTTTACTCTCTTATAAGAGAATGATATTTTCCCAGTGGTATCTACCAGAAGAAAAGACAAACATCTCAGAAATCATACAGTAAGCCAGGTGGAGTCCATTACCATCGTCTCTGAAGTACATTGGCAGCGTTTCTCATATCTGTAACCTTTGCACAGTAAATCTGTCTTTAGTTGGACTGTCATGTTTGACAATGGAACAAATGGTACATTTTGTGTGCTCAATATACATGTGAAAAATGAAAGAAAATTACAATAATTTTATTACTATACACCTTTCCATTCGGTCATGTTCGGTTGAGTAGAAGCGAGTGGGTTGATATAGACAGCCCGTTTTTCTTGAATCAACCACATGTTTTGGTGGCCATCAAAAAAGGATGTGTTTGAAGAACAAAGGTTCAACTGGATTCTCTGGGCAGAGGGTCAATGAAAACCCCACAGTGCTGTCCGTGAAACCTTGCACCTGGTGAAAGGCCCATTCACTTCCAACTTCTTTTGATTCCCAGTCCTTCCACATACCTCAATGAATCAGGTCAAAGTCAGGTCATGGAGTGTAGTGGGAGAAAAGGGGAACATAGAAGAAAAGGTCCATTTTATAAACATGCACACAGATCTCTATACATTAGATTCTATGGGTCATAGGAAATGGTCCACATTCATTCTAAAGACGCTGAATTCTTCGCACTAACTGAAAATATGTTTTTGCCAGTCATCAGAGTTTTCAATTAGATTTTGCGTGAAATGTAGGCAGTGAAAAGCAATAGAGCTCCTAGAGTTCCTTGAGGATTGAAGGATGTAGGACATTATAGGAACAAGAATATAGTTCCTGTCAGCTAGAAGATAAAATCCTCTTATTTCTTCAGATGCGTTGTCACAATCACATGGTTACATGAGGGGAAAAAACTGAATTCAGAATTGAAAACTGAAGCCAGATTAAAAAAAAAAAAAAGAAATTCCCAAGATCTGTCAAAGGCATGGTTCAGTATATCAGTAATCTTCTGTCTAAACAACAATACAAGCAAGGCAGGGTACAGGAACAAAAAAAAAATCAAAAATGTATATATATATATATATATATATATAAACTAAATACAAAAGGTGGCATAGAAATTATTTTCATCAAACATGTTAAAAGAGAACCGACAGGAAAAAAGAAAAAAGGAATGCAAATAGATCATGTATCTCCAAAAAAAAAAAAAAATACAACAATGCAGCACAGCTGGGCAGCATCCATGTTTTCACATCATCATACCATCAGGGAAAAGTTAGCATGGAATTACAAGCTACATTTGATGATCAGCAACCAAGAAGTGTTGATCTGTTAATGTTTGCCATGCTACTGTTTAGTTGACATTATTTACAAATACCTATTCAGTCATTTTTCTTTCAAGGGGTTTGCTGTGGAAATTAGTCAAGGGCTTTTGGGCAAAATCAGACCATTGACATGTCTGCCAGCGCTGTCGTGACAGTATTGTCGATTCTCCCGTTCCACTGCCATCAGTGGCAAAGATGTCGTCTTGTCCCCATGGATTGTCCCCTCTATTCATGCCTGTGGATTGCTTTCTGGCTTTTATGGGCTTCCGGGATACATGCTTTTGTTCAGTTCTAGCTATTTACCACACAAAAAATCCAAATTTAGGCAATGTCTGCCTTTATCCACCAACAAACTAATCCACTGCACCAAAGTGACACCTAGTTTTCACTTTTTTATGATTTTTATTTTTGACAAATTCCTATGGAAACTCCTCCTGTATGGGCGATGATCAATAAGAATTTAAGCGCTGATTACTAAAACCCCACAAGTCAAGTCAAGTGTGACTTATGGGGTTTTAGTAATAGTTGCTTCAATTTATACTATGTTAAAAAAAAAACTGTTGTGGTTGAATTAAATCTAAAAAAAATGTTGAACTTCATTTATTCTTGATAAATGCACAACTAAAGGTAAAAAAGGACTCTCTAAAAAAAAGATGCAGGACCTTCTCACCTTCATTGTGAATGGAAGACAACTATACTAATGTTTTCGTTTTTCCAGCTGTGCAGATAATATAATAATGAACTCCTGAGTCAAGTGTCATACGCTACAATCACATTACCAGCCTTGTCCTTCAATTCCGTTTTCACTCAAGTCAAATTTGCCAATCTTGATTGCTCACATTCATAATTTCTAGCGACCTGTATCTATCTGTAATGTGAACGCATCTGCCCCCCGAAACATTTTTTTGCAGAAGGCATTTGCAACATCATCAACAAAAAGTGTCATATTTGTGAGAGCACTCGTGGTAATAAAACCTGATTCAAATCGAGAAAATCAATCCACTTATAGCAAATGTACGGATGGGATTTGCCCCTGAGGATGGCAAACAGCTTGTCAGCTGTACATGATGGGGCTGAGAGGGTGAAAAAAGCCAGATGGCTATCTTTTTAGGTTTTCAACTGTGCTCCGTGCATGCGTACAGGCAAAAAAGCCACACAGATTCCAATCCAACCATTTTCATTCATGTCGCATGGCCACGTATCAGATTTGTATCTGATCCAGGACCACATATGAAAGTGGCTCAATTCTGATTCTAAGATTGGATATACAATTGTATTTCTGCTTCCATAAAGCTCTGAGAACATCAAATCTGTGTAATATTTAGGCAACAAAAATCAAATTTAATACACTTTAGCCTAGTAATGTGAATGTAGCGATAGTGTAAAGATTAAAATAGCTGCCTGTGACCAGCACTATTACATATTATGTCACTAAAACAATTGGGTGAGAAATAGTCAGCCTATTCAGCTAGCCAGGTGCCAGTAAGCAGTTATATCTATGTCTGGTTTGGCCAGCTCCGCTTTTTTCAGCTCAATGAGACATCCGATCTCATCTTTGAGAAACCTTACATTTTAACTGCGTTAGTGAAAACCAAAGACTGTCATTATGCGGTCATATGAAGTGGCCCATTATCAATCCAATCTGGAAGAGAACCTGCTCACTCATTTAGCCAATTATAAGACATAGCCATGGTAATTAGTGCATGTAAAAGCCTGTGCCTGCATCAGAAAACTGAACTTCCCATGCATGTGCTAGATAGTTAGCACACATGCTCCCCTGTCTTTATCACAGTGGAATTTTCACAATGAGCTTTAAAAATAAAATTTAAAAAAATGTTTGATGGAATGCTTTTTGAAACAAGCATCCTAAAAATAGTGCCTTATGGTAACTTTTAATTTGGTTTGTGATGCCACCTTATGAGGTATGACTGGATATTGGCCAAAAAAAATTGATTTCAGTTCATGGATATTTAATATCTTTACACCTCAAGAGTGGTGGATACAGTACAAAATCGTATTGAATATAGTGGTCAAACTGTTCTTCATAGATGGATATTTTGCAGTCAGAAGAAAAAAGCACAAAGCATGATTGCATCAAACCAATAACAAATTAACCCTGCCTCTTACAGCGTATGCACTGTTACAAACTCTTTGAAATAGCCAAGAAGTTAAAAAAGAAGTTAAAACAAAGCAAAAAAAAAAAAAAAAAAGCCAATGTGCAACCTCTTTTTGCCAAGAAAATATAGACATAAGATATAGATATAAAATATTTCGTTTAAATATTACTTTCAATGCTCTCTCATTCAAATATAATACTTCGATTTAGTTTATGTTAAAACTCACACACGAGTCACATTCATGTTTACAAAAAATATGGATTTTCAAAATTAAATATATCCTTATGAATAAATAATGTATCACTCTCGTTAGCATTAAAATGAAGCAAAATGATGAAAAAGCCATTTTAGCAAACCACATGGTTTTTGTTTACATGCAGGTCTTTCCCCCATCATAGTATCATATGTATTGTATTTTATATAAATAAGGGTAATCAAAATGTTTGGATTTATTAGAGGGAGACATATAAAAATCCTGTACACAGTTTATTCTGGTTTCCACAGAGCACGGTTTGTGTCAGCAATGTCCATCATGCACAGGTTTAAAGCTAAAAACCTTTGTGTCTGAATGGTTCAAAGTCCAAAACGCAATTGGGTCCATTGTTCGGGCTCCAGAGTTTAAACAGTGACATATGTGGGGATTTCCTTTGAAATTCTTATACTTGCGTGAGGTTTAATGCATCCTATCAGGAGACAAAGAGAGAAAAAGTGCACTTGGTAATGACTGCCATCTTCTGGGAAACACACAGTCCACATAACATAACATAACATAACATAACATAACATAACATAACATAACATAACATAACATAACATAACATAACATTTATGGCGAGAACAGGCCGTTCAGCCTAACTATGCTCGCTATTTTCTTTATACTATTGTGAATATATCCCTTTAGATACTCAATGACTCACTGGTATCCAGCTTTAAATCAAACCTGCTCTTGAAAACCCCCAAGGTCTCTGCCTCAACAATATGGTCAGGCAAGCTATTCCACATCGAAATTACTCTTTGGGTGAAGAAATATTTCTGAATATCAGAACTAATTTACCCTTGGTCAACAGCCATTCGTGACCCCGAGTTCTACTTACAAAACTTGGTCGAAGGAATCCTACATAATTCACTTTGTTTTGTTTGTTTGTCCCCTCAACATATTTAAATTCCTCAATTCCCATTCCAGCACTATTGCAAAGAAAACAGAAATACTCCCTCCAATATCATCAATATATCATTCTCAGTTTTAGACCCCATCTATTTGGGTCATTGTTTGACAACTTAGACCAATTTAGGCATACATATTAGTAAATTTTACAAATACTGTAAGTATTCACGGAAATGGTTACCATGCAATCACTTTTTCCTTGTATCAAAAATGTTTATTAAACCACTCAGCAGAGATTCTGATTTGCAACGCCATTGCAGGGGGATAATAAAAGGCCAATTTGAATAAATGAAGGTGGTTGAATAAACACAGCACAAATACAGAGAACACCGCACTGGACTGTATGAACACGGCACTCCAGTTCCCTTTTCATTGGCTCCCCGCAAAAGTCACACAGTGGCTTTGATTCAAATGCAAATGATAGTTATGAGAAAAAACATGGCCTCTACCACAACTCAAACAGTAGCTGTCAATGTCAGACCCTCAGGCTTGCTTTTTTAAAGTTGCAATATGGAATCTGCGATCAGCAATAGATATCTCTGAGGGTTTTGTGAGGAATTCACAATTGCAAGCCGCAAACACTTCGCAAGTGCGTTCATGTAATGCAGCAAGTAAATCAGCAATCTTTCTCATCTGGTGGCCCCACAGGTTTTATATCATGCTTTTGGGTACAGTATTCAGCATTGTACAGCCGTACCCTATGGGCTGGGTATGTGCCTCAGAGCCCAAATCTTCATTAGGTTTCTGAGAGGTTGAAAATTTATCTGCAGTCAGATTGAATTAGATACTTAGATACCAAAACAAAGCCCATACATGGCAGTGACAGCATGCATCTTGCTATGAGTAGTACTCAAATTTAACCCACGCATTGTCATCTAGAAGCCATCTATCAGAAACGTGTCCTTTCACCAAGCTCTTTTTCCATATGCTGCTATTGAGCGTGCCCTTAGAATCTAAATGCAGTACCTGATGTACTTTGCTGTGAAATAGCATTTTTGACCCTTCCTAATTTCCTCTATATTTGCTTATTTGTCATATCTAAATGTTTCAAATCATCTAGTGAATTTCAATGTTAGATGAAGACAACATGAGCAAACACAAAATTCAGCTTTTGAGTGATAATTTCAATGAATGAAGTTAAAGAGTGGTTCAAGACTAGTATCAACCATGTGAAAAAATAATTACCCCCAGAAACCCGCCAATAGGTTATGCCAGCCCAAATGGCAACAACTGCAACCAAACATTTGCAGTAACTGGCAACGAGTCTTTCATGCTGCTGAGGAGGAATTCTGGCCCACTCTCCTTCGCAGAATTGTTTTAATTCAGCCACACTGGAGGGTTTTCAAGCATAAACTGCCTATATGAGTTCATGCCACAGCATTTCAATCAATTTCAAGTCAGGCTTTTCACTAGGCCACTTCTAAACCATCATTTTGTCTTTTTGAGCCTTGTTTGTGGGCTTTAGATCATTGTCTTGCTGCATAACCCAACTGCACTGGAGCTTTAGGTCGTAAATGATGGTTGAGCAGTCTCCTTCAGGATTAAGTGGTTGAGAGCAGAATTCATGACTCCATCAAGTATAGCAAGTCGTCCAGGTCCTGAAGCAGCAAAGCAGGCCAAGACCATCACACTACCACCACCGTGTTCGTATTTAATGATGTGTTAGCGTTATGCCTGATGTAACATGACCCATCTTTTTCTAAAAGATCCATTTTTGACTCTTCATTAGACAGAGTAGTATCCCAAATGCCCTGCGGGGGTTAAGTCAGGTGGGGACTGGGAGTCAGTTATCAAAAGGTTTGTTGGAATAGTTTTGTTCAGCCGTGGTTTTTGCCTTCCAACTCTCCCATGGATACCGTTTTTGCCCAGTCTCTTCCTTATTTTGGGGGCAATTACTTTTTCACATAAGACCAAGTAAGGTTTGGTAGCTTTTTTTCCATCAGTGAATTAAATCATCATTTAAAAAACTGCTTTTTGTGTGTATCTCAGGTTTCCCTTGTATAATATTACAATTAGTTTGATGATCTGAAAATTTTCAAACAAAGTATTTCAAAAAATAGAAGGGAGGGGAAAAAAAACTTTTTCCACAGCATTATGCTTCATAATTGCCACATAAAACATGAACATGTGTTCAACCAATGGACTACCTTTTTTAAAGGTCATAAAGGGTGTTTTATTTTTCAGTCAATGCCTTGACAGAATTTCTAAACTTATCCATAGCACCGAGGACTGCAGGAGGCCGGCATTTACTGCTTTAATTCGTGTTTGTACTGCTGCGGAAACTACCCTTAATCGACAGCATTTTGAAACACTCTAATAATTCCATTGAATTGACAATGCAAGAAAGCTGTCAATTGTGCGGAGCTATATATGTGCAAAACAAAGAGCTTTACAAAAAATGTACCAAAAGTACTTTTACTTAACCAGTTTCCAATATGTAAAGGACATCTTTTTTTCTTTCCAAAAGTACCTGAAATAATTTCAAGTAGGGCTACAACACAGGATGCGGATGTTATAATTAGCGATAGGCTTAGTGCTTTCTAGGAAGCACTTTGGGTTTATTTAGCTTGTGTAAATCATATGCAAAAATTTAGCATGAGTAACTTGGCCTGAATAACAGTTTCTGGGCAGCATTGCTCAGGTGTGTAAAGCTGTGGATGCCGTACTGCACCTATTGCCTGTGTGTCCAACGTAGTGTCCAGAAGCTCCAATGAAGTCACCAGTTCCCTCGGCGCGTTTGGAGCATTCTCCATGGGACTTACTGGACTTATCATTTCTTGTTCTTTTTCGTTCTGCATTTGCGCATAGACATTGAGGCCTGGGATCTTCCTTGAGGAAAGATTAACATTAGAACAAGAATACAGAGAGAAGCGAGGTAAATAACAGAACGGAGAGTGTAGAGAAGTGGACGCAGCACCATGGTGGGACAGAGAGAAGGGGAACTCGTTAGTACTCATTAATATGCGGTGGAGCCTTTGCAACGCAAGTAAATGTGAAACTGTTTGTGCAATACTGGCGGACGCCAGAAATATCTTAATCCCAGCAAGTTAACACTTGGGCTGTCTAGGGAGCTGGGGAGAATGTATGTATGCTCTGCCGAGCTCGTTCTTTGTCTCTACTTTAATCCATACGACCCTCCCTGCCCTTTTCCTGTAAGGCTTGCACCTGTGTGGAAAGAACTCATTTAAAATTTGAGAAAGGTCAAACAGAACATTCTCAAAGGGCTAAATATTGATACTGTCTGAATTCTGACTGGCATTTCACATTTACAGAGAATACTGAGACTCCCTGCTTTCCTCCACACACTCTCCAAAGCTGAATACTGTCTCTGGTTTTATCTTACAGACTGACACATTTTTGCTATTAAAAATATGAAAAAAAGAAGAAGAAAAAAAGCTTTGACAGTAATTTAATATATTAAGTGCCCAAAGATTAACATCCACTATCACATTAGCAGCTAAACAAAACTGTGTGATCAGGCCTCACAGTAGTTTACATAGGCGGGTAAAATTGATTTTTAATTAATTCACTGTCAAAAGATATGAGAAGATTACTGTACCTTTTGAATTTATAGATGACAAAGACTGCTAAACCCACGACGACCACAGATAACAGCATGAGCATCGCAGAACCACTGTGATTCTCGCTAGTGTCTACCAGGGGTGCTATCGAAGACAGAAAATACACATAAAATGCAAATGAAGCACACATCAACACCAAATCCATCTCAAGAATTAGTCTCTTCTATGGCGAGCAGCAAGTACGTAAACACAAGCTGTGGCATGACAGGCTTTATCAGAGAGTTGTATAGAGATACAGAAACAGACTCATTTAGGTGGTCAATCCCAGCCACATTGTGCAACAGTGACACCTATGGCCTATTAGAGGACTGCATTCTTCCCAAGCAAATCATAAAAGGAGTTCTTTTTTTCCATAAAGAAGTCCTCTCGTTCTCTGAGTCTACCTAAATTACTGCCACGATCATCCCTGCACAGCAATAATTCCCATTTAGGCATAAAGCAAGAAGAATATGCTGCTTGCCCCCATTAGGCTCAGAGTACACCAGAGCTATCACTTACCTGCTGACAAATGTGCTGCGTAGACAGTGACTTGAACTCCAGGCCGGAGTGTGAACTGTACCAGGTTTTGATTTAGGGCGCTGAGCAGGACCTCAGAAAGCTGAAGAAAAAGATTTATACATTTCTTATTCAGAGTTGCACCTTGGCTCCATAAATATTTGAATGCCCAACATAATACACTGAAGAGTTTACTTTCATTCTTTTTTTACTCAGGGACAAGGTCAACTATGCCAGAGGGCACAGGTGTCTTCCTAAGTGCAGGCATATGCTTATGTGAGAACGCTGTATAACCACAATGTGGAAGTCATATAACTTTATTGTCTCATTATTGCCAGGGAATGGACTTGCTGTATTATGTGTTTTTGCCTCCATTTTAGCAGTTGAAGGTTAAATCTGACGATTTCTGATTGGCTAAAATCATAGGGAGCTTCATCATTTCAACATATATGATATTCACAATAAAATATTATTTGTATAATCCCCAGTTTTAATCTCTGATGAACTGTATTCATAATATTGTATCCAAAATACTTTGTACCTCAAACATCATGCCTGTCACCTTATGTTTGATGGGATAGAGTGACCTTGACCATGAATAAGCAAGTCACAAAATGGATGGATAGCTGGATGGACTCAAACCCATAGATTAATTGTCATCTGCAGGTAGTTCGTAGCAATCGATTTTAAGCATATACCACTGAGGGGTAATTATTCTTCATGATATCTCAGGGACATGTATTGCATTGCTTCAAGTATATGTTTTAAACTGGTATACCAGCAATATTGCCATAACCTGACAAAAGCACTAACTGACAAATGTCACAATAATTATCCATAAACTGGCTCCATATATTTCAGTTTGTGGCAGGTCACACACCCCATGGACGATGCATTCTGTTCAGAACCATGTACCATACAAAAAAAAAAAAAAAGAATTAAAAAAGTAAAGAAGTAAAAAAAAAATAGCTTTATTTTCTTTCCCATTATCATAATCAATTACAGCGCATAGCTCTATCAGACACAAGGAATGCAACAGCACGGCAATTCCACAGAAAGGCAGAAAGTCTTCCTGAAATTTGTGTCATTTCTTTGCTGTGCTTCATTAATTTTAACCATCTCATTTGGCAAATTAATTGTGATATAAGTGATTTCTCTTGCCCTTCATTGGCTTTCATATTCCTTCCCAGTTAAAATTAGACCATTCCATGAATAATTACTTTTTTTCTGACTATGCATGGAGGTCAGTAAATTTATTATGCATTTTAATAAGTTTCAGACACATTACACTTTCATGTTGCCAGCCTTGATTTATCACACACTTGGGTGAGGGGTGCTGCTAAGCAATCAAGCGAGTGAGGTAAGTGGATCTAGTGGATTTCCACTGATGTTCCTGATGTTAACATGCACAAAAACTGCTGTGTTCTTGCAAAGGAACTACCCACAGGCAGACATTCTGTAAAACGAAGCTTAGTCTGTGTCTGCCTAATTAAAAACATATTAATCCTGTTATAATTAACTGGAGAAATAATGAATGAAGTGTCTTCCTTTTTTCCATTCCATTCATTTTATCTCTAAAACTATATTAGTAGGGAAAAAATAGACATGGGTGCTTGTGTATACTATGAGAGGTAATGGTGTGTCTTTGAGTGTGTACATGTCAGTGTGCATATGTATGAGTGAGTGTGTGTGTGTGTGTGTGTGTCTGTGTATGCGTGTGTGTGTGTGTGTGTGTGTGTGTGTGTGTGTGTGTGTTTGTGTGTGTGTGTCTATGAGTGTATGTATGTGCATAGGAGGAGCACAAATTACTGAAAGCATCCCAGAAAATGACTTTTAACTTGAAGCCTCTAAACCACATTTACAAAGGCACATACAGCACACAAATCATTCAAAATAATATGAAAGCACCTTTTTCAGAGCTCTGAGCAGCAGCACTTTGCTAGGTTATTCTCCAAAGCAAGAAAACAATGCTAATAAAGTTCAAAAGGGCCCAGACGGCACGAATGGCAGGTAAGTCAGGCACAAAAGACAGCAAAATTACTAAAGGTGGTGAGGGCAACTGAGTCAAATATTATGACATCATGTCCCAAAACCCAAAAAACAGCAAAAAAAAAGTGGCTTCTGGTTAAAGTACTCAGACACAGACAGACAGGCTCATGGTAGGATAGTTGAGAATAATCACTGACTCACCACAGAATTGAATCAGTCCACACATGAACCAATCATAAAAAACAGAGCTGGTACGTTTCCAATGACTTGACCACCCTCCTCAGATGCTAAGGCAGGTATATGTGTACAAGATATATGTATTTGCATTATTCAAGAAAACTCATTCCTGGATTCACTCGGACACTTAATCTCAAATGCTGAAATATTTTTGAGAACGTCAGAAATGATAAATGAGTGTTCGGAAGGTTGGGGAAATATTAAATGCAATGACAAGAGCATTGTTGTCAGTGATGCATGGTTTCCTCAATCTGAAACAAAATCTAAATATTTCAGTACTTCATTTCATAGATTTTTTGCCATGATTATTGTGCCGAAGGAAGCCTGGAATCACTCCCACCAGTAAAAAAAAAAAAAAAAAAAATAATAATAATGTTACAAAGACGATCAAACATTGACATCTAGTGGTAAAAAGTGGAAACTGCCTCGAATTTCCATATATTCCCATTTTCCAGTTAATTTTTGTTCAAACTGCAGTAAAATGATCCTAGCACAGGGTTTAAGTAAAGCTCGATTAATATACTGTCACACAATTACATGCATATTACCCACAGTAATAAGGAACTCCAGACAGAATTTAATTCCAGGCTAATAGTTTTACAATTTCTTTGCCCCTGAGTTCAACACCACCTTATTGCTCTTCCCTACTCTACACCAATTACATAAACTAAAGGAGCATAATAAATAAATTAGTCTTGTACACACACACGCGCACACACACACACACACACACACACACACACACACACACACACACACACACACACACACACACACACACAAATAACAAACAAAAACCCTCTTCATTGACTGTAAGGCATGACACAAAACCTCTGCCAAAAATAATTGTTTCCCGATAAGACAAAAAAAATTTTTTTTCATTGCAAAATAAAAGTAAAAAATTATTACAGGGATGAAAATACCTAATGGTCAGGCAAAACCGAACACAGCTGCACTTCAACTGTAGCTGACATATTTATCTGAATTACACAAGCACTGACCTTTATTTCCCCAGGAGCTGCTAATATAACTTCACAAGCTCGAACACCTGTGCTTATGTGCAGTAATGAAACTTACAGACACGCCCACATTAATCATGCAAATATAACCGAACTTCCTGTTTGGTGCTCAGCTGAGCACCAGTGAGCGGCTCTGCATTAATGAGGCAATATTTTCACCTGATCTAAATGTGTCATGGTGGTGTCCGGCTTCCCCTCAGTTAACTCCTTATCAGGCAAGAGGAAAAATTCAGCTGCTGTGGGCAAACCAGGGAGCAGTGTGACGAGGAGCTGGTCTTCTCTCACCCCAGTGGCCTGTGTATACAAGAAGCATTTATTTGTCACTCAAAGTGGCTATTCTCCCAGCCGTTGGTGGTACAGGAAAGGAAAGTTGCTGTCATTCCCTCCACCGTTGGTGGGACAGGGGGGAAGGTTGCTCTTATTCTCCCAGTAAATCAAAGATACCAAACAACTGGCACCAAAAAGTTTCACCAAAAGATGTTGCTCACTGGCTGGAGGCGTAGCCTTTGCCTTTTTCATTTGTTATTTGTGATAAGATTACTGGCACAAATATAATTTTCTACCTCAAAAAACATAACGTGCTTTCATTATGAATTTCAAAAGTGCACAGTACATGGAATGATCAGATATCCAGGGGAAAAAGTATAAATCATTTTCAGAGATGTTACATCCTTTTTTTTTGGAAGATGTAATATTGAATACAATTGACAAAAAAAGAAAAACACATCAGAGTACAACTGCTGTCATTTTTAAACAGCTAAAAATATTATATGTACACAAATTGTATTAACTGCCATGTTTTAATTCCGATAATTTTCATGTCAGGCAATTGTACTTGCTATTTCTCCAAAATTACATAAGAGGGTTTTAAGTTTTTCCATTATCCCAGTGAAGCATGTTACTCAGTTACACGACCTTTACCACGAAACAATGCCAAATTTCTGTAAAATTCAATGTGCAAAACCAAGAATGTGCATGTAAATATGAGCCACGCCCCCTCTACCTGCAGCATAGCTGCCAATAGCCCAAAGAAGACAGAAGGTCACGCGGTACAGTTTAATGCTGTGGCTCTCGTGTCACAGAGGGAGCAGAGATGATCTGGAGCTGCTCAGGCTGTGCATGATGAGTATAACAAGAGACTGTGTTTGAGACTCACGTGGATCATCGAATTCTTGATCACTCTGCTAACGTCCAGCCGCCACTCCGTAACATCGGGATTGTGCTCATCCAGATTTGACGAAAAGGCCAAAAGATGCGACCTGAAATATTCTACATTAAAAAGGGGAAATAATTATACCCATCAACCTGCCCTTCTATACATAAACTGTATGTATGTTTTCATGTATGAAGGTAACTGCTCATTTTATTAGGTACAACTGTAGAGTAGCTTGTTAATGTAAAAATATGATTGGTTAATCGCTAGGCAGCAATCCAATGCATAAAAGCATCCAGACGTGATCAAGAAATTCAGATGCTGTTCGGACCAAATATCAGAATGGGGAAGAAATGTTATCTCAGTGACTTTGACCCAGAAATGAATCATTGTGGTTTGAATATCTCAGCCTCGTAGGCTAACTGACTATTTTTGGTAACCAAGTGCTTCTCCTCATGGGCCAAGTCCACCCATTTTCAATTGGATACTTCCAGCGGCATAATTCACCGAGTCCAAAGCACACATCATCGACAGCAAGAACCACAAGCATGACAATGAGTTCAGAGAAGTCAACAAAGCTGCCGGATCTCAGTCCAGAAGGGCACCTTAAGGATGTGGTGGAACAGGAGATTTGCAGCATGGATGTGGTGTGCAGCTGTCAAAACAACAGCAACTGTGAGGTGCTATCATGTCAACACAACCAGAACCAACTGCCACGGAAAACAGAATGTTTACAACACCTTGCGTAATCCGTGTCAGACTGTTCTGGGGGCAGACTGAGGTCTTATCCAGTATTAGAAAAGTGGACTAAATAAAGTTCTCACTGAGTTTATATCCAGTATTTATGTTGGATATACAAATATATACAGAATGTGTGTGCACATGTGTATGTTTGCAAACTTGTTTATTATAAGAACTGCCAGTTTTATATTCTCCAGAGATGACATATTGCCAGGAGCATGTCTTGAACGATTTTATTCAAATTAAAAATACTTTTAATGCAAAATAAACTATAGGTGTATGAGCGAAAGTGTGAGCACATTTACATACAACCAACTCAATGTATCAAACACTCAAAACACAAAAATAAAAACAAAAATGAATCCTTAGAAGACAAACTCATGTGCACAGGTATGACTGCGGCATTCTACCATACCTGTGACTAAATTATCCCCGTTATCAGTGGAGAAACAAGCAAAAAAATGTAGCAGTGGGCTCCTGGGTAAATACAGTGCTCACCGTGGACAGCAATTGTTTTCCTGTCTTGCAGAATGGTGCTCCCAGCGCACACCTGCACTGTGACAGTGCTGATTCCCTCCCGAGAGAACGTGAAAGCAACACTCCCCTCCAGGGTGATAACTGGCTACAAACACAAACACAAAAGAGAGAGAGAGAGAGAGAGAGGGAGCCCCATGAGGCCCTCATCAACCTGGTTAGCATGGCCATTATTTACCATGTTTACAATGTAGAAACAACAATGTTTGAGTGTATTAGGGGGTGTGTACGCATGGTTGTGCAGGAGCATACAGTGTATTTCCAACAAAAACCAAAGCATTCGGTGAAACTGAGTAAAGGAGGTAACCCTGTTTATTAGACGCGGCTGACGGGAATCACTAAAGTAAAAAAAATAAATAAATAATGAGTTGCAACTGAGGCACACAGAAGGAGAACGAAAAGCGATCCTAATCTCTCACCTGCTAGACTAGATTTGGGACAATTGCCTTTGGCCTGTCTAGTTGAAGTTTCAGTGCGGTTAATGGAGATAAGAGACAAGCACAGACCGTGATAAAGTGCCAGATCTTCAAACTTAATTTTGGAGTAATCCTAACTTTTGTGTTTCTGTGAAGAAAACATAACTAGTGAAAAATGATAATATTCAAGCTATTTAAATAATAAATACAGCAAAAAGTTTTTTAATCATATCCTGATATTTTCTAGAATTTTCATGCAATAACCACAACCTATCTCTTCAATTTTTTAAGCAAACTTAACGAGGGAGTACACTCTTTTTCTAATGATATACCTAACTGAATTCCAATTTCAGTATGTTCCAGCTAAATTTATAACAGCAAATGAGAAACACCTTGAAAAAACTAATAAGAGGAGGCAGGCTATGATACGATAAAACAGTTCGGAAAGTGATGAGAATAGTCTAAGAGAAAAGGAAATGAAAAGCCGGAACATTTATTTGACAAACCTCAGAGTTATTCCCAAACCACCAGATGTAGGTGACCGTTCCCACTTGACTCGGCCAAAGGACGGCTGTGAGGTTAACCTCTTTGTGCTTCACTGCCACGAAGGGGACCGAGAGATGAATGCGTTCCAGTGGACCTGCTCGACAAAACACACAAAAAAATAAATAAATAAATAAAATGAACATTGTTTAGTACCTGCATCGCAAAATACCTTCATCGGACTCTCGCCAAATGCTCTGGAAAAGACTTAGCGTCCGTATTTTTTTTTTTTAATCTCATCTTTCTGTAAGAGTGGCTCGCAATCGCATTTCCACTCCTGGTACATCCGACAGATGGATTGGCCCGGCTCAACATCCCTGATCGATAAACCATTACGAGTACATCTGTCACCCTCAAATACACGCTGGGTGGTCAATTCAGCCGTTTAATGGCAAGTCAGACTCACACGTAACGTGTAGGTAAAGGACCACGCTGTCGGATCCCAGGCTGTTCTCTCCTGTGGCCGATACTTTGTAGATCCCGACGCTCTTGTAGACGTGCTTGATTCCGTCCTCGATTGAGCTAACGTTGGAGTATGTGACTGCGTTTCCATCGCCGAAATCCACTGTAATGCTTGTTCGTGAGCCATCACCCTGGATACACAGAACGGTGTGCTAAATATAGAGTTTCAGAAAGCAAGCGCACATTTTACGGTCTCTAGGAACAGGATTTTCACGCAGCCTGCCAGCCTTGCTCCGACCGCTGAGTTCCCTGAGTATATTACAGCTCAAAAGTTTGGAACCACTGGTGATTTCCTCATAGATTAATTTAAATGGATGCAAGCTGGCGTTAAAACAAGACTATGGCTCAAAGCGTTCATCAAAACAGGGCATGGCACTTTCTGGAAAGAAAGCTACAAAATATGGAGTGGTAAACTGATTTACACCCTCCAGAGCTGCTGCGGTATTACCTGCATGAGAACGTTTTTATGGTGCGTCTATTTTCAAAAGACATACCAACTTGAAATGTTACAGTTCACATCTATTGAGAATTATACCTGAGTAAAATAAGTATCCAAAATGCCAAAAATTTGACTGAATCTCACAGTGGATGCTTTGGTGTGAAATCATTATAATAGATCACTGTGTTATTTATCAGCCAGAAACACTCTTTGGCCCCAAATACTAGAATATTAAACATAATATCTTAACATAAATGTTGGTGTTTATTACAAATATTTTGTTATAAACCAAAACTTTTATTGAATAAAATAGCAACAACCACTTTAAAATAATGTGATTCAAAACTTTAGAATAGAAGGGCATTTGGGTAATAACACAATCGTAAAAGGGATGTAATTTCAACAGAGTTCTCTCCATGTGGCTGGCCCTCAAGTGCAGGCTATCAGCTTTAATTTCACGGTATGTACATCCATATAGAACTGTGTCAGAATTACAGCTCTAAAACTATTTCACTGCGCAAATACTAATGCACCTCACAGCATATCCCCGCTATTCACGCATTCTTGAGGTAAAAAGAAGTTGACAATCGCTGTTATATTTTGCTAATGAATTATACTTGAAATCCACAGACATAGAGCTCCATTTGCAGCACAAGCAGGCTCATGGGAACCTCTGATCCTGGAGAAAATTACTGTTATTCAGGTGGGTAATGGTTTCCTGTAATGGATGACAGCGTAGCGATAGCAGGTACACATGCTCTGAGCCGAGCGGGACAGTGGGAGACCTGTCTAATGTGTCTGATCTCCTAAACGTCAAAGCGTCACCTCCTCAAGAAAGACCAGAAATGTGACATTGCCGCCCAGCGTGGCCGTCAGCCGCCCTTCAGTGGTGACGAGATGGAGCCCCCGAGGGGCGCGATTAGGGCACGGCTGCTTCCTGGCAGTGTACTGCTCCATTACTCCTGCTGTGCAGTTATTGGACACAACCTTCCTGTACCTGACACAAAAACAAACAAAACAAACCCTGAATATGAATGCGCAGCGTTGTGTCATATGATGGTGTATGGAATCATGTGATGCAGGGCTTACCAAAAATATGTAAATCGAACACCATAAAATATGGTATATAGAGTGACTGTATCGTGAACGGTACAGTAAATAGATGGAAAACGCATACACTTAGCCACATTAGAGAAATACCAAGCATTCTGTCTCAAATATACGAGAAACATACCCACACACTGCACAGAAACAAAAAGACCAACCACACATTTGTATGTTTTACATGGTATCATATACCTAATTCTTGAGATAAACCAGCGCAATGAGCAAACAAAAAAAGCAAATATGAATGTCCTGTATGGTAGCCTATCATATAATGTTCATCATGAAAATAGATCTTAAACAAACCCACAAATAATTAACAAAGATAAAAGACAAGCATTAAGCAGCATTTAATAAATCAAAAACAGCCATGTGCCTGTAATGCTAACGAGGTGAAATGATGCAGTTATTCTACAAGATGCACTTCAGATAGCAACCAGTCAGTAGTAATGTTGTATTTAATATTGTTTCATTGTTGCAAACTATGCTGCAATGGCACATCAAATATTAATATTACAATATCAATTTGAAATGAGCTTTTAGCAGAAAAAAGGCGAGAAATACGTTGTACAATTAAATGTAAAAATAAAATCTATAAATAAAAGTCTATTATTCAAATAGGCATATTCATTATCAAGTGGAACAACATCAAACCAAACCTACGCAGTTAGAAGATGTAGAAAAGTAATAATTAAATTTCTCATGAATGATGATTATTATTCACAGAGATAAATTATGGTGATTCACTGATGACTGAAGTAATCATGTATGAAAAAAAGCATCAATAGTCAGAGATCTGAAGTGATAAGCAGCATTAATCTAAATACAAATAAAACCAGAGGAATGTAGGAGGAACGTGCAGTATCCGTTTCTGGCTGTCATGCTAAATTTCAGCATTAATTAATTAGATTTAAAATGCATTGCATTTGATTTGACTCCACTGCACTCCTAAATAAGGACATGCATCACACCCAAGGACTATTATTGAGACCCCATTTGGAATGCTTGAGCAAATCTACAAGCTAAGCTGCATAAGTGTATTCATCCAATTAGCTTGTTTAGCCTAGGTACCCGGTGGAATTAAAAACCATGCGCAGAAAATGGCACACAAAGGCTGGCACCGGCCTCCACTGACCTCAGCGGTGCACTTACCCAGTGCTGTTAAGGAAACTGTTCCCGATGGTACAGCTCCGTGACATGGTGGATGGAGCAAACCAAAAGGCTGGAGCACACTTCCCATCTCTTTGCCTCTCGTAACCATAATCACTGAAACATTTTCACAAGGACAGGGTCGTAAAAATGTTATTTTTTAAATTATTTTTTCTTGCAATTATTTCAATTAGGTGTTGTTCTTTTGATATGATGCATACGCTGCTGATATGTCAAGCAGCACTTCCAGGTGTAACAGGATTTTCAGAAATGACCAGCTACCATACTACTGAAACTACTCTTAAACTTAAACAGTATCCAGCAATTAAACTGTGATCTTAGTTATGGTTTAAACAAATGCATACAGGGAGCTAACAGCCACCATATTAAAATATTACATAACCCCAGCTCCATTAATAATGCATTCAAAAGCAGACATAGTAACCCAGTGTTCCATTTGACATACCTAATGTGGCTATAAATAATACATTTTTCTCAAGTCGATGCTTGGTCTACCCAAGATTCTTTTACCTTAAACTTAGGCACAATGCAGAGCTACAGTAATGAAACCAGTGAGTCAATGTTTATGTGATGATTCCTTCACCAAAGGAGAGAATAGCTGATCCAAGTCCAAGCCTTTTGTTCAAGTTTTATCCATAATCCAGTCATTGCCTTTACTGCATTAGTGCCAGACGTGTGAATGACTTAGATTGATGGATCTGGTATTTTCTGATATTCCGATGCATGTCGATTATTAAAAGCACCGCTAGACCAGAACAACTTTGAATCATGATATTCAGTGATACACTGCAGCTTATGTTAAATTGTATTGGGACTAGACCACTTAAGCTCTTTTAACCGAGGGGAAAGTGGGCCATTTTTTGTCTAGACTTTCAAGAAATGCCAGTTTATGGGTCAAGTCGGGTCATGGTTGGGTGGTAAATTAACGGATATTTTTGTAGGTTGGGCATTGTGGGTTGGCTCTTAAGATGGGTCGAGTGGGTGCAGGTCTTAAAAAACTCTGATCGGCACATCATACGAAGTGGTTGTTCTGGGGGAAAAATCATAAGTGCCATTTTTCACTGCAGTTACAGGTTTTTTATGGAAGTGTTTTGAGTTGATCTCCCCTGCGTGTTGTGCAGTGTTCCTGTATTTGATAGCCTTTGTGTGATGCCTGTCGTCAAAGTTTGGCTTGGATGTGTAAGATTACTCATTTTAAGTTGAGAGTTTAGTTCTGACAAGGAAGTTAGCGAAGATGACCGTGCAATTGGGCATTTGTGTTTAGAGATTTGGGAAATGGAGCATAATTTAAAAAAATTAGTCTTAGAAATTGAAAAACTGTAGAGAAATATACTAGAAGGGAGATTCATTATTTAAATGTCACTTCCTCACTTTATAAATATCTTCTTGCTTATGGGAACATTGCAATGAAAATCATCACTAAAAAGAATTTTCAATGAATTTACTGCACTTAAGGTAAAAAAAAAAAATAAATAAGGAGGTAATGGGAAATCAGTTCCACTACCAGGGCAGTAAGTTCATGAAAAAAAATTATTTTCTGGTTTAATGCAAGACAAAAATGCACAGAGATGATCACAGCTCATTCAAGGCTGTGCATCCACACGCACATGCATACAAACACACACACACACACACACAAACATACAGACACATTTGAAATATTAATTTATGCCCACATAAAAAAAGAGTACAAGGGTACCTGTACAAGGGACATAAATACTGCCAATGCAGGTGACAATAGGAATCAGTCGGTTATAAAGCGCCTGGGCGGCTAAAAACTGTTATATATATGATATCATGCAGGTCAGACAGAAAACAGACCTTATTCAAGGATACAGAAAATATTGTCTCCCCCAGACAGAGCGGCTTTCAAAAATAGCTGACACTGAGCAGTACCTCGCTAACTGTTTAGCTCTTCTCTTAGGCAGGCCGGCCATCCGAAGGCCCTTCACTACCAGCTTGTGCACGTGCCCAAGACCACCAAATATAACAACTAAAAGTTTACATTCGTAGCCTAACTGAGAGATGGTCTGCTTCAGCTGCTGATATTTTAACACTTTGGTTAGAAAGGCCTCCTCTAGGCTGTAATCGAAAGTACAGCCGACCTCCAGAATGAACACCTTTCTGTGATTTTCATTAACAACAACAACAACAACATCAGGGGTGTTAGCTTTAACATTAGCGATTTGGGAAATGGAGCATAATTTCAAAAAATTAGTCTTAGAAACCAAAAAACTGTAGAGAAATATACTAGAAGGAAGATTCATTATTAAAATGTCACTTCCTCACTTTAGAAATATCTTCTAGCTTATGGGAACATTGCAATGAAAATCATCACTAAAAAGAATTTTCAATGAATTTACTGCACTTAATGTAAAAAAAAAAAAAAAAAAAATAAGGAGGTAATGGGAAATCAGTTTCACTACCAGGGTAAGTTCATGAAAAAAATTTCTTTTCTGGTTTAATGCAAAACAAAAATGCACAGAGATGAACACAGCTCATTCAAGGCTGTGCATCCACCACACACACACACACACACATACACACACACAAACACACACACACACACGCGCACACACACAAACATACAAACACACACACACACACGTGCGCACACACACACACACGCATACAAACACACACACACAAAGATACAGCCACACACACACACACACACACGCATAGAAACACACACACACAAACATACAGACACACACACACACACACGCGCGCACACGCACACACGCATACAAACACACACACACAAACACACAGACACACACACACACACACACACAGACACACATAAACTACACTATCATTAATTTGTATATTTTTTCTTTCCGCTGCACTGTTGGTTTTACGAGACTAATATTACCACCCAGAGTTTGACATACAAAAGCTTGTGGGAATACTTGACCTCTACAGCAAAAACCAAATAAATGAATAAATGAATAAATAAATGATTTCTAAACTTTTTTTAACATTTGCAATGATTAATACTGTTGCAGCTGAAAAAACTATTCTTTCTTTCCTGAGCTTCCATATGTACAATATACTTTGTAAGTTCTCACTTGCAGCCAATTTCTCTATGTTTCACAATTTACTTTAGGCTTTTGCTTATAAGGACCCTTTCTGGTGTAAAAGTGGATGACATGTTGATGTCCTTCTATTTCATGTCGGTCAGAGTAGAGTTTGATATTCATTAAAAATCGATCGTTATTCCGTTGACGAATTGACTGCAAAACAGTCAGATCGTTGCCAGCTCGGCATCCATGTTTACCCAAAAATAACATCTGACAGGATCTGTTGCAATGTGTGATGTGGTCATTCAAAAAAAAACAAAACGCTGGAGTACATCCCCACATCTTCCTTGTTGAGGTAGTGGATGTGGATAAAGTCGTAAACATAAAGCTCCATCGCAAGAAAATCATTCCAATTATTGTCCACATGCTGACATATTTCCAGAGCACGGGGACTTACCACTCAAAGTCAGAATCGGTACATTCACAAGGCTCAGACGTCATGGTGACCGAGTAATCCTTGCCCATCACGCACCGGGCTATGGGTTTCAGTTTCTTGTAGATTCGTTTAACACCCATGATGCATGGCTCCCCCTGTAATTGCATTTTAAAAATATAGCTCTTGAAGGGTCAGCTATTTCAATTTAGTAATAAGTTTTACATGCAAAAACGATACGTGGTAACATTTTTCATGAATAGTTCGTCATGAGCGACCCGAGTCCTTTCCAGGCAGCTCGAATGTACGTGCGAGTCTGTGGATGCAGCCTGCTTATATGCTTTAAAGCACACTGAGGTTCAATAAAATACTGAGACATTCTGGAGGCCTAGCCCTCACACTGAAAATGCCCTGAGCTCGGGGCGATGTGGCCTTCAACAGACTGGCAAAGTGTTTATACTTTTGTGTATTGAGTCTTGGGTTAAGCGAAAGGTCTGGGTCAAGACCCACCACAGGCAAATTTCTAACTCCTTCGACACACTTGTTAATGTGCGCACTGCAGTATGTCATCTTCTGCTACTTGCAATTCTTCAATGGTACCGACACAAAGGCAGCCCAGTCACAGGAATATACCGTCCATGAACTGTCTGCTACCACAACGAGTGGAGCGTTAAAGGCGCAGAGATGTTTTCTGATGTAGCTCCAAGTCTATCTGGGTCACAGCTTGCCGGCTGAGTGCATATGCTACTCGATGCCTTCGCTGTCTACCGGAGAAGAGCTTGCATCACATGATGTCTCCAGGAGTCTGGAGCTTTGAGCCAGTGACTAACAGGAAGTCCTTCTGCGGGGACACAGCTGTACCTCACCCTACTTTCACCTCAAATATGTCAGAAACTGAGCAGTCCAAACTTTTCAGTGTTGCAAATTTACAGCAGCAAAGCAGAGTAGACACTGGGTAGTAAGATTCAAAAATAAGAACTATTTGAGAGGAACTCCAAATAGAGCTGACTTGCCCAAATTGGAATAACAACGTTGGAGCTCATTTTTTGTCCCATCCTATGTCATTCAATTTGAATCGAAGATCTATCAAAAAAATGTTTGTTTGTTTTAAATAACATGCAGTGTAGTTTTGGTTAATGCTTTTTATGATGCTTTCAATACAGCCTGCAATAAAATGTCTCCCTTTGTGAAGCAATATGTCTTTTTTGGGCAATCAACCATTAAGGCATTATTGCAGTAAGTCAAATCACACAGGAGTGAGGGAAAGTGTCCCTCACCTGATTATGCAGGTGCCATGTCTGATAATCTCCGTCTGTGCATCTTCTGTTAAAAATGGATCTGAAGTCAATTTTGACAAGCTGCCACTCAGACCGATGACTGAAATGCCCGAAGATCCTGGAGAAAAAAAATTATGATAGAAAATAATATTTTTCGCTCCGTCCGCAATTCTTGGAAGCACATCTGATCCAAATCCGCCAAATACTACAATAACATACATTGTACAACAAATAAATACATTTCAGAATGCAGAATTAAGAAATGAATGTCATTAGACATCCAACTGCCCCAGTGAAACAGCATTAATAGCCTTTTTCAGGCTTTGCCGCTTCGACACACATAACCGCACGGCCATATTCTGCTTTCAAAGCCCAACTCCAGTCATCCGTCGAAATTGCACCCTCCAATTTCACGACAGTCTCCTTTTTCACCAGATGACAGACGAGTAAAAATGAGTGTGAGCGCGGGACGGAGTGAACGGCGTCACTCGTCATAAACACAGTTGTTCGCAGACTGGTGAGCACCGCCGCTGATTGAGCCCTTTATTAGGCTGAGAGCTCCATTGTAAGAGCCTCTTCCTATCTGATGAACAAGCAAGTCGCTCATCTATTTTACAAGTGCTCTCATTTGCTTTGTGGGATTCTGTGACAGAAAAGCGTTTGTCATCATCTGAAGTGATGTGTTACTGCTCATTGCTGTCGCCTGAACAATTCTGTGCTCCACATCTGTAAACTGGTGAAGCCAGTATTAAATATTAGCTGTATGAATGCAGCACTCATTTCCTGGATTAAGATAACTCTTCAGAATACAGACATGAACACCTGACTCATTTCCTGTTCTGCAACAGTGCACAAGCTTTGCCAGGTCATATTCTGCTTGTTGAGCTTTGGGCTATTAGCACAGACATCACAAGGTGTTTTCAAAAAGTTCCAAGGCTTCAGTTAAATTCTGCAGAATAAAGAACATACTTTTTAATTATGTTCTGCCCCATTTAAAGAAATGTCCTCCGGCTCAAACATGTCCCTGCCATATATATATATATATACTAGCTGCTACCCGCTACCCTGAGTGAAATAGCCTTTTTTTTTTGTGTGCATGACCGTTTTTCAAAAATCAGGCGACGTCAAGTCCTTTCTGGTGTCCAAGTGGATATTCACACCAAATTTGGTGATAATCAGTTGAGAAATGTAGGAGAAAAACGTGTAGATACACACAGACATCAACCTCAAATATATATATATATATATATATATATATATATAAAAAATATTATTTTTTTTTTTTTTATTTTTGGGAACAATGCTGGAGGCTTTTCACTGGTATGCGACAAAGTTTGAATTCAAATTATTGTGAATTATTAGAACATCATCAAAACTCCTTTTCAACTTGATTTAGCATTTGAGGATTAGAAAAATAAATCAAACACTCCAAGATGTCAAGAATATGTGGCATTTTGGCATCACCAACACAAAACCTGACACCCATGTTGCTTTATTTATTTATTCATTCATTCATTTATTGTCATAACACGGGTGCAATTTCAGGAGAAGTGGTTTTTACGTGGGCCAGTTCACCATTTGTAATCGTCTCACAATTGAAAGGCATATAGGCATTGCAAAAGCCTAAAGTCTCAGAACTCATGTATGGTCATATATGAAATTAGAAAAAAAGTAGAAATATGGAAATGCATGTATTTTTAAAGTTAAAGATATGCTATAGAACATCTAACGGGCTGACTCTGTTTGATGAGGAGATTTTACGTGACAAGTCAATCACATTCAGAAAAATGCATATTTTTTTAATGTATTCTGTTAGATCCTGGAAACGGATGCTGTCAGGACAGCCCGAATATTCATTTGTACCCAACGCTTTCCATTCAAATGAAATCAGTTCCTCTCACAAAGTAGCAAAGACACTAATCTGACAAAGACGAGTTTCGGTAACAGTACATTTATTTGGAAAGGGGTCTGTGTTGTGCATGCTAACTCACAGAAAGATAAGCATACTTTCATGAATGCTGTATGGCAATTAGTCATCTGGATTTAACACATCCTAGTTACTTAGGAGCAGTGTATGGACAAGCACTTTGGAGTAGAAATAGGGACTTGTGCTCCAGTGCAGTAGGAGATCACTGTATTTCTGAAAGAATTATGCCCTCTAGTGTTGAAGAATTACATCCAACAATAAACAACAGACAAACAAGCAGCGCGCCCAAGTTTAGTATGCCGAGAAGTACAGCAAAACCCCTGTGAAAGCAAATTAATACACGACAGGCTGGAATCGGTGGGGTATGGAACGATAATTCTTTTGCTCCGTGAGTTCAATTTTATGAGTTAATGACAAGTCAAATGCTGGATGTTTACACGCATTTTCTTTCCAGTGGAAAGAGTATCTTAGATCATATGTAGGTCTTTATGATAAGAAATTACTTTTGAAAAATTGTTTTTCCTGACTGACGCTGATTTACTGCAACCTGTCTCCGGGGTTTTCAAATACTGCAGGTACTTATACAGTTGCTGATGGAAGCTACTGCATTGATCTCCACTGATCAAAAAGCTGTGAATGCCTCTGAGCGACTGAGGCACATTTTTTATTAGCCGGAGGAAAATAGTCAACAAGAGCTCCTATCTTAACCCCCACATGCTAACACAGAGACACGTTCACACATGTTTTGCAGTACTTAGTACAGAACCCATATATCCTTTTGTTGAAGCAGAAAAGCACAGACACATATTCATAAAGAATCTAACACAGAGGAAGAAGTTTGCTTTTCCTTCTAGTTTTAAATCATAAATGAACATTGCTAGTTCAACCACAGTCATACTAATGCTTCATTCACATGTAAAATAGTCAATATTAAAATCATTTGCTATAATTACTAGCATTGCTATCCAACTAGTATTCTGCTATCCTTTGACTAATAATATTAATAGATAACATAAACAGGTATTAAAAGGAATGATTAAATATAATTAGACAGAATGGCAAAACAAACCTAACAGTCGTAGAGTATAAATCAAACGTATTCCCATACAGAATATAAAATAATAATAATTATTATAATTTGGCTTCTGTGTGAAGGCATTCTACCACAACATGTTAAATCTGTAACACACAGTTGTAACTTCAAGACTTCAAATACATACTGCATTATTTCTCGGATCCAAAACTAATAAATTAAATTGTAGGTGCAAAATATAAAATATACACATGGGCGTTTTTCCATAATAAATTAGGTAAAATAAGAAATTTGCATCCGTCTCAAGCAGATCTGTCATTCATTCATCTTCTATACCCGCTTATTCCCCACTAGGGTCGCGGGGCGAGCTGAAGCCTATCCCAGCTGACTACGGGCTAAGGCGGGCACCCATCCTGGACAGCTCGCCAATCCATCGCAGGGCGCGCACACCATTCGCTCTCACACACAGATCTGTCTTCCCTTTTGAATGAATCTTTCATTTTGGCTCAACACAAGACATTTTGTAGATGGCAGCCCATTGTATTTAAATGCTGAGCGAAGCAAAGCAACAGCATCAGCTGTCCCTGCCGACCACTGACAGCACCTTATCTTTAGTGAACCATCTAATGCTGATGTAACCATCTCCACCAACAACCAAAACAGAGCCCTATCAGTGACAGAGATGATGAATTAGACTCACGTCATGATGAGAGTTTCCTCCCCCGGTTCTCCCAGGACTCCGTCCACAAACAGCGGGGTGGAGGTGAAGCTGTATTTACTCCACTGCCTTCCTTCATCGAAACTGAGCCTGCAGGACACCATAGGACGACACAGCAAGCACACAAAGTACATACAGTCTACTGACAAAAGCATCCTGATGTTATTCTGGGTCACACTTTATTTGAAGTGTTGTTCATAAAGGCTTTATAGAGCATGTATAATGCCTTCATAAATGAGACATAAAGTCATAAATTATAAGTGAATGTCATGCTTTGTAAAAGGTGAAATAACAAATCCTTATTCAACATGTGATGCCAACATCTGGCATCACATGCTGAAGAAGGGTGTGTTATTTCACCCTTTACAAAGCATGATGTTTGCTAATGTATGACTTATGAAGACATTATGTCTCATTATGAAGGCATTATACATGCTCTACAAAGCCTTTATGAGCAACACTTCAAATAAAGCGTGACTATATTCTGTTTTTGAACTTTTCTGAAATTTAATAATGATAACTGTATAGCCTACTCTACATAATAAAATGCAGCTTTATGGGCTTAAAACTTACAGATAAAATAAAAGGAAATATTTAAAAAAATAGTTGATATACGTAAGAATCAGAGACAAGCCAATATAAACAGAGTTGCTCTTTAAAATTTCTCGGTGCTGTTCTGCTGCTGAGTGTTTCATAGGAAAAATTGTGGCTCAGGGGGGAAATATGGCACAAAACAGCGATAAACAGAGACAGATTATTTTTAAAATGACTTATAAAACAGAATCATATCACTGAATCCAGAGGGTAACTGAAACAATTTAAGTACAATACACAGTCAAAAGTATGCGGACAGCCGGCATCCAATATCTGAGCCACAATTATGGGGATAGATATGGAATTGTTGCAATAACAGCCTATAACACATTCCTGCAGGATTTTCCGCCATTCAGCCACAAGAGTATTAATGAGGTCAAGCACTGATATCAGGCTTGAAGCCCAGGATCCAACTGATCGAAAAGGTGTATTCAGGACTCTGTGCCGGCTGGTAAAGTTCCTCCACACTGATATTTGTTTTGAAACAGGCAAGGGCCTTTCCCAAACTGTAGGGAAAGCACTGTATGATGGAACAGGCAACAGGCAAACTCAAATCTGCCCCTGGCTTTCTCTCCTCTCAGGTAATAGACTGAGCAGTTTGAGAAACGAATTGCCCGTCAGCCTTCTTGCCTGAATCCTGCGTAAAGGGACAGAGGTATACCAGCATTTCTTTGCTCTTGTAGAGCATAATTTAAAGAACAGGGGTCTTGCGGTCTTATTTTATAGTATTAAGATTTTCCTTCTCAAGAACTGAGGTGCGCAGCCCAAATGATAAGAAACAGTCCCAAACCAAGGGGTGTCCAGAATTTTTGGTAGGGTACTGTATATTAAAGTAATAAATGCAAAAATGCGGATAATTCATATATGTGGCCCGTTTCATTTCACTAATAATAATAATAATAATAATAATAGTAGCAATCATAATAATGTGGAACTGCATAAATATGTAATAGCTGTAATTACTATAACAGTGTGTCCTTACCAGAGGTGACGGATGGGCAGTGGTGTGTGTCTGATTGCCACGAGAGCACCACCTTGATCCAGATAAAGCACGCTGTATTCTTCATCAAAAATCTGAAAGACGAATGAAAAATGTGGAAACCCAAAGGCGAAGCGTGAGATTTAGTTTTCTGGGCTAGCTGAGTTCCTCCATCCACAGTTGAAGCAATAACCAATTTCTCCTCACAGTATTATTCGTCACCAGTTTGGATTTGCAACCAGAGCACAGGGCCCAACCACAAGGAAGATAATTAGAAAAAAAAAAAATTGGCTAAAAACAATTTTCTAAACATAAATCACTGCTATAAATGTATAAACATTTCATCCCCATCTAGCAAGCATTGCACTCATATACAATGTGAAGCACAAGAAAAGCTGTATTTTCAGATACGATACGCTGAATGTGCAGTCATCTTCCTGCTAATGAGCATTTTCAGAACTTCGCTGCACTGGTGATATTGCTCATCTCGTTCTTGAAGTCTCATAATATTTTTACAAAGATTTTTGAACAATATTTTTCAGCAAGATCATGCATTACAATCAGAATCAACTGTTGATAAGCATTAGGCATTTTAAACGCAAAACAAAAGCATTTAATATTCACAGGATCATTTTCTATGAGCGCAAATGCTTTTTTTGGGGGATCAATTAATATAAATGAGAAACACAAACTCTTTTTGACCCTTTTATCATGTTTCCATGCTTCAGCTCTGATGTGATTGAATTAATGCAAAACTGCAAAGCAAATAATTGCAATACATTTTTCAAAGATAAGAGGCAACAAGTCAATTTTTTTCAGTTCACTGTAATAGAGCTCAGTCTCGTTAGATCCTAAAAATAAATAAATAAAAATGATAATGCGCACTGATGATGCGTCAAGTCATGCCTCCCTACCGTCCTAACATACCTGAAATGCGGAACCGCTCAAACCTGTGGGTTAATTATTACATCTCACACATCAGACAAAAATTCACACCACATTCAGCATGGTCGAACTCTGCCACATCAATTTCCCATTAATTGCTTTCAATCTACCATTTTAATTAGATACAAGCCTCACAAATTAAAACTACACAACGTGAAATAAAGAAGAGCCCCCCACTGGCGTCATATGGAGCAATGAATCCAATTAGTTTGAAGATTTCATTCGATTAACCATAATAAACCACCACACAAAGAATTATGACTTTTAAAGATATCCATCTTGAAGTATATCTTAACAAGGCATAATTAACTCCCAATCCGTACGAGGCCTATCAGCCCACTCTTACCTGTCTCCAAGTATTGCCCGCATCTGAAGTTATGAACATGCTGACATTAGTGGTGGTCAGCTCTGAACCAATGCACCCTAGACAGAGGAGAGAACTTGTCTGAGCTTACAACCCCAATTAGAGTCATAGTACAGGCAGGTAAACAAGGTGACTGGGGGCACTAAGGAAACGCAGCTAAGATGCACCACTTAAAGGCTGCAGAATTTCTGTCAGTGTCAGAGCACCAGAGCCTCTCTGATTACAGGCTCAGCCATTTTGCTGTTGTTCCCCAAGCAAAGTATATACAGCAACTGACATACCCAGTAAATAGAATTGATAGTTTTAAAAGTCATTTCAACTTCATGATAAAATTCCCTTAAATTGTTTATTTAAATGCAGAAACATGCGGTATGCCGTGCTAAATTTGTACGCGCTTAAGTTGTAATACACTATTTAGGATGTACGTACTGTATTGAGTAAGTGTTTGTGTGCGTGTATGCGTGTGTGTGTGTGTGTGTGTGTGTCTGCGTATGCGTGCGTGCGTGTGCGCGTCTGCTGTGCATGTGCGCATTTGCTGACTGCAAGTAAACTCAATTCACCTTCAGCAGATTCATAAAAATAGGAGAAAAAAAAGAGTAAAACTATGTAGAATTCATCAACTAAAAAGTAATCATAGCGGTGTAAATTCAGACAGCATTCCAAACTGGCTGTGATGTAAATGTAACCCTTACAAAAGATAATACCTGTGCAACCTGTTCTGAAGAGATGAGTGCTGTTTGCGACTACAACTTTGTTCATAACAGAGCCACAGGGCCGAAAGGTTGCAGCATTTCTGAGGTTTTAATTGAATACACTGCGGTTCTCCAAGGTCTCGCCAGGTAATGCTGTGGCTCTCAAGGACCATGACTGGCCATCCTTAAAGTTGCTGTCTGATAAAAATGCTTTGACCCCAGCTTATACAAGATGTTCTCATGGTGCTAACAGCGGCCAAATAATGAAAAAAAAATCGCAAGACATCTAAATTATGAGAATATATTAAGAATTTATAAACTCAATTTGCAAATAAAGTAAAGAAGTTTTCTTTTAAACAGCAATGCTGTGCACTAATGGTTCTAAAATTAACAACTGATTGTTCCATCAACATTTTCAAAGCACTGAGCGATGTCCTGTCTACCACTGAAATAAACACATCCAGACAAAAGCAGGCCACAGGGCAGGTTATTAGGGAAAATGGCAAATAGCACTTAAGTGCAGAGGAAGCATCCTCTGTCCACTTAGCTTTCAAGTGTTTCTTTGAGTGGCTCTTATCAAATCTGGCTTGGCAGAGAGATTGCATGCCCTGCTCCAGACACACTTGCATGCAACTTGCCTGTGTTGGGAGAGGTAAAGCTGTGGTCGTGCACTTTTTTAGAAAAAAGCCAAAATCTGAGCAATCATATGTAAAGGCAGTGAACAAAAGCCTTTCCACAACAATCAAAAATCAGAATAATAATTTAAAGTTCTGGAAATTGAAATAATCAGAATGTGGCAGATGAAGACAGAAATAATTCCAGTAGCCATAGGTGCATTAAGAAAGGATCAGAGAAGTTCATCAATGAAATTTCAGGAAACATCAACCTCCAGGAAATTCAAAAGACAACGTTGTTGGGAACGGCACACATTCTACGAAAGGCCCCATCCATCAAGAGACAACAAGGACAAAGCAGCCCTCTATTGCCCGAGGTTGATGGTTTGGACCGGCCCTTGGAGAAGAAATACTGTCTCATGAACTGAACACTGTTGATAATAATAATAATAATAATAATGTTGATGCAAGAAACTGCTGGTACTGGATGCTCGTGCGTTCCCTATTTTCTCATACAGGACAAGCGAGGGAATTACTGACTGTTTTAGACTTGGTAATGCTGATAATTAATGCTTCAGGGAAACTGGATGACAAGCATTAATTCTACTGAGCCCTGATATTTGGCAGGAACCAATCTATCAATGGTCCAGTGACGCATGAAACCTGGACTCTTTCATATGAGTTTAAATAGATAATATGGACTCGTTAGATTAGTATTCTGGAAATTCTCTGATTTAACTTAAAAGCAGGGTTTTCTCTCATCTGCAAGCACAAATGTTTGAATCTTTTTATGAGGACTTGATGTTTGAAACATAAGAGATCCGAATGAAGTTTTCAATTAGGCCCAAAAAAAAGTATTTTAACTACACCTTGTATCTACTATGTAATAATTGAATTACAGCCATCTTTCGGTTTGTGATTTTCCAAGGTATTTTCAGTCTTTGTAATAACAAATTAAATTGAGTAGCTATGTGATCAGGTGCATTCCTCTTACAAAATCAACAGCTCCTCCTTTCAAAAATCAGCCTTTTGTTTTATCTACTGAACATAAATTAATTTGATAATTACCACAATATGATCAAAGTGAATGCAGAAGGCTCATTCCAGTAATAGAGCACAGTTAGCAGAGAGCCATTTTATAGCACGGCAGCCGGATGGGATGTCTGAATAATGCATACCTGAGGCTACAATGATTCCTGGCGCAGAATCCTTGCTGGCTATATTTCCGGATGTGTACGGGTTGTCTGATACATGAAGGTGCAAATGCAGGGAACAGTAGGGCTAAAAAATTAATGAAAAAACAAGGAGATACAGAACAGTCAGTTACTGCAGCATAATTATCCTGCCCGCAGTCCATATTATGCCAATCAAAGGCGCTGGTCATTGTGACGGTTCAGAGTAGCATAAATCCCAATTACAGACTCCATTAAGGACGCGCTCCTTATCGGTCGATCTGACCATTAATTCTGATTGGAATAACCTTTACTGGCACACTTCTCATTATAATCCAGAACTGCCTGGGCGTGTTAGGAGGAGTGTTAAGGCGAGTAATGATGCTTATGCGTTTCCAGGCAAATGCAGCGATGTTCGCAGAGGAAAAGAAATACCACACTGCCGATAATTAGGTTATCAAAGGACAATTACTGTGGTGGGAACTTCACTGGTTAGCGCTGGACTCTCCATGCAGTGGTAAGGCTTTTATTGCTTGTCAAAAGAGAATACACCAGACTTTATGGTTATGAATTTTCTTAGAAATCTATACACGCTGACAAATTTTTTGCTTCAAAAAAACATAGCTCCATAAAGTGCTTTACATCTGTGTCCAGGCACACTTTTTAGAAAAGAGGTAATTCAAATTAAATTTATTGAATTTAATTTTGTCGACGAAGAAAAAAGCAAAACCGCAAAACTTTAATTCAGAGCTCCGGTTAGATTAGGATTATATTCACATGCTGTTCTCAGCCTGGGAACAGTCACTTAGATTCTTGTCATGTTATATTGAAGGAAAAAAATATATATACAAGCTGTTTAAGTTCACACCAAATGTTTGTCTTCAGCCGAATGATCCCAGTGTCATTCAAACTTCCAAATGCCTTCACAGTGTAGAGCCGTTTTATTATATTAAAAAAAGTATTTTGTTTTAAAAGGAACAGTGATAAACATTAAAGTGCAAGCAGAGCACTGATGAGTTGCCAGTTCTTCACTGCTGCTGGTCCCCATAATCAGTGAATATAATCTTTTCATCAACAGCCACAATATTAACAGTGGGTTTCTTATTAGCATGCTGCCAAAAAAAAAACCCAAAAAAACAAATTTGTGCGCAAACCCTCCCACGAAGTTATCTGAGCTGATTGACTCATCTTATTGGATATGTAAAATGTAAAAATGTTGGACTGGTGCATTTTTGGCTGCATGGTGCTGCTGCTGGAGTTCTGTAAAGAAATGCTTCTTTGGATTAAATGTGATTAAAGATGCGAGAGAGACAAGATTACAAGCTCCATTTGAGCTCATTTAAAGTGCTTTTCATTCCATTTCCTTTTTACCAAACACAAGACAGTACATTTAGCATTGATCGTCGCCTTTTAAGCTATGAAGTACAACAGCATAATTTTTTTAAAAGCAAAAGTTTGTTGTGATAATTAAATAATTAAAATGAGACAGACATCAAGGCCAAATTTACTCTCAACTTTTTACTCCCCCTCTCAAACCACATTGTATTTTAACAAAATTATTAATTGTGTGTGAAAGCACTGCAACACACACACATTAAAAAAAATGTCCATTTAGGAACAATTCACACTATATGAATGTCAGACGGAGTCAAATGAAAGACCTTTTCACTTTGACGACTCAGTGATAAACAATGCTCTTTCCCAGATCATTAATGTCAGGATCATTCATATTCTGACAGGAACAGACTTGCTCACCAGTACACAATGAATGCTGTTGCCTCTCAGGTCAGTAGCAGGAGCCTGTAGCAGACGCCAGTCTCTCCCTTTGTTATAGGTTATATAGGTCTTCACTTGGTTATCAACCTTTTTGTTTGCCAGGAACATTCCTTTTATCCCTGCTACCTAGGAAAATGTAAGAAAGCTGAAAAATGAATCTGGTTTTGATGATTCAAACAGAATAATTGCAGCAGCAGGGTAAAGGCCATTGATTTTTTTCAAAAACAGCACGTGACATTGAGGACGATATTCAGTGTAATTCATATATTGCAATATTGGCCAGGTACTTTGGCGGTAGCACTGCCTATTTTGCTTTTAAAAGATGAATAGCAGCCATATCCAGGACTGGTGATTCTATGAATTAATAAGCCTAATTCATTCTAGACCTAAAAAGTATTAAAAAATTCATTGCATATCCCAATAATGTGACTGTTGAAACCTCAACCTGTATATATGCAAATGGTTCAAAATGAAATTGCATGTATTTCTTGCTTTTTAAATCTGAACATATTGTTAAAACAGGTGGAAAGCTGATGTCTATCTTGAGCTAATATCTTTGGTGGACAAAAGATAACTTGGGGAGCTGGCAAATGGAACTGGAGCAATGCGAGATGGTAATTTAAAAAAGAAAACATGCTTAAAAACTACGTAAAGTTTGCTTGAAGCAATGATGTCACTAGGATGCTGATTTCTATAGGGAAATATTTGGTTACACTTTACTTGAAGGTACTAACACTGTCATAACTGTGTCATGTAACAGTTATGACAGTGTCATATCACTCTTCTGACGAAGTTGTCAAAATCAAGACAACCCAAACAATGTCAACTTGTCATCTCAGAAACCGAATGACACTTAACGACAACGTTTATGACATTGATATAATGTTTATGACACGTTCATGACTGTGTCATGTCACTCTTATGAGGATACCTTCAAGTAAAGTGTTACCAAATATTTTTGTCGATTAAAGAAAATGGTGTGACCATCACTCAAATACATTGCACATCAGCTCAATTTACTCAGAGAGTATTACTGATGTGACTTCCATTGCTGGTCTGTTTCTTTTCATTTTTCAGATACCATTTACAAGAATAACTCAAGGGGGGAAAAAAATCCTCAGAGATAAACCTCAGGATACTTTCAGTCAGCAATCCATTTCCCATAGCATATGTTCAAAGAGGCCTCATTTTATGCCTCAAAATAAATAGTTTGAGAAGAGTTCCACTTCTCAAAGTTAATAGATTTTTTTTTCAATACCTGGATCCAAATTTAATTAAAATTAACCTCTGAGGAGAAATTTACTAACGTTAACTTCCTTTGTGTTCAATATGATCACAATACTTTCAAAAAATGGGTCAAAATCCATGAACATACTGTATGGCTCAGAACTACAAGTGTCTTCATCTATGATTCCGAATTGAAATAGTGTTGAAATTATTGCGATGGATTTTCTGAAAACAATCTTGAATAAATCACCTAAAGATATCACTTTTGGGTTGTAAGCAGGACACTGTATTATCCTTATAATGAGAAAGAACAAACTGTACTTCCAGAAAATGGCGAAAGAAAAAAAAAATCTCAGCGCTGACCCAAACAGAAGTATGGCTCCATTGAAAATGAAAATGAGCCAATTACACTTTCAATCCCATAAATTCATGATGTGCTTGACAATCCATGCATCTCAACATGACAGAATAACAAACAGTGAGAAACCTCAGCAGCCCTGTCATATGCAACAGTCAGAGAGTAAAAGGCATGTCATGTTTCCTTTCAACTGTGAACTTAGCCAGATGATTTCACTAACTGGGTCAACTACTTGGCAGAATACATGTGCTAATCATGGGTCAACTATCTGGCTGAATACTTGTGCTAATCATGGGTCAACTATCTGGCTGAATACTTGTGCTAATCATGGGTGAACAATCTGGCTAAATACTTGTGCTAATCATGGGTCAATTATCTGGGTAAATACTTAAATTCAACTGGTTGGAGCAGAACAATGGAGAGGAACAACACTTTCTGAGACTGGATTTTAAACCAAAAGTCAATAGCGACACTTTTAAACTGACTGAATTTAACAGTCAAATTAACGAATCGTTTCTTGGTTGTTTTAAGTGTAAGTGGAGTCCTGTGCACATTTAACTGTGATTTACTCTTAACATAAACTGAACTTTGTTTCAAACTTGTATAATTTCAATTTAAATAACTGGAAAAAAGGTGAAAGTTAATAAAAGTGCTGCTGTCCTCAGTTGCAGTACTCAATAGGGGTGTAATGACTCTGAATCAATGTTTTTTTAAAGCATAGTAACACCACCTGCTACTGTGGGGCGAACATCCGAGCTTTCCCTTTTCCTTTATTAACCCCCGTAATGTACTGAACAGAAATGCTCAAACATCAAAGGGCATAGGAAATGTTTCCGGAAAAAACTTGACTGACATCAGTATTTTTCGGCTAAAGGAGCCAAGCAAAGGAAAATAAAATTGTCATCCTTTTAACCAGTTAGGCAACTTTAAGAAACGTATACCTGTTCCCATTTACTTTGCCTGTTTAGCAATCAAATGGAAGATTTGTTCACTCTTTAAGTTGAATGAGTAGAGCTGTTTATTAAGACAACATGCTTGATTACTGCATTTTGAAATTTAAATGGGCATTTCACTGCATTGCTTGAACACAATGGCAATTGCACAGCATGTTTTCCACCTTGTGTATTTTTAGACGCTTAAACTCCAGGTCGATCTGATAACAAATCTGTTTTAAATTAACTTAGAATAATGTCCTAAAATGTTACAATGAGAGATGTAATTCAGAGGAACATTTTTCTAATTATTCAAATTGGCATTCTTTCAATCTAACACCGTAGCCCAGTTAGGTTTGTCTGCTTTTCACCATTACAGGCTACTGGCTAAATTTCTTGATTGTTATATAGCCCAAGTACACGGGAGCAGATTTAGGGAAGGGCGGAGCACCTGCAATTAGCAAAATCTAAACTCAGGCTTCTTCCCGATGGCATTTTAAATCCTTTTAAGCCGCTTCAGCTGTGTATGTTTCAAGAAATTACACGCCACTGCCTACACACCCCATGATGGCAAGTTGTCTCATCACACTGTAAAAAAAATCCTCATCACCATATCCTAACTCAGCATTTCATCTCTCATTGCAGTATTTTTAGGAGATCTATAATGATAAAATAAAAATAAAGAGATTTATTTTCAGATCGCCCTGGATTTCAAGAGTCTAAAATATACACAAGATGGAAAAAATTAAAGCGGATGAAACGTGAATGTGAGCTATAAATGATCGCACTCATACGAAATGGCCAAATACGCATTCTTGCAAATCCATGGCCATTTAACTTTCAGAAATTTGGCAATCAAACATGTTGTCTTAATAAACAGCTCTACTCATTCAGAAAAGTAAAAAAGCGAATCGCCTGTTTGATTGCTAATTGAGCAAAGTAAACAGGGACAACATTAGAGTAACCTAATTGCTTAAAAGGAGACAATTCTGTAGTCCTTTACTTGGTTCCGTGCAGCATGTCGCTGAAACAGTCATGTCTTTTTTTTTCAGGAAGCATTTCTCATGCCTTTTGATGTTTGGCTCTTTCGTTCAAGACTGTGTCAGGTTTAAGAAAGGAAATGGGAAAGCTCGGATGTTCGCCCCGTGGTGGTCCAATGCCGTAAAAAAACATCGATTCAGAATCGATTCAGAATCGCTACACCCCTGGTACCCAACCAACTGTAATTCTGCAAGGCCCTTCATCAACAAGCATGATGTAAAGCTGACAGTGCTACATACCTCATATAGATCGATCATAACATTTCCCTCCAGTCCCATGCTGCTCACAACGTTCTCCAGGGCCAGCGTGAAGAACACGCCACGCTGCTCCGATACGTATAGATTGTACGTATCGTTCTGATTCCACTCCTGTACGGCGGCCACCACTCGATTCTCATCAGTGCTGATAACATGCCAGTCCTACAAGAAAACGCTTTTGTGTATCAAGAGCTGCTGTCATTGTGAAAGTGTCTGCAAATACGGTAAATTACCCAGCACTAGCTCATCCAACATCTCAGTCCTAAATCATGGACATCAATGTAGAGTCAGCCACCTTTTGCAGTTATTCACTCCTCTGGGAAGACTTTCTACTGGATGTTTGGATCAATGCGGTTCGGATTTGCCTCCATTTCTGCCAGAAATGCATCGGTGATATCAGACAGTAATGTCAGCCAATTAAGCCAGGTTTACAAGTGATTCCACCGGTTTTTGTTAGGGTTGATGTGAGGGCTTTGTGCAAGCCAATTGAGTTTGTCAACCTCAATTTGTATAAACCAAGTATGCATGCCCCGTGGATGAGAGTATTACAGGGAGGAAACTGGATAGTGCCTTACCCAAATTTTTAAAAGTGCAGAGACATTTGCAATTCCATTTTATGCAACAGCATTAAGATTTTTCTTTAGGGGAGGTAATGGACTTAGCCCCATCCATGAAAAACAGGTTTTCAAACAGGCAAAAAATAGCGTATTGGTATTATTACGGTGGAAAGGTGGCACAATTGGTTGGCAGTGTTGTCTCGCAATAAGGGGGCTCCAGGTTCAAGTTTGGGTAGGATGTTCTCCCCATGTAAGTGTGGGTTTTCTCCGAATACTCTGGCTTCTCCCATGTTAAAAACATATGAACACCTCAACTAATGCACCTAATCAAAGCTCTGGTTTTTTGAACTGAAGTTGGTCCCTGAACACTACGGTGTGCCTGCCCACTGTTTCAAAAGTAACAAGGAGGATGGATCAAATGCAAAGGATGAATTACCACACTGGGTTCAATAAAGTATTCCTTATCTTAGTATTTCAATCTGAAATAATGACACCGTGGATGTTACTGGCTTCAAGTGCCTGCTTATAAAACTGTATTCTTTGCTTCTTCATTAAAAGAGTTTTAATACAGGTTCTTTGCATACAAGAAAAAAAAGAATATCTTTCATCTGAGAATTTATTTCCAATAAAAAAAGATCTTTCTCGCCAGTACTTTAAGATGCTGCTGAATTACAGTCTTATTTAATTTCCTCATGCAATGGAGAACTATGAATATCAATGGAGCCGTGAAAGACTTGCTCTTTGAGGACGAAGATTTCCCCGCAGGGCTCAATCACTCTCATAATCAAAAGCCGACCTTTTTTTCTCCAAAATATTGAGATTATCTGTTTCAGAGGAGGGTGAGTATTCTTATTACCTTTAAACTGTATGTGAGCCCAGCAAGAGGAGAATGACATATGGGGCTGATTTTCAAATTTCATCTACCCCAGGCTGTGCCTCACACATCTGAAGCACGCAATAGGAACCAGGGAGCATTCAGCTTGATTAAATGAAAGCATTTGCTTGCTGCTGGATTGAGAGTCGACAAGGATATTGCCACTCATAGCAAGGAAAAAGAAAAATGCCAAAACAAGCATGCATTCTCAGGCCTAATTCACAATGCAAGCATATAGACAGCAACCCACAGGGCAAATACAAATACAGTGATTTTTCTCTGTAGTGTATATCATAGCGACTGGTGTAAACAGAGGGCATGGCTAGCAATAGACAAACAGTGAGTACAAATGGGTTTTTACAGTAACAGTTACAACATAGCTCGAGTTCCGATGCAGATATTTTTTTCTAAGCTCTTGCACATAAGTTTTTATTAATATTATTATTATTATCATTATTATTATTCATTTTATTTTATTTTTTTCTGTTAACCCCCTCACTACTGTCACACTAACAACTATTGATGAGCAGTAATTACAAAAAATATTGCTCCTGGCGGTCTGCAGCTTCCATGACTAAACAAATAAAACCAGCAGGAAGCACTGCTAATATCAAGCATTACTGCTGTTCCTTCGGTAAATATATCGTTTAAAGGTTCTAGTAACTCTATTTTAGTGTTTTTTCTACATTGTCTTTGTTTATATTCAAATTAGACATTGTTTTGCTTTAACGTTCAACTGTTTTTGTCTTGCTCACAATCAATAATTTTCTTTTAAGTACATAAAAAATAATTTTTTTTTTCTCTATCCCTGCACATAAATATAATTGCCAATATTGCCACGCTACCAAAACTACACTTTGTTTTGTGTCACGCAGTACCTACACTGAAAAAAGTAAAACCTCCTCAAATGGTCACATCTAAAACTTCTAAATTGACTCAACATAATAATATAATATTGAGTAAATTATCTCGAGCCAATTTAAAAGTTTTAGATGTGACCACTCGCGGAAGTTTTACTTTTTTCCGGGTATAATGGATTTAGTATATTCATTGAGAGAAACTATGAAGGTCCAGTCGCAGTGCTTGTTATATTTATCCATCAATCATTGACATGTTTTGATCTGTTTTAAATTGCTGGGAGCAGGAATTGATGGCTTACAACAGAGGTGGGCAACGAGGGCCGTATCTGTCCCTGGTTTTCACACCAACTTCTGGCCTTTAATTAGTTGATAATCTAAATTAGCCAAACTATTTCTGAAATCTGACATTTCAGGTGCATTTCTTTAAATGATCATGAATGGCCAACAAAGACTGTTCTCATCTCCACACATAAAATATTTTTTCTTTGATCTAATCTTTGCACAGATCTATATTTGTGTATGCAATCAATTTACTCAATTAGTCAGGGTAACTGATCGAAATAAAAACCTGCATACACTCCGGCCCTCCAGGACCGGAAAAGCCCACCCCAGGCTTACAACCTTCAGTATCTGCCCCCTGTAGAAGGTAAGTATGCGCTTTAATTAAGTGTACCTTTCTTGTTGACACATTTCACATTGCATTAGACTTATCTCCCAAGAATGAGAAGTTACCTTGGGCAATGTGTACTTCGGAAGCTTCATAGGTGCAAATATGTCCCTTTTGTATGACACGTAGTAGACTGGTCGGCCACCCGTTGACACCTTGTCAGATTAAATGAAGAAAGCCAGCATGCATAAAAATGAGTACAAAACACGACTGTCATAGTTAATCGCTTAATTTAACTTATGTAAAAAAAAAAAAATCTAACTTCAAATCATGTTGCTCTGTGGAATCATCAACATTCGCCTCACTCAGCAATTACATACCTGAACAAACACATACTCATCTTGAACCACAAGGGAATTTGGATCAATGTATCCTGGGAATGGCTTTCCCTTATTTGACTCTGTGCAGTTCTGAAGTTTGCAGGTTACATACTGGGCTTCTGCAAGAAAATTTTAATGAATATTGCTAGCAAAAAGAGAGTAACATCTACTAAAGTCACTGTCAATACTAGCCATATTGACAGCAAATCACTTAAGACTACCAAGACCAGTTGGAATACTATAAAATAACTGAAGTGATTACATGTTACTTTTGTAATAAAAGTATTGAGATATTATAGAATGCAACTGAGGGGAATAAAAATAAAGTAAATCTCAAAAAAAGCTTCAAGATGTATCCATGTCATTAGCTGGTAACAGCTAGAAAAAAATGTTCAAACAGATTAAATTAATGTAGATATAACCAAAATACACTATTTTCTGTACAAGCCTTATTTCAAAATACACATTTATTACTTTCATCAGATCTTTAGTCGCAAATAAGGTAAGCATTATGCAATGATTTTAAATGGAAGATACTGAATATTCATCTAAGGAAGTTTTTTGGGGCATTTATGTCATTTAAAAAAAACAAAAAAAACAAATGAGTTTAGAGTGTTCACCAAGGGAACGAGAACCATGAACATCATTGCTTATTTTTTTCCCCTAAATTACATTGCTACATAGTGTACATTTTTAATCCCATTAACAATAAAAATCATGATATACCAACTTTTAGAATGCAAATAACTATGCTGTATAGCTGTTGGGTCATTTTTAGTTGTCCTGTTTCGAGTGTTAAAGTGGTACTTAAAACCTGTGTAAGTTAAATAACTATGAAATAATACATTCAATAGTTTTAAGTTCATTTCTTTTTGATACTTTGAAGCATTGGACATGCAGTAAATAAAACAAACATTTTGAAAATGTTTAATCCTAGTCAGCTAAAAACTTTTTTTGGTCAGGGAAACAAAGGGCTCACAAAAAGAGCAGGGCTAATTTAATGACTAGCACAAAGCAAGGAAACTTGTAAAATGCGCTTCCATCAAGTTCTAAACTGTGAAAAATTAGATTTTCATACACATTTGCGCAGTGCATATCCTCCCTGTTGGACATCCTGGAATATAAAAATAGCATAATGTGGATATTCACACAAATACTCTAAATCTAAACCAGGCTTATGCTGTTGGAGGCGACGGCTTGGGGTAAATCCCCGAGCGCCCCCAATCTTCCAATTTCCCAATTCCCGAATAGACCTTGAATAGACTTTCATTTGAACTTAATATCAGGTCAATCGGACAAATGGTCCTAAAGATATGGACAAAATGGTAATTTTCCATCACAAAGCGCCACCTGGTGGCAAAATATTGAACCATACAGGAATGATGTCATCATGTGACATGTTGTGAGGTCATGACCTTGCAGTTGCACATAGTGTCATGTCAATTGGACAAATGGTTCCAAACATATGGCAAAAATGGTGAATTTTATGTGACAAAGTTCCACCTTGTGTCAAAATTTTGCACCAAACAGGTATAAGGTCATCGGGGAACACATCCTCAGGTCATGACCTTTCATTTGCACTTGATTTGAGGTCAATCGGACAAATATTTCCAGAGATATGATAAAAACAGTGATTTTTCAGTTTTTTGCCCCTGGTGGCCAATCTAGATATTGTATATTGTCCAAAATCAAATCAGTTCTTCCCTTACTTTTATGCAAAACATGAAATTTTTAATTTAAATATTACTGAAGTTATCGTGTTAACACCTAGGGCGGCGCGGCGGCGGCGGTCGGACCAAAAACATAATATCCCCGAAATGCCATTCGGCGTTCAGGTTCGGGAATATAATTAATCTAACCTAATCTAAAGTAAATGAGACTCAGAAACACTATCATTAAACCTGAAACCATTAATATTTCCTGCCTTTCCAATCTGAACTCAGCTATGTTACGTTGTACTTGTAAAGGGTAGTGGATTCACAAAGGTCTATGAAATGGTGAATTCATAGTATCTTAGTGTCGGTAAAAGTCTAACAGCACCTGTATCCAAACAAAATAGCTCATATGCTGACTCCTCTCTTTCCTCAGCTGTAATGCTTATAAACTGGGCTGCAAATCTGGGCAATTTAAAGAATGAGGTATTATTGTCTGTGAAACAGCCACACACTTAACTGGCCTTCAAAGCATCTAGGTGCTTTCTTAAAATTGCTGATACAATAAACCAATTGGTTCACAAAATTATACAAATGGCATTAAACAGCTGCAAAATTACAGGCCTAAAAGTCGACATTGACGCGTGTAATTGAAGCACCTATTACTATAACCCCATAAGTCACACTTGACTTGACTTGACTTGTGGTGTTTTAGTAATCAGAGCTTCAATTTAAAACTGCATTTTTTTTCAAGAATGTAATTTAGACCATGTTTTCCGCAGAATGTTTTGCATCTCATTTTAAATGACAACAATTTCCCAAAATATGTACAGAGCACTGCCCCCTGGCTTTCCCTGATTAAATTTTGCAAAGTAAGAGGCAATTGAGTTTAAACAAAAAAGTAGATCACTTACGCTCCTCAGTAATGCTGGTTTCCAGGTGAATTAATCCAGGCTCTTTGTCTAATCCCATCTTTGACCTAAAGCAAAAAGATTTCCAAAATGTCAGTTCGGTATATGGGGCAAACCATCTTTACCTTTCAAGAGGTCTCCTGGTCTAAAATATGCAGCATCAAGGCCAAAACAACAAAACTGACAGCAGAACAACAATATGACTACTACACAAATACAATAAAAGAAACTAAAGTGAAAGTGAACCAGAAGTATGTATAGAGGCATGAGAATTTTATATGTAAAAAAAAAAAAAAAAATTATATATATATATATATATATATATATATATATATATATATATATTTAATGGTCTAAAATTGAACATTTAAAATAGGTTGATCAAGTTCAACCACTATTTTAACAGTACCTTTGTACCTTTGTATACCTTTGTTCAGTGCAAACATTTCATATACCAAAGAAACGGTTCTATATTTGGCTCAGAAAATATTTTTCAAATGTATGACATGAAAATTCGACTTGATCCCACTTTTCCATTCTCTTAAAAACATGACTGGTTGCTCGCAGAAACTGCTGAAATTCAGATTTGACATTTTCAGTATGCTGTCTGTGCTTAACAATTTGGTGAAGACATTTTCGATAGATAGAACCATAAAATAATCTATAATGCTCTTGACCCAAATCAGAGTCCAATAAATATTTGCACTACAATATAATCCTGAATATGATTATCACATCTTTTGATGGTCCCATGACACCAAAAATATTGCTTTTAAGCCATTCTACTGTACTTTTGCCATGTGAATTTGAGTCCGATACTGGTTTTACGTTATTCTATACGTGAAATGTGTAAAATGTAATTGAAAACCAGGCTTGGGAATGTCCCCTAAAAATTGCCCTGTGAAATTCCGTAATCCATGAGACGTCAACTCTAGAAGGACAATAATCTGAGCAGGGTCGCGGGAAGTGAGTCTTTTCTGCAGCACCTTGTACATTTGCCTAAATCTATAACTGAACGTTTGTATTTTTTACTCCCAAATTCTATACAAATCATGTTCAACACTACTAGCAACAGCAGTGAGAATGAGACAGAAAATTCTTTGCTTTCGGAAAAGAAAGATCCGAAATCTAAAAAGATCAGATTCATCAGCAGATTGTGGCATTCATGCTGGAATTTAGGCAGCTGAAAATAGTTGGCTGTATCATTATGAGCCCAAGGTGGACGCTGGTTTTGGAAACTTTATGCAGTGTCAGTATGATGCAAAATAAATAATTATAAAGTCATTTTTGGTGCTATCCAGTCCGCAAAAGTGGGGGCTTGTAAAACAATGGTGTCTAATGAACTGAAAATCGGTGAAGCACAGGGCATTCCTTCAAAATAATGACTGGTCTTGACCTGTTTTCAATCTTTTAATTAAGTTGACTTTACAGGAACTCCAAAAACATTCAGGCCCATCAGGTGCAGCCAGTTCTGCTCATTAAGATAAGACGAGCGCTCATAAGCCTTCATCTGTTTTCAATCATTTTCCTTGATGGACATGTTTTCCAATGATAAAAATAAGCCATCGGAAGTAAAATGAGTTAAATGGACCACTTCCTCCCTAAAGCAGTGTTGCAACAATTAAAAAGAAAATGTTTTATTTACTGTTCAAAAAAGATAAACTAAGGTGCTAACTGTTGTGTTTGCTTTAAGCACATATCCAAAATCTTAGCTTCATAATTGTCTAATTACAGCAAAAAAGTGAAATTTAACAAACAAAAGTTGCATATGAATAACATTGATAAAAATGGAATATCACGTCGAAATGATGCATTTTCTTCCCGCTAAATTACTGAAGAAAACTCAAATCTAATAACATTGAATGTTTTTGGAGTATATCTAATGTTAAAATAAACTAAGGATTGAAATCAGTTGAAGACCTACAGTTATTTTCAAAGGATGTTAAGCGCTTCACCGATTTTTATTTCACCATCTGTCACTGGTGTACAGGACTCGTATGACCACGGCTGTGCCTGTGCCGTAGCAAGCTGCAGCTTGCTTAGATTTACAACATTCCATTATTGACATTTGACATTGTTTATTTTTGCTTCCTGACATCTGATGGTGCATATTTTGACTCGCAAAGTTGCATCAACCATAGCGATTACATGTAGACTGCTATGCAAGCCAGCTGCGTCTTACTGCCCAGTAATGTAAAACAAACATGTACGTACAGCGTGGCTGTATATTCTACAAAAAAAAATAAAGAGAATCTGCTGTAAACCTAGATGCACTCTTTTTGCATCTGACTTTGCATCAGTAAACTTCCTTTCCTGAGATGACGTTTATGGTCACAAAACTCACATTCGCGGTAAGTGAACTTTTCAAGGGGGAGGGCTTACGAAGTTAAAAAAAAGTACACATAACTGGATAGAAATTCCTGTTTATTTGTCAAAGTAGTGATTTCACAAATAAAACATACAAAAATATCAATCACAAAACATATTTACAGGTAAAAATTAGCTAAATTACATTGATTACATATTTCTATTTGTATTGATATAAAACCTCTTTAAGAAGAATACATATATCACATAAAGACAAAAAAGTTATCCTTTTTTTTTTTTTTGGTTTATGCTGATGGATAGAGATGATGCAGAACCACATTAGGGACTACATTTCAAAACCAGAAATGGATAAATGACCAAAATTTGACATAGGCATGTGTGATCAAACAATAATGATTATTATCATAATGACAATAAAAAAGGCATTCGATAAAGGATTTGTTAAGTTTCTACAATTGACTCAGATGTTGAGCATTATCAAGCTGTCACATTGGCGAATCGAGGAAGTTCAGTAACGCAAAGAACTCCCTCCCCGACTTGAGAAGAGCCCATCATTTCATGGAAAAAAGCATCATAAATTTTTTCCTGGCGGCACTGCCAAGTCCCGGGGCGATATGACCAGCAAGCAAAAGGCATTTAAACTTTGCACAATCATATTTCTGGATCATCTGTCCAAAACTGTCTGTTCACACTTGAGCTGCCATGCAAAACAGCTCTTACTGACGTCACATAAGACGACGGAAACGAATCACCTGCATGCGCAGCGAGTCCTCTTAGAGCCCATGCGAAACCTTTTTTAACTACCCATAAGTTAATTTAACAATAGAAACAACAGTACGGCAAGTATTTGGGGATAAATAAACCATGCAAAAATACTGATCTCATTTTACAAGGCACCCCGTTTCCGTCATACTATGAGACATCAGTGACAGCCATTTTGAATACTAGCTCAAGTATATTATCAAGTACTAGACGGCTAATTTCATTATTTCGTCCGCCAAGGACGTAATAAAATCGCCTCGAATTTTTTGTCTGTCTGTCTGTGTGTCTGTCTGGCTGTGAACAGGATAACATAAAAAGTGATGAATCGATTTCCATCAAAATTCACATATATGAAGACCCCATTAAATTTTGGTGTTGATCCGAATCCGGATCACGATTCGGCGGACCTCAGAAATCTCTGATTGCTCTTGTTTACTTGTAAAATTGGATTTACCAGCTAAATGAAGTCAGTGAAAGGAGACGTGTGGTGACAGACAGATCTAACAATGGTTTTGTCCAGATACTAGGAGGATCCATGGCATTTTGAAAGCACGAGACGGGAACTTGGAAATCCTCTAAATGGGCTCTATGGGATAAACCACTGCCTGAGCTACTCACAGTAAATACCCAAATTAAGAACATTGGCAAAGGCACGCATGGTCTAGTGGCTAGCTAAGATACTCGGCATTGAAAAAAAATGACATTCTATGCCTCTTAGTTTTAACAATCACATCTTCATATTCTATGCTATCACAGGTGGTGAATGTAATTAGATGGATCAATTATGCAGAAAAGTTTGCCAGAAGAGTTTGACTTGCACAAATTTACAAAAATCAACTTACTGTATGGTAGTCGAATCCGTAGTGCTTTGCAAGTGACAGTAAAGATCCGCAATCCTACGTAGCAGTGGATCTGTGGTCACATGATAATAAGGAGCACTACATATTCCACTATGAAGGACTATTTTCAGAACATGCAAGAAAACTTGTCTATGATGGTGAATATAATCTTGAGGTGAATCTGTTTTTTTTTTTTCCCTTTAAATACTGTTGATATTCTGATATATTGGCAGCAAATAACTGTGTGCTGAGTATTCTAATGTAAATATACATCATGTTGCGTGCTTGACTTTTTTTTCCGACAGGCTAGAAAACTTCTTGCACACCCAGTTCCATCCACAAGTATATGTAAGACCACAAATTGGATGATATCTTTCACAGCCTCATGCAGCACTCCATAAAAGCTGATCAGCTGATCAGATCACAAAATTTCTGCAGTAATAGTGCAGATTCACTATGGAGTAAGGTAATGCACACAAGTTAATTTAACGCCTCATTTAAACTTGCTGCTTAAATTTTGTGTTCTTGCGAAAACTTGCTGCAAAATAATTGATCAGCTTTAATTGCAACATTTGAAAACCCAGTTTACCTGTTTTAGGCCAGTCATAATATTACTCCCTATTTCAGAAGGACCCCTGTCCATTTTCTACAGTCACATTTTTTTTCTTGGCCCAAAATTGTTTTCACGTGCCAAGTTTTAAAATTTTTTTTTTTAGGCAATGTAAAACAATGTGAAAAAATATGATTTGCATCCAACTTATTAGTTACAGCAAAAAAAAAAAAAAAAGCGTGCACCAAGCAGTTAATGTGCATGTATCGATTCAGATTTGTTTACCATGCACAAGATTTGAGTAAAATTCATGCAGTGGACAAACACCAAAACCTACACTACACAGTTCTATACAGCGAATGCGATATACATCATCATTGTGATTAAAAAAATATACTACTATATTGTGATATAAGATTTTTGCCATAAAATAGTCTAGGCTTCACCAATTTTCCATTCACCAGCCACCAATGATCTATCTAGTCGTAACGTAGACACAGTGTTCTATATGGAATCTGAATTCAGTTCCTTGTTTATATCAATGCATCAGTTAAGCCTTAAGTTTGGACACACATACTCATTGCCAGCATTTATTTACTATAACTTTAAACACATTTTCGAGACTCTGGGTTTGTTTACTACCTACCTGACACAATAAGCCAATCCCATTATCAAGGGTATACATAGTGCTTCCCTCAGAAGAAAAGAGCCTTCTGAACCCTTGACTTGTCTGACAGAAGGATTTGAGAGGTGAAAAAATTATTTTACATCTAAGGGAGACATTCCTGCTCACACCGAGCCAATCAGCATGAGAAAGGAGAATGAATTAAATATGCATGAGCCCCTGCCTTTATAGTGCCTGCTATACTTTGCACTCTTCCAAGGGAAGGGCAGTTAACCGTGGTAAAATTCAAGCCTTGCCCCCCACGATGAGGCTTGCAGTAGGTCCGAAATGGCCCTCTCTACTTTGCATGAAAATAAAGATTTTTTTCAGCATTCATGCATCTTCTCAAGAAAAAAAAAAAAAAACGCAAAAACATGAAACACTGAATATGTAAACACCTGGAATCGCAGGTATTTTTCACAAGACAGTGTTAAATATGAGCTGCACATATCTCTCGTATTGATAATATTTAATCAACGTATTCATGCATTAAGCTCTCCTAACAAAAGACCGTGTCGATCCCCAATCTGTCAGTCACCTATATTTCTTCCATGGAACTTCGACATGTTATCTTATTAGCAGAGTAAAATATGCCTTGGTAAAGATGATCTGGATGATTATAACAGATGCTCGGGTTCAAATCTCTGTTTTCCACTCCACCTGCTCTCCTCTTGTAATGTCAAGCAAGTGGAAAAGAGAAACAAGACAAGAGGTGGAGCTGCTGCATAAACTGAAGTAATACTGAGATGCACTCCAGTAATTCAGGAAAATTTGACTCAACCTGGGTTCCACTTCAGCATTCGGTGCTGCAACCAAACAGCATCCCTCACTGTCAACATTTTCAAACATTCAAAAGATCTCTCACTCTCACTTTCACTCCGCAATTTTAAGCATTCCTAAACGTGTTCATATCAAACCATTATCTAAACGGTTTCCTCATTATCAGGGTTGCGGGGGAGCTGGCGAATGATGGGCGAAAGGCAAGAACACACTCTGGACAGCTCGCCAATCCTTCACAGGGCTCACACAACACCCACGCACACACTTATACCTGTGGGCAATTAGGAATCTCCAATAAACCAGGTTTGCATGCCTTTCGAATGTTGGAGACAATCAGATTACATTGAGACAGCCCACACAAACGCAGAGAGACCATGCAAACTCCACACAGAGAAGCCTTAGGCCGGATTCGACCCCACAACCCTCTTGCTGTGAGGCAACAGAGCTATCTGCAGCACAGACTATTTGGGGACTTTTTTTTCTTTATGCATATCCTATTGAGTGTGCAGGGTCATTGTGTATGAGAAAGGCAGCTAGAAAAACCTCTAAGCCATCAAACTGGTTGGAGACTCGAGCACCTATCAAATGAATGCCGTAGTGGACAAAAACAAAACAATTTATGTACAATAACTATGAGATTTGATACTGTACTGATATCACTTTGACAAAATAGGTCTTAGGGCAAAAACAAAAATGCATTAATGTATTATAATTCTGTAGTACCTTTAGAGATGGCAGGCATGTTAATTTTAGATGACTGCACAGAAATGACTCAGGAATTCATAAACATATAAGGCTGAGCTTTCAAGCCTTCAATTAGGGCACCTGCTTTTAATCCAAAATGAGATCTTTAATCACAAATTTCAGTGTTCTCCGCTCACTGGAATCATCTCACAAGGATGTACAGTACCTCATCTTTTTTCTATATATTGGCAAACTCACATTTTTCTTTAAAGGCATTAAAAAGTATTTTTTTCTTTGTTTTTTGCTAATTAAATAACCAAAAAACAACAAAGGAAATACCTTTTTCTTCCATCGTCCTTAGTTAACTGTCCTCAGTTAACTAGACTGTCCCATTCTATGCCCGTGAATGTGCAATCTGCATGCATTATGACAAGCCAGCTCTGCTTCTAATCTCCTGCGTCAGCAACTGTCAGCACTATCCCCCTCCGTTCTTTACTGGCTGCCGGTTCTCCAATGGCCAACATGTCCTCAGGCCCAATGGCTGAATTGCCAGCTGGAGTCATCCATCTTCCCTTACGGTGGCTGTCCCCCAGTTCACCCATCTCATGCCACTCTATGCCCCGCTCGCCCAGTCAGGTTCGTGGCCCGGCTGTCTGGTGTCCGAGTCACCATATTTGGGGGAGTTGGCACCTATTCGTATGACCAGGTGCAAGAACTTCCTGCAGTCTAGGCTGGAGGGACCTTCAACCACAGCTCTCATTATCTCCAACCACATTCACCCCAACCCCCTCATGGTGACTCCTCTCACTGAAGCGACTCTTCCATATTTATGCATCCGAGGGTACATGGACACAAATGCTTTCACTACTGCTTTGTCGTTTGTATTTTTGTGTCCAGAAATGCAGCCTCTGATATATTGTTCTCTTTATTGTTGAGAAGTGATGGCTTCACTCGGCCTTATTTTCATGCTGCCAAGTGGATATTGAAGACTTGCTGTGCACAACTGTTGCGATAGTACATGCTCTTCTTTATGTTAATCTACTGGCAGCAATCAAAGAAGTAGATTTTTTTTTTTCCCCTTGGCAGTGTCTTTTTTATCACACATTTATTTTAGTGGTATAATGGGCTGAAGATATTATAGCATTTCTTATTGTTCTGCTCATAAAAGCAAATGTTGAACCCTCCACTCCCAGCTTACAATTCAGGCCTTGGTAGCAATTTTTTACACCCGTAGATTCCCTCAAATCCGGGTTCAGCAGCCACAATTTCTCTGATTAATTGAGGAACATTGATTTGCGAACCTTAAATCTCCTCGGGGCTGCTAGCATTTGGAAAGCCGAACATTCTTACCAGCAATAATCTCTGAAAATGCAAACAGCTCTTGATGGGACTGCTAATGATAGACCAAAGAGCCCTGCCTCTGGCGAAAACATTTAGGGGCTGATAAATCAGGATTTGCTTGCTTATCAGGGAAATCAAATTATCTTTCAGAGAAGTTACGTCAGTAACACAATGTCCATATTTTACTTGGTTTCTTAGTTTCCATCTATCAAAGATGACCATCTTTCTTCAAAGACTACAACACACTGAAAGAAAGTTTGAGAACGAAAGCGAGCAGAATATATGAATTACATGAATGCACTGACCTTGTGTCATATCATTAATATACATGTTTTTAAATAGACATGTCTTTATAATGAGACATTCTTCTTGATGCTTACATTCACACTAATGTTCTTAAAGTCCCACAGTTTGCAGATCGATAAACAATAGGCTTAGGCACTCAGCATTTCAGCCAAGCCGGCATGTAGACAGATCATATGCCATGCAAAATGTCCACAGACTTTGCTTTAAGTGATTTTAAACAGGCTCATATTCAGTTTTCGCAAAGATAGTATGTAGGGAATTTCAGTTAGGCAACTTGGCTAAATGGATTCTCACTGTAATCTATATGTACATTTGCTTTAAAAATGCAAAAAAAAAAAATAATAATATGTATGAAGAAATATGCTGCTTCATCAATTTACGTGATACAGTGAATACAGCACTAATGGCCAGTCTAATTTGAAAGCCGCTGATCGCTAAGAAAGAAAGAATTTAGCTAAAAAACATATGCCCCCAAGTAGTAATAGTGAATAAGAATAATAAAATATATTAATTATTATTATCAATTTCATGCTTTGTGAAGGGTAAAATAACACATCCTTATTCAACATGTGATGCCAGATGTGACAATGACAATGTCACTTTGCTGACAATTTCACCCTTTATCGCAATTAGCCACTAGATAAATTATATCAAATCTGGCATCACATGCTGAAGAAGGATGTGTTATTTCACCCTTTACAAAGCATGACATTTGCTTATGTATGATTTAAGAAGGTATTATGTCTCATTTATGAAGGCATTATACATGCACTGTAAAGCCTTTATGAGCAACACTTCAAATAAAGTGTGACCCAAAATGCAGACGTGGCCAAACATTATCCTGATCAAAACCTAACAACCACTCCAAGAGTAAACGCAAGCAACCCGTAATGGGGGCGGGGGGTGGGGGGTGTACCCTATCATATCCGTATCATATCTGTTTTTATGTTACAGGAAAAAATCTGTTGAGGGGGTAATAACCCCCCCCCCGGTTAGACAAGGGTCAAAAGATGCCTTACAGTACACGGTGGTAAGTGTTCTTTAATGTCATCTTTAAGACTGGCTTCCAGTAAACACAGCAGCTGGAAACAGTAATTAAGTTTTAATGCAGTATGATTTTCATCTGTGACAGTTGTTATTATTGTTTACTCTTTACTTACCAGTAGAAGCGGTTGGGAGCCACCCTCTCATGCACAAGCTGCCATCTTCTTCCAAATTCCACAGAACTATAGAGCTTAAAGACATCAATTCACTAAATTACCATCAAATCGACAGTGAATTACCACTGTAGTTTGACAGGGACAGAACATAAAATGAAATGACACATTCAATAACAAGAATCATCATGGAATAGAAGAAGCCAATAAACCGGGATGCATTTATGATTGCCTGCAAAGTGAATATATTTTAAGTACGATATTATGCTTATAAACAAGTTAGTTTGCATTTTCAAAAGACTCTTCACTGTGTTACAAACAGCATTTTGTGCAAAAAAAGAACGGCAGTATTTGTTACTGATTTAAATTTGTTGTAATATATTCCTGTGCTTTTCCAAAGGTTCACTGGCAGTGTGAAGTACAAAACATTTGTTGGCAAGAGAGGTGGACAAATGTGAAGCACACAAGATTGGCCGTAGTGCAAACAACCATTTGAGCTTCTGACAATTTAAACGATGGAAGCATATCAAGCAATAAACTGGATGCAGTGTTCAGCCATTCATCGCCAAGTTAAACATTCCATCATCCCAAAAGCTTACAAAATGTTTTTCTTTTTGACTCGCAGAATTCCCTTAAAACTAAATTTTACATCAGTAAAACACCTGTGTTTCACATTTGAAGGATTTTCTCCATCTAGAGCAGAGGTGGGCAGCGAGGGCCGTATCTGTCCCTGGTTTTCACACCAACGTCTGTCCTTTAATTAGTTGATTGTCTCAATTAGCCAAACCATTTATGAAATCTGACATTTCATGTGCATTTCTTTAAATTATCATGAAACTACAAAGACTAGTCTATTCTCCCTTCATAAAACATTTTCCTTTGATCGTATCATTGCGAAAATCTATATTTCTGCATGCAATCAATTAACTCAGTTAGTCAGGGTAATTGATAGGAATAAAAACCTGCATACACACCGGCCCTCCAGGACCGTGATTGCCCACCCCTGATCTAGAGTCATCTTGATATTGCACATGACACTACTAATAACATGCACAAGAAGCATAGTCAGTTTTCTAGTGGACAAGTTTTTACATTGTACGTATAGTATTCGGTATCTCTCAAACCCTGAGGCACTGCCACAAAAATGTTGTGGCCATATGTTCTGAGGTGAACACCATTCGCCATAATAACCTGGACTTAAATATTTGGACTTAAATATGCCAATATTTGAGCCTATGATTAGATTATCACTGTAGTGGTGAATATGTTTCAGCTGGCAATAATTCTGTAAATCCTGACTGATTCAGTGCGTAACTTCCCATTTCTTCGACAACCTTGCCAGGGGATGCATCTCATAGTCAATCAAAAGATGTTACTGCTTTCAAGAGGGCCACATTATTGGCCAGAATCACGTAAAGAAAACAGCTGAGGCGATTGCTGAAATCTCTCAAATTGGGTCATGAACAGTCCAAAAACCTGGAAAGATAGTAGTGAACAATCAACTTCAAGGAAGAAATGGAGTGGAGAAAAATCATGACTGATCCTGGTCGAAGATGCTTGGTGTCACATGATAAAAAAACATTTGAAAAAATACATTAGAACAGATTGCTACATTTAATTATGAATGTAAGAGCGTTTCCACACTCATAATGCAACAAGAACTTGGAGGATTGAGACTAAACAGCTGCAAGGCCACAAGGAAGCCACTTTTTTTGTGAGGCTTATTGGGGGGGCGGGGGCATGAGCATGAAGAATGGACTGAGTGGCAACACTCAGTTGTGACTTTATTAGGCATAACTTCTGAATACATTTTTTAACAATATTTTTTTTTTGTTTGACAGTGTGCAGGAAATATCTCTTAGAGATTCTAGTCATGTTAACATGATAGCATCGCACAGTTGCACATTCCCACAGGAAATCTATTCCACCACATCCAAAAATGTACTCTGTTGTACTCTGTTAGATATGGTGATTGTGGAGGGCATTGGAGTACAGCAAACTCATTGCCACATTCGGGGAGGCAGGTTAAGACAATACATTTTTTCTACAACAGCATGTCATTCTGCTGGAAGTAGAAATAGGAGGCTGTGGAAGACACTTGGTCATATAAAGAGCTCAGGTCAGCTGTGGTAGTTACACGCAGTTGGAGAGAGATAAGCATGTAAAGAATTACATAGCCCAAGCATGAATTGTCCCATCTCCAGACTGGCATGATAGATCTCAAGTCCCCCTTTCCCCAGATAACCAGAGCCCTTTCAGAGGTTTGCCAAGGGTTGCGCATAGGTGTACTACACCTGTAATCTGCAGACAGAGGAAGACAAGCGTAAACCCATGGCCCTCGGCTGGTACTTAATAATATAGCAATGGCCCAAGGACATAGCAGTTGTGGCCACATGATTGATTGATACATTTTTTTCATAAACATGCACGAGTACAGGTTGTAACAAGCATGATAATGAGTAGTTGCATGTGACTGGATAATACAAGTTCCCTAAAATCAATGTGTTGACGTGTATTTGTATGCGAACCGATGATATATAACGATCCGGTGTTGTGAAGATGACATGACAGAGGGAAAGGAAAATGGTACACAACTCGCAAGGTGTTACTTATGGTTATCGAGTGCTTCCATAAAGCTACTGTCAAGCTGCCCCCAAATTCAAGTCAGTCACCTTTATGTACGGTTTATCTACCACACATCCTCTCCTCTTGCCTTTCAGATGATCCAAATCGCCAGAGCAGGAGCGATCTTTGAATCCAGACACAACCCACCTAAGCCATGGATCATCATAAGGTATACATAATAAACTATCCACTGATAGTATTTACATAATTTCAGAGCAGCTACTCCATGAGTTCATGTCTCTGGAGAAGCAGCTATATCCCTGGACTGCAAAAGATAGGATTTAATGGCAGACTCAAAAAAAATCAAATTTACTGAAAGCATGAGTACTCGGGATATGTGCTCACATACACAATGTTTTATGAGGCAATGAATCTAGTCCCACATACAGCAGACACAAGTTCATATTCTGAAATGAATGGAGTATTTACCAATAGCTTTGTGGAAACAAAGGTGGTTCAGAGGCTTGTAGGCCTCAGGCTTGCTCTTTGGGGGTCAAAGGTTACAGAGCCTGACCGTAAAATGGACGACAATTTATGCACTGTGTTATGTTATGGCCCCAATTTGTTATTACATTTACAACAGCAAGGGATGACAGACACAATTTTAAAACTCAAACACATTTAATTAAACAAAGGCAACTAACTACTAACTAATCTACTGACCAAGATTGATTAACAAGAAAAAATATTTACAGTCCTTGTTACGGTTCCTTGGTGATGTCCTGGATGAGGAAAATGCTTTAACACAGGCAAAAATCCACTAAAAGCTTCACAGATCTTAAACAGAATGACAGGTCTGGTCACATATATCCTTCTCCTTGCAGTTTCTCCTACCCCTTTTACTCTCAGTTTTGCTCCTTATATACTCTTTTGCAGACCCCACCCACATTTAGACCTTTTTTTATTTTCTGGGACTTGCCCCAGACATGCCCAGAACATGTCCAAACATAGCTCCAGTCTGGGCTTAACAAAAAAAAGGTAAATGCTGCCATCTAGTGGCCTCTATTCACATTACAACTGACAGTGACTAGAAAATTTGCATGTAGTTCCATGATGTTCAAATTTATTTTTATCATTAAAACACAACTGCATCTTATTAAACCCCACCCCCCACCCAGTGGAAGAGAAGCGGCCGAATACCTGGCCAAAAAAAGTGCGATGAAGCGTAAAGTATGATGGTTGAAGATGAATGTGGCTACAGTGAGGAACTAGGCGGAGTGTTACATAAAATTTAGCGAGTCTAACCTTGAAACAGTGGCATGCCATTGGAGGCGGGAAAGGCCTGCTGTCACCTCATCTCTTAATGCTGGTTACTCTGTACCTGTTAGTTTTTCTTTGCCTGATTCCCAAGCAAACATTGATTCGCTCAGTTGCCAAGACTAACTGATAGAATGGCAGGCCAATTTATTTTTGATAGCATTACTGCTAATTACATCAGAAAGTTATGAGGCATAGTTCTAGCCATATTACTGGTGACATTAAATGTCAATATGCCTTCCAAAGATTCTGAACGCATGTAGCTCAAAAATGGCACAGATCTGGTATATTAAATAAATCAGCGTATTTTATGGAGAAAAAAGAATACGGTTGAAAGAAAAACAACACTTTTTCTGAATTTACCGGCTGTCGTGTCCAAGAGTTAATTGTACTCCTTTTAAATTTGAAGACATTTTGAAAACATCTTGAGATAAATTACACTGCTGAAAAAAAAATCTAAATTAAGAGTCATTGTGTTTTGTAAGGTGAGATTATTCCAGGCTTTTCATAACTCCAACAACAGGCAACTGCCTTTGAATAATGTTAGCATTTTCATATTCAGTGAGCCCACGTGAACAAAAAAAAAAAAAAAACAAAAAAAAACACTGCTACGACTCTGCCCTTCAGGCTATTATATTGCAATCTTCTGGTATTAGCCATTAGGAAGAAAATTATTAGACAGCTCTGAGATATGCAATGGTGGTGCAGGAGTTGGAGTCGGTGGGGGGCCCAACATGGGGAATTTTGTCCTCCTGTATAAAATTTCTAATGGCTGGGCAGGTGGACCTATGCTGAATGTGTAATTGTGATGAGAATTTATGCATTTATGAAAGGCAAGGGTGTCAAGTGACTGCGAAAGAAATGCGAGAAAGAGAATATCACCTTTTATAATGTTAGAGGAGGTCATTTTCATATCAGTATTCACAATGACTTTGTTGTGTGCGAATCTGTAAAAAAATCCAAAGTGACAGCTTATTACTTGAAAGGGCGAGTTGTTACAAGCGCATACACTCTACTTAACTTCAAATACATACTGAAAATAATATTCATGCAAAATGAGCCAGAAAAATATATTCTTCAATTTGATGTGGCATCAATGTCGCTGCAATATGCTGCAACCAAGATATTCAAGATATGTATGATTGAAAAAATGAGATAATTAAAAGTGTGGGTTTGTGTGTGTGCGTGTGTGTGCGCGCGCGCGTGTGTGTGTGTGTGTGTGTGTGTGTGTGCGCGTGTGCGTGCAAGCAAGCACACCTGTGCTTAAATACCTTTAAACACTTACTTCTGACATTTAAAAAATGTACCATTGATTGGAATGAGATTTTATGTATAAAGCTACCAGGGCTGATTGGACCGAGGCTGCATCCATCATCCCATGGCTTAGCAAAAACTAAAGCTCAGTGGCTCTTATATTCCAGTCACCGCTGTTGAGCAGAACAGAAGGATGCTGAGGACTGACATAGTTGTGTAATGTGGAAAGATGTTGTGTAATTTGTTAAGCCCAGTCTGGAGCTAGGTTTGGGCATGTCCTGGGCATGTCTGAGAGGGGAAAGTCCCAGAGAGTTAAAAAAAAAAAGTCTAAAAGGTGGGAGGGGGCTGCAAAAGAGTATATAAAGAGAGAAATTGAGAGGGTAAAGTAGTAGGAGAAATTGCAAGGAGAAGGATACATTTGACCAGACCTGTCACTCTGTTCAAGACCTGTGAAGTTTTTTTTAGTGGATTTTTGCCTGTGTTGGAGCATTTTCCTCACCCGGAACATCACCAAGCCATCCCATCTCAAGGGACTGTAAATATTCTTTTTTTTTCTTGTATATATCAATCTTGGTCAGTAGAGTAGATTGTAGGGTAGTATTAGTCTTTGTTTCATTAAATCTGGTTAAGTTTTAAAATTTTGTCTGTCATCCCTTGCTGTCGTGAATGTCATAACAAATTGGGGCCATAACAGTTGCCACTGTGTAAGAGACCGTATCTTAGGATAAAGGAGTAGTTTCCTGATCATAGCGACTGAATAGCCACGTACAATACAATTTTTCAGCCAACCAATTTGTTATTTAAGCACATATACATTATGGTAACCCTCTGTTTCACAGAAAAAAAATTAAAACTCATTGGAAACATTGAACTTAATCTGATTGTTCACAATGTATACAACTCTCTCTTGATAAAACTTGTGGACATTACAGGAACGACCTATGTAGTTGATGCTGAAGGGCAAAGACTTTAACATGATCAGAAAAAAGGTTACACACATTTACTGATTACTAACTAAGCTGCACCAGAGCCAGATGCAGTTGATTTATATGTTTATTCAATTATTTTTGGCAGATTTATAATTACATGGGCAGCTCATTTCAGTCTGTTATCCTGGGATAAATTTCTCATTTTTAACATGAGCAGCCATGCGTTATCTGTAAACAGTCATTTATTAGACCATTAATTGAATGGCTATACTGATAAACTCTATTGTTTCCATTGTTGTTTTTCCCGAAGGTCAATGTCATGGGCTTAAGCAAGTAAATTAGTGGAGTGCTAGGAGATCACTGCAATCTTTGTATTAATATGCAGAAAATACAACCACGAATCCAAAAAATTTGGAATGACACCGAGAGCGGATATGAAAAAGGAAAATGAATGGCTTGAGTTATCCCATCTTACTCTTAATGTTAAAAAAACAGTATCCATGTGCTTCTCTGAGCGTAATAGGCCTGCACATGATGTATTTGAGGTTAGGATTAAGAGGGAAATCATTGATGACGTCAATGAAGTCAAGTACCTTGGTATCATCTTGGACAAGAACTTAAAGTTTGATAGTCAGGTTGAGTACAACTGCAATAAGGTTAGACCAAATCTTAACTACTTTCCTTTTATTAGAGGGAACCTGTCAAAACTGCAAAATTGTACATGCATGCAATGATTCTTTCTCATCTGTCATATTGCATCACATCATGGTCTCAAGCCTCTTCAACCACATTAAAACCTATAATCTCAATATACAAGCAGGCAATAAAACTCATGGACCGGAAACCAACGAGATGGCGTCACTGCTGCATTTTAAGAAAACACAACCCTCTCACCTTTGAGAATGTAATGAATATCAGTACTCTAAAACTGTTTTTTAAATGTCTAAATATTCAAGTGTCACTAATGTTCTCTGAATTGGCCATCAGGCGTCAGAGCTCTCTCAGAGCGGCCACACGAGCCTCCACCAGTGGTGACTGTCTTGTCCCAAGATACAAGACTTCATTCTGTCAGTCTGCTCTCTCTGTAAAGGGGGCTAAACAATGGAATCTCCACCCACTAATCTAAAATTAAAGACCAACAGTAATGCTTTTAACAAAGGACTCAAACAATGTCTAAAATCAAAACGACAGAGCTCACATGAATAGTTTTAACTGGTTGATTGCTTGAAAATGTTCTCCTTGCTTTTGCCTTTACTTTGTAGTTTATGTATGTATTTAATCTGGAAAACTGCCTCTCTTTACTGTTGTAATGTTATTGTACGACGCATTTCTTTTTTCTCTCTCTCTTTCTTATTACTTTATTATTTTTATCATTCCAAAATCCTCTTGTGGACAAGTGTTGCGAATTAGCATATGTGCTAAAACACTCAAACAATACATCTGGTTTGTCCAATGAAACTGTGATGTCCACATCAAATAAACAATAAAATAAAATAAACAGTAAATCATCCCTGATCTGTGTTAAAATGAAAATAGTGCCAAGACTTGACATTTAGGGCCCAATTTTTCTGAATAGGATAAAATAAGATAAATTCTAGGTGATGTTATGTCCAGTATGGCTTGCTTCCAAAAAACATTTCCATAATTTACAAAAAAGCATCACTTTGTCATAATAGAGTGAGTCTCGCATGTCAAAACCAATAGGTCGTTCGAGATACTATTAATCATCCCCTTCTATTAACCTGAAATTGGGTGAGGTTGGTGGTGAGAAATATCACACCTGCTCCACAGTTGAGTTAAATCATTATCAATGCCAAATGTAGCCTGCCTGCAAGTAAAACAAATTGGTGGTACAATTAAAGCAGTGCAAACATGATATATTACAGTGGGGTCAAAAATTTCTGGCACCCCTGACATGTGCAAACAATAAATTTAAAAATGTGAAAAAATGTATTTACACAGAAACTCTGAATAACATGTGAGAAATATTTTATGATATTAATGTTCCAATGGAACAAACCAAAATCATTTACTGATTTAATTAAAAAACACTTTCCACCAAACCAAGGTCTCACAATAAAGGGCACCCTTAAAGTTTATGGTAAATTTAAACCTGGTATTAAATTCTACTTATTTAAATTTTATCTATGTGTTGAGGAACTATATTGAGACATTATCTCAATTCCTTTTTCACTGGGGTATCAAAATGAGGTAAAACGCATTCAATATCCCATTATCATCCAAAACAATGAGGAAAAAAAAACAACTGTCAGTTCAATAGAGGCAGATGGTTATAGATCTTCATAAATCTGGTAATGGCTACAAGAAGATTCACAAAAGATTTAATATGCCGCTAAGCACTGTCATGGCAATCAACAAAAAATTCCAAAGAGGTGTTGAAAACCGCAAGGACAGAGGATGCAACTGCACTTGGCCCAGGATACTGAGTAGGAAAGAGAGAGGTACAACAAAATCACCAAGAATCACTGTGAAGGAATTGCAGGCCTTGGGGGCATCTTGGGGTCACCAGATTTCAAAAAGTACTATCAGACCCCACCTCCACAACCACAGGTCCTTTGGAGGGTTTACCAGAAGAAAACCTTTTCTGACAAAAAAGACACAGGAGCAAGCGCTTGGAGTTTGCCAAAGATCATTTACATAATGACTGGAACAAGGTGTTTTGGGCAGATGAGACCAAAATAGCACGTTTTGGTCAGATACAGTATCGGTGTGTTTGGCATCGAAATAGAGATGCATACAAGAAGAAGCTCCTCATACCCATGGTGACCTATGATGTTGGGTCAGCCATGTTTTAGGGCTGGTTTAATTCAACAGCTCTGGGGACACTGGTTACATTCCCCTGTGAAATTTTCAAGAACAGTTCAAGAACTGTTCTTAAACTTAAGAACTCCATTTCGCAGAGGTTCTAAGTCAACAAAATCAACATTCTGCAATGGCCTTCTCAGTCGCCAGACCTCAATCCAGTTGAAAACCTGTGGGCGGAGTAGAGGAGGGTAGCTGATAAACACAAATCCAAGAACATGAAAGGTCTTGAAAGGATCAGCTTCGAGAAATGGTCCACCCCCCCCGCCCCCACCCCCAAATTCTGTGTCTTAACCTTGTCGAAAATTACAAGAAAAGACTCCATGCTGTTATTCTTGCCAGAGGAGGTTGGACTAAGTGCTAAATGAAATGTGCCAATAATTATATTTTATTTTGTTGAAATTTATCTTGTATTGAATGATTGTTATGATTTTGGTTATTTCCTGTGTAACAATGAAGTAAAGCATTTCACACATGTTGGTATATCCCGTTTCTCAATAGTTATATTGTTTATATATATATATATATATATATATATATATATATATATATATATATATATCATATTTTTTATTTTTTGCATTGATTGCATATTGCCAATCAGGGGGGCCAGTAATTTCGGAGCCGCTGTGTATATATTATTTATTTTACATAGATTATTCTGCTTGATGGCCCCTTCTGGTGAAATTATGAATAAATTGTGCTTCTGTTGATCTGTAGTCCTGGCAAGTCCTATGCAGTCTGCTTTAAGTATCAGAAAGATACCACACATTTATAGTGTGACCACATTTAAATAATACTCCCATTGGTATCATAACAGGAATATCATTCCCGGCAATACAACTGCACCCTCAACATTCGTCTCTCCCCCAAGCTGACTTCAGCACTCAAGGAAAAACTCCAATTAGTCCTTACAGGTGGAGGAAACCAGGAATGGGGTATCGATCGGTCTGTGCACATACTGTCAGACATAGTGTATGCAGAAAAAAACAGAGCCCTTAACTTCTTAAAGTGTGCGATCCCATATATGGGTTTGTTAAATGCAGCTACCTTATCGAAATCTGTGGTAATTTGACCTAGTGCTGGAGCCATAAAATCTTGGAGTCCTGGGTTCGAATATTTCTCTCAACATAAGTGTGAGGTAACGTCAGTGAAGTGCTGCAACCAGCCAGATGCAGAATATACACTCAACAAAAATATAAACGCAACACTTTTGTTTTTGCTCCCATTTGTCATGAGATGGACTCAAAGATCTTGAATTCATTCCAGATACACAATATTACCATTTCTCTCAAACATTGTTCACAAATCTGTCTAAATGTGTGATAGTGAGCACTTTTGCTTTGCTGAGACAATCCATCCCACCTCACAAGTGTGCCACATCAAGATGCTCATCAGACACCTTGATTAGTGCATTAGGTGTACCTTAGACTGTCCACAATAAAAGGCCACCCTGAAAAGTGCAGTTTTTGCTTTATTGGGGGTCTGGGGACTCAGAACCAGTCAGTATCTGGTGTGACCACCATTTGCCTCATGCAGTGCAGCACATCTTCTTCGCATAGAGTTTATCAGATTGTCAATTGTGGCCTGTGGAATGTTGGTCCACTCCTCTTCAATGGCTGTGCGAAGTTGTTGGATATTAGTGGGAACTGGTACGCGCTGCCGTATACGCCGGTCAAGCACATCCCAAACATGCTCAATGGGTGACATGTCCGGTGAGTATGCTGCCCATGCAAGAACTGGGACATTTTCAGCTTCGAAGAATTGTGTACAGATCCTTGCAACATGGGGCCGTGCATTATCTTGCTGAAACATGAGGTGATGTTCATGGATGTATTGCACAACAATGGGCCTCAGGATCTCATCACGATATCTCTGTGCATTCAAAATGCCATCAATAAAATGCACCTGTGTTCTTCGTCCATAACAGATGCCTGCCCATACCATAACCCCACCACCACCATGGGCCACTTGATCCACAACATTGACATCAGCAAAGCGCTCACCCACACGACGCCACACACGCTGTCTGCCATCTGCCCTGAACAGTGTAAACCGAGATTCATCCGTGAAGAGAACACCTCTCCAACGTGCCAGACGCCATCGAATGTGAGCATTTGCCCACTCAAGTCTGTTACGGCGACAATCAGGAGTCAGGTTAAGACCCCGATGAGGACGACGAGCATGCAGTTGAGCTTCCCTGAGACGGTTTCTGACAGTTTGTGCAGAAATTCTTTGGTTATGTAAACCAATTGTTTCAGCAGCTGTCTGAGTAGCTGGTCTTAGACGATCTTGGAGGTTAACCTGCTGGATGTGGAGGTCCTGGGCTAGTGTGGTTACACGTGATCTGGGGTTGTGAGGCCGGTTGGATGTACTGCCATATTCTCTGAAACGCCTTTGGAGACGGCTTATGGTGGAGAAATGAACATTCAATGCCCGAGCAACAGATCTGGTTGACATTCCTGCTGTCAGCATGCCAATTGCCCGCTCCCTCAATGCTTGCGCCATCTGTGGCATTTTGCTGTGAGACAAAACTGCACATTTCAGGGTGGCCTTTTATTGTGGACAGTCTAAGGTACACCTGTGCACTAATCATGGTGTCTGATGAGCATCTTGATGTGGCACACCTGTGAGGTGGGATGGATTGTCTCAGCAAAGCAAAAGTGCTCACTATCACATATATAGACAGATTTGTGAACAATGTTTGAGAGAAATGGTAATATTGTGTATCTGGAAAGAATTTTAGATCTTTGAGTCCATCTCATGACAAATGGGAGCAAAAACAAAAGTGTTGCGTTTATATTTTTGTTGAGTGTATATGTGACACTGTCCTCCAATATAGGAAAAAAAATTCTAACTTTTGACCTATTTTCGGGGTAATTTGAGCAAAGCTTTTAAAGGGGTTTTAAATGTTGACTTAATGAGAGTGACATCCCAAAACTGGACGTGCAATGGCATTGACAAATTCAAGAAGTACACCGTGAATACAACTGTTTGTGTATTTCATTTGAAGAAACAAATCATGAATGTAAATCCATTGAAGGAAATATTTCCCTGCTTCTGAAAGCTGTACGGCATTTACAGAGAGAAGGAGAATGACATGAATGCTGCTCATCTCTAAAGTTCAAAGATATGTCACCTTGCCAACAACATATCCACAGATGCAAAGAAAAGAAGTGGTCGAGAAAATGATTTTTTGATGACCTCCAACTGAAACAAAATGCATTTTTCATAGTCCTAATTTGTGCTTGATGCAATCTAAATTAATAAAATATTTTAAGGAAGGACCACATCTAAACATATTAGACCGAACCATTTTAGTGAACTTTCACTGACCATCATAAATATATTAAATGTGGTGACATATAGCTTTTTTAAAAACTATAAGGAGAACGATGTTGAAATGGAGATGTGAATTCCCACAAGTAGAAAATGTGATTCGCCGGGGCGAGGGCAATACTCCTCAGCCCCGACACACTGAGTCAAAGGTGAAGGTATTTGAGCCGGAGTGAAAGGTCAATGTGGTGTGCAAAACCTGGACGAACCACGCCTACCCACCAAGGCAAGTCTACATACGCAAAATCAATTTCCAAACCCAACCGGTTTGAGAGAAATGGCCCGGACAAAGTTTTAAAGGTGAAGGTCAGTGAGGCAAGGTCAAAGGTCATTCGGCTATGAATCCTCGACGAGGCAAGCCTACACACCAAGTCAAGTCAACATGTGCAAAATCAAGTTCCTAACCAAAGCAGTTTGAGAGAAATGGCCCGGACAAAGTTTTGAAGGTGAAGGTTACTGAGCGAAATGCAAAGGTCATTCGGGTACGAAACTTCAACGAGACACGACTACCCACAAAGGCAAGTCCAAACATGCAAAATCAGGTTACTAATCCAAGCTGAGGGGAAATTAATCTCTTAACCGCATCATAAATATACAACTAGGGACTAGAAAAGATGACTTCGTCTGATTAACTTACACACTAATGCGTGCATGTGCATGTGTGTGACGGAGTGTGTGTGTGTGTGTGTGTGTGCGTGTCTGTGAGTGTGTATACGTGTACAAGTGCATGTGTAATGACATACACAACCATTTGTACCAGCAAAAAAGCAAAACAGACTTGCAAAATAAGTTAAATGCCGGGTCATATGCAAGCTTCAATTACCTTGTTCAAAACAGCCGATGCAGAGTTCATGTTTAAATAATGTATTTCTCATGAAGTATTTATACATGATGACTCAGCTAAAATAAAATAATTTTATTAACGGTAATTACAACATAACGATTTAGATCCTTAAAGGTTTTGTACATGGAGATAGTATATGTGAAATTTGCATCATATATATATAGTGTATGTGCTTGCTATGTCTATAAAGCTTCATGAATTTTTTCATATCTTAAGTTACATAGTTATTACAAGAATTGCCAACATTGACAAAGCTGGCGTCACTCATCTTAAGCTGTCTTTGAAAAAGGAACCGGCCTTATTTTGGCATGGTTTCACTGGCCAGGGTGTGACTGGAATTACTTTCTTCTTGCGCAAATGCATTGCATTTTATTATCAGTCTAGTTTAGTAGTTTGGTGCTGGGCAGAGCAATCACGGAACAGGCCATAATTTGTCTCCTTGAAAACCTGTATTTTCAAAGCTGGATAGTGTATGGAAAGGATATGAAATTTGTTGCGCCACTGTCTGGGAAAATTAAAGTTTGACTGTTACACCTCAACCATGAAAATGGATCCCTTCATGTTTATGTTTGTACTGTATGGCACAGAAGAAACTGCTCATTACAAACTGTGGTTCAAAAAAAGAGAAATGAATAAAAAAGCAAGATACTAAAATACTGAGTGAGAAAAATTATGGTAGCATTGCTTGATAGCTTTATTGTCTTTTTCAGTATCTTTCAGGGCACTTATAACAATATCTGTTCACCGGTGACCTGCTGTCAGCAGTATAAAAGCCCTACAGTAACCTCACTTTTTCAGAATTATTCTGAACCTGTCCCTGTTTACTTTGGCTGATTAGCAACCAAACATAAACTCAATTGATTCACTCAGGCCCCGTCCACACTTTTAATAACTGATATTTTTCGATTCCATTTGGCCTATCGTACTCATGTACACGGCATTTTTGGTCATGAAAGCTGAGATTTAAAAAAAAAAAGCATTCTGAGGCATACTCCACACTTAAATGGGTATTTTTATATGCATTTTAAAAAAAGAAATTCTGTCCATACAACCCCATTTTAGAAAATATCCATGCCCACACAAGAATGCAAACAAACAGCTATGAACACTCAAATGAAGTATTTCGAACAAGTAGGATCATCTACATTTAAAAGGTCAAATACCAGAGAAGAAAAGGCCCATCAAAGCAGTGGGCTTGCGCAAAATGAGCTCTGACATCATCGTTTTCCAAAAGCTCTGTTTTGCATGTCCACATGTAAACACTAAAACTGGCATTTGTACTCTACACCCTGGAGAGTTTTCAAAAATGTTTGTTTTTAGTGACGTAAAACACCGTTTGCATGTGTATAGAAGGCCAAATGTATAGACTAGGCCTGAAGTGTAGGTTTTTTTAAAAAATAATGGTTTGTGTGTATCAGTGTGGACATAAAAAATGGAGTTTTTGCAAACCGGTGATGTCACAGCTCATTTTGCACAAGCCCAGTGATGCATTGCGTGATGTTCTTCTCTGGTTTTACACTGTTAAATGTAAAGCTTATCGCCACCCAGCTGGCTGGAAGACTTAATTTGAGTGTTTGTAGCCATTTTTGGCTTCTCATGTAGACAGAGATATTTTCTAAAACGGGGTCATGTGGATGGAATTTTTTTTATTTTTTTTAAACAAGGAGAAAAATATTATTTAAAAAAAAATCAAGGTACTTGTGGACAGTTTCAATGGCTAATCAGTTAAATGACTGGCCAATTCATATTGCGATGGCAAAATTTTTCATTGGAGTTTGAATGTCCTCCCCGTGTTTACATTGATAGAAGAATCCAATTCCCCATCGGTATGAGTGAATGAGTAAGTGCTGTGTGAGCCTAGCGATGGATTGGTGAGTGATCCATGGTGTGTTCTTGTGTCTGCAACGATACTGATGAGGGAGAAATTGGTTTAGATAATGGATGACTGGATGAACGATTGTTCATTGCATAATGAACATCTGAGGCTCTGTACTACCCACATAAATGATGGCACAAAACATCAATGTGTCTTTCAAAATCTGAATTCATGAAGCTCCTGAAATGGCACTAATAACTGCAAATTTTATTAAACTTATTCATGTAAAGCATTTTCACACCGTTTGTTATGGTTTGTTGCACATATGAAATGCATTTGAAATGTGTAATACTGAGCAATTTAGAATAACTGAAGTAACCTCTTAACAAAAATCACACTGCTAGAAAAAAAAAATGCTAAAACTGGAAATGGGATTCAGAAAAACTTTGGATTTTTTCCCACTCCATTCATTTTTTCCTTTTTAGATTTTTGCCACCTCACAATACCTCACATATTAGATGTAAATTTACCCTACAGTCAATTGATTTGTCATTATCATTTCTTAATAATTTTACGCTATGGGATTGCCTTGATTGCTCAGTAAATAAACTGATTGTTTATCAGGCAACATAAACAATAACAGGCTATAACAATCATGGATCAAAAGTTGCATGATGAGTTTCACCATCAGTTGCAGCCATAAGTCAGTCGAAACATCTTACTTATTCAACAAAGATAGATGAAATAACATTTTTGAATAAATACAAATTTTTTGTTTTTCTAGGAAGGTCATCATTGTAATAACAATTTTATTTTTGGCGCTGTACTAAGGACACGGCACCAGTGGTGCGCTGGGAGTGAGAAAAGTGGTATTAGAATAATATTAAACGAATTGGATTGTCTCAAATACAGACACACTGCATTATTGTCTGCATGCTTCATCGCTGAGCGAGGTGTCACAGAGAATCTGTGAAAAGGCCGTTCTTGCAAAATGGGGAACAAAAATTGACAGCTCAGATGGAGCTATTTTACATGCAAGAAGACAATTCCTCTGATTGAATTTTTATTCTTCCCTGAAATTCCACATAAGGGGAAAAGAATGACAACATGGCAACTATTTCAACTCCTATTAGTAAAAGTGCTGCAACAACAACTAATACTACTACTACCTGTACAAAACAATAGCTAATACCACCACCACTACTACTACTACTACTATGAATAATAATAATAATAATAATAATAATAATATAATAATAAAAATAATAACTTTAGCTGTTTGTCATTACCTGAAAATGACCATACAGTTCAGAGTACACAAGCTTATGTCTGAGAGGGTCACTGTTAGGGTACAACGATTATGCTTAACAATATGCTATGTGTGGTTAATGCTAAAATGATATGTGCTTTTAATGCTAGTTGAGTACCTCCGATAGCAGGTAGTAGTTAATTAAGCCAAATAAGCCACAACATGAGTCTTCTCATATACTCTGCTTCTGGAGGCGGTCATGACCAGCAAATGCATCATTCGATTAGTGATTAGTTATCAGGTTTTCGCTCTCTCCCTGCTCCTCTTACCCCCCGCACCCCTCACGGCATCTCTGATCGTGATTATTACACTCATTGTCATTCATAGCAACTCATGCTCATCTGCACCTTAAGATATAATATACGTAAATAAATAAAAACAAATAAGCTTAGCCTAATTTAACCCTTTAATAGCAAACTCGAGGCTCAAATAAAAATCAGCACCTAAATAAATAAATAATAGCTCCACTGCAACCTTGCACAGATTAATTTGCAATTTACGAATATGTCCGCCTCTCTAAGCTGTGAGCACTAACATTCATACATAAAATCCAAGCATACAGTATGGTGCCAGCGTTTTATTTGCCTTCATTAGCAGATGCAACAAATTCTGCGTCCATGCATACCCCACCTAAGGCCAATACGGTCCTTCATAAATTTTCTAGGATGGCTAGGATGGCTCACAAACACTTGTGAGTTGGGAGCCATCATAAATATAAAACCACCAGTACAGCACCATTTTTTTTCTTTGCCCATTTAATACTGGTCATATTTTATCTTTGACTGGAAGGGCAGTGCACATTACAAACACACACAACACAAACCACACCTTCGTCCTGTACTTCCCTCCATCTGAATTATGAAGCCATTTGGTGTGTGGAAGATAAATTACTTCTAATGCAAATCCAGTGTTTCATTTTTCGATCTGTCAGTCTGTCTGTCGAAATATGTGCGATTTGTAGCCAAGTTACTCCATTCCGTAAGTCTGTTCGTTTGGTATCTTCCATACAGGATACACCATAGGTGCCCTGAAGCTGATGTACTCTACATTTACTGAACGATGCGAGAGAAAACAGCATCCACTCAGAATACACAGGTCAAACGCGCAGTTAACCCTTTACCACTCCGGTAACATTTTCTTAAAATGCCGATAAAGGACGTACTCAAGGTAGATTGAAATCTTTTCTTGTTTTTAACTTCCCTGATGGGCCTGTATTCGGGCCGTCGGAGTGTTGAGGAGTAAACAGGAGAAATGCAAAAGCTAAGAGGGTCACCACAATATCTACATGATGAGTAATTACGCAAGCAAGAGAAAAGAAATCTACTTCACAAGCAGTAAAGCGAGTGGATGCTGTTACGTCATGGAACAAATTGAGAAAACAGCAGATACTGCCAGGGTCAAGGAAACAGACCAATCATTTATCTTCAAAAACTCTTCACATTGAAAGAAGAATAAAAGCATACAATACCAAGAAATAGGGAAGGAAAGGCAGCAAAAAAACACACACACACACACACACACACACACACACACACAGACAGAATACAGAGCATTCAGAATACAGTCCATTTTTCAGCGCAGAGCCCCATCACATATGCTGTACTTTATTGTAACAGACTAGGGAGGACATAAAGATGTTAACTCTTCTGTGATAGTTCCACTGCGCTGTGTTAGGTGAAGATAAAGGAACCGGACACCACCCCGGACCACGTGCCAGCTCTTTCCTCCAGTGTCCCGGGATGAGCACGGCCCTAGAGGAGCCTCAAACCACCTGCTCACCTCAGAGACTTTACACATGTGCAACCCCGGGGACAAGGGACTTTGAGAGAGGTAGGTAATGTAACGGACTGGGGTTACCTGTTCTGTTATAGTTCCACTGTGCTGTGTACTGCAAAGGCGACAAGGAACTGTTACAATTCCTGAGTCTACTACGAGTCAATGAGTGCATTAGAAGCCTGCAAGTCATCTAGGCCTCCTATAGCAGTGAGTGCGGGAAATAGCATACTCGTGATTGGCTGAGGGGGTCACTGTTGCTCTCTTCTTCTGCTGTGGGGAATGAGTGAATGAGTAGCTAGCTAAGCTAAGTGAGATGTTAGAGTAGAATATGTTTGGTGAAAGCAAGCAGGTTTGTTTTTTTTTTCTTTCTTTTTTTTCTTTGACGTGGCTACAGCCTTCAGGAGCTTGTGTTCTGTTATCTAATAAAGAGCTGGCAATAGCGGCTTCTGCCTCAGAGCTTTATCATTAAGGGACGCGCCAACATTGTCTGCCTATCAATCCATGATCTTGCCTTTTCGCTTCATGTTAGAGGAAAGGGGGAAAGGGTGGGAGGTGTTTCCTGAAGTTTATCACAGCATGCGTGGAGCGAAAGACAGGAGGACACCTATGTCTCTAGTCCATCACTGAGCACTAACACACCATTTCATTTCTCGTGGCACTCACACCAATGTCTATATGAAGGTATCTGGGGTTGAACAGGGTAAGGGGTAGAAAACTAGAGCACCTGCAGGAAACTCATGAGATCACAGGGAGAACATAGGCCGAGGTCACAAATTAAGCTTGGGGTTTCTTGCTGGCGGTTGACAGCTTTCACCACACCACCATGCTGCCTATATTCTGACGCATATTCTCAAAGCATAGAAACTGACCCATGTCTAGTCTACAAGGGTAGGTTTTTACTCAACCAAAATATGCCTTTGATTGAAGATTTATGATATAATGGTGGGCAAAGCCTGCTACCTTATGGTCTATAGCAGTTTCAAGGGCCTGCCCATGGTGTCACATACCAAAAAAGTGCACAGAAGCAAAAAAATTTCAGCTCTCTGTGCTATAGTAGCCGGGAGATGCCATTATTATGCAAATCCAGAGCTGCTTTTTTTTTTTTTTTTGCATGGAAAATGTACTTATGTTTTAACACAAACTCACAAAAGAGAAATCAATCAGGTGAGCTCAATCATAAATCTACCCCAGACAAGGTAAACACGTTCCAGACTATCTGCGTGATTAATAAACGAAACCGTAGGTGATGTTTCATTTATCAACGCGTAAATTCAAAAAGCAACCAAATTAATCCCGCATATAAAAATAAACAGTGCGAACTACGGGTGGATATTAAAATGTCAGCGGAGAGCCTATGCAAAATGAAGATCCTGCATAATGAAACATGGACGGTGCTCACTTGAACATAATGAGCATTTCTATCCTCTGTTTGGGGTGTAAAATATACGGCTCTTGTTTACGAGTTTGACAGAAGCAATCTATGCCCGGGAATGTTGATAGATGTGCCTCTTACCTTCTGATCGTGGCTGTAAGCCAGGATCCAGTCCTCCTGTTGGGGGTGGAATAACAAGCTCAGGATGTAGAAATTCAGTCGGTACTTCTGATAGGTGGCACCCTCGTCCGAACTTATCAATAAGCTGCTCTCAATCTCTGAGTCCGTCAGCAGCATGATCTGAGAAACACAGGTGGACAAACAGATTTATCTACAACGAAGTTTGTTTTCCTCATTGCACTCAAGTCATGTTTAGCTTTATTATCCCTGAAGGGTAATTCAGGTGCTCTTCCTTCTGTCTCGACTGTTATTCCTTCAAAAGACAGATGCTAACATTGGGCTAAAAGGAATGCTCATTTCAAAGAGGATTTAATCAGTTGACTTTTAGGAAAACAGTGCAACAGCCATTTCAGTGATACTGCCTAATATGAGACACTCCTCTGATTACTCTATAGAGTAGGTTGATGATTGATTTTTTTCCTATTAGTTACCTGAAACTTTCTCAAAGTGATCTGGAAAGAGTTTGCATCATAAATCCATCATACTATGTTACAATCTCTTTAAACGGCTCATGGAGTGTGTTTCTTATATTTTTCCATAAGTCAGTGCTCTAGACCTCCTAGACCCCCATCGTTGGTAACCCCTTGTTATTTCACCATTAGAATATATAGCGGAGAACATTCACGCTGCGCATTTATTCTCTTAAAGCCCGTAGGGTTAAGATACTGGAATATGATTCTGCATTGCAATGGATGCAAGACTGATAAAACCAAAATCAGAATCTGGGTCACACTATCCTGCAGGTTATTCGTGGAGGTGGGAGAATTGAAATCCCTCGGAGAAGAGAATCTGACTCGTCTTGACTGATGAAATCTCTCATTGAGCATTTTAAAACTCAGGCTAGCCACCTGAGGTGGGGGGAAAAAAGGTTTGATTTTTTTTTGTGACTGTACTTTCACTCTTTCTCTGAGTGTATCACAGCTCTCATTCGAGATGAAAGGAGCAGTAAATGCAATCTAACGCTGAAAACATGACCGGTGAAATGTGACTTGAATCATCCAATCTGCTGAACTCAGGATTCACCATGCGGTTTGCATAATACTAATGTATTATCAAAACTGATCAAGAAGAAGAGATACAAAGAAAATAATGAATGTAAGTGGATTTCACACAAAATTAACTGTGTGATAGACGCAATTATTCCCTTTTCCTTCAAAAAATTAAACTATAACAGAATTTCATAAAAATATTACCCTAGTGTATATGCCATTATATTCCACTATGCTTATTGAGCACTCTCACATTGTTTTACATTCAAGCCAGAAAATGATTCTATAATAAACTTTTAACAAATGTAAGGTACTTTAGCTTTGAATTCTGTCTCTTGATTACCATCAGGCTTAGCTAAATAGGACTGTTAAGAAAACTCCATAAACCTCATTGCAGTTCATTAATGATGACAGAGCCGTCAGTCGACATAATACAAGTTTCCATAGATTTGCATAATAATATCTACTGCATATATGCATTAATGCAATCACACCAACATATTATTGCATTGGTTGGACTTATTTTCCGCTCCTCTGAGTTATAAACCACAAAAACGCACAGTACTAACTACTGGTTTAACTCCAGGTCAGCACTGGCCAATGAAAATGCTCATAGCTCTTAGAAATACAAGATTACATCAGTGATTTTAAAAATGTGGCCTCTACCTGGCCACATAATAGCAGTGATATACAGTACATACAATATAATCCCGTGGGCGGATTTCACAGGCATGCTAATTATTCTCAGATCCTTCCATAGATAGCCGTCATTCTGTTTCAAAGGTCACCACCAACTTATCACAAAGTAAAGCTCAATTTCATTGCTGCTATGAGAGAAACCTAAGGCTGTTTTCTCAAGTGCTAAAAATGAAGCATATCACAGGAACCAGTGACCTATGGACGCTGTTATGTATGAGTATGACATATAATGCTGTACATAAAATACTCATACATAACAACGCGAATCACTATGAGAAACATAACACCACTGAAATAATGTGAGAAAAATAGAATACTCAGTGCTTGCCATGAAACAGATTGAAACACAGAATGCCAAGCTGCATGATTCAAAAAAGTAAAGTGGCATAATTGGAAAATATGGATCAAAGTATAATGAGTTATATATTATGCAAATCAAATTTAAGTGCAGCAAAATGCATTGACTCGTGATGTTGTTTGGGCACTCCACCTTGTAAAACTGATTTGACATAATACTATGAACATGAGGTCTCAGTGCAGATTGTCACCTTTGACTTGAGGGAACAAGACAAGCACGTCCACATAGGGGAATCCATTTTGAAATACATTTGAAACAGAATTTCAACATCACAAACAAGGCAAGAGATTGAGGAATTCCTGCACAATTGAGATATTACAGGTAAAATTTCAGATGCAGTAAAAGCTCTGCTTATCAAAGGCATTCAATTTTTGCGCTCATGAGCATCATAACAGGTCAATCAAAAGAAAAATTTTCAAAAGTCTCTATGACAATCGCTCAAACTATCATGGTTCAAACTAACGTCGTTCAAACCAACATGGTTCAAACTACTGTGGTACGAACAAGGTACGACAGTTTTGGGAAACAGTCGTTGCTCTGATGTTTGTTAGTTTAACGATGCATCGTACCATGTTAGTTCAAAGCTAACTTCCGTCGTTGTTCGGGAAACGCACCCCAGGTCTTCTATTGACTATTTACATGAGTTGGCTGATTGAAATAATAGATTAACTAATCGATCAAGGGTTCACATCCATGAAAAAAAAAAAAAGCTTATTTACAGGAAATCACTACTTGCACAGACTGGACACCTTCAAACTGATTTCATGAAACTCAAAAAACATCACAGTGATTTATACAAAATTAATCGCCAACTTAAGAGTTGTTTCAGTTAGAGGAGTTTCTTTTAGCACCTCAAACACTAGCATTTTCCCAGTGTTGCGGCGAAGTTTAATGAGAAGCTTAATCACATATTTCAGCATTCTGTCCATTCAATGAAATTCTAAAGCATGCAGCGGTTTCAGTAGGTAATGACCTGTAATTGGCTTGTGTGCTTCTCTATGGTGACAAGAAAATATTTTACTCCTAATTTCCCTCGCATAGTCTTTTGACCAAATGCTGCCTCCGAACTGTCCACAAATCTTGACTGGTGAAATACGCTCAACTCCGCTGTATGGTTTCCAACAATCAACTGCCAATTGTCACACTCAGCTGGTTCTTCTCACTGAGCTGAAAAATGCTTTCAGCGGGGTAGGAGACATTTCTCACACACGCTTTCCGTGTGAAATCATTTATAATTGCCCAGATATGCTTTCTGAGTAGTTTCACCAGTACTGTATTCCCCAAGCACACAATTCCATGCAGATTTTGGCACCCTACTTTTTTTTAATCTATATTTGGCTACAGGTGTTTTTTTTTTTTTTCCTTCAGTAATGTTTCTGTAGATAAAATTTATATTTGAGACACCAAATATTTATTTTTAAAAAAATCTATCATCAAATGTTTGTATTTCACTGAAGTAGAAACAGATTGCAAAGCCTTTATAGAGCCCCGATGTCGGCATTATCAAGGCTGTCTAAGATTACCTGCTGGGAAAGACACAACTGAGATGGTGAGTCTGCAGAAGAACTGAAGCAAGTTCTCCAATCGGCTTGGAACAACCAATCAGCTAATTATCTTATGAAATAATAAAAACTACAGGACAGGATTCCTCATTTTTAGGCAAAGGGTAGTCACACCAAATTTTGATTTGATTTAGCTTTTAACAGTTAACGGATCTTTATAGTACATTTTTCAAAATTCAGAAACCTATTTTCATGATTATATCCTACAGACAATTAACTAGTGTTTATGGAACTGTCTGCACACTGCAACAATATAATCAACTTATTGGAGCTTTACCAAATACTTGGAAATCAAAAATTATTAAAAGACCAGGAGGACATTTAGTCTGTCTGCCTCAAATGAAAATGGTACAATGGTTAAAGAAAATTAAGATTAATAAACATATATACACATTTTACTTAAGAACAAAGAATTTAGTTGCGACACCATATAGAATTCTAGATAGTTGGGAAAATTTGTTAGACACACCAATTCCATGGAATAAAGTCTTCAAAATTCTTTACAATACATCACTTGATCCGAAGATAAGATATTTTCAATATAAGCTAATATATAAGTTTCTAGCAACAAAAAAGATGCTAAATATCTGGGGAATTGAGCCGTTACCCCTCTGTCGATTCTGTCAAGAGGAAGCGGAGTCAGTAGTCCATTTGTTTTGGTACTGTCCTGTAACAGCCCTTTTTTGGATAAAGGTGCAAAATTGGATATCTCAGTATAATAGTATACAACTAGATTTATTTAAGGTATTACTGGGTGACGTAACTAAAGAAAAACACCAAATATGTAATATAATTGTATATCTTGCAAAAATATTTATTTTCAGGTTGACATCTGTTGGGGAGTTAAGACTTGAGAGATTCAAGAATTCTGTCATGTATTACAGTAGAATTGAGTGTGCGATGGCCTATGAGACGGGTCTTGTAATTTATGCCAAAAGATGGGATAAAATTCGGGAGGCTGAAGGTTGGGAATAACAAAGAGATGGAATGGATGAGCTAATGGTTACAAATGCCAAAAATATAAAACTCTGTGAATGTAATCCTTATTGTATTGTATTTTCTTTTAGTTTTTTTTTTATTTTATTTTAATTTATTTTTTATTTTTTTGTTTTTTGTGGGTGTGTGTTTTGTTGGGTGATGGTAGAAGGATTCATACTTAATTATATAACTGATTAAATTAATAAAGTTGTCCTCCAAAGTGGGGGGGTGGAGGTGGGATAGATAAAGAAAAAAAAACCAAAAAAAAAAAACCTATTTTCATGATTTTCGGAAGCATCTTTGACCCACAAAATTGTTTCCTAAACTCACAAAATTCACAAATTGTCCCTAAACTTACGTATAGTACTGTACTTTGACCAAGCATGGCAGTGCAGTCAAACTAAAAATGTTGCATGATTCATTTGACGAACTATGAAATGAAAAGGTGACTGCAAGGTAGACTTCAATTCTTTCTTTCAGAAGAGATGTTACACTTAGGTCCTGATTACTGTACTTATTAAAAACCTAATGACTTATTAAAAACCTCAGTACAAAGAGAAAGGATTCCCTGTTGTCTTTGCTAAATTCAACCACCTATCTTTTCATTCCCCAATTTAATTGGTCATAGGAAATTGTCTTCTTTCTTTACCCCTCAGCTGATTTGCGGTAAATACTTTGGCACAAAATGGCAGCCATGCAGGTGACAGCTACACATTGGTAGTGGTTCAGGTGAGATTCGATAGTATCATTCTAAAATACCTTGAGTCTCAATGAGAAAACTACTACATAAACGCAGTGTTCTTATAATTCAAGATTTTGTTTAATTTTGATTAGTTTGCAGAGAACAGCGTCAGTTTTAACTAAGAAAGTAGCAATATACCAGTCCTTATACAATTCTGAGCTGCCCCAAACCTCTCGTAATAAGTCAATTTACAAATTCTGTTAAAGAATTCCACTGAGGCCCGAATAGGGTTGCTTGTATCATCATAATCATATGGCATTGAGTTCTTTAAGGCCGTCCACTTTGCAGTAAATGTCCACAAATGAAACGCTCTCATTTCTTCCAAGCCTTTGTACCTATTCTTTTATGCAGTGTTCAGTCAGGCCGTTAAATCTGTAATTTCCCAGGAGCTTTGTTCTCCACTGAAAGGTCTAAAATTTTCTGACTGCTGCTTGTCTGAAAAAATATAATCAACCAAAAGTATAATTGAATCAGCAGACCTGAACAGGTATAAAACCTTATCACTCTGACAATGGAACAGCAAGAAATCATTTCCATGGCTTAGACTGACGATGAGATTCATATGTGCTGGAACATTACAAAGCCGCCTAAAACATACAATTCTCATGGGTTTAGAGCTCATACATAGAGTTGCATGCTGTGCAATAAATGCAGTGTTGTGGGGTGCTGCGTCTTGATTGAGCTTAATGGTAATTATAATCACAAATCAGCCCAAATTTACATATTTTCAAAAAAAAAAAGAAGAGAGAAACACTTCAGGAATGACAGGAATTAGGAGGCTTCATGGCAGATTCATAGAAGTAAATTCACAAATCTAGCTTTGAGTGCTTGGAATGATTATCAGGTCAAACTTAAAGCAATACAATCCAAATTCCTGCTCCTAAGCAAGAATATTGGCAGGTTATTCACGGTACATAATATTCATCCCAATCAAATATACAAGGGTGTTGTTTGGATATATTCTTCCAGTGCCTCAGTGCCCATTTCTGGTTTTATTGGAATATTTAAAATATATGGGAAAGAAAATAAAGATATCCAAGATGCTTTGGACCCTGTGAGTAACGAGCCAATCCATTACATTACTATCTTCCCAACAACAGCATCATGATAAATACAATCAAATTCAGCATGATTGATTTTTATTCTGAATGAAATGGCAACAGTGAAGTGTTATTGATGTGCGATTTTAAACTTGAACATTTATTTTGCTCAATTTGAAATTAAAATGCTCAAAAAAAGAATGCAGGAACAGAGCATGGGCATCAGTCACTCACTGAAGCTGAACACAAGAGAAAAAAATAAATAAGACAATATCATTTTGAGAAAATTTCCTGGAATCAAATGAACAAATATATAATCAAAGGAACATCAGTCTTTTCTAGTACTGGAAAGGCAAAAAGTAACTCTCATTTGAAATTGAAAAGCTATGAATTGGCTTATCAAGGGTGTTTAACCATTGTTGTCTGCAAATAGTAATTCCCAGTTGAAAATAGGGTTATTTCATCTGGGAAAATCTAAAGTGAGCTTTAGATGTGTTGCTGTACCAGCTGCCTCCAGGCGCCTTTATCTATCAGTACAGTACTTCCAGACTCTAACTTTGGGGTCTCCAGCACTGATCTATATATAACTAGAAAAGCACTCAGAGAGCGCAGACCTCCCCCAGGGGGCAGCAAAACCCAGAAGCACGGCGACTGGAGCTCCGGACCATTGGAAAGACCTGAAATCTTGAACTTTGGCGTATATCTCAGCAGTACTTTGGCCTAGATATGCCAACATTTAATCACCTGTTCCTTGACTTAATACCCACCTTCTCTGAAAATTTACTTTTTGGGTTATGTTGTACCCAACAAACCAACAAACAAACGCCACCAAAAACATAACCTCCTTGGCGGAGGTAATAACTGGATAGCTGATGACGTCATAATTTTGAAGTAACTGTGCCGCCATATTGCTATGCCCAATTATAATCTCTCAGAACGTTACTCACATTGAACACGTTGCAGCCTATGACATAATTAATGGCGAAGATATCTTTTCACAAACACGGAAGAGGCGGTATTTTAGGTTTTCTCCTCAGATCGACCTGACTGTACGAAAAATGCCTCACGGACTGCAGATTTAACTACAGTAGGCAGCAGTAGTACAAGCGTTTCACATTTTCAATGGACATCATCAGCATTTGACAGTACGTCCAATGAGTGAGTTCCATAGGGAATCTATAACGATTTTTCAACATCTCGCCTGAATGGGGCAGTGGTACAACGAAACTGAAGTCAAAAGTCATTGAGACTGAAGAAGACAAGACGTCAATACTGCAGTACTATTCTGTAATATGAGAACAAGAACAAAAATGAGTGATTGCACGGTGCAAGATGTGTGGAATTTGTGGCGGCCGTCTCGGCAGCTGCGGACTCCAGAGTCCAAGATTGAATTCTGCAAAGAAAGGGGTCTGATTGCTAGCGCTCCACTATGTCGGCGGTGTCACAGAGCCCTCTCGTGGTTTGCGAAGGCAGGTTCTTGACTGCGCTTTGTATGGCGCTGCCACAATCGGAGATGCAGCCCTCGGACCTCCGACCGCAGTATTTGTCGTGGCACCTGGTTCGCTGGCAGCAGGATGTCACTCGAAAAAGTCCTGGTGCTCACCTTCTGCTGGGCGGCACAGATGTTATACAAAGCGGCGATAAAGGAATCCAGCCTCAACGGCGAGGTCACAAGCAAGGAAACCGTTGTGAACCGACTGGTTCACTTATTGTCATGAAGTTTGCCTTCACGTCGTCCAGCTGTGCAGTACCACAGCTATTGGGGGCCCAGGGCTTATTGTTGAAATTGACGAGTCCAAATTTGGCCGTCGAAAATACAACCGCGGTCGTCTGCGCGATGGTAAGTGGGTCTTGGGGGTTATTTGCCACGAGACTAAGAAGGTTCTTTCATCAAGGTTGAGAACCGGAATTTGGTGACGTTAATTACTCTTATTAAGGAGAAAGTTGCCGCTGGTTCGCAAATCGTAACAGACTGCTGGCGTGCTTACGATTGCCTCAGCGTGGAGAACTTCCAGCATTTCACGGTGAACCACTCCCTCAACTTCATTGATCCTGCCTCCCCTGGTGTACACACTCAAAATATGAGTGCCAGTGGTGGCAGATCAAGAGGTCCTTGCCATCCACGCACACGAGCAGCTTAGCTTTCTATCTGGCTGAGTATATGTAATGAAGTAAACACAGCGGCGTCAACCACTTTGCTCAAATTTTAGCAGACATCCTGTTGCTGTACGCGCCACCGAAGAGCACCTGACATCTTCCCGCCACCACTCTCCAGACTTCTGCTTTGGCAGAGGTCTCCTATGAGCTCCAAAGAAAGAAAAATTAAACTTTGCACCTGGAGCCGCATTATTTACGGTTCCGGGCACCACCACACAGCATTATTTGTACACCGAAACGCCATAAATAGAATAATATCATGAAGCCAACTTCGTGTAAGTTCCAAACTTCATGTTGTTAGGCGCAAAGCAAGCTTAAGCAAGCAAATTATTACTCAGCGGACCAGATGTGAATAAATAAAGCCCACAATGACACAATGGCTGGGTGTCGAACACACTAGCGCACGGAAACTGAGCACTCGCCGTCACTGCACGTGCGATCCTATGTGATATCGCGAACTATGCATATGCTGCGCATGCCCCAGTATTGTCAACAGTGTCATGGCTGCCACCTTTATAAGCTAGTAGCACGTATAGCCGCTGTAGAAATAAAAGTGTAAATTATCTTTACTGGATGTACGGTCAACACCCGAATACTTCACTTAGTATCTAAACACTAAGGTAAGCCGAAAAAGTTTTTTTCGATTTTGTTAGAGGTTGTGTGTGGTACTCTTCCCTCTATTTAAATAGCCCTAATGTTACATCCTCATTGACAACCTGGCAAACTTAAATTACCGTTGACAGACAAATTTAGTGTCAACAAAACGTTAGCCTTTTTAGTGCTGGCGTAAATTGGCCTTAATGATTAGACCAGTCAACACCTGGTTTTGTTGTCTAGTTAGTCTGGTCTAATATTATAGACGGCGTTACACAGCAGGTTTATTGGATTATCTAATTTATGCTGTGTGACATTGATTGATCTGGTTAACTTCAGTTCAGTAATCTAGGTAGTAATCTAGGTAGCTAACCAGATGGATCACGTTAGCTGACAATAATTTGAAGTATTCCAATAACAACCGTTAGCTGGGCTAACATTGACACATTATCTGCCATTAACGTAGATGCCAGTGGCTAATAATAAGCAATATATTCACTGAGATAAATTTATGTGCACCTGTCTTTACTACAGCCAGTGCATTGTCTCACCACATCCCCCAAAAAATGTTGCTCTGCATTGGAAAGCTGCACATCAACGCTTCTCTGCCATATAATACAATATAACGGTTGCTTACTATCGGGCATAGTAAAATGGCCGCTCGACCATTTCCGCTTGCTTCGACCTCCCAACGCAGTTCTCTATCACGTCAGCAATGCAGTTATTCTATATAGATCAGTGGTCTCCAGCCCTGTTCCAAGACAGCTACCATTGGTCTTCACTCCAAGCATACTATACCTCATTTCCCACCGAGAGATCTCAATGAGCAGCAAATTAGCTTAATCAGGTGTGCTGCATTAGGTCAAAAACAAAAACCTACATGATGGTAGCTCCCCAGGGAAAAGAGTTGGAAACCCCTGGTCAAACCATATCGTAACATATTTGATAGGTGTGGTGCAGCTTCCTGTGGCATACTACTGCACAAGCACAGTTACCCAAGTAGCTGCTGGGTATTTTCCATAGCTCTGCTATGAAACCAATGTCTTGTCTTATCACTGTACAAAGTTTAAATAAATTATCAAAGTCAAACTTCCTACCGTGAAATATGGAACTCATTTTTTATTATTAAAAAAAAGACCAGTCTCAACCCTGCTTGACCATAAACTTTGCCCAAACTTAGCCTCTGAGGTCCACTCTAGAGAGTGAAACAAAATTAAATATATACATTGCATAGTTCACTTAAATTTTTTGGAACTAGAGAATTGAGTAAGATCCTCCACCGCAAAATGTAAGGACTTAAGCAAGGGAACCATCTGCAAAGCATTTTTGAATTTGTTAAACTCAAGTCCTAGTGGTTGCACTAGCTCGTTTCTGAAAGAACTTGAAAATTGAGGTTGAGCAAACTCAGCAATAGTTTGCAGCAGATTCTTAATTGCAGCTTATTACTGGAATCTTTTAACTGTTTACGAAGATACAGCATTAAAACAAAATGTTAAACTAGACATAAAATGCAGTCTAATCCCATTCTGGACCAGTATTCAAAAACTTTATTCATTTAATTTTCTAGATGAGTTTTACAGCACATTATACAGTGTAAGTGAAATATGAGCTTTCCCGTGGCTCATTTAAATTGTATTGTGCAAATCAAAGTTACCTCAACTTTTGGTTTAATGATTATGTCGGGTTATGAAACACATTCATTGGTAATTATAGCACCTACATATAGTACACCTACTGATAAATCATTCATACCAAAATTTATGAAGCATTTTACTTGTGCAATACATTTCACAGCATTCATATCCTTTTACAGAAATATAATTTTAATAAGATGAAGAAATATTGTAAATAGCAGAAACTAAATGTTCACATTCATTTCACAGAGAAAAGTTATAAGACCTTGCATTCTCAGGAGGGAAGGTGAGTGGTCGTGTAAAAAATTTCAACTGGGAATACCAAATAAACAGGCTAGGCTGGCCACCATCTAAGCCTCAATCTGATTTGAGGTTCTGACAGCAGTTGACAAGTGAGAAATTCAGAGAAGGTAGAGACATTCTATCAAGATAAGCGGGTCAAATATCTCTCCAGAGAACTATCTGAACCTAATGAAAGACATTGGAAAGTGTATTTTGCCCAGAGGAAAATATGGACATAAAAATATTTTAAAAATTAAAAAAAAAAAATTGGAGGGACTACGAACCCTTTCTTTTATTAAGTTCAGTCAAATAACTCATGCAGACATGTTTAATTTTTCAATGAAATATAAAAACAGAATTATTTTAGTTACATCTAGGCTCTGATCTGAGCCCGAGTCGGCTGAGAGCTGGACCTGTGATGATAGCCTACAGGTGGCTGCTGAGGTGGCAGTGGGAGAGAATCTGCAGCACCAGCGTAAACAGCACTGTGCAGCAGCAGTGCGAAAGCGCCGAGGGTAAATAAGCTCGCTTTGCAGGTTTAAATAGACCAGCTTATCGAGATTGGGCATACTGGAGCAATGTAGGTCACGTGAAGGCAGAGTTGGCTGCCTGAACTAGCACAAGTTTTTTTTTTTTCTTCACTTAGATGCAGCTGGTGAGTCACAAAAATGACAAACCAAGCAACAAGAATTGGTGACTGATTTACTTTGTATTTCTTTAATCAGACAAAGCACACACAAATACTGTGAGCAAAAGCTGAGGTGCAATGTCCTCAATATCATTGTTATCCATCATCTCTAACCTACTGGAAAAAAAGAAGAAAATCATGGTAAGAGGAAGCCAGAGAACTCTTCAGCGCAGAAAATACATGTCAAAATATATATTATACAACTATTTGCCAATTATAGAGTATCTAGGCTTCGTCATCATTCACTAACTAAAAAAGTGTGACGAACAAAACCTTTCAAAGAATATAAAACTACTTTCTTGGAGAGATACCGCCAAATTATGGACAATTGCATAGTGGTTTAACTGAAACCTTTCTATTAGCGTCAATCAAGGATGATGCATCAGCTCAATAGTTCCCCTCACTGCAAGCCATAATTCAACCATCCTGATTTTACTATGAAGATGCTGTGAGGATCACGGCCAAAATCAAACTTAATTTGGTTCCATTTTGCACCCAGGTATTTTGTCATTGTGGCATAAGTGTCTGTGAAGAATTGCAATTAGTGTGCATAAATTATATGGGCAAGAAGGTTCACGGAGGTAAAGGTTAATTAAGAGCTACCTCTAAGTTGTAACTTCATAAAACGCATCAGGAATACAATAAATAGAACAGCCATTCGGGAAATGGAACATGATCGAATATAATGAACTTGTGTATCAGACCTATTCACATTTCCTCTAGATTCTGTGTCATACCATCTTGGTAGTGATAATTTCACAATAAAAAATAAAACAGCTTTCAAACACTTCCCTAAGGCTGTGTTATCTGATTTATTGCACCCTGCTCTCTTCTGTGCTATCTTTTGAGTTTCTAATTTCCTTTGAAAACACAATTATATCAAACAAATGCAACTCTCATTATTTTAATTGTGTAATCCAGTAATCCAGGGTTTTTTTTTTGTTTGTCTGTTTTACTAGCCTGTTAGCTACTTGTAGTGCAAGAATTTTCCAATCGTAGCGTAAAATTATATAATGTTCTTTAACCCCTTTGTGCAGAAGCCACATTCGGCAATTTATGGGTTACCCACTTTAATGCAGTATAATTCGAGATTTAAGCTTCATAAAGAGGAAAAGTGTGGCTCAATTCAGATAAGACACTTACAGCATTTAGAATGACATTGTATTTCATTTTATTTTCATTATTTTGGTAAAGAAAATGAGCTGCAAACATAAAAAATCTTCATGAGAATTCACCATTGAAATTGCAAAAAAAAAAAAAAAAAATCATTCTGAGGATTGAAAAACTGCTGGGGCTTAAAACTTTACATTTCTGGGATCATAAACTCCTTGACCACAAGTAGAATTCATCTTCAACATTACATTCTAGATTACCTACATGCTATTAGCCAAATTATACAGCTATCCAAGTGTCTCCCCAAAGTCTCAAAATTACATTAAAATACCATGTATTTAACACAAATAAAGTTTTAATCCATGAAATTTAATGTGAACAAATGATTTTCTGGTTGAGTTTAGTATGAATTTATCAATCTCAGTGCAGTTGAATATCAGTGGTCACCAGTAACCTCTCCAAACACAAAACATGCCTTTTCTCCAAAATAAAGTTTAGAGTTTTGGCCATTTTTCTTCAAAGTCCCCCAAGCCCGTACAAACACGCATTAAATAAACAGTTTATTAAACGGTCAGAACATTCACCCTGTAATGGAAGCTACCAGTCCCCTTTTCTAAGCTCACGAAGCCATTTCAACACTAAAGTTATAAGGAACAAGTACAACTCACTAACTCAGTAATATCAGAATTCTGAAATACACCTTATTTTAACAGAACAGACACTTCACTTTCAGGGAACAATCCATTGCCTCCCTGGATTCAAAAGAAACGCGCAATGTATGTACCAGGGGGTCCACCTTAATGCACGGGCAGTTCGGGTTTTAAACATGAAAAAAAACCTCGAAATTCGACTTTGTTGAGTACGTATACATTTAAAAAAAAAAAACAAAAAAACAAAAGTAGCAGCATCACCTTTTTGATGAATCCCTCCTCCAGAGACCAATGTATCCAGTAGCAGGAACCCTCCGGTCCTGTTTCATTCTAAATAATTCCAATTGACCATATCTTTATCTCATTTAAATCCTGTAAATGTAACTGAACACTTCAAGGCCAGTTTGCGAACCTGTTTTATATAAATCGCGTCAATTTCAGCCGCATAATGTGCACAACGTAGACAGGATACAACCGAGCCTGCTAATATGCATAGGTTTGTATGCTCTGTGTTTGTCCAATCAATGTGTTTCACTTACTCTAAAATGTTTAAACACTTGGGAATTGGATAACAAACGAGCCAATCAATACATTGTTACCAGGGAAGCTTCACGAGGGCATGAAGTGTAACGCTACAATTACGCAGAAGAGCCTGAATGTATGATTGAGTGATTGGCTGTCAACGCCAGTACTCGGGTGGATATAAGGAAGCGCTGAATTCGTCAATGAAGGAATCTACGCGTAAATCCACGGTAGGGAACAACAAATTTTTTTGTATGTGACGACTGTAATTGACTGTAGAATGTGAGAGAAGCAATACCATGTCAATTTTTTTGCCTCAGAAAACAGATTTTTCTGAACCACTAATTGGAGTACTCTTGGCTCACTGTGGCTAAACTGGTTGCTACAAAGGATAACGATTTTCTCTGTGTCAAGATATTGTTTTTTTAAACTGCTGGATCGATACGATGGGCAAGGATACTGACCAGTTTGCACATCAGGTTTAGCTGAGGAGTTTAATTCATGCAGCTCTTGAAAAACAGGGAGTGGAGTGAACTTCCCCATATTCAGAACCGCGTTCGAGGTCTGCTTGCTTGTGAACATTCAATAACTGATCCGGGAGTGCCATCTAGTGATTGAGTACAGTGTTACGACCCGGTCTAGGGCAGACAGCAACAGGTAAAGAAAGTAAGGTAAGGACGGGCGGGGAGAACTGTAAAAGGCACGAATAGTACGCTGCTCAGTTACTCTGGTCCCTATCTGCCTAACCAAAGCTAAACTATTCCTATGGCTAATCTTCGAAGGTTCGCCGGGCTCGGGGCGGCTTTTAAACACTTAACTCCCGAACTCCCAGTCCGCAAATAAAGACTGACGGAACGAATAGTGTACCCCTTGTGGAAACAAGTTTCCGCCCAGAATCACCTTTAAAAATAATAAAGGAAAAATAACAAAGCAAAACAACAAAGAAGTGCCCCGATGGAAGGACTGTGAGATCCAGCTGGGAGCACGCTGACTAACCAGAGTAGACCTAACAGCGTACCGGAAATGGCAAGACGAGAGGGATCGTCAGATACAGAAGCCGAGGTCAAAACACCGGGAATTCACCAAGCAACCAAACCAAAACGCAAGGGCTAGAATTCTAGTCTAATGGGACAAGCCAAGGGTCAGCCACCACAATTCAAACAAACCAATTAAACGGAACGGCAAGAATCGTAAATCCAGAGGCAATCCGAGTCAAAGAAGGCAGAAAAAATTAATCTCACAGGACGTTAACGCAATTAATAGATCGGAAGAGCTAGTCTCCGCGGTTGACACTAGACCGCGCCTTTTAAAGGGGTAAACCGGAAACGGAAGTATCAGACCTAGGCGAACCAAAAAAAAAGATAACAGATTTCAAGCGCAGATTCACAAATGTACGACAGGGGTCGTAACAACAGTAACAGCGTGCTTAAATTTGCAGGTCTATAGACGCAGGGGTCTACATCTGCAGAAAGGGGTTAAATAAATGACATAGCTCTTTCATTCAACATTCACCGTTTAAGTTTGTTCTTTTTTTCTAAATTCTACTGAGAGGAGAAGGCACCCATTCAGTGCAGAGAAGCAACTTGTAGCAGCAAGTGATATCTATGCTTTTACCATTCAAATTCAAAGAGTTCCATACAGCAAATATGAAGATCCTGGCACAAGGATCACCACTGTTGTGTCATCGGCAAGAATACATTAAGAGTGGCCTTGGCAACATTCCGGTGGTGGAGCTAGAACTGGAAATTGGGGCGGCATAGACAAGTCCCTTTATGACAACAATTAGTCCTGGCTAGTTCTCAATAATTTTTCCTTTATTGACGCGCTTTCCAATTATCGTAATTGATAACTGAAGACACGGCTTCACATTGATTGAACTGGTCCGCTTTCCAATGAAATATCGCCTTTCACTCTCGGTATTGCGTGGGTTGATTAAAGTGGCACTCAGCAGTTAAATAGGCAATAAAAAGCGTGTGGCTCAAGCTATTTGCGTGAGAGATTTAAATACAGCAAATACACGTCCAGATGAATGATTGCCTTCTTACCTAATCGGAGAGAACAAGCAGCAGCTGTTCAGTTTGGAGTGCACTCGGACTGAACCTTTTGTTCATTATGAAAATGACTGACAACAGGTCAGGACTAATTATTGTTTTAAACTGATGATTTTTGCACCTCAATTCTCAGTGAATTTAGCCGATGATTTCATCGCTGTTAGATCGCATATGGAGAGACACTCTGTCTTCAGTTTCCAATTATAATAATTGGAAAATGAGTTAATAAAGGAAAATGATTGAGAACTAGCCAGAATTAACTGTTGACGTAAAGGGATGTGTCTGTGCTCCCCCCCCCAATTCCAGCTCCGCCACTGCAGCATTCCCCATTCTTGAAAAATTTGGAATAGGTTTTAAGGCTTAAGCTGAGGGAGCCATTAAGCAGAAGAATGAGGTCAGTGGGGATGGGTATTTTTTTTGTTTTTATTCAAACAGAAACAGTTGGGCACAACAGCCAATTATTTAAACTGCAGTGTACTACTTGAGTATTTCGCTAAATTAAACAATACACATAATTGTACATATGTAATGTTCATTATTTTATTATTATTGATTGCTGATTGCTGCCCAGTGTGCAAATTCAATATTTTTTTCAAATCTTATATAACTTGTTGATATCAACTGATATCTGTCACAAAATGACCATTTCTTTTTAATTATCTCATCACAGCTCATATGCTTCTGGTTGGAGCATACAGGCAACTTGATGCCATTGATGCCATTTTTTTGCCATTGGCAAAAAAAAAAAAAAAAAGCTAACAGTACGGCAGATCAAAACTAGGCGTGTGAAACTCCTTTTCAGAAATTTTGTGACAGGAGACAAAAAGGTTACTGTGAAATGAGGTCTATCACACAAATCTTTCATAGCGCCAGCTTTATGTATAGACACACCCCCTAATGCGCTGTTTAAAGCATTGTGACACAAAAGGCTTAATTTCAGAGGACATAACTACCATATTGGACTGTGAGGGCGGGGCTTGGACAGGCTTGGCTGAAGGTAGGAGAGATATGGGGAGTGGCACAGGGAGCAGTGCCGGGTAATTATCACAAGCGTACTGGGTTGACTAATTACTCTCCCCTTTATATCTGAAGTAGTGTGCTGGAGCCCAGAGGGTTCCTGAGCACAGGTTCAGGAAGCCCTGACATCAGAAGCGCCTGATTATTTGCCTTACCTTTGTGTGTGTCAAAATAACAAAATAAACAGATGATCCTCCTCCAAACAGAAATCATTGTCTCGCATTTGTCTGTTCACACTGAGGGAACCCTCAGTAACAAGGGACTTTTTTACATGGACAGAGACAATAAATATGCCATTTGTGAAGTATAAAATTGCTTGATGTTCTCACCACGTTTTTCTGCTTGTTAAGGCCCCAAAATAGCCCCCCGCGAGTGTAAAACTTTGCTGGAGGGATAGAGTCCCTTTCCTCTGAGAGATATTCCCTCTTTTGGTGTCTTGAAAATGGTGATGGAGAGCACTTTATCACAAGTTTCACCAAAATCTTACAAATGAGTTTGAGATCTGGTGACTGTGAAGCCAGTGGCAGATGCTTTTAATCATTTTCATGCTCAAAAAACCATTCAGTGACTTCCTGAGCCCTGTGGAGTTTGGGTCATTTCATTACCCAAGAAGAGACCAGTCCCATCATGGTAGGAATCGCAGAATATAAAGGCGATCACTCTGCATTGATTTGCAATTACTCCTCTCTGCCGTCATTGGGACGACTAGGTCCAAATCAGGCTTGGAAAATAAACAGAAGCATCTGCTTTATGTTATCACCCGTCTGCTTACTTTGATGAGAGGCATTTTAGATGACCAATAAAACACAGTGATTCCTTGAAGCTTGTACTCCAAAGCTAGCTCTGTTTAATGGAGTATAATACTGTTCAATGATATCAGAAACTATAATAGAAAGTGAACCAAAGGCATTGACAAACAGACCACCTCCATTGTTATCAAAGTCATTTTTACAGCAAGGTTCCTGACTTACTCCCTCATAGAAGTAAACAAAACATCAATTAATACACTAATTAGTCAAAGTATCTTTCCCAGACATCAGGTCTGGTTTACATACCATTTCTAGAGATAAGGAAATCCTCGAGATTTAAATAAGTAAATACATTGCATAATTTTCCTTGCTAATATTAGTATGCCATAAAATGCATTAAAGGGGACCTATCATGCTCATCCTTCTTTTAATACATACTGGTGAGGTTATAATGTTGGTTGTCCATGCTCAACCTCGGTAAAGTTTCTAAACATAAGATACAAGGATTTTGCCGTAATCCAAGAACGTGATTTCCTGAGCGTGATTTCCTCTCTGAACAGCTCCTCCCGAGATCTTCTTGAGATTTAGGCAAAACCTGACATCAGGTCGTGCCGTCCAATCACAGCGCTGGACCTGCCCACACCGGAAACTATTCTAGCAGGCACTAACAACGGCAGATCATACTATGCCTTAGTAGCGTTGACACTTTTGGGAAATACAAACGATGAACCGCAGATCATTTGAGTATCTCTCTCAAAGCCGCTTGTCCGTTTACTTTTGGACGTGAAGAAAAAAACTTTCTCTTCCAAAAGAGGATGCCACCAGAAATCAGTGGGTAGCTTTTTTGTTTGCTGGCAGCAAACAGCCACGGCCAAAGGCAATGTTAGCTGCTTGGACTCAGCATTTCAGCAAAGAGAGCTTTATAAATAAAGGATAATTCGACACAGGATAAGCGTTTCTGCTGCTTCTCAAACCTGAAGCAGCTGCATCGATCAAGCGCTTTGAGCCACTAGCCGTAAGTAACGCTATAACAGCAAATAACGTAAGTGAATCAACCATGTTACAGGGGGCTAGCAGGACTGCTAGTGATAGTTAGCACTAACAACTTCAAACGCAGGCTTTGCAAAGTCTCTGAAGATAAAGCCTGTATCGGTCGCGACTGTCCATGACTCACAGACACAGAAGCTGTAAGTTACTTTTACTGCATAAGCCAACCTGACATGATAGCCAGTTGATTGTGGCTGTAGCAAAGCAGCTAACGTAGCCAAGTAACTATTGCTAATGTTTGTGTCCTAAATATGCAAGAGTGATATCAGGGGAAATTCTATAGAAGGTGTGTGAACATAAACCTCATTTGAAGCAAACTTTTAATACTAGTTTGTAATTTGGATGCTTAGTACAACAGCTACAGAAATGTTTACAGCTACAGAAATTGCTGTATGTAAAACTTGCATTGCAATGGTTTCTCTCTGTGGTTATGACCACTTGGTTCCCAGCCACTGCATGTTAGTTTGCATGCCGTGCTAATTAAAAATGCTCCTGGTTAACTTATATGCAGTAATTTTGATCGGTATGTGTCACTTCGGTAAGCATCAATGTGGCAGTTTCATGATAATATTGCTTGATTGTAGCCACTACGGTTAGTGATCACTTCACTTATCCATCATCGGGATCAACCAGATACTTCACAAATGTCTGAGCAAGCTCTCTGGTGCTACCGTGAAAACAATGCGAAACGCAGAAGCTCTACCGGTTTACAAATGATTTTATCTGCGCTACCTTGACATAATTTCACTCCCCTTTAGAAATTGTTGTGGCTAATGAAAAGCCAAAAAAGGCAGAGATTAAATTGGTAATTCTTTCCTGTAGATGTGATCGATTCGCTAGCTCCACAAAAGCAACTTGTCCGCGCTAACGGAACTTACGGTCTACAAAACCTGTATTATGATCATAACATAACCGAGCTCTCTCTAGCTGTCATGTACTATCCATAAATCTGCTTTCACATCGGACATGACACAAATTTTTCGCGTGATAGGTTAGCCTACATTCAAAGTCAATGCAAAGACGTGAATACAGGCATTATGTTAAGCAGCTTTCACACCCGATGCAAAACTAATTGTTCACAGGACGAGTTAAATTCAAAGTCAATGTTAAGACGCGAATACAAGTGTTATGGGTGGGTTAAGCAGCTTTCACACCGGACGTGAAACAAATTTTTAGCGTTACAGATTACATTCAAAGTCATGACCGCTTATCAGCTACTGCATGTTAGTTTGCATGCCGTGCTAATTAAAAATTCTCCTGGTTAACTTATATGCAGCAATTATGATCGGTTTGCTTGTGTTACTTCGGTAACCATCAATGCGACAGTTTCATCATTACGTTGCCGGGTTGTAGCCGCTACAGTTGAAGCTAATCGGAGAGGCGCTGTATGTGTTTGCCAAGTTGGGCTGCAGTTAGACCAGACGTAGGTTTTGCAGAGCTTGGGGTGCGTTTTTGGGTGCTCTGAAACGATCGCTTTACTTATCCATGACTGGGGTCAGCCTGATACATCTCCAATGTCTGGGCAAGCTCTCTCGTTTCTTCACGCTAACAACACACCGCAGCTGTACACATGAACCAGGAGGTCCTTATAATACACACTGAAGCAGTCCATAAGCTGTTGGTCCACTTTTAGTTGCTCCTCACTGTCCATGTTTCCCTCTTAACTCAGACCCACCGGATTTCTACGGTCTACAGTCTATACTTGGGCATGTCGACCTGTTCTACAAATGTGTCTATATGGGGTGCATTCTAGCTTTCCCTGCATACTAGCTAGAGTAGAAAAACCGCTGTACTCACCAAACTGCAGCCAATTGCAAATTCATGCTTGAGCTGCGAAGCAGTGTGTCCTCCACTTTCGCCGTTGCGTTTATTAGAACAAGTTAATTTCATTAAATCTATCCACATGTACTGCCTTAGATTGCAGAATATGCCCATTGATTCCTTTGGGAGACGCGTCAGTATAGAAAAACTGCGTTCTGCTGCCTCGTCCCGCCTAGATCCACTCTCCACAGAGCTGGCCAGTCAGAAGAAAGTGGGCACACAGGGAGTGGGGGCCATAGCGGAAGAGCCACCCCAATGAGGCGTTTCAGGCATAGACACTATGGACTACAAATGGGGTTTTTTGAGGATGGCAGTATGGGCGAAATAAGTACCCTTTTCTTTACTTTGCGCGATCAAGAGTATTCTAGGGGGAGTCAAAGACCAAAATATAAACTTGGAAAAATAGCACATTAGGTCACCTTTAAAATGCATTGGCTGTGGAATGCTGTTTTCTAATGCACATCATGCTTTGAATTATTGATTCTTATAAACATGGATTTTAGCATATTGTGTCCAGTGATACTCTCTCAGCCTTGGAGGGGACTTCTGACGATGAATAGAGGCTAACTTCCATCAGCAGGAAATCAGGCACATTTCCCATCAGAGCTTTCAGACCTTTGCTGAGGCACTGCTTGATAGAGGGCACAGAGAAATAGTACCTCAACTGATCAGTCTTCCAGCAGGAAAGGAAAAGTAAAAAAAAAAGAAACAACAGGAGACAGAGATGAGGAGGGTGGCTTCAAAAATAAGTACAGAATAGAGAGAGAGGGAGAGAGAGACAGACTGTTAAGTCTTTGTAATGTTCAGCTCCTAAAGAAAACCTCATTTTGATTGATTACAAGCACATTAAGTATCAAACTAACACAGAAATACCTCTCTGTTTAAACAGTAGAAAAAAGGATTTCCCAAAAAATTTTATATTTTTATTATTTTTTATCTTTTGCTTCAAATACTTCTGAAGACCCACGGCTGGTCATCAGAAACGGACTCCTGCATCGGAAAATAAACAACCAAAACAGAAGAATCAAAGAAGAAAAAAAAAAAGACAGTAACTGCTTTGAATTATTTTTCTGAAAAAAAGGAAAGCTAACCGAACTACTAATTAGATAATTGGCAAGTAATAGCCTTTCAATAAAAGATAACGTTACTGTTCATGCAATACGATAACGGTAGTATATTGGCAAATAACGTTACCGACGTGCACAAATGAAATTAGCGGACTGCAAGGATTTTTTTTCCCCTTCCTACAAACAACCTTGATTATTACAATAACGGAAATAGTTTTTGTTTTAAAAGTCTAGATTGTTAACTTACAGGCTAAACGGCCAACATCAAGAGAAAAAAAGTTTTGAAAATTGACAGTTGAATGTTGTCTCCGTCACCATGGAGACCAGCCTCAAAAAACGCGGCAGCATCGAGGTTCAGTATCCCAACGAACTGAAAAGTGCAACCTCGAGGAAAAAACACAAACTGATTGTACTCAGAGACAATCCTGAATGCCTCTTCGCTGATTACTTCCAATTAAATGACAAAAAAATCAAAAACAATCTTATATTTTCTACTAACCACACCTACTAACCGCACAAGACATGGCACTCAGCCTCTTGCCAAAAATTCCCATTTTTAAAAAAGAGGAGGCATTGGACATGGGAGCCAAATCTTAGTATTCAAGGACTCAACGCAAGACAATCCCATATTAACCATAAATATATAGACTCAAACGGGAAGTTTATTGACCCTAGAAAACTCTTCCCTGGCCAGACAGTGAGCAGCCATCGCTGCAGCAACACAGCGCGGGCCCTGGAGCTGCTGAACCAGGATACACTCGGGCGCCTGCGCTGCCTTATCATACACACAGGCACTAATGACCTGCGCTCTCTGTGGAACAAAACCGCCACAGCAGTGAGGAGAGTGGCGGAGAGAGCTACACGGGAGTTCCCTCAGGCCAGGGTGGTGATCTCCACTCTGCTCCCACGTGCGGACATCCCCCACTAGCATTAATGCTGACATCAGCAGCGGCTGTGCAGCCCTTCCTAATGTGCACCTCGCCCACCACCCGACTCTCAGACCCTGGGACATGTACGACAGGCTACACCTGACTAGAGAGTCCGTGAAGACCTTTGCCAGAACCCTAAAAGATGTGGCACTGGGCCGAAATCCAGTCAGCCCACCTCACCACACTGCCAGCAGAGCCCTGCACCAGATCCCAACAAGACAAACGCCGGTGCAACAGCTCCACACCCCACCACACCCACAAAGCACCAGCCGACCGCACAAAACCCCACGCCGCCCCAACAGGCCACCACATACGGCCCCTCAGCCCCACCCACAGCAACGCAGCTACGCAGCAGCAGGGAAATGTGCTGCTCTGTGGCGACTTTAATGCCAGAACAGGCACAGAACCGGACTGTGTTAATGCACAAGGCAACAAGCATATATTCGGACAGAACCCCCCACTCTTCACTCCAACATTCATCAGAAGAAACAATCCAGACAGGACAGTAAATCAGAATGGCGGGGAATTAGTGCACCTCTGCCAGGCCTTAGGCCTGTACATCCTTAATGGCAGGATCAGAGGGGACTCTTTCGGAAGGTTCACGTGTTGTTCAGCTCTTGGGTCTAGTGTAGTCGATTATGCAGTCACTCACATGGACCCCTCAAATTTCAGTGCATTCACCGTCAGGCAGCAAACCCCACTTTCAGACCACAGTCAAATCAATGTACATCTGAAACTTACTGGGAAAACCAGAAACACTCATTCACAGCCCAGTCAGCTGTGCCACATAAATAAACTAACAATATTAACAATTTCATTAACAAATGTAATCTACCGCTGAAAGATGATGTAAATCTGGCTGCTAAAGATATTGCTACAATCTTTAACGAAGCGGCAATTAAAGCTAACCAGCTAAAAACGAAAGCAAAAACAAAAACAAAAAACCATGAAAAATTATTTGACATGGACTGCAGAAACTTAAGAAAAGAGCTCAGGGCATTATCAAACAAAAAACATCACCAGCCACACAACCAAGATTTACGTCAGGAATATTGTAAATTACAAACAAACATTGCGGCATAAAAAACAAAAACATATATCCAAGATCCTGAACAAAATTGAAGAATCAACCGACTGATTCAATTCTGGGAAATGTTGATCAAAGTAGAGAAAAACCACAAGAAATGGCTATACAAGATGGAGACATCTGGAAAAACTCTTTTGAAAATATGTACCAAGAAATCCTGCAAGAAAAATAAAATTTCAACCAAAAATAATTATGGATAAACTTGTTAAAATATTCTAGAATATACAATTAACAATAACCAAAACCCACTAGACAATCCAATCACAATACAGGAGTTAACATCAAAACTAAAATCTCTGAAAACAAAAAAAGCTTGTGGACTTGATGGCATCAGGACTGAGATGCTGAGAAACAGCACTCCTGAGCTGGTGGAAGCCATGCTTAAGATGTTCAACCTGGTATTGAGTTCCGGCTCGTTTCCTGACACCTGGAACGAAAGGCTTATATCCCCAATCTATAAAAACGGAGGTAGATTTGACCCAAATAACTACAGAGGCATCTGTGTAAGCAGTAATCTGGGGAAGGTATTCTGTAGCATACTTAACAGTCGAATAATGACCTTCCTTAACGAGCACAGTGTCCTGAGTAAGTCTCAAATTGGCATTCTTCCAAATCATTGCACTGCAGATCATATTTACACTCTACACACCCTAATAAACAAACATGTACACCAAAAAAAAAGGAAAATTTTTTGCCTTCTTCATTGATTTCAAAGAGGCATTTGATTCTATTTGGCACGAAGGCTTATTTTATAAACTTATTCAAAGTGGTGTAGGGGGTGAATTATATGATTTAGTTTAATGCATGTATGCAGAAAACAAGTGTGCTGTGAAAACTGGCAGTAAAAGGACAGAGTACATCAAACAGGGTCGTGGTGTGAGGCAGGGCTGCAGTCTGAGTCCAACACTGTTCAATGTTTACATACATCAGTTAGCATTGTTGTTGGAACAGTCCGCAGCCCCTGGCCTCACACTACACGACACCAAAGTGAAATTTCTTCTTTACGCAGATTACCAAATTTGGAGAATTAGCCGAATCAGAAAAATTATCGGTACTGCTGGGAGAGGGACCCAAAGCACAGCTGGCAGCTCATTACGTATTGGCGTGCCATAGCCGGAGGTACAGGGACTAGGGAACTGTATGTTGCATATGTGCATATATGTTTGCATGTGCATATGTGTATATGTATGTGGATGTGCATGAACATGCATGTAGATGTTCACCTGTATATATACAACTTTTCACCCGTATGTTTTTAATTACTCCCCCCATATGTTCATACATATACATACATACATACATACATATATACATACATATTAATTAGTTGTGAGAATATTTAACAAAAAAAACAAAGCTGTTAATTTTATGTATTCAAATAGCTGTTGCTACCATTGTTCCATGCTTAGGCAATACTCAACTTATGTTTTGTCATGCCAATAAAGCACATTTGAATTTGAATTTGTGAGAGAAAGAGAGAGAGAGAGAGAGAGAGAGAGAGAGAAATGAACTATCCAGAACTCAGACGCTGTAGGAAAACACTATCAGATCAGATCCAGTCGAAAAATCAACACAAACAAAGTACAATAAATGTGCTGAAACACTGGCAAGGTAGCTGTGGGCATGGCACTCCCACATGAGCAGCCAGCGGGGCCTCTCTGAAGAACCCAACGATGACCCTAAATTAGACCTGATTCAGTAAAAAGCCCAACGAATGCTACCAAGAAAAAATAAGCACTGGCTGAGGACACAACAAGTGAGGCCCGAGCTCGCAATCTCAGAGAAAAGGAAAACAGTAAGAAAGAGCTTGAGTAACTACCGTAGTGAGAATATTGAAACAAGATGTGTTTGTGAAACACTGATGCCCCCGTGCATAACATGCACATGCTAACCATTAAAGGCCTATCATGAGTCAATCAAAGGTTAAAGGTCAAGGTCACAAGGTCAACATTCATTACCTCATCAGAAAGGCCTTATCCTAAGGAATACACATGCCAGGTATCAAATGCCTATTACAAGCTAATGAGAAGTTATGGCCCATGTTAAAGTTTTTGTCACCGAACGTCATGCTCCAAGGTCAAGGTTAGAAGGTCAAAAGTCATGACCCCATCTGAAATTCCTTCTCACAAGCAATGCATATGCCAAGTATCAAAGTCCTATCATGAGCCGGTCAAAAGTTATAGCCATCGCAAAGTGTGGACAGACAGACGGACGCAAAGACGGACAGGTGAAAAACTATATGCCCTCGAAACTTTGTTTACGGGGCATAAAAAAGGCTAACATTTCAACAAGAAAATCTGGATAATACTACTGTATAAAAATAGGACCAAGGGTCCTGTAGCTTACCGGCAAACAGTCTTACAGCGATGATACAAGTTATGAAAATTTCTTGTGAAGTTTGACATTTGAATCAATCAAAATCAATGTCAAGGTCACTAAATAGCTTCTCTCTATTTAAGAAATCTATGGTCCCTGCCGAGTCTGACCATCAAAGGTCACTGACAGTCAAGTTGAATGTCACTAAAGGAAAGTTCATATGTGACGTCAGATGTCAGTTACAGAAACCTAGGCTCCATCAGTGACCGTTTTAGTGATACAAGTCACTGAATTTTCATTAGGTCACATGAATGAATGAATGAATGATTGAATGAATTTTTTTTTATAATTGTGTCATGCATACAATTGTATGCCCAGCCCGCATGGGCTTATGAGACACCAAAGAATTAAATAATCCAGTACCAGGACCAGTGTGCATCAGGAAATCAAGTCACAAACAGCCTCGCAATCACAACCTCGCCTTCTTTTCCAAGCTTTAGAAATAAAACCTGCAGTTCCAAAAACATCCAAATTAAACAGCCGTTTCATCATTTCCTCATCTGACCAATAGAACACATCAGGGCTATATTGTATAATATCATTAAACAGACTCTCTTAAATCATCATTAATCATCAAGTGTGCAATACAGGAGAAAATGAGATTCACTCTCCACGTCATCCAGGTCACACATCTCACACAACCTGTTATCTCCAGGGATGTTGTTGAATCGACCAGTTCCAATGGCCAGGGGGGACAATACTAGACCTTAGCTGAGCAACCAAAGATCTTTGGTTTCTAGATAAATGGGATAAAACATATAGTTCAGGGGTAAAGTTCTCCTTGATTAGCATATAAGTTTTCAGTTTGGGTTTTAACAGAACACTTTCAAACCAAGTCTCCTCAAACTTGAGAAGAAGCTTGTTTTTAACAGAGTTAATATTACAACACGAGTTATCCCTGTAAATATACTGCATGACCACTTCTTCAAAAATTAAGGCAAGCTTTTTTGTCCAAGGAGAATCATGTGTTTTGCTATTGATTCACATTTGACCTTCGAAGGTCAATACGAAGGTCACCAAATGAAAGTTCAGATATGACTTCCTATATGTCTAATACAAACCTAGACTCCATTGTGACCGTTTTGGTAATACAAGTTATTCTAATTGTATCATGTCAAGTTTGTATTATCTGTAATAGTTTTGGTGATAGAAGTCATTGAAATTTCACTATGCGAAGTTTGACCTTCGTAGGTCGCCAAAGGTCAAGTTCAAGGCCTCCAAATAAAATTTCATACATGACTTCCTATAAGTGTTCAATGCATATATGTTCCCAATCTTCAATATTTTTAAGTCTAGAAACCTTTGAAAATTGTACCATTTTGCTTTACCTCAAGTTTGACCTTTCAAGGTCCTCTGAGGTCAACTTCAACACAGCCAAAATATCGGTCATATATTACTTCCTAGATGTTGGTAATACAGACTTAATCTCTACCTGCAACCATTTAACTTCCACAGGCGATTCAGCCCATTCTCCATAAGACCCAATGTTAAAGTACAGCGCCCCCACTAGACCCACTTCTGTCGATTCAATCAAAATGGCACTCACACCGTACATAAAGTGTATTACGATGTTGATTGCCAGATCTAGAAAAAAAGTTATCAGACAGTTTTTGAGAAATAATTTTTTGAAATTTCAAGTCATATCTTTTAGCATTGTTAATATATTCCCTGACCTCAAATTTGACCTTTCAAAGTAATGTGTGGTCAAATTTAATAATGCCAAAATATAGGTCATATATGACTTCCTATATGTTGATAATACAGAGTTAATCTCTATCTGCAACCATTTGGCCTCCATAGGCCATCTTTCATATTCATAAAGTACAGCGTCCCTACTAGAAACACTTCCATCGATTCAATCAAAATGGCACTCGCATTGTACCAAGGTAAGTTGATTGCCTGATTTTGAAAAACATTTTGAGAAATAATGTTTTCAAATTTGTCAGTCCTATCTTTAACATTGGTGCCAAAATTTCAAAGGCCCATAAAACGACAAAAATGATTCAATTAAAAATATGACAAAAACATCTGTAGATATGGTCTAATAGTATGTTATTGCAAATTTACACAAAAATTTATCAGGCCAAAAAAAGATAAAAAACGATCCGGACGGACACCACACCACACCCATAGGGCCAGTAAGCTAAAAATTTGACTTCAGTCATCTTGGCAATGATGGGCTACAGTCTATACAGTTAAAATTGATTAGTTAAATTAGATTAGTTTCAGACCAATGTTCTCAATAATCATACTTAAGACAGCCAATTAATCATTATATAAGTGGAGGTTTCAAAAAAGCCACATTTACAATCAGTCATCTTGATCTAAAACCAGTGAAATTATATCATAGTGCTGATACAGATTGAGCACATTGCATACCTAATGTAAAACCTGATGCTGTCCTCAATTCTGCTAGATACAATCCCAGTATTTTCTTCATATTGTGCAAGTGCCCAGATGATCAAATTGTTATCAAATTGTTGCTGTCTGATAAGAACAACGCATCTCCAAAAATCTTTTTTTTTTAGGAGCATGAAAAAACTCTCAGAAACAATATTTTTTCCTAAACAAGAAAAAGAAACCTTTGCTTTCTAAGCCAGCAAGTTTTTAAAAAAATTACCAAAAACAGTACAACTGTTCTCATTTGAAGTCATGAAGCAAATATACAGGTAAATCTTCATTAGGATATGAGGGAACCAAAAATAATTGGACAATTGGCTGGCCAGCTGTTCCACAGCGAAAAGTGTGAACTCTCAAAAAGTTGTCACTATCTGTGAAAACAGTCATTATCGTGCCAAAAAAAAATCTGAGCAAATCCTATAAAGAGAGGAAAGACATTAGTACTGCCAAAATCACTTTCATAAAAGTAAATATACTGTAAGCGACCAACTCAGTAAGTTCATAAGCAATGATTTTATATAATTGATGGAATAGCTCCGTTCTTGGAGCTCCCTGCACAGCCATGCAATCAAGCAAGGAGCTGAATGTTCAGAGTGCAGCACAAACCGTTCCTCAATACCCCCCCCTCCACCCAGTGGACAAAACAAAGCTTTACAACAATGACATCAATGATGTGATACTGTTGTGTAATGATAGTACAACCAGTTTTGCCATTCAGCGAAAGAGTAAAAGCAAGCAGTTAATGAATGTATTACAGCAATGAGAGAATGGTCACTGAATTTTAGCAGGCATAATCAGCTAAGTATTCTGCAGTACGATTGGCTCAAAGTCAGCACCTTGGTGCAGTTGACTGCAAGTCCTTTCAGAATTATGACTGCCGCCCTACCTCCCTGAGTGGCCAAATCAACTGTTTATTAAATTTTTTAAAGGTACGCTCAGGAATACCAAAGAACACAGTTGATAATCGAGGTGGATGGAAAGTGAATTATGTCCTCGGTAAAGAAAAACCGCTTTACTACAGTTGGCCAGAACCCTCCAAGTGGTAGGTATATCGATTTAAAAGTCAACTATCTTGTGATGTCACCAGAGTAAATAGAGAGGACTTACCAGAGGGAAGCTAGATTAGATTTCACTACAAAACCCCTGAAAATCCAGTACAGCTCTAAAGCAACTTCCCACAGACTGGTGAGACAAAGAAAACTAAGAGAAGGACAGTATGGAGAAAAAAAACTGCTCATGATTTCAAGAATACTTCGAGCTGAAAGGAGGTCTTGTAATGGCATGGGCATGTATCGCTTCCAATGGAAATGGTTCACTTTTATTTATTGTGTGACTGCAGCCAAAAGCTGCGGAATGAATTCTGAATTACACAGGGCCCAGGTTCAACCAAATGCTTCAAAGCTTATTGGACAGCCTTAACTGAGAAATGGAAGATTCTACAATGACCAAGTCAATCACCCATGACCTGAATCCAGATAAATTTAGCAGGGACATCAGATGGGACTGGAGCATTACGTGTCGGGTCTGCCCAGGTTTGTGCTGAGGGGCTATAAAATCTTTCTGGGAGCTAAAATCAGGGAGCTACAGTACGTATACATAATTGCCTTAATGATATTAATTCATACAGGGTTCATTTCAAACTCAAAGCTGAATCTCTACTTTTCACATTTGTTGATATATTTCAAATCCACTGTTTTCGTGTACTGAGCCAATATTAGGAAGATTGTGTCACTGTTAAATGACCGCGCATGTACATTGTAATGCTGATCACCACTGGTTATTAAATGGAAAGAAGTTCAAGAGCACTGACCTGGAATTAAAGAAAAAAAAATCAAAGAACACCCACACTTCATGAAATCTCACCATACTCCGCATATGAGAGGGATGAGGCACACACTGGTGACTTCTGACTGAGGCAACCCAATTTTCCTCAGTAAATTTAGCTTAACAAATTTTATACTTGAATGAAAATTCACCTTGAAAATTATGTCAAATAAAAATGAGTAAATATGAAACTCATTCAAATCCATTCATAAAAATACAATGTCCTTACATGACAATGTTGTCCTGCATCGTCAAAGTTTTTCAGCACATGATCTCATGCCTTGAAATTCACACAACTAAACAGTTGATGATAATAACAGTCTTAAACAGACAGAAAGTCTAAAGTCTCATCTTTTAACCTTGAGATTACATAATTTATTATCGGAAAACATTCTAGCTGACTATCCAGGCAATGTTACTTTTGAAAACCAACTCTGTCGCAGTTCTCAATAATTAATACCTAGACCTTAAGGAAAGACCATAAGGTAAATATTTGCTATTATGCTTCTCCCTTAATACAGATTCCTTCAGCCTAATAAAAAAATACAATCCCGCGGCTATTTGAGCTTCTGCGGATGACATCTAGAATTCAGAACTCGCCAAACATCCTGAACCCCATGGTAAACATAATACAAAGAGCATAATAAACCTAATGAACCAACGAACATGATGCTCTCACCTGTATGAAAATTCCTTGAAAGAAAATATTGATGACCTGCTTCTGCACTGCTCAGCTGCATACTTTATTTCCGGTGGAAAAAGACAGACAACAGCACTTGGAACAATCAACAGTAGGTTACAATAAGTTTCAGTGAAACATTTATTGAACGCCTGTGTTTCACGCTTCGTAAGAGACCCATCAGTGATGAAGCATTTCATGCCCCTTTAAAAGTGCACAAAGCCTCAAACAAAGACTTAAAACGATACAGAAGCAGATTAAATGTTTCATGAGCAGGCCCACAGCCCAGACGCAGTTTTGCCTAATGCACTTTATAGGTTCATCTGGTATTCTCTTTGTTGGATCCGAAAAAGAATACACAATGCAGCACTCGCTGACAATCAGCCCGGGCAACTTACAACCACTTCTAAATCCTGGAAACCATTCTGCAGTAACTAAATAAATAAATAAAACGAAACAAAACACGAAGTCTAATGTGCAGCTAATGTGTAAGAAAAATTTTTGCTTAATTGAAGCCATAGGCTGAAAGGTCAGTCAGATGGGGACAAGGTCCCGCTGCTGGGAAGTGAAGTCTTCATAAGAGGTTGGTAAATGTCAGCAATAGACTTGGGAGCCTCATGCAAAGGTCTCATCCCTGAATGGTAGTCGCTGGCAATGAAATTTAACAAGCTTGAAGCAGGGAGATACAGACATGCATGAAACAAATCAGGGCAGTATCAGGGCATTGTTATGCATTTCATTTATTTCTAAATACATTTTTCAGAAATAAGAAGAGACAAGCATCCACACGCATTATACTTGGATTTACCCAACTATCCAGAACAGATAAAGTTTTTTTTTTTCCCCAGATAAAAAGGGGTCATAGCTAGGGCAGCTTGCTCAAGCAGACAACTTGGGATACATTGCTTACATTGCCATAGACACTCCCTTGTATACCAGACACGGCTTCGCCCCTACTGTAGGTGAGCTGGATAAACTGCTATCCTGCTACTCCTCTGCAGCAAAGCATTGCCTCTGCCTGCTGCGGCACTGCATCACTCCTGCCTGCTGCTAGTCAACATCCTACCTCCAACCCAGCATCCACCTCTGGGCTCAGAATTTCCCTTGAGTGTGTGTGTGTGTGTGTGTGTGTGTGTGTGTGTGTGTGCGTGTGTGTGAGTGTGTGTGTGTGTATGTGGCGGGGAGGGGGATCCTGACACTGCCTGCTTTCTTTTCCTCAAGCTCAGAAGGCCACAAATTGTGTCAGGGTCAGAGCCTTGACACTAACCAATCATTGTATCACACGCACGCACACACTCACACGCGCGCGCTCACACATGCACATGCACACACACACGTAAAAATAACTTGATGAAGACCTGTGTCCAGGGTACATGTAGTACTATTCTTGTAGGGAAGTGCTCTACGTCTATTGTCACATAACATAAAAAGTTGTCATGATTATCTCTTGGAGCCATTTGAAACATTGACTCCACATTATGGCTTACCATACTAGCTTGCCAATAGGGTAAGTAAAATAGTAACCTGTTTTGAGAAAAAAAACTTAAAACAAGTTACTATTTGACTTGACAAGTGAAATTTACTTACACCATTAGCAAGCTAGTAAAATTACCTCAAAACGAAAATTTTTTTTTGTCTCAAAAAAAAAATGGTTAAAGAAATAAGTGTTTTAAGTCTTAAAATAAGTAAATTCATCTTACCAAGTATTTTTATCTTAACATTTTTTGCAGTGTAGACTTGCAGTGCACAGGCAAGTCCATTCAATCAACATTGACAAAGAGTATACGGATCTTTATTCTATATATGGGGCGTTGACATCCTGAATCAAAAATGTGCCATTCATAAACTGCTGTAAGCAGAGACTCGTGAATAATATCTGGTATGCTGTAACTGCCATCAGTGGCACTAATACTTCAAGTCTTCACCATAACAAACCCAGCCCAGGGAGTGTTTGCATACTTTTGGCCATGTTGTGCTGTGATGCATGCCTGCCAAACAAAAAATATGATAATATGGTTCTTACAGCTTTCTGCACACAGAGTAGGCTCTTGTATTTTTTCCAAAAAAAAAAAACCAAAGTTTTCAGCAAATATCCAAGCATAGCACGCCATTCTGCTGGGAAAGTATTCGCACTCATCTGTTAACTAGCCTCCCTCTGCATCCATTCCTTACTGAGCCATGCTGCTCATTTCAGACATTATCAGATGGTGCCTGAAGCCTGACAGATGTTCGCTCTCACAGAAATCACCCCCAAGCACATAACTGGTTAATTTCCACTGCAGTACCAGAGCATGCCTCTCGCACAAGGTTGATATGATTTACTTTGACATTGCGTTCCCCACCTTAAACCTAAACAACCACCCTGCCCAAATCACCAAGCTCCCCTGGATTTCTGACTGACAATTTAACTTAAAGCAGGCCTAAAAAGAGCAGTTTTCCCATAAAATGTCAGCAGGTTCATTTCAATCTCACCTCCAGGCTTTGCGTTAGGTTATTTGGTCAGGAGTAATGACACATCTCACATGAGTGGATACATCACCATGAGGCATATTCCTACAGCCTGCCATCTGCAGTTCATTATGGTGGCTGTGAATTCCTTCCAGGCTGATTGTTCTGAGAGTACCATTCATAAGTGTATTGAATGATTTAAAAAAATTAACAATACAATTTGCTCTCCAAAAAATTATGCTGACATTTAATTTTATTTGATTATTCCCATTCCAACTTCATACAGGCATACAAAAATATACCCACGTAGTCTAGTCTTAACCTCACATTCCACCAGTTAAAGTTGCAGCCTTTCCCTCATAATGCATTATCTAATTTCACAGTAAACCTTACAAATTGTATCAAACAGTTCATAGCACTGCTGGGTGCAGTCCAGGCCTTCTCCTCTAAGGTCTTTCAAAGAATAGGTGAACTACAGTTTGAATTCTTGCATCTTTTTTGTACAGCCAATTAACTTTCTTTCATTACAAGAAGACGTCATACCACTCACATGAATCATACTGAATTATTCATCCAAGAATTATCCCTGTGAGTCAAGTATTGCCACTGTCATGAAAACCAGGCCATTTTTTTCTCTCCTAGACCAGCCCAATGAAATAATTCAGATTTATCCCATTAATGTGAATATCAAATGATACTGAGGAGTTATTTCAAAGTCAAAGGAAACCCTTTCAGCCAATAACTTTTTGATAAATTGATTTACAGCATTAGACCCTCTAACTGAGTACAGCCCATGAACAGTCCGTGTTGCACTCCAACTTCTACATAAAGCATTTTCATCTACACTGCTGACAAGAGGAACGTCAAGTGCCTCAATGCAGCACTTCTCTAGTTTCATGTCCTCTAAAACAGCAATTCATACTTTAGAGTGCAAGCTTATTTCACTCATGTGACTATAAAGGGCAGTTGAAAGACTTTGAAAATGTGAGATTTCGCAAATGGCTGAAATGATATTCCACCCACCTTCACAGTTGATGAAAACTAAGTGGAATTTAAGGCAAACACTCAAGCTTCTGCTGTGACTTGTTGGTTAGGGCAGTTGACTATATGCCAGACAAACCCTCTCATAACACAGAATGTAAAATTAAAATAAAGCAACAAAGACCAAGTTGTCGGTCACCCACCGGTCGACACGTATCCCCGAACCAGCAGAAGCAACTGCACCCAAACTTGATAGCCTTCCATCCATTTTCTATACCCGCTTATTCCTCACTAGGGTCACGGGGCGAGCTGGAGCCTATCCCAGCTGACTACGGGCAAAGGCAGTGACCCACCCTGAACAGCTTGCCAATCCATCGCAAGCCTAACACACCATTCACTCTCACACTCATACCCATGGGCAATTTAGAATCATAAATTAACCTAGTATGCATGGTTTTGGGCTGTGGATGGACACCAGAGTACCTGGAGGAAACCCATGCAAGCAAGGGGAGAATATGTTAACAGAAATGCTATGTGGTACCAGCTACCTCCCCACCCTGCCATCATATTTATGCCATCTCTATTGGAAAACTCCAGTTTTAATACTTTTAATATTTTTATCATTTGGAACAATAAATATAAACAAAAAATACAACCCCAATTGCGAAATAGTTGGGACAAAGTGTAAATTCTGAATAAAATCAAAATGCAATGACTTTAAGATCACATGAGCAAATATGTTATTTACAATAAAACATAGATGCCATTTCAAATATTGAAACCGAGACATTTGACATTTTGATCTACAAAATGAGCTTATTTCAAATTTTCTGGCTGCAACAGGTCTCAAAAAAGTTGGGACCCAGGCAAAAAGGGGCTGAAAAAGCAATTTAATATATAAGAGAATCAGCTAAAAGAACATTTAGCAAATAATTAAGTTAACTGGCATCAGGTGTGCTACATGATTGGCTATAAAAGGGATGTCCCAGGGAGACTGAGTCTCTCAGAAGTAAAGATGGCCAGAGGCTCTCCAACCTGTGAAGACTTGCGTAAAAAAAAATTGTGGAATACTTTAAAAACAATGTTCCTCAACATCAAATTGCAAAGGCCTTGAAGGTCTCATCATCGACAGTGCATAAGATCATCAAAAAATTCAGAGAAACTGGAAAAATCTCTTTGCGTAAGGGACAAGACCGAAGACCTTTACTGGATGCCGTGGTCTCTGGGCCCTCAGACGCCATTGTGTCACTCACCAGCATGATTCTGTCATTGACATTACTAAATGGGCCCAGGAATACTTCAAGAAACCACTATCTGTAAACACAGTCTGCCGTGCCATCCACAGATGCCACCTAAAGCTCTATCATGCAAGAAGAAAGCAATTATTGAGTATGATCCAGAAGCACTGCCGTGTTCAGTGGGCCAAGGCTCATTTAAAATGGACTGTAGCAAAGTGTCCTGTGGTCAGACGAGTCCAAATTTGACATTCTTGTTGGAAGTCATGGGTGTCGTGTCCTCCAAGCTAAAGAGGAGAAAGACCACCCCTCCTGTTAGCAGTGTTCAGTTCAAAAGCCAGCATCTCTGATGGTGTGGGGAAGCATTCGTGCATATGGTGTTGGACACTTGCATGTTTTATAAAACACCATGAATGCTGAAAAGTATATAGAGGCTTTGCAGCAAAATATGCCCCCCTCCAGACGACATCTACTCCAGGGAAGGCCTTGTATATTTCAGCAGGACAATGCAATACCACATACTGCAGCTATTACAACAGCATGCCTTTGTACTAGAAGAGTCCGTGTGCTGAACTGGCCTGCCTGCAGTCCTGATCTTTCACCAATTGAGAACATTGGGTGCATAGTTAAACAAAAAGTCTGTCAAAGGAGACCCAAAAACTCTCCAGCAGCTGGAAGCCCATATTAAAGAGTGGGATCAAATTCCAAAGGCTAAATTCAAGAAACTTCTCTCCTCAATGCCTTGACGCCTCCACTCTGTGTTCAAAAGTAGAGGGGATGCAACACCATGGTAAACAGGCCCCTGTCCCAACTTTTTTGAGGCCTGTAGCAGCCATCAAATTTGAAATGAGCCCATTTTGTGGATGGAATTGTAAAATTTCTCAGTTTCAACATTGCTATGTTATCTCGGTTCTATTGTGAATAAAACACTGGCTGGTGTGATATGAAAGTCATTTTATTTAATTCACAATTTACACTTATTCAACTACTATTTTGGATTTGGGGTTGTAGTCTTTTGTATTTATTACACGTTTGCCCCTTTCCACAAGTCAGAGTCACAAGGCACCTTTGTGCTGCTTTGTATAATGACAGTTAAGTTGAACTGCACCAGCTAACCATGAGCTGCTTCAGTATTTTTAGGCTTATTTTCATTGATCTACCTTTTCATTTAATGCACAGTTTCTTCCAACAAGCCATCCAACTTTTAACCAAATACTTACAATAATTTGATTTCTTTCCTCTAAAAGAGATTGTATAGACAACAAGGGAGAAAAAGCCAGGTGCTGCAAAATCCTGTAATTCAGTTCCTAAAAATTCTGTTCTAAAAGTATTGCACAGTTCTGTGGCAGAAACGTGTCGTGATGACCAAAGCTTTACTGGGTCAGAGAAAGGATTTAACAGGTCTCTAGTAAACTCAGTGAACAGCAATGAGTTTCACACCTGCAGAAGAGGTACTAAGTGGTACCATATGTGCGCTGGAAGTTGTAATTAATTTGCAATTAGCTTCATTATCACAGTCCTCTCAGATGGGAGAATTACAAAAGGCGGATGGATGAGAGAGATGGCCTGAGGGAAAAATTTCAGAGCCAATTGATCAAACTGACACTGAGCTCTTCTCACAGGGCAGAATGACTGATCATAAATACAGACCTTTAGCCTTCCTTCGATTTAAACACCATGGTTTTTGAAGCCTTTTCAATGAGTATACTATTATTCACTAAGTTTAGGCAAAAACAACCTGGATAGTTGCTATTCCTGATGAAGGCATTGTTTATTCATTCTTGACCATATATCCAGGCAGAGTTCATACAACAGAATCATTCAAATATTGCTGCAGGCAGTGATGAGACGGCCAAGCACTCCAGCAGGGCAAAGTGGCCATAAGAACTTGATGTGATGGATGTTACAAGTATGGCTTTAAACTCAAAGACCTGATTAGCACAACGAGGTAGTTAGTTAAACCTCTGCTAGCAAGCCAGTTTTTCCAAGTGATTATCAAACATTATTCAAATTGCTCACAATCTACAGCAAATTACTAAGCTAACTAGGTGGTTAGCTATGTTACCTAGCCAGCCAATATCAGTCCAGTTAAAGCAACAGTTAAAGGGACTCTGCTGATTTTCAGCCTCATCTCCATCTAACCTTGGGGATATAGTGTTAAAAATGTAAGCACTTTTTGCCAGTTCTCTATCAATGGGAATCAGTTGCAAAATCTGCTGTACATCAGTCATTTCAAATGTAGCGATGTAGTTGGAGGTAAGAAAGAACAATAAACTACTTCTGTTTGCACCCAGATACAGAATAAACTGTCAGCATTATTATAAAGACCTGTCTTCGTCTTGATTCCATGGAATACTGCGTTAGCTGTATGTCACAGGTTCACGGAGAATTGAGAGCTTCTGGAGTAGGTCAGTATGGTAATGCATTGTGGTAGTTGTTATCCTTACATCAAATGCATATAAAATATACAGATATCTAGTGCTGCAGTGGGAAAGCGTGTATGGCTTGAATGCACATTATTTACACAACCTAAATTTTGAGACAGATCATGATATTGAATGAAATATCTGCAAAATGCTCCTTTAACCTAATGTAGCCAACACTCCAAAAACCAAATTCGCCAACAGCACCTCAACCTCAATCACCTCAATCAATGTTAAATGCTAATCTTGAGTAACATAAGCCTTGCCATCAAATGCCACTTGGATTGTTTCAACATGGATCCGTAGCGGGCTCGTAAGCCAGGAAATTTTTACAGAGTGATGTAAGACTCACAGGAGGCACAGTAAAACCTGATCCGCAAATGTATGTTAATAAGGTTAGCAAACACCAGCTGAATCCACCAATGCTGGGAGAGGGAAGCCCAATTTGTAACATACATGATGTTCACTCATTCTAAAATTTTATTGCTCCAACAGTTATCTCTGCATAGGGACAATAGCAGCAACAACATGTGTGCAAACAGTTCTTCTACTGTGGTGTGTAAGCTTCCATTATAAATGATTTAATAATTTTCCTTACAATCTGTGCCTGAAGATCATTCCAAGCAAATTTAGTGAAAACTGATTGAAATTTGTGACCTGTGAGAAATTTTTAGAACTTTGTACAAGAAAATCCAATATGGCAGCCTTATCAATCAGATTGACAAGACAAGGTGCCATACCTCGTACTGAGGACCTGATCCAGTTTTGACAGACATAAGAACTATTTTTAAAGCCGCAGTGTGAGAGAATGACTCCCATCTAGTGGTGCGCTAATACAATGTAAACAATCGACTAGTACTCTCAGCGTCATTACCACTGCGGAGGCCGCGCGGAGTTCAGAATGTGTCAATATGTCTATAACAACACTGGTCACAGACAAGTCCAGGATATCCACGTTTACATTTATTCTTCCAAGTGAGTTACATCGAGCACCGTGAAACAAAAACGGTTTCAATCGCACAGCTCAAAATCGGCAATTAAAATGCTCTGCGTGTTTCTTTGCGATATACAACCAAGTACAACACTACACGAATACAGGAAATTTAAGCAATCATTGCCGTGTTTGCCTGGGAGACCAGCTGTAGAATAATTGAAGGGAGCTTATTAATCCACTGGGGTAGGTGAGAGATGGTGTTTGATGTGGCGATCGATTCAAAATAATTATTACCTGGAGAAACTTTTAGCGTTAGAATCCTTGCGGTTGAAGTGATGAATTCACTTAGTCATTAAGATGATAAACTGGTATCACTTTAGTCTATTCTGTCTGACTAGAGAGAGGACATCAAAGGTTGCAACCTCTGCATCCATTTTAAGTCCTTTTCGCACATTAGTTGGTAGGGCAGCAGTCACTTGAGTCGTCCATTCGGTTAGGGTGGAATTTAAACGGAAAGGTTTACCGTTGTGCTCCGCCTCCTCCCCTCCTACAGTTTCTCCTGGGCGTTGTAGCCAGTCTGTTTTATCTGGGTTCTCTGCTAAGCCCTGTGATATTTTTAGGTTAGTATATTAATTGTACTGGGACTAGATAAACTCAAGTCGGTTTATTAGGAGTGCATATTATCTATAGAGTTTGTCTCAATTTCGTATTTCTGTTAACTGAAACTAAGCCCCTGTTAAAAGAGGCTTATTATCTATTTACATAGTTTCCCCACGGCTTCTATTCTGACTGCTGCTTAGGGCTTCTCAGGTTAATAAATTAATAAATTTTGGTTCCTGAGCTTCTGCCTTGGCATTAATATTTTTCTTTTATCTAGGGTGAGCAAGGTCATTAGGTAGTGGGTTCAAAATGTGGCCAAAACTATGTGACAGTTGCAGGATAATCACACTTTTGGGAAGAGATTTCGAGGGTAGGTTTTTCTGCCACCGGTGCCAGCTAATTGAGCATCTGGAGCGCAAGATCCTTGATCTTCAGGACCAGTTAGCGGTGCAACACAGTTCCTCTAGGAACTCTACTGATTGCGAAGTAAGTAGTATGTTGTTTAGAGAAATGGTGTGTATGCCAAAGCAGGGTGCTGTGGGAACCCCAGAGCAGGCAAGGAGAGAAAGTTGGGTGACGGAAGGACGTCAGCGCAGGAAAGGGCATGCACGCCGAACGGCAACAGCTCCTCCAGTGGTTGAGGTGTCCAACCGATTCCAGCCCTTGCAGGAACTCGAATTGGCCCCTGACCCTGAGAGTGAGGGGACTGATGAGCAGCAGGGCACCCTATTGGCCTCTACCCCTCAGAAAAGAGAGTGATAGTGATAGTGGGGGACTCAATACTTAGAGGAATAGACTGTTTAGTCTTTTCGTGTGACAAGGAGTCTCGTACGGTGTGTTGCCTGCTTGGTGCCCAGGTAGGAGACCTCCTGGAGCGTGCGGACAAGCTCCTGGCCAGAGCGGGGAGGGATCCAGTTGTCATGGTCTGTGTTTGGAAAAATTACATGGGTAAGGGTAGGTTTGAGGTTCTGCGAGGCAAATTTGTGGAATTAGCTGAAAAGCTTAGGAGCAGATCCTCCGCGGTAGTGTTCTCCGAGATTCTACCGGTACCACGTGCAAGCAGAGGGAAGCAGAATTTTATTTGGAGGTTTAACACGTGGCTACAAACCTGGTGTAGGAAAGAGGGGTATCGGTTTATGGGGAACTGGAACTACTTCTGGGACAGGGGTGACCTGTTCAAGCCAGATGGGCTACACCTGAACTGGAGGGGTACCTTTGCACTGGGTCAGCGTGTGTTGAGGGTAGCACAGAGTTATTTAAACTTGAGACTTGGGGGGCAGGGAGGTTAGAGAGTGTTACACAGAGGAAAATGCAAATTGCCCTGATGGAAGCTGACAGCATTACATGCACTATTGATGATATATTTTTAAAGCAAAACAGCGTAGTGGGGGGCTTGGAGCAGCAGGCACATGGGAAATTGAAGGGGAAGAGTGTTCGTGATAACCTGAAATCTAAATGCAAGAAGCATTAAAAATACATTTCCATAACTTGAGGCCATTATGATTAGTGAAGGCTATGACATAGTTAAGATTACACAGACATAGCTTAGTGAAGAGGATGGAGATGAATATAATATAGAAGGTTATAAGTTCTTTAGAAAGGATAGATGCAATAGGCGAGGAGGGGGTGTAGCACTCTATGTGAACGAAAACATAAATGTGCAGGAAATACCTGAAATTGAACATTCCTTGCCCTGCAAAGATATCTGGGTCAGGCTCATTGGCAAACATGAGACAGGTTTAAACACAAGTGTATGGTATCAACCACCAGCTTTGGACAGTACCGTCAATGAAATGCTCTTGAAGAGGATTACGCAACCTTGTAGAGGTGGAGGGACTATTATTATGGGAGACTTAAAATATCCTGATATCAATTGGGAAATGGTGAACGGACAGGGTAGGGGGGAGGAAGAATTTTGAGATGTTATAAATGATAATTTTTTGGTGCAGTATGTTAATAAATCTACAAGAGAGAAGGTAGTTTTAGACTTAGTGCTCTGTAATGACCTAGATAGAATTAGCAATGTTGAGGTACCATAAAGACAGATACCATAAGGCTGGATCTAAAGTGATATATTCACAATAGTAAAAAGAAACTGGTGAGCCTAGTTGGGCTGAACGGCCTGTTCTCGTCATTCATGTTATGTTATGTTACATGAGTTGTCTCCACCTGGGAAAAGCTACGCCGATGTAGACTCTCATTTTATCCCAGTTATGTTTTCTTTTTCTTTTCTTGGGTGGTTTTCCTTCCCTCTCATGGGGCAAAGAGTATCCATGGTCCTCCATTTCAAGGGAAAGGGCAAGTATCAGAGCGCTTTCACCAAATCAGTCGTCTTTGTTTGCTTCACCTCCCCGCCCCAGACAACACATGGGGATTTATAGGTAAAACCTGAAAGGCGAACCAAATTTGTCCCCTTTCGGCTACTGCATTCAAAGATGGCGTTGCAACCTGGCAGCCGCCGGTGGGTGCACCTCCACGTATGTATTTGTAATCAACTCATTCTAAGCTACAAGAAAACATTCATTTGTATGCAATTGTGATTAGACTTCGGCTAATACGTATTTATGAAAGCAGCATTTGATTTTTGCTAATAAAGCGCCAAAAAAGTTACACACTGTACCTTTAAAGTAAAAATATCAAGAGTTATCAGCCAAAACACATTTATGATTATTGAAGTGCCCCCTTATTGTCAAATAAAATAATTTTTTTGAGCATCCTCAAAACAGAGTCTAGAGCTCATGGACTCTGTTTGGTCTTGGTTTACTGAAGCATTGCTGAGATATGACCACACATCCTGTTTGGCGGCTTGGCCATCAATTTTGATTGGCTGTCATGGGCCAGTACTTTTAAAAATCAAAAAATCCATCTGAATACTTATGCAAGGCTTGGCACAAAGATCACCCTTGCCAATAATTTGGACGGGAGAAAAATTCTTAATTTTTTTTTTTAATCCATTACAGCAGATAATCCCATATGGCATTGACCCAAGGAGACCAACAATACCTCTTTTTTAAAAAGCAAGCATAAGGTTCAAAGGTTATGTGCATTAATTTATTTCAACTGTCACCGGTGGTATTTGAGCACTCAGGATGCAGATATAAAACTCAATTAAAAGAATAAAGGGACTGTGCCAAATCTCACAACTTACACAACAGGCCAAACGTTTGGGGCCACCCTCAGATTTAAAAAAAAAAATCACACATCAAAAGTTCTTTCCTCTTTTTTTTTCACATGAAATGACTTCAGTGCATAAAAAATAGGAAATCAAAAGGTTTTGGGTGAATTCCAGACCTCAGACCACATTTTAAAGCTGTCTTGACTGATTGATCACTGACCACAATGTTTTATCATTGAGTTCCAATGCCTTTGTGTTACAATTGCTCGTGTCCTAGTGACATAAAATCATGTTGTGTAACAAGAATGCCTTCCCCAAAACCAAGAGGTCACATTGGACCTGGTACACCATTAAAAATCCGAGGGTGGCCCCAAACTTTTGGCCTGTAGTGTATTACCACAGAAAACGGAAATTATAAAGTCTGATATAAATTGCTGCAGTAATGGAACTCTGAAAAATCCTTCTGATAGATTTTTTAGTGGCTTACCTTTCTCTTGTTATTGGGGCTCACGTACAAATAGCTCAGAACAGTTTTTGCTCCCACTTTCTCATTAAGTTTCTCGTATGTCGTTCCATAGTCTGTCGACCTGAAATGGAATGAGAGCAGGTATTTTTACAGAAGCCACAAAACCACTTTAAAATGTCAGTAAAACAGGTATGAGACCCCCTAACAGAAATGAAACATAAAAAAGAGTGCTGCAGAGTTTTGTTGCAGTAGAATTTTAGGCAATACAATATACATATATTTGAATAATACATATATTTTATTGCAATGCGTTATTAAATGCAGAGACACACATGCACACATGCATACACGCGCACACACATGCACACCTGAGTAGCAGTATTTTCCCAATTTGCCCTTAGACAGTGGCGTTGTTTGATCCTTTTCAATCTAGATATAATGTCAAGAAATATGTAATTGCCAGCTTAAGTATTAAATGCGACAAGTACTGTGTATTTCTGCGGACAAATAATATACAAGTCATAAGTCCTTCGTCAATTGTTTCACATTTTCTTTTTTTGTAAGCCTATTTATGCAATTTAATGGCTCCATATGAATTTCGAGAACATTCTCCTTCACCCAAAACCCGTCAATGTTCCTTGATAACATTTTGGAAATATTCACACTTCACACTTTCTTCACTGTCTGGAGGGGCGAAGCAGTGAAATAAACTCCCTACTATCACATTTCCCTTCCAAATAACACTATTTTGAACAGAACAGTTGAAGCTTTCAAACCCCATGCACCAGACCAGGCTAAAAAAACTTCATCTGTATCAATGAACTACAGAAAGAGGTTATGCTGTCAACTAAGTCAACTCTTAACAGCTTAGAATCTTTCCTATTTATGTTAAAAATTGAGAAGTTTGTTCCACAATAACCTTAGAAGTATCAGAAACAAACATCCGCACCTCAATGGGTACTATTGCTCTTGATTGAATTTGTGTTTGTGTTTTGTTACAATCTGACTCAAAACATCCAATAAATGAAAATAAAGGTAGAGTAAAAGTAGGTAGAAAAACGTAAGTGGCTCCTTTCTTTTCTACAGTGAAGGATGGAAAAATGACATTACGTTGATACATTTGCAGTGCCCTTCACTGATATTTGCACCCTTGGTAAACATCAGCCGAAAGGGCTATGAAAAAATGAGGTTGCAGTTACTTTTTCCAATCGAATTCAACATATTGACATCTATCCTTGACTGTAAAGGAAAAAATGGAAACACAAATAAATATTCTCATTTTAAAATATGTATTTTCCCCAAAAACCTGCCTCAATTTTAGGCACTAATCTTCGAAAAAATCTAATTGAAGTACTGCATATCCCATCATTTTTACTTTTTTATGCTCCCATTATGATTACGGAAACCTAAATCATCACTCATGACTTCTACCCAAGGGTGTAAATAAGGGATGACACACAGGCCAATTTCCCCCATTATCGTGATTAAAACTGAAGAATGCACCACTGACAACAGTAAATTGTTGAGCTTCTCAAATGTGAAAGTAGATATCATAAGCATGTAAAACATAAGAATACCCATTTTTAATATCAGGGACGTAGTCATGATGTGTAATACCAATGGCAATGTAAAGACTGTGCCTGGTAGAGTGCCCCAGCCGGAAAGTAGATCATGGCTGCATCTTCCGACAGGACAGTGACCCAGTGCATTAAAATTAATGCTGTATATGGTTCAACAATCACACAATCAAGGTTCTGTTGCGGCCATCTCAGTCCGCTGACCTAAACCCAGTATAAAACCTGTGTGAGGAGCTAAGCAACACAAGAATTTCAACAATCTGAGAAAATTCTGCAAGGGGCAATGGAGTCAGATCCCTTGCCACGTCTTCTTTGAATTCATTACTACTATAGGAAAAGCCGCAGAACTGTTAACTTGGCAAAGAGAGGTTGCACAAAGTATTATATGTCGGAGAAGTGAAGTTTAATTGAAATACAAACTAAGCTGCACAGGATTGGAACCGTGAGTAAAATGCAAATAATTAAGCAATTTGTAAATATTATTTTTTACCTACATTTAGTAGAAAATAGCAAGAAGGAAAAAAAACTATTTTTAAAGTTTCAATTATTCCATGGTATTCATTTTTGTAAATGTCCACAAATTCAGAATTTGATGCCTGAAATGCATTCCAAAGCAAGTGCGACATGGGTATGAAAAGACTGGAAATGGTGTGGAATCTTCATTATAAAACGGGTGCTTCCCATTCTTAAATGTGATTGGTTGAGCTGCGTTCCAAGCCGGTACAAAATCACTGTAACCCACAACATTCTGAGGCAAAATATCCCTGCGTGCAACCAACTACTTGACACTGAACTTACTCGTTAGGTTTGTTTCAATATCATTTTAGCTTGCTAGCTACGTTGCCAACTAGCTCGCTATTTCAGTATTAGCGATATTTATATATATATATATTTTTTTTTTTGGTATTTTTATTTTATGGGCTATGTGTAGGATTACCACATCCATTGTAGGGACCGCTAGCTAGTTGACAAGTTGGCCAGCAAACTAATGCGCAATTCAACATATTTTCCTGGACACCGGCAAGTGTGGAGGACAAAAGTCAATCTTGTTCCCTACTCTTGTTGCAGGTTGTAATGATATGGATGATCGGTGCGAGTTGAGAACAAGAAAACTCGAAAACCAAAACTGAAACGAACATAAAATTATTTAACAGGGCCTTCAAAAAATTGAAGGAGACATTCCAAATAGCCTGCTTTCCTAGTATATATACATTAACGAGCCAAATAGCCTGATGTGACATAATGGCGCTAGATGAAAAAGCAATCTTAGCGTCTGTGTTGCTTACAAACCATTCTGTCCACTCTATCTTGCTTGATGAATAGTTCTCAATTTTACTGTTGCAATATTACAAATAAATCATTGATTTTTTTTTTTTGTGTTTATTTAATGGGCTTTATGTAGGGTAACCGTTTTATAAAAGCAATAAGCCCCTTGAAGCAGTTGGTTCCAGTAATTTTATAACAGCGGAGGGGCACTTAGGACCCTTAGAATGCCCATAAGCACTTAGAACGCCCCTCCGCCGTTATAAAACCGTAACCCACTGCTTCGCGGGACTTATTACTTTATTATACAACATGTAGATCCGACCGACAGTCTGATTGGTCAATTAGACATTTAGAATGTTCTCAAATGAGCAAGACAGTACAGGTAGCCTGTGCTCAAATGAAAAATACCTCATCACTGAAAATATTACTCTGCCTATCTTTTCAGCGCCAATGCTGGAAAGCTGTTGCCTATTTTTGAATATAACCATTAATATAAGTTTGTTCGATAAAGATCTGCAGAGTCGTTGTCACGGCACCTGTTAGTTTAAAAATGACTGAGATGTCGACAGAAATATTACTATCAGTCAGTGAAAAATTATTTTTTCCAGCAGATATTCTAGTTACAACATGATTAAGCTAGCAAAGCAGTTTTGTGTTGCTCTGTGCGGTATTTATTCAGTTTTGTGAAATCACGATGTCTAGAAAACATAGGCCTGAATTGGCTGTCTAACAAGGAATAGCTAATGTCAGATCTCATGTATTTCCACGGAAACAGAGAGAATACCAGCTAAAAACTGTCATATTTTGAGAGCGAAATGCCCACAGTATGAATAAATTTTGATTATACATTTTATTTTGTTGGTAATAGTCGTATAATCGCATTATTACACTCGAGTGTGTGCTTGACCATCATTCTTGTCATTTCAGCGATGCTTACAGAACTCGGCGCAAGCACCTTGTCCCTGGCCGCATCATTGTCGTCACAAGAATGATGGTCAATTCAGTTATGATTGGAAAAAGACTAAAAAAGCATGGTCATTTACAAGCAAGATGGTTTGAGGTTTGCTGCTTCACCAAACGTAGCGTCAGCAAATAGTGAAAAAATGTAAGAAAGTGCCGTTGAATCGAGTTTATGGAACTCGCAATTGACAGTCCACAATACGTGAAAATATTCAGAGAATCCGGAGGAACCAAAGCAATCTCTATGTATAAGAAATGAGGCCGTGACCCTCGAGAGCGTGACCCTCGAGCCCTGGGATGGCGCTACATTCAGATCTGAGACTAAGATCTGTGGTAATGGATATAACCACATAGGGTAGTAAATACTTCAGAAAACCTTTTTCCCTGACCACAGTTTGTAGCAGCATCATCAAATACAATTTAAGATCCTCACGCAAAGAGGAAACCAACACCATCCATCATCCCATTCTGCAAGTATTACAGCAGCATGGCTCCATAGACACAGAGTGTCTCCCACTGAAAACACATGCTGGATAATGAAGAGCAAAGTATAACAACATAAACTCTGGACTGTTGACTAACTGAGGTTCTCAAACTCAGTCCTGGGGGACCACTGGGTACAATGTTACAAACGCGCACATGTTTTGCCAGTTATTTTAACTGGCACCATTTTTGCCAGTTATTTTAACTGTAATTTTACAATCAGTTTATAACAGAGGTTCCATGTGTGTTCACTGTAAACCGCAGTTAAATGCGCGCAGGACTCTACATACAGTTAAAATAACAAGAAGACTATGCATTAATTTAACTGTTAAATTCAGTCAATTTATAACAGTGCATGCAGTTTTTCACTGAAACCAAAGCAGTCCCAGAATTCTATTTAGCTGTTAATTTGTCTTAATTAGTTTCATTTCATTTATTTACCCTCTGACTTTATGCAAGAAATAGCAGTGCCTGCCATGAGGAATGAAAGCTCCATGCGCATATTGAGGTTATAATCCTGTATTGTAAGTAATTGCACAATGTTCAACATATTGACAGATCCAAATAAAATTAATTAATGAGCTCCTGTAGGTGGTTTGACTCAGGTTTTCACTGAAGTTCATTAAATGTATTCCTTCAATATTAACACGAATCAGGTGTGAGTCGTTGTTACTAGCTTTGCCATCAACTCTTTATTATCTAACAAATCTATAGATTTAGTGACAATGCCGCCATTTATCAAACTTGCATACGATTTGGTGTAGATTCTGGTGTAAATATCAGCTTTCGCCAGGTGTCACGTCTGATTTACTAAAAGTGTGTACGTCGCTGATTTCAGTGTAGAACTGGCGTGGCGTTGATAAATCTTACGGCTGAAACCATTGTAATTCACATGACACGCCCCTATAAATTCATGGTCCGGGAGGCATAGTCCTGCCCACTTTACGACATGGACTCTCGAAAGAGAGAAAAACAAAATTATTTTATTTGGAAGCCTTTAGAGTGGCATAAAGGGAGCCCAGAAGGCTGCAGTTGGAAAACTATTGCTGCTGCGGTAAACACCGTTGGGGTTGAAAACCGAAGTGCAGCAGACGTTTGAATTAATTCATTAATAAATCGAACTGACTATTTGCACTTAGTTAAGTGTGTCCAAGCACAAAAATTTGCGTTAGACGCACTTAAGTGTGGCCAAGATGCACATTTCTCTATTGCCCACATTATTTTAAATGTGTCCAAAGCTAAAATTGTTTGGCCAAACTTATTTCAAGCAGTTATTTTATTACTAATTACGAACTTATTTTAATTCTTCAAAGCAAGCAGAGAGAGATTACACTGATTAAAATTATTGGGTTGCATTTATGGTTGCCACGAAAATCAGCATGCACAGCGGTCCCCCAAGACCTAGTTTGAGAACCACTGGACTAACTGAAGTGCCATATCAGGTGTAATGGCGATGGGCTCAAATTTTTTGGCGTGGCGCAGTGTGGCATAGTGTGGCGCAGCCCAGGCAGTGGCAACTTCGTCCGATGCAGCCCGCGCAGTGGTAATTTTGTGTGGTGTGACACCGTGCGCAGCCACTTTGGCAATTTAGTAGATGGAGGTGTGCCGAGATGGGCGTGGCGGCGTAGTAGGGGGAGGTGTCACATATTCATCGAGACGCAGTGAGAATTTCGTAGAGAAAGTCTCCGCTGAAGTTGCCCAGAAAGCTCGGCAGCTCCAATCTGGTTTACTTTCTGTGCAGTGCTAATTTGGCTGACCAGCATACAGTGCGCACACGTCACCGAAACCTCACAAGCAGGTTTCCAGAATGTCAGGCACATTTCAATGCAATGAATAATTACAGCAAGCACTATTTAATGTAACTATCTGAATCAGGACATAAATTATAGTATCTGTATAGATTGTCCTGATGTCACATTAAAGCCGGTTGGCACGCGTAATGGAAACTCGACCTGGCTTAATCAACGCAGCTGAATCTGTGATGCAAACTAACCCATCCTTAAACTAACAGTTCTTGAAGAACTGAGCCCTCTTATCAGTACATTCACGTTTAATACCTAAAAGATTCAGTAGATTTGAAATTAAAAACAATCATCGACTGTCGGACACGGAGTTATATCGAAACCATCCGACTGTCAGACATGGAGATATATTAAAACCCTGTCCGACTTTCGGACAGGTAAGACACTTCGTTCAACGCAGCAACGCAATTTCTCGTGTGAAAAATTTGTTTCGCGTCCAAGTGTGCAAGCGGCTTAATACTAGGCTACTGTTATTGTCACTTAGGTTTAATCGTTTTCAGTGGGGGAAAGGAATACAGCCTGATTGCTATGATCTCGTACTCAATTAAGATCACATATTGAAAAAAACTGTGTAACGTATCTTGCATTGTTGTCCATGCATGTTCATGATATAAATCGTAAACAAAGGGTATTTCTAAAAAATGACGCTGTGGTGGAAATTCTTATTTCATAGTGTGTACCTCCTGAACTGTAGGTGTCGCTGTTTATATAAGGATTTACTTACTGTAACCTTCCGGCCCTTTCTCTTTGTTCACTGTAACTCCTCCCCTCCTGTTGTGAATAAGATCTGGGGTCAACCCCATTTCTAGGAGGTCTCCACCTAGGACTTTTGTCTGTAGTGTGGCTTCCCGTGCACGTATAAACTAATATCAACTGCCTTTGACTGAGTGTGTTATAACTTTTTGCTTACAATACTTAAAATACACAACGCAGAAGGGGAAATCCCCCACAACGCCGAACAATTCCGATGATAGCTGCACATTGTAATATTTGGGTATCATCGGAAAGAGCAGATTCTTGGCCATCTTTTGACTTATAACATGAAGTCAAAACTGATGCAAAAGGTCACCTTCTCTACTTCTATACTGACATTATAGGTATCAAGCAGCACAATATGATGACTTGCGCGGGAGATTAGCCTGAAAATAAAATATTCTGTTTGCCTATTGGTATGGTCCAACCTACCAAAACTCATTGCTGGACATAAATGGAGGGGATCAAATACTTATAGTTCACATATCTGGGAAAAAATATTTGTTCAAAATAATGATAAACATCATTATATTTTATCAAAAGGTAACATTTTAGTAATATTTTTAATTAAATTTTAGGAAGATAAGCAAGGCATCATTGATTAAGGAATCAACCACTTGCATTTCCCAAGGGTGCCAATAGAAGGCTCTGTATTTAATTTAGAATCCCAGTGTAACATGCGCTGCAATCGACTAGCAAACTGTCCAGGAGGTGGCTAGATTGGCTCCAACACACAAGCGACACTGAACAAGAATAAGCAGATTTGATACGGGGTCCATGGATGGATATTTTCCAATCAATTCAGTCCTATTATGTCAAAGACCCGGGCTAGAATAACCCCTATAAAAACTTTTTATCTATCGAGGTTCTAGCAAACACTGATTTCAGAGGAAATCTATCCAACAACAAATGCCGTGACATTCTCCATGGATTTGGTCTGAATTTTGCATTCTATTGAAGCATTATGCTTGGACACGTAATCAGACACTGCAATACTGCTGATGGCATTGCAAATCATTTTCAACATTGCATGATTCTGACATGAAAGCTTTCCATGTCTCATATTAGACCTGAAAGGAAAGCATACAGTTGTAGGTGCAATATACTTATTCCTTAACGTTTTATATTTGTAAAATCAATTGCTGTGTCACTGGAAATTATCATCAAAGGAACCTAGAAAAATGTGTGCAATATATTTTACAATAGCTGCGTTTACATGGATTGTTTTCCTCAATCTGATTGAAATCAAAGGGATAAAATGAATCTGATTCGATCTGTATACATGGCCCCAGCTGCAACAGAATGCAGTTTCTTTGACATGCGCAAAAGGTCCCACAAATGTCATTCTGTGATTACATGACTCCTACGTACTAGGAAGCGCATGCGCCTAACGAATAATCCAATCCATCAACCGAATCCACTCTGTTCAGCCATTTATATGCAGTATCAAGCTGATTATCAATCGGCTTAGACTACCTCTTTCAATCCGATCGAAAATTTAAACTGATCCGGGTGAATCGGATCGGCTAAGGTAGTTACACGAGACATTTTGAATCTGACAAACCTGTCAATCCGATTAGAAGCAGGATTTTTTGACCCATGTAAATGTAGCCAATGTCTGCTAGTAGTATGTTTCGAATAATAATATTGCAAAGAAGACTGATAAACACAAATGGATATTCAGACAATATCATCAACATATGTCCTCAGCTTTGTCTCACAAAACACCCACCTATTTTCAGCTCCCCGCATAAGGATACTTTGGAAAAATTTAAGAGAGTGAGGAACCCATAGTCTCACTAAATTGCAGAGTGAATGAGTGAACAAATAAATGAATGAATATGAACTTTATATTTACAATGGTAGATTTTTAAGACAATTATTGGAACTTGCGCATTGTCCTACACATTAAAGGAGCTGTGCCCCGATTACCGTGCATGCTCAGAGCTTCGAAAATTGTTAGTCCAACAAATTAATCTGCTTGACTACAAGTCAAAATCTGACTCCATCCTCGCCAATGCGTCTTCATTTTTGCATTGTATTTGCATATTTTAATTATTCAGGCGTTATAATTTTTTATATTGAAGAGTTTTGTACGGAAATTTTAGTGCTTTAGCCAAAGGATATGAAGAGTGTAAGCTGGTTTTCCAACCACCAATGAACACCATAGAAGAAGAATGCCCTTTTCTTTCACTGTAGTGCACTGTACTAGCTAACTACTTCGCACAGAGTTACTGTCAAAAACGACCAGTTCAAAAAAACCTTTTACGTTTTTTGTGGCATTGTACAATGACTTTACCTATCGCTTAATACTGAGTGATCAGCGCAATTTTGGTCCCTAAATTTTAGTCACAGTTTTCATTTCTTCAGCCCTTAAAAGAAAGTGTTATTGCAGGACAGAGCACAGTGCAGACCAACTGAGAGTCACTTACATAAAATAAATATTTTCTCGTGTTCAGTTATTGTGACATATGCTTTTAATGATTATCTCTTTGTTTCCCATTTCGCAAGCACCAAAGTAATTGAAATGTTAAGTTTCACAGCCTCTCCGTGACCCTCATGTACCCCCATTGCTTAGCTCGGCCATTTAACCTCTTCCTTATATTGAATGCATGTCGTAGGAGATTACAATTTAATACAATACAAACAAGTCTTTGCCCGAGAAAAATGCTTAAGATTTAATTGCCACATGTGTGTTAAATTTAGGGATGGAGGGGCAGACAAAGGAAAAATTTCATGCGTCATTCCTTACATTTGACAATTTTAAGTGACCAGTGATTCCAAACTAATGAGCGATAGGTACTGATGGTCTACTGCAGCATTTGGGCAAGGCTTGTCCGGAGACAGATTGGAAAGGGGGGAGGGGAGGGAGTGAAAAGTGGTTGGTGGGCCCCTGAGGCCGATAATTTTTGGCAGAGAATGCCCATCCTCTCGCCACATTTCCGTCGGAGGCCGTGGTTAGCCCCACATCCATGGCAGAGGACAGTGGACAGCCGGAACATGGGCACCTGGCAGGTGACAGAGGTGCTTTGGCACATTGAACGTTCACTGGGAGCAGATTCCCCGCGGTAAGCGCACGGCGAGTCGAGCGTAAGGACGCTGGCAGCTGAAGGGCTAGCTCCAGTGTCCTCATCAGTCCTCCACAGTGTATTACGCCACCTCTTTCGAAATAACACCACGCATAGGAACTAAATATTTCATTTCAAAATCATTTTCATGGAAATGCGTTTCCTCGAGGAGCCGGTAACCAGAGTCTGAAGTGAACCTTAACATCCCCTGTCAATGGAATTGTTTTCTTTCTTTATGACATTCATTCAAAGTCATTTCATTTGAAGTTGGCCAACTCTTTACTTTTACAGACAATATGCAGATGTCAGAGGATTACTATTGGTGGCAGTGGTTTCCTTCTTTGTTCATTTATGCACTTTAAGCTCCAGAACTGTGTTGTTGTGGAGGCATTTCATGGACCCATCATTTTGTGAGATGTCTCTAACCTCATGTTACCCAGCTCGTGACCATTGAAAACAGCAAGCTATTGCTCTCTGCTCGCCTCAGCAAAGATGAAAATACTGCATTTGTCTCTGCCATTTACACTAGTATCACAACCAGTATTTACTTGAGAGGCTCCAAAACCCCACCTTTCTACAATTTTACATTGTACATTTTTGGGATTAGGTGTCAAACTCAAATCAAGCCCATTTGTTTGCAGTTATTGGCTGTTTGTTTAATTTGCATTGTAACCAATCGCAGACTAGAGGGTGAGGTGCGATTGTTAATTAACAAATCAAATACAAATACAGTACCGGTACTGAAATAAATTGAAAACCAGTTGATCTTGTGGCTCTCTAAAACTGTATTCTGACACCCGTTTTTCATTTAAATTTTTTTTTCATTTATCAACAGAATCTAATCGGCAAGCATTTTGAGTGTTTTGGAACAATTCAAGCTAATGATGGTCCATACTTGCACAACATTGATCTCTTCTCACATCTTATGAGTATGTTTTATACCTGTTATAAGGATCCCGATTCCCTCCAGTTAGTTGGTCTATTTCAACTGTCATTATCAATTTACAACCTGCCCTCAGAAATACATTCAGAACGTCTGCCGTTCATTATCTTCAAGGAAAAACACTCAAACGCTGACAAACTTCTGAACTGTGAAAGTAGGAACAATTGTCTTGGATAATTTCCATGTCTCTTCCAATTTATACGCTGTAAATATGTAGTTCTCGAGGTGCCCAGATGGTTTGGTCATAAAAGCCAAATGCCTAAACCTGCCTGCAATTGAAAGTAATATATAATCCTTAGGCTAATGACTCTATAATGTGCCTGTGTTGAAAGTGATAAGTAAATTACAGTAGGTAAATGACAAGCCTTAGATATGGATCCTCTTCATTATGTCCTCATATAAACAGATAAATTATGCAAACTGTTATAGCTCTGTCAAATTACTTCAGGACATTAGATTATTGCAATGGATTAGATTTTAGATTTTAAATGGCATTTTTTTCATTATTTTTTCATGCAACAACAAGCACAGATATATTTAGGCAAGCAGGCCATGTTTCCTCTTTTCCAGGGACTGTCTGTCTCAGCAAAAAATGCACAATAATTTTTAAATGTGTCAATGAATAATACCGTGCACATACATGTGACAGGAGTGATTTATAAACTGAGGACTGGAATACCTAACCTCAAGATAAATCTAGTCAGCCAGACATGCTGAGGCACAATTTACCTTTAATTTAATTGTACACTGTGGTGACACATTTGTCAGTTTATAACATAGTCAACCAGAGATATGTTTCCTGCGTACTCGTGGCTGTGCAGCTTTTAGTTTGAGTGATGTTATGTGAGCTCATAACAAATGTCCTTTAGTCTATTTCCCAGGAATTCCAGCCTGAACTGCTCAACCAATCAAATGCAGCTTTCAAGCTTTTCAGGAATGACTGATATATGTGGATGCTTGAAATTTAGAAAACTGCTGTAATTGACTCCGCCAACAGAAAGCTTTGACATAGTTTAAACTGAACATCCTTATTTGAAAGATAGAGCTCCAGGCTGCTTTGAAATTTATTTTTCTCGGGCATGTTTCTAAGGGACCACAATCCATCTGATCTGGAGAAATTTAACATTCTCAAGTAATCATTTCTCACTATTACTTCATAGATTTTAGCTTCAAATAAACTAGAGAGCAAATTATGCCGCATGACATTCGCTGCGCTTGAGCGACAAGTATATTTCAGGAGTTTCATTAAATCAGATCAGTAGATAGAAACACGGGTATGAGAAATGTGTCCTTTTGCCTTTTCTCTGTCTCTCTCAAATTCATATTCAAGTATTTTATCAGCAGCTCACACCACTTCTCTCCAAAGAAGATGGCGAGTTACTGATTGTCTAGCACATTTTTAAATTCCCGGTCTACTTAAATAAGAAAAAAAAAAATGTCTCTCATGTAATTACTAAATTTTGCTCTTTCCCAAGTAAGCAGTGCTTGGACAGCCATTCTTTTGGAAGGTGAGTGTAGGTGTTGGTCTCAACAGCTGTGCTGTGCTGTGCTCACTAAGCCAGTCCCTCCTCAGCTTTTGCTCTTAATCTCATCCTCTCTTTGACTATGGCTGCGTCTCACTCTTATACTTCCAGTACGCCTAATTATTAAATTGGTTACAGCCCAGTGGGTTGAATCTGACTTGATCACCCTGTAATAGGAGCACAGGCCAGCTCTCCAGATATAGCAACTGTGTTCAGCTGTCCCCTCCTTTCTCATATTGTGACTCTTTTGCTGCTGGACTCCATCAGTCTCATTCGGCTTTGTTCGTTGAATAATTTAGTTTTTTTAGTCTCTATATTCGCCAGCAGCCATACCAGCTGTGTGGCTGAAGCTAAGCAGGTGTGGGCTTGGCCAGTACTTGGATGGGAGACCACCAGAGAAAACCAAGTAGCTGCTGGAAGAGGTGTTGGTGGCCATTAGGTGGCGATCTTCCCTCTGGTGGCATAATCCCTAATGCCTCAGTGCAGTGATGGGGACACTGTACTGAAGGAGATGCCATCTTTCTGATGAGATGTTAAATAGGAGGTCCTAACTCAGAGTGGTCATTGAAGATCCTATGACACTCTTCGATAAGAGTAGGGGGTTCCCCGGTGTCATGGTTAAAGTCCCAACCTGGCTCTTTCAACCTGCCACCTAATCATCCCCTGATATAATTTGGCTGTGCTAATTGCCCTCTCTCTCCCCACCTCAACCCCCAGGGCTCCCTAGAAAAAGAGATTTCAATCTAAACGGGACTTGCCTGGGTAAATAAAAAATTAATACCTTTGGCCCAAGATCCAACAGCCTACTGTGTGGCCTCACCTTTAATTAATTTTGCCAGACCTCCTTCCTCATTTAATTCTGCTTGGGAAATTTCTGCTGTAAAAAGGACACTTCCTACAACCTCAGCATTTCTGTTTTTAATAATGGCCTTTGAAAAGGGCTTTATCAGAATTTGATAATGAATTTTGTTTTTTGGTTTTTTTTTGTTTTTTTTACAATTTATTACAAGTAACTTCATATTTTTCTCCATAAATTGGAAGAAATTACAGTTACAAATTACACTTTGCACAATGAGTAAAAAAGGCAACATGGCCTGAAACTTGCTCAACTGAGACCGTAAGAACCGAGTAAAAGTTTAGCAGGTACAGGGATGGTTAATGTAAGAAGGAAGTCCTACTGAAAATCCAAAAGGATCATGATCCCTTGTAATCAAGCATCCCCACTGCGCATTGACAAATCACATCAATGACTCGACTGCTGCTTCGCCACACGTCAAGACATATGAAGACTTTGACAGGATGCGCTCATATCTAAGTGAAATAAAATGGGAGACACTCCTGCACTGTGAGTCTGTAAATGAGATGTGGGAAAGATTTAAGGGGGTTTTACTTGATTCACAATGCAAATTCATTCCAAAGGTGTCCAAAAGTAAGCTGAAAAAGCAGAATCCTCAGTGGATGACCACAGCTGTTTGTAGGAGTTTGAGGGAAAAGAGGAATCTTTATAAGATGTACATAAAGGATAACAATGAGAATACTAAGGCTGAATACTGTAAAATGCGGGCTGTGGTCAAGAGAGGGCTGAGGAATGCTAGAAGATTGTATGAACGGCAAATTGCAGAAAAAACTAACCCTAAGTGCTTCTTTCAGTACTGTAGCAGAAAAAGGAAAGTCAAAGAGGAGGTTAAGTGCATAAGGAATAAAAACAGATCGCTGCTCTATGATAACAAGGATACTGCGGATACCTTAAACAGTTACTTTGTTGAGAATTTTACCTCAGAGCGGGTTTTCATTTAGCCAGAGGGCATGTCCAATTCTCAAGATTATTTAGCGAAAATTGAGGTTAGGGATAATGAAGTATTAGACAAGTTGCAAAAACTAAAGGCTGATAAGACGGCGGATCCTGATGGCTTATATTCTAGAGTGCTCAGGGAAGTTAGTGAGATCATCTTTAAGTCGCTATCCACCATCGTCAGACGGTCTTGCTTGCATTATGTGCAAAATACTGGAAGCTATCATCAATAGATGAGCTGGACTTATTTCTTGAACGTAATAATATCTTGAGGGATAGCCAACATGGTTTCCGTAAGGGAAGGTCATGTCTGACAAACCCTCTGGAATTTTTTGAAGAGGCCACCAAGACTTATGACTAGAGCGGGGCTTATGACATCATATACATGGATTTTCAGAAAGTATTTGATACAGTACCGCATAAGAGACTAATTAAAATGAGCGCCATTGGAGTTACAGGAGGTATTCTCAAGTGGATTCAGAACTGGTTGCAGGACAGAACACAAAGAGGGGTGGTCAGTGGTATCTCATCAGAGCTAGGTATGGTAGGGAGTGGTGTCCCCCAGGGATTGGTGTTGGGACCACTGCTGTTCCTCATCTACATTAATGACCTTGCTAGGAATATTGAGAGCTAATTAGTTAAATTTGCAGATAATGATAAACTGGGAGGTTTGGCAAATAATTTAGAATCCACTTAAGTGATTCAGGAATATTTGGACAGAGTTCAGAATGGAGCAGAAATGTGGCAAATGAAATTTAATGAAGCGAAATGTAAAGTTGTACATGTAGGGAATAACAAGTGTCTACCACTAACATGGCAATATCCCCCACCGCCTAAATTTTATGTGTCCGTACGGAGCCAAATACTATATCTCCCGCTTTGCGATAATCGCGCGGCAGGGGATAAAAAAAATTAGACAGGATTACTTCATGGGAGGTTTAAAACTGGAATGTGCTCCACACAAACAAGATCTGGGAGTGATTGTTGACCAAACCCTCACAGGCTGTAGCCATTGTGCCGTAGCAGTTAAAATAGCTAATCGGATGCTGGGATACATTGCCAAAAGTACTGAGTACAAATCTAAGGAGGTGATGCTTCTTTTGTAAAACACATTTGTCAGACCACATCTGGAGTATCCCACATGGAACCTATATAAAATATAGGTTTTAATATAGGGCCACATATAGGTTTCACATATATGCGATATACATAAAATTGGCCGTTTTCATATATTATAGGTGCATAAATTTTTGAGAAAACGAAAATGTTTTTTCAATTTTAGTTTTCGTTATTTTGTTTGTTTTTTTTACTGAAAATAACCTTGGTTCACATGCGATTAAGTTATTGCGTGAAATTCTTGTTATTTCTGTAAGGGACTTTAGACTGATATGCAGATATAACCTTAAGAATAAAAATATGACCTAGGCATCACGTATGACAGTTGCAAAAGTGAGATATGAACTATACAAAAGGTATGACAGAACCTGCCACTGGGAATATGAGCTATGTAGGAGACATACCTTGTATTTACATATAGGGCCTATATGTGGATATAAAGAAGTGATAAAGGAGAGCTATATGCCCTGTATATGCCATTATATGCGCCTGAATTTGGCCTATATGCGGCCTAAATGTGGCATATATGCTTTATATATATATATATATATATGCAGCATATAGGTTGCATAAATGTGCATACATGTGTATATAGATTATTTCCATGTGGGACTTTGTACAGTTCTGGGGACCATACTTTAAGAAAGATATAGAGGCTCTGGAAAAAAGTTCAGAGAAGAGCTACTAAGCTGATTCCGGGTATAAAAGATGTAAGCTATGAGAAGAGGCTGAAGATCCTTAATCTCTTTAGTCTTAGGAAACGGAGACTTTGGGGTGATCTGATTGAGGTATTTATATATGTTGAAGAGATTAACAAAGTGAATTATGTAGGATTCCCTTGACCAAGTGTTGTTAGTAGAACACTGGGTCAAAAATGGAAGTTGACCAAAGGTAAATTTAGCACTGATATTCAGAAAGCACTGATATTCAGGAATATTTCTTCACCCAAAGAGTAATTTCAATGTGGAATAGCTTGCCAGACCATATTGTTGAGGCAGAGACCATGGGGGTTTTCAAAAGCAGGCTTGACTTAAAGCTAGATACCATTGAGTCATTCAGTATCTGAAGGGATATATTCATAATAGTATAAAGAAACTGGCGAGCGTAGTTGGGCTGAACGGCCTGTTGTCCCCATTCATGTTACGTTATGTTATGTTAAGACACGTCAAGACATATTTTAGAGGTTTTGAGAAAAATTGATTTTAAGGTTTGCAAATATTCTATTAAATCAGTTACATCATTTCCATCTTTTTTATGTCAGTCACTCTTTTACTGCATGGTTCAGAAGTATGCTGAACCTGTAAGTTTTCATAAGTGTGGTTGCCAAAATGGACATGTCACGTCCTTGCTGCAACAATTCTAGCACTTGATGTGACATGACACAATGGTGATAGACTGAAGATAAGTTTGTTTGCAATGGAAGACAGATGACTCTGTAATACTGTTCATGTTTATTCATCAAAATATCATTGTTTAATTCAAAGCAGATTTTGTTGGACATACCGCAAAATTAAAATGTGAATTCTGTTTAAAACTGAGGCGCATGGACATATAATTATTGTGCTCCAAGAATTAGCTTATAGAAATGTGTCACAGGAGGCAAAAAATCTCAAAATGACAAAATTTAGACACATCACCATTGTGCTCCGAACCCTCGATTTGTTTGTGCGAAAATCTGTGGCTGATATATTCCTCATAACCCATCTCCCCTCCCTGTTCCCAGCATGGTTTCAGTATCTATATTTCCATTCAAACATATGAAAGGGGAAAAAATGAAAAAGTAGAGGGAAAAGGTAAAAAAGGTAACCTGTTTCTATAACCCACACCAATCACCCAATTAGTGTAGTAAGTGTAGTCAATCAAAATGTAACAAAGCAGAAGTAGTCATTCCAAGGTAAGCTGCAACACAGCTACTGTACATTTTTCACTTTCATCTCAAATTTATGGAACGCGGGCTCTTGCAATGAAATATGAGACCGCCATCTGAACCACTAAATAATTTGTTGCAAATTATGAATGTGATATTTGTCAAAAAGGAATTCATTGACACATGGACCATGGGACAATGACATCATCATGCAATTGATCAGCTCCTTATATTACACGGTGGGCCTCCATTATTTAATGCTCAGTGATTTACTCTAAGTCTGGTTCCCATAGAAACTGATCGAGATCCAGGGAAAAGATAGAAGTTATGGGACAACTGCCCAAGGACAAAGATGATGATGCACTTCCAGCAGTGTGCACACGTGTATGTGTGTGTATAGGGATGTATGTATTTCTGTGCAAGCAAATACATATATACTTATGTGCTATGTCAACTGTTCGGAATGGCTTGTTATGACTGATCTATATTTGCAACGCAGTGGTGAGTATTCAAAGGGACCTGTTACCACCTGAGTTGACGGTAAAAATAGAAAGATCTCAGCAACACAAGAGTTGCCTGAATGGCAAACCAGGAGGTAGGAGGGTGCAGGGTAACACAAACGGTTGACAGTAACTCAAGAAAGGACTGACAGACTCATTGAAGATTGCAGGCAGGCCGAAACTAACCACAAGGCATTTTTCATGTGCATGTGATCAAACTAACAGAGGGATACTGAGCAGTACATATAGTGTGTGGCCGATCGAGTCATTTCAAACAGATGGGGGTGACAAATGAATGACTGGCCAATTATTAGTAGCCTGGCGACACTGATCTCTGGTTGGCTGGACCTGATTCAGGTGTGGAGGTCAGTGCGACCCGATTGAAACAAATTGTACGATTTGTATTGTCAATCTCTTGTTGTACTTTTCTGGCGAGCAGTTTCAAATTATTGTCTTATTATTATTATTATAATTATTATTATATTATTGTTGTTGTTGTTGTTGTTGTTGTTGTTGTTGTTATGCATGCATTCAGCCAAAAACATTTTGTGTTCACAGGTCACAGGAGTTCTGACATGTTCGATGTGCTGAAAATTCATTAAAAATTTGGAATCAGTCGAGTACATAATATACAATATCTTCCACATTCTTGCCATGTTCCTTGTAAGGTTTTCTCATCTTTTTTTCTTTTCATAATTCAACCTTGACAAAAAGATAAGGACATGTCTTTTAAACCATAACAGCATCTCAAATCATAGATAAAACAGGTGTTTCATCCCCATACAAACATGTCAGATTATTCCCAGCATGCTTTCATTTTAAAAGCCAGGCTATGCACTCAGAAGACACAGGGCACTGTTCTTGTGCCTTAGCAAATTGAAAAACAATATTATTCTCAATTTTGACAATCAGAAACAGCATTGTAATCTCCCCCAGGCACGGAGCCAGGATTTCAGTTTGGGGTGGGCCAGACCGATTGTGGGTGGGCTTAAATTCCCAAGATTAGGTCACTTAATAAAACTTAAGACCAGTTCAAACCAAAGGTTAGCGACGAGAGGAGACTGTTTGTGAACGTTGCAGGGAGGAGTTGCAGCAGTGTGAACTGGCCCGTCGCAGCTCGACTCAAGTCGACAGGTGGCGTCGCCAGAGATTCAGCATGTCAAATCGCAAGAGGCTGGTTTTAGAACTTAAAGCACATAACCCGTCTCAACAGCCAATCAGCTCATAGCGAATTCAGCTGGTCACGTCGGGTACAAGCTGTCAGCTGGTTGAAACTGCGCGGGAGAAAATTCACAAAAGAGGGCAGGTCTACTACTGCGAGCTCCTGGCACAGATTGGCAACAGCGCCTTCGGTATCTCATTAAACCAGTGGCGCAGGCAGAACTTAAAATTGCGTGGGTAAAAAAAGTCCCTTTGAAACAATTATTAGTTCTGACTCGATCGCAATAATTTTCTAATTACCTTCAATCCGAAAACACTCCACACTATCAGGTGTTGCTTGTTCACCTCGATATGGCAAAACGTCAATCATTCATTTGGACGCACATTTTTGTGCATTTTAAATCTCTGTCTTTGATTCAATTTAAACAATTTAATCGATCATGAAGCACAGGCTAGATCACCTGATGAGACAGAAAGGTAGTGCAGAATTTCCACAGCAGTTTACCTCTCGAAAAGTAGCCCATAGGCCAACTTATGAGTAACTTATTTTTCTTATCTGAATTACGCCTATCGATTAGTCACCCTCGATTGCATCACGAAAGAAGTGTCTTTAAGGGCCAATTGATTAGCCTATTCTTATAAGTGGAAAACTGTTTTAGTAAAGGAAAATGACCGAGAACAAGTTAAGACTAATAATTGCAGAAAAGCGATGTTGTGACAGCTCATTCTGGCTAAGCCACGGCCAAGGACGGCTCCAAATTATCGCCCCTTTCTTTTTTGTTTGTCTTCGCTGTTTTCTTAGGCGCTACAGTTGCATTTCAGCTATTAAGTCATCTACACAATGAAAATAGACCTAAAAAGGCTGCAGTTAAAATGGAGGCGCTGAGAGTCAGTGCTATAGAAAGGATACATCCTCTCATCTCGTTGCATCGATGTGAACTGGCAGGTTTCAGAACACCGCAGACCGGTGTGTCGCAAGTAATTGGAAGTTTCAACCAGTCTCATCGTGAATCTTTGGTCTGGGCTTTAATCTTCACTTAATAAAAACCTCTAGCTGATGTAATACTATATTATCTTTTTTATATCGAATATGGTCGCTAATCTTACTTAAATATTTTGTTGCATTTTTTAATGTTTCAATGTATAAGCTACTTATCCACGACCTCTCTCCTTAATTCTGGTCAAAGAGGAGCGCTCTGGAATCTTTTATACGCATGCTGCGCTGCAGCGCATCCTCTCAAAAGCGGCCATGTTGACCACGGTTAAAGCGTCAACATAACCAACCTTATAAAATTGTTTTTAAAATGAACAAATTTGAATCATTAATGAATTGAATCATGAAATGTATTTAAAACAATATATATCATATATATTTTTTCTTTTAAAGAAAAGTTTTGGGTGGCCTGTGTGATGGCTGGTGAGTTGAGACACCACATGCAGCGGCCAGAATAAAAGGGGGAACACGCAGATGAGAGAGAGACACAAATAAGAGAGTGAGACTCGCGCTTCCAATGGAAGTAGATGTCGTTCGAGGCAAGGAAGTAAGGCAAGCTCAACAGGACGAAAAGAAAGGGAAATAACAGAAAGATTCCCTTGCTAAACCTTCAACAACTCTCTTACTAGAGACCTTACCGGCTAAAGTGCAAACATAACACTGACACTTTAGCAAGGGAAGTGAGGCAGAACTAGGGCTTAAATAGAATCCGGGCGATGCCCCCAATTAATGCCAGCTGGCCCAGGAATCTGATTGAGAGCAAAACGATATTGTCCCGGACGAGAGCAACAAAGAAAGCTCTCAAAGCCTCCAAAGCATGACAGCCTGTGGATGAGTGGGTGGGCCTAGGTCCACCTAGGCCTTCCCATAAAGCTGTGCCTGTCCTTAACCCAGTTCAGTAGTTCCATGCTCTGTGATTAATGTGTTTGCGACACAATGGGTTGAACTGTTCCCTTGGTTTGTATGTAAATAAAAACATTTGTTGAGGTGCAAATTTTGTATGAAAGACATCACTTGTGCTTTGATTCACCCAAGCCACTTTTAAATGCAAATGCTATCATTCTTCGGTAATTTCTCAAAAATGAGTACCAGCCAGAGGAGCCTTCACTCACATATTGTTCGTATTTTTTTCTTTCCGTGGTTCATGTTCATTTTTGTAATATAGGCTACTCTATAAATTAAGCCTACAAAATGCTGGGGGAGTCCAATAGGAAGAGCAGAGAGGCATTTTTACACATTATGAATATTTTCTGTGAGGGGTGAAATACAAATAAGTAACTTTAATCCTGCCCTTGTTTTAAACCCTTTGTGCAGAGCAGATCTTAGAAGCGACAGTCTTTGGAACTGCTCAACTGATGAATTCAGTTTCTGTAACCTTGCAATATGGAGTAGATGCAAAATGTATACTGAATGTTCAACAGGAAGTAGTGCTCATAAACTATTCAGAATATGGGCAATTTAAGTTTCAGCACTGTTGCCTGAGACTTGTAGGAATTAAACTCCACAACCAAGTCTGATCTGCAAACAGCCTAATGTATTTGTTAATACCAATCGATGAGTGCAGACCAATCTCAAATTTGGAGAAAGGTTAGACCTTAGCCAGTGCCCCAAGTAGTCAAAAAACAAAGCACATAAGGCATGGTTTTCCACGAAATTCACCAATTCGGTTTTGAGACCCTTCCAATGACAAATTATAAACCAAAGAAGCTTCAGGATTTGAAAGTAATCTCTTAGATGAGACATAAATGTTGTGATTCAATCTTCTGAGCAATTTTCCTTGCTTTCTTCAGTTAGCTATAAAAAAAAAAATTTAAAAACAAAGAGCCAATTAAAAAAAAAAAACAATTAAATGTTTTTTTCTTGATGCATAACGTGTTTTCAAAGCCAAGCTTTGTGGATTACAACATTGGACAGCTTGCTAAGAACAAGCTTACAATCCTGATCAGAGTCCAGGACTGCATTCCTCTCGAGCAACTTCCTCATCCTCTGAAACAGTTCAGTGCTGGGGAAATCTGTACAACATCTGACTGTATCCCAAAAATCACTGGCCTGTGACAGCCAGCCCAGCCTTGCCTGTAAAATCTGTATCTGTGCTGAACTGTGCTATATTTGTCTGAGGTTCTGCCCCAACTGCATCATTTGGGGTTCCGTCCACAATTCGTACCATATTGCTGTCAATGAACTACCTGATGGATTGTTCGCTGGGCTCCATACTTGATTCCATACTTACCCCGCCCGCTCCTCTTCTTTTATCATCACTCTAGCCTGCATTAAACTCTAATCATTTACCATAGCCTGTAACTTTCAAGCTGGGGCCTTCAAACTTTAGCACATAGATGAAGACTTTCTCCAAGGATGGATGTTGATGTGTGTGTCCCCCCCATGCACAAAATGCACCCATCCTGCTGCCTTCCCTTTTTCTCATCACTTTGTCCCACATATAATCTGGTTGGACAATCTTTTATCCTTTTAACTATACCAATCATCATAGAGAGATGGATTGAGGTACTTGACACAGGAAAGGGTTGCATATACATTGACAGAGCTCGGCCTCCTTTTCTGATTGACTTACTTTTTATCCTTCTTAAGTATTTATCCATCCGTCATAGAGCATTGGCGATCGGGTTCTTAAACTCAGAAGAGTGTCGCATATTAATTGACGGAGTGCTGCACCTTTTGGCTAATATTTAATCCTTCATTTCTGTCAATCCATTTGTTGAAGAGGGTTGGAGTACAGCTTGTTGGAAGTCATTCTAGTCAGCATAATTCTTGTAATAAATGCTAACTTTTTCACCCAGCCAACTTAAATTTAGTTCATAAACTTTACATTATATTCTCAAATGTGATGAGTGCAACAGACTCCAAAAAGCTGGCGCAGGGCCAATTTTGGACTGATAATGATGTGATAAGTTGCAAAAGTAAGGTTATGTTAGACAGGTTTTATAGGATAAAAAGACCCTCCAAAAATGGCAGAGACCCTCAAGAGCTAAACTGAATTGAGTCACACCAATAACAGATGCGTTGGTTCATAATCCATCATTTCAAGGAAAACTTTTCACCCTTAATCGTGCGTAATACAATTAAAAGGTGTAAGGAATCCAGTCTTGCAGGAATGGCACAGTCAACAACCACTTCTGACTTCATTGCCGTAAGTATTATCATGTGACTATTATCCAATATCATAACCTTGTTATGATCCAGAGCAGGAACCAACTGTTGAGTGAGGGTACAATTTCATAGCAGGCTTTATTGAAATAATATGGTAGACAGAGGGATGATGCCCAGGGTGGAGCAGAGCCACAGTCCAGTTCGGACTGAACCGGCTTGGGTGCGGGGGGGTGTGTCCACGCCCAGCCAGTGGCAGTCTGGGACAGCTGCCAGGTGAAGTGCACACTTGCAAGAGCCCAATTGTAAAATGTCTGGACCGTTTAGCAGGAATGTCCTCCCAATCCTGGTGACCGCAGAGTGCAAGGTACGTGTTCCGAAAAAACTGAGAAGAGGAACAGTCTGAGGGTTGCGTAATAGGATTGAGGCCCCAATGCTGGATACCAAGAGTTAAGATTTGGAACTTGTTCCTATCAATAGAACTAGGAACAGAACTTCTGCATTTCGGAAGACGACAAAATCTAACTAGGAAATACTGACTGCTTGCTAAAGGACATATAGCAAGCAATAATCCAGCCGCTTGCACCCTCAGAGTAAGCGGTAAAAATCCGCCAACTCACGCGTAAGGGAACGGGAGCATGACTGCAACACTGTTGGTGACGAAAGCATAAGGGACGTAAACCAATCAAAAGAGACAGTATATCCATAAGACACACAAGCTGCTGGATGGGGGGAGACACACGAAAGGGTTTCACACGAGGCTTGTGACAGTTTTAAAAATATTGGGGGTGGATTGAATTTTAATGTCTGTCCATTTTGATTTTATGCGCATTTTGCATAATGCGCCAACTTATTCTGAACTGAGAAGCAACCAAGTGAGAAAAATAAGTAAATAAATAAACAAACTTATAAATAAGACATACAGAAGCGGTCTCAAGCGCATTTTTGCCCATGTGAGGAAGAAAACAGTCAAGTTCTTTACAAATGGGGCTCCTTACAACTGGGGCTCACCAGCAATCATAGCCATCAAACTGAGCTCCGCATCCCAATTCAAAAATTTTAGAAGCTAGACGTATACTTCCATATGTGTACACATAAGGACCAGAAATAAAGCTCATTTTCATCCTCCAAATGTGTCGTGCTACCAGAAGCGGATATGATCCAGAGTAAGTAGGATGTGGCGATGCCGAAGCACCCCTTCAAGTAGTTTACACATCAATGAAGGTATTCTTTTCATATGAAAATTATGCGACTGTTTTGACATGCCTGTTCTTCTCAGCAGAAAGAAAACCCCACAATAAGCTCATTGCTAACCTGTTTTAAAGATTGAAACAGAAAAGTAGGGAAAAGAAGCGGCCATGGATGTGAGTGTTTATGTGCGCGTGTGCGTGCGCACGAGTGTTTGGGCTTATGTGAGTGTGTGTGTGTTTGTTATTTTAGGCTGGAAATGGCCATTTACCCCAGAGGTAGCAAACAGAGAGCCATTTTTGTCTTTATTGAAGGAGATATGAAGAGCACAGAAGCATTTCCTAACTTAATTTATAACTTTCAGCAAACCTGTCATCCATTTTGATATTTCCTGTTTACTGCACGTCATAGTCTGTTCTGCTGCAATTATTGATGTGGTCAAACAGTGGATGTTAATGCTAGGTTTTAAACAGGGCAATGATAAAAAAAATTATGCACACACGCACACAAACACACACACACACACACACACACACACATAAATATATATATATATATATATATATATATATATATATATATATATATATATATATATATATATATATACATACATATACAGCGCCCTCAATAATTATTGGCACCCCTGGTTAAGATGCGTTCTTTAGCTTCTAATAAATTCAGTTTTTTTCTAAATAATATAGGCCCACAAAAAAGAGGAAAATCCAACCTTTAATTCAAGTGCATTTATTCAGCGGGAAAAAAATCCCACATTAAGAAATAATTATTTTACATCAAATCATGTGTGCCACAATTATTATCACCCCTGATGTTAATACTTTGTACAACCCCCTTTTGCCAACAAAACAGCACCTTATCCTCTCCTATAATGTTTCACAAGATGGGAGTATACAGAAAGAGGGATCTTCTACCAGTCCTCTTTGTATAATCTCGCTAAATCATCCAGCGACCGGGGTCCTCTCCTCTGCACTCTCCTCTTCAGCTCACTCCACAGGTTTTCAATGGGATTGAGGTCTGGGGACTGATATGGCCATGGGAGGAGCTTGATTCTGTGTCCGGTGAACCATTTCTGTTTAGATTTGGCCAAATGTTTAGGGTCATTATCTTGCTGAAAGACCCAGTGACGACCCATCTTCAGTTTTGGGCAGAGGCCACCAGATTTTGATTTAAAATGTCCTGGAATTTCAAAGCGTTCATGATGCCATGCACTCTAACAAGGTTCCCAGGGCCTCTGGAAGAGAAACAGGCCCACAGCATCACCGATCCTCCCCCATACTTCACTCTGGGCATGGGGTGCTTTTCTGCATACTCATCTTTTGTGTCCCACCAGAGCCACTTAGAGCTTTTTGGCAAAAAACACTCTATCTTGGTCTCATCTGACTAAAGCACACTATCCCAGTTGAAGTCCCAGTACCGCTTAGCGAACTCCAGACGTTTGCGCTTATGACTGTGAGTGAGAAAAGATTTTTTCCGTGCATGCCTCCCAAACAGCTTGTTGGAATGTATATAGCGCCTGATGGTTGTTTTGGAGACTTTGTGACCCCAAGATGCTACCATTTGTTGCAATTCTTTAACAGGGAGCTGTGGAGAACTTTTAATTTCTCTTAGCATCCTCCTCACTGTGCGTGGTGGCAAAATAACCTGGCGTCCTTGCCCAGGCTTGTTTACCACTGTTCCAGTTGTTTAAAACTTCTTAATGATTCCTCTGATAGTAGATATGGGCAGGTGCAGGTGAGTGGCTATTTTCTTGTAGCCATTGCCTGACTTGTGGAGGTCGACACACATCTGCCTTACTTGAATGGTGTGTTCCTTTGTCTTTCCCATGTTGTAGAGTGGATAAGAGAAATGGCCTCTGTGTCACGTCATATTTATACCCCAGGGAAATAGGAAGTGATGAATTACTAATTAAATGTTCCTAGATACTCTGATTAACTTTGCAAACTACTGTAGAAATGACAGAAATACTTCAATTACATTTATTTCCAAGGAATTGTTGTGGAATAATTGTGGAACAGGTGATTTTATGAAAAATAATTATTTCTTAGTGAGGGATTTTTTTTCCCTTAAAATTCACTTGAGTTGAAGGTTACATTTTTCTATAATATTCAGCTTGAGAGTATGCTTCTGAAATAAAAATTGAATTTATTTTAAAGCTTTTAACACATCTTAACCAGGGGTGCCCATAATTATGGAGGGCACTGTATATATAATGCTTTCTCAGGTGGCTTACATAACTGCAAATGAAACTCTGATATTCAAAGCAAGTTTTACCATACTCCCTAAGCTCTTTTACAGGTGACTGAAGCCACAGTGTGTCATGCAAACTAAAGTCTAAGCAATTTTCAAAACTCCATGCAAGTTCAAAGTATCCGTATAATGCAAAATCAAATTTGGTGCGTTTGTTAAAACTGCTCACAATAAGTTACATTATTATTCTGAGAAAGACTATTTCTTTGTACTGAACTGCTTTGCCACGCAAAAGCGCAATAATGTTGAACACAGGTACACTAAAACAAGGCCTGCAGTCTCTCTCCTTAGGGGAAATAAATGTAAATTCTCTTCTTAAACCATACACAGCCAAGGAGCGCCTCATTGCAGGCTCTAATTTCCATGGCAAGCTAGGTAATAAAGATTGCTGTCTTTGAGCAGACAATTCTGGATCAATGGGAAATTCTTTGCAATGGGCTGCATGTTTGAGTCAACACTGCAGAGATTTACCTGTATTTTGTGACAGCAATAACGTGGGCAGTCGTAGAGGACGAGGTGGAAATGTCCCTCAATACTGGTAACTGAACTGTTATGAAAGGAAACATCAGAGAAAAACTCAGGGAGTAAATTCCATGAACGCTGAAGTTCATGTTCGACAGATATAGAGATGTGCCTGTTCATTACAAGCTAAAAAAATAAAAAAATACTGCTTCCCAAAATATCCAGGTAGAACTGTTTGCATGAAAAGGCTTTGCAGTTGGGCAGGGATGTCTTCACTCTGGGGCTTGAATCTCTTGCTGATCATTGAGTTTTGGCTTCATCCATTCCCCCGCATTCTCAAACAGCGTTTACAGTGAGGTGTCATTTCTTTCATGTCATGAATTTGAACAGTGAGATTGATTTGTCCTAAAAATGTCAAGATGATGACACATAAAAACGCGTATACCCTGGCAGTCAGATATTTTAGAATGACACATTTTCAGATAAAGCCACAACACTGAACACGCACAAAGTAGCCGAGCCCTGCTCAACTATTCCCGGAGGTCTTCTACCCTGTTCGGTTTCAGTGGAACTGCAATGCAGTTAACCTTCTTCTCGAGCCTCCTTCAACTAACTGCTAATTCGCACAATCAGGTGTTCCAAAATGAAAATACATACATTGGACTCTAGATCCCCAAGAACAGACTTTATCATACTGTATTCTGAGTGTGTACCCTTATGCATGTGTATATTGGCAATGCATTGATTGTGATTCCCCAAATTCATGCCTATTGCCACCCAAAGATGGCAGCTTGTACGTCCATGTCAGTGTGGTGCTGTCTGTTTTTTACAAAAATGTTTTGTGTTTATTTATCTTATACCAGCAAGTATTTTACTCTTTGAATCTTTACTTTTTAACATTCATACTGAAGTAAAGCAAAGCATTTGCAAACTCCATTTTATTTTTTTAAGTAGAGTGAGGATATCTCCTTCCTGGGGCATCTAATTGGGATAAAAACTGTGCCAGTCTTCAGTCTCTCTCCTTATCTCCTCTTGGTCTCAAAGACTTCTTGCACCTCTCAGTCCTCACCCGCTTAGATTCTCCACCTGGCCTTGTCACCATATCTCTTTTCCCCTTTCCTCATCTCAACTCCTCACCCAGTGGCGTGCTGTCTATCCAAACTCACCCATCCATTCTCTGGTGAAATTAAATGGGGTTTATCTAGCCCTTCCTTTGCATGTTGTCTGGATGGGACTAGCGAGCGCGTGATCGTGCCTGGGTGAGTACATCAACAAATGTGAATCACCAGCTGGATATTCCCCATGGATGCACTTGCTCGGTGACTGTTGTGCAAATCGAGCAAAGCCCTGTGGGGTTGACACAAGACATGAAAATATGGAATTGACCCACAGACCTGTCCTCACCAAGCGGCGGGATTTTAGTGCTGGATTTTCTGTATCGGTTCCATACACTTAACAAGTTCTGTCTGTAGTCTGACCGTGGTCTTCCTGTAGAGCATGGTATGACTGGCAGTCTAATCGCCAACATGCATCACCACAAACGACTTACACATCTGCCAAGTGTTGTCCGCAAACATCTGCAGATCTTAACTGTAACAATCAGTGAGCGTGTTCAGATAGTCATACCATCTGAACAAGATTTAAATGTTCGAATTATCCAACTAATTTTAATATCACAGTGTGAGTAAACACAAAATGCTGCTTTTAAATGATAATTTTATTAGTTGAAGCTTAAAAGATACCCAAAACCTATGTATGCCACCTACGTGGGAAAAAAAGCCCCCCTAAACAGTATGATTGGTTGTGCCACCCTAGGCGGCAATAACTGCCTTCTACATTGGTGTAGTGTGATTTAGGCACTCTCTTCTTTGCAAATTTGTGTTAATTTAGCCACATTGGAGGATTTTGAGCATTACCTGCCTGTTAAAGATGATGCCACAGCATCTAAATCAGATTTAAGTCAGGACTTTGTCAGGCAAGTGAAGTTTAATTATGCACAATTTCTGAATCCAGCAGTTTTAACAGTTAGATGCCTCTGCTTAACATCCACCAATCTCCTGAACTGAAGTGCCTCAACTCTAAAAACCCCTCTCTTATTCAACACATAAATTAAATTGAATTCATTTCTTTCATTAATTACCATCAAAGTACATTTCAATTAATATGTGAAGAGCCTAGTGCTAAAATTACTTTAAGTTACACTTTCACACACCGTGAGATAGGGATGTGTGAAAATGATGGGGAAACTTTTATAATTATCTAAGTCAATTTTCAAACATCTTTTGACTCGACTATGTTTAGCACCAGGGTCACCAATTAAATTATCCATTCATCGATAGGCAGAGCAACCTGTTGAATAAACCTATAAAAAATCACGGTTCAGAGTCAAATTCAAATTTAGGAAATATAATAAGTGTTCCAACTGAAAATAAGATGTCTACAGGTTCACTAAATTAACCTCATAAACTCACATTTTTCTTTTAAGTTTTCCCTTGAGTAGGTTCAAAGACAGAGAAAAAATATTTTTTCTTCAAATTGTAGGACAATGTCACCTACATATTCTGTATCTGCTGGTTGCAATACTTCAGTGAAGTTACCTCACGCTAATAGAGAGACATATTAAAACCTAAGGTGCCATGTTTTTGTAGCCGCAGTATTACATCAAGTGGAAAATATCTAGATCTTGGACAAAATGTTATGCACATTTCTATGTAATTCAGCAGAACATGTTTGGAGTCATTGGAAACCTTGGGGATCTCCACTAGAAATTTAATTAGGCCTGAAATCCCACAGGTTTGAATACATCACTTGATGGACTTGTGTGTGGGTTTGTACGTTTTATGGGGTCAAATGAAATAGTACAGACATGAACTATCAAAGAAATATATAAATAAAATGAGAAAGAAAAAAAGTCACCAATCCCGAGCTTGTTTCTCCCAAAATAGTCCCCAGGAAGGCTGAAATGAAAGTTTCACTTCAGAAGACACCTAGATCCTCGGATGGAAAAAGCCACTATAAACCCCAAAATCCATTCCACAAATATGAAAACTCATTTTTGATTTTCTGTGTTTTAAAAAGTCCCTTACAGAATGAAGACCCACTTTTTTTTATATGATGACAAAGAGAGCGGGGATGCCACCCCCTTCTTAGGGCTCAGAAGAGAATGTGATGTTTGGTGGACCTGTCGATGTCCGCAGGAGTGAGAAATGGTAAACTGTCTTCCATGACACTAGCCTACAATGAATAGAAAAATTCCCTTATGTTGTTAGTTGCAAAGCTGAGCCCAATGGAATTTTATTAAGAGATTAATCGATTTAGCCTCCTTCTAATGAGACCAAACATGAGTATGGTAGGAGGTAATGAAGCTCAGTCATCAAATACCTCATAAAGGTTTACTACTGCTCCTCATAACACTCATTTATTATTTTTTGTTGCAACTGAAAACAGCTAAACTAATAAGGCAAAGTAGTCTTATACAGTGGATATTCAATAGTAAGATGTTACTTGTAAAAATGTTGATATACTATATTCTTTATGCTTTAACTGTGCAAGATTATATGGAATTTTAAGTCCCGAGATTCTTTTTTACGTCTAACAGCATTACTGTAATTAAAAAGGATGTAAATGGACTGCATTTATATAGCGCTTTCTAGTCACATGATATGACCCAAAAGCGCTTTACAATTTTGCCTCACATTCACCCTGATGTCAGAGGCAGCCATGCAAAGTGCCACCCTGCACATCAGGAGCAGTGCGGGGTTCAGTGTCTTGCTCAAGGACACTTCGGCACATTCTCTGGAGGAGGCGGGATCGAACCAGGAACCTTCTGATTCCTGGGCCGCCCGCTCTACCTCCGAGCCATGTATATCTGTCACAGCCCTTGTGCAAAATTCCTTGCGTGTCTCTTCTTCAGAAACTTGGGTGTCTATCAAGTGTATGTCTCTTGTGATTGGTTTGTGTCCAATGCATCTCTCCTGCCCCCAGCTGTATCTCCTTACATGGTTATCCTCCAACAGCCATGTAGGTATTTAAGCTCTCTGCCCTGTGTTGCAGGTTGCTGGAAAATTGCCATGTGTGCTAAGAAACCACTCAGTATTGCTGGTGAAAAGTCTTTGTCTCTGTTTAACAAAACGTGTACTTTAAAGAAACCAGTTCCTGAAAGTCTCTCTTGTTACTTGCTTAATTCAATCTAATCCTTCAAATCCTAAGCAGTATCCAGGACTGGTACTATATTCAAGTTGAGCCAGCAGAAGTTAGTTCATCAGTTTAATAGGAGCAAGCACCCAAGCCTAAGCAGGGTCCCTGGATTGGGACCATGTTCTTGTTAACTGTTCCAAGTCTGTTTCTTGTGCACTTTGTTAGGAACAAGCTCCCAATCCTACTACAGTCATCAGGATTGGAACTGAGTTGCCCCCAAGCTACTCCATCCTCCTGTGGGACAGTTAAACGCTGGTGAAGTCTGCACTCCAAACGGCTGTTATCCAGGTGGCCACTGGCTGGCAGCTGACGGTTCAGCTTTGTCTATTACATCTGTGCTGAACTCTGCTGTCTTCATCTGGGGTTCCATCCCATCCTCTACCTCAGGGGATTCGTCCCCTGTATTACCATATAAATCTGTCAATAAACTACCCGTTGGATTACTCTCTGCCCCGCACTTGATTCACGATCTGGACCGAAACAGTATCTCCTAAATTTTCTTGTTCTACTCATTCAGGGTTTTCACATTTTGTAACTGTCATAAATGAGAAATTAAAAGATAACAAATCTATCTGAAATTGACTAATTTAATCCTGTCAGAACTGGGTCTGCCAGGAGTCGGCAGTAGAGGGGATCAGGGAGAGTGGAGCCAAGAAACTCTTCATGGCAGCCCTAGTTGGCAGCCCCGCCCCAGTAATTATTGAATCGTGCTTCCGTATACTTTTGCCATCATTGAGCTGTGCGTCATGCCTGACATCGCCCTTTAGAAGCGACTACATTCAGAGTATAGAATGGATTCTCATGGTTTGTTGCGTAATGAGCCTCGCAAACTAATTTAAGAATATCTGCACTGTTTCACAGGCTACAGAAATTATAAAGATATCGTCATATTTTACATCGTAATTTTTGTGTTGAAGAAATCGCCTCATAATTCGATTAAACAATGCTGTGAAAGTAAATTAGACTGTTGTCAGTTCTACGAATTAGTCTGAGCAACTGCTGCTTATCAGTTTCCGAAGGCCTTTGTTGCTGGCGATGGACGGCCACTGTTCATTGGCGAGTCTGCACTAGTGCTGCTCCTTATGACTTAATACAAACTTATTTTAAGTGTGTACCTTAGGTTGACCTTTTTGTTAAACTCTGAGTTCTGATTTACCCCATTTGGTACTTTTATTCTCCAGGGAAAGTAGTATAGGTAACTTGTTTGGTATGTGTGCTCAGTCTTTCAATATTTGACACATCATTCTAACCTCAGACATCAATTAGGGATTTTGATCATCAAAAGGTTTGGGATAATTTGTTCTCATTTAGTTTTTGAACTCTCTCACATTTTGATTGGATTATACTGGTTGTATTTAAAAAAATGTATGTCCTGAACCAACTCAGGATAAAATATGGTTTGTCAGGTAATTTTGACCCTTGGCAAATTATTGAGTATTTAATGAAATACTCAATAATTATGCTGCAACTATTTTTCGATCTCAGATTTTTTTTTTTCTAGAGGCAAGTTTCAATCTAGCTCTAGAATGAGAAGTTTCTTGAAGATTTGTCATCATTAATAATAAAGGCTAGTCATTTGGGAAGCATTAAGATGGTGACAGAGAAAGTTTGTTTTTGACATTTCTGATTTAACTTCCGCCACTTCAGCATTAATAACCCCAGTTTTAGTCGCACTAATTTCAGAAAATAAGGACAGCCTAAGTATTTCTGCAATCAAAAAGACTTCCCAAAGTTGTAGAAAAATCCTTTTACAGTGGCTATGTTAAATATGCAGTGCAAAATAGAGATGAGACCAAGCCTTATTTAAGCTTCACAACTCAAATTGAATTCTGTTACGCCTATACTGCATGTTATAGTCATTGGCAATAAAATAAATAAATAAATAAAAATAATAATAAAAATAAAAAAGTTGTACAGTGAAAAAATGAAATGTTTGGCTCTCAGTAAAAAATATTACTTTGACAGTAAACACAATTCAGCATAGCTCCCAGTCCACACTCTTCCTTCTTTTGAGCCATGCTAGAAGCTGTCTAGGATTGATTGAAAAATAAATCAATGGATCAAAGTCAGGCACATCCTACAGTAAGGAGGCGTCAGTTCACCAACAGAATAAAGTCTGAATGAAAATATACCTTTCAGCGAGAGAGGGAGAGAGAGAGAGAGAGAGAGAGAGAAGAAAAAAATACCACCAGAGACTAAAGCTGCACTGGGACAGGATTGATAAGAGGTACTCAGTACTCTTGTGCGGCCAATACAAAGTCCACACTTTTCTCAATGAAAACATCTAGGCCCAAATTGCAAACAACTGCAAGTCAATTAATGATCAACATTCAACTTCACCATGCAAGCACAAGAAGTGGAGCCCCAACATGTACCTTTCCTTGTGGAAATGTGTTGTTGACTTATAAAAATGATATAGCTTATTTATTTATTTATTGCCGGCACAATTCCCAGGTATGTCTTCATAGCACAGCTACTGCCAAATATGAAGCATGGACTTCAGACAAATGAGCAATTGAGGAATCAGTGCATTTACATTTCTTGTGTGTTTTTGTCTGACAGTTACTAACCTAAGAAACTGTGTTAAAAAGGCGATTTTCAGACCTTTTTGGTATATTTCACAAAATTCAGCTCCAAGGCTATCTCTTAATTGTAAATCTGCAAGATAACATAATCGCAACTTTAGATCTATCTCACATATTGTAAACATTTACTCAATACCATATGGATATTTGGACATCAATCAAGCAGAATCACACAGCGATGACCCTGACCCCTGTGTTTATGGGAGACCACTGCTCTGCGGTGGCTTTGCTCAGTCATGTCAGTGACAGATGTCTCATACTAAGGTCATTTATTTACTTTATTATTTTTCCTTTAACAGCAAAAATTTACAACCTGCTCTGTCTAAACATATCATAAATTAATCCAAAATTTCTTTATGGGCCATTCGGTTGAACTGATTTTATCATTCCAAATATGCATTTAAAACTATATGCACATATAGCATTTATCAAACTGAATTTTTTAATAGCACAATTTATTGTGACATTACTCAGTTGTATTAATCTGTGTTTAAAACAATTTTCTAGAAACAATTCCTAGCAAGTACATATTTTAAATAAAATTAAAATGCCAAAATTGTATAATTTGCCTCAATAAAGACAAATTTTTCAAATGCACTTTTTAAAATCCCTACCATACTCAAATGCAGCAACCCCAGCCATTTACAGTATATTGATGGCAGCCTAGTATAGTTGACTTTACTGCAATTCTTCCTCCCATATAACATTATGCTGAAATGTCAGTCCTCATTTGGATAAGATTTAAATTCTGGAGATGTGTTTATGATAGCTAAAACCTCAGATGATGGCATGAGTCCTGGCCTTTATAGCATATTCTAATAAGAGATGAGAATCTGTGAAAGCAGCCCTTGGAGAATTTGAAGGCAACGGTGACTAGAATGCTAACCTGATTAAAGTGTGCAAGGTGGCAAGGGACCATGACAACAGCTGGTTGACTTATGAGGCACCATGAATAATGACAGCTTGCGGTGACAACGGGCCTAACCACAGGGGCACTTTCACTCCAAGAAACGGAAAGGTTTCCAGAGCGTTTCAAAAACAACAATATGCATGAAAACTTTTGTTTAAAATTCTCTGAACTTATATCAAACTCTCCAATTATTATTTACCATTTTAAAACAATGTTAATTAAGACTCAAAGTCATAAATATTTACAGAAAAAATATGGAGTGACTTCGATGCTACATATCTCAGACACCATAACGTATCAAACTATTGCACAGCTGTAGTAGGTGGTTTCAGATGTAAAGCCAGTATATTTTAAACAAAAATATACTGGATTTACCAGGAAAACTATGACAATGCTGATTGACAGGACAGGCAAACAATGAACTAATCACACCAAATGACATTAGGAAATAGTTATAATGGTGGTACACAGGGATGGCAGTACACATAACGCAGCAGCTTTTGCAACAGTTCTACATTTTCTTTATCATTTCAAAGTTAGACTTAATTTTTTTTACAAGCTGAGGTAAGCCTCTTTAAAAGCCCTCAGTGACTTCTAAACCTCAGAGCAGGTTACACACTCCCCACTACCATCATAAGCTATAATGCCCTTTGACATTGTCTGCTCAGCGGTCTTGCAGTGAAGGTGCACCCACCATCCGTGGAAGCCGTAAACAGGGAATGTAAACAGAAGAGGGTGAAGTGAGCAGGGCTACATGCTCAGCTTAGCAGGGCTCCCTTCAAAGTTTCCCTCCCCAGCATCTTCCAGGCCAGTGTTCATTCACGGGCTAAAAATGGACTAGATAAAAGTAAGGATATCCACTCAGACAAAGCAGGAGAATTGCTGTTTGCAGAGTGTTAACAGAGACCTTGCACAGCAGCACAATCACCAACTCAACCATGGAGCTCGTGAGCTGAACAGCCTTCCGCGCCAACAAGATCCACGGATGAGGTTTGTGTACTTATGCAAATATGCTTCTGGTGCAATAATACAAAAATTACTGGAAGTCATTGCTCTGCTGTGCTGGTCTTGCTCTCCTCATGGTTCAGAGCAGGCTCTTTTACCTTCCCAGGGAGTTCATGGCCATTACCATCACCATTGTGTACTATCCGTCCACATGCTAATGCTAAGGAAGCACTTAAGCAACTGCAGTGCCATCAACAGACAACAATCCAAACACCATGACGATGCCTAAATGATAAATGGTGTTTAGAACCATACTAGCCTCAGCACTGTATTAAATAAATTCTGCCAACACTTCTGCCCCACAGGGGAACAAAACATCACTGGACAACCCCCATTTCATCCAGTCTGACTACCTTTGCCTGACTCCAGGTGCAAGCGAACAGGCTTCCCATAAAACTGGTCAGGTCAGCAATAAAAATTGTCACTGTCTGGCCTGGAGTTGATTGGACCATTTTTGCAAACTGATTCACTGATGGCCCTCATATAGACATTAGTGAAGACAGATCCACTGTGCTATCTAGCACGAAATTTTACACTGAGGTTGTGACAAAATAGATATACACTTTGAACTAATGATTGGTCTTGACTTCCCTTCAATTATTTATTTAACGTTAAATGAACTCGGAAAACACTCAGCACTATCAGGTGTGTCTACTTCTCTTCATTAAGGTAAGATGATAAATAGTCTAAAATGCATAATTTCAATGAAAAATTACATTTCTATCAATGCTATTCAAGTGTAAATATTTGTAACTGATCTTTTCCTTTTGCTGTAATTTAAATAATCGTGAACTGCAGGTCAGATGGTGTCTCAGTGTAGAAAGTGCTAAATGTATATCCAAACAAAAATGGAGTAGTTTATAATTTTTGCTGAAGCAAATAAAAAATATTTCCGGAATTGCTTTTCCAATGTAATCACCACAACATTGCATGAAGACAAAAACTGTGTATTTAACTGCTGATAGTTACTTTAACGACCAAAAATCTTGTTAGTCGAAGAAAATGGTCGAAAACGGCTCAAGACGACTTACTAGCTATAAGGGATTATTTGCGCCTCCGCGAATTACAGTCAATCAGCCATCATTGGTGACCACTGAGGTCCAAGATACAGCGTTCAAGTCTGAGAAGTGCCGGGCCACAGCACAGTCAGACCTAAACTCAAATACGGCATCAGAGCAGCCAAACTAACTACATCCAACAAATAGAGGAGCACTTTCCTTACAGTACTGACCCAGGCACCAAAACTCCCCATCCGTCCAGGAGAACAGGTCCTCACTCTGACCAATACTGTGGTCAGAGTTTGCATACAGAAGGCTCCTGGCCCAAAAAGCACACTGGGCTGGGGCCTCTGGGAATGCTCCACCTAGCTGGCAGGGGTTTTCACTATTATATTTATTAACCACTCACTCTCCCAGTCTACAGCTCCCACATGCTTTACGACCACCTCTATAATCCCCAACCCCAAGGAATTACAACCAATGTGTCTGACTACCAGCCCATAGCACTCACCCTGATCGCCATGAAGCACTTTAAGAGACTGATTCAAGTACATGTCAAAGGCAGTATCCCCTGCATTCAACTTGCATAGGTTTGCCTACCATTCCAACTGGTCCACAGAGGACACCATTCTCACAGCCTTCCACTGCGGCCAGACCAACCTGGTACATAAAAGCACATACATCTAGATGCTCTGATTAGATTACGCCTCTGCTTGTAACACTCTCATCCCCTCCAAGCTAACCACCAAACTCATAGTCTTAACCTGTTCTTTAATTGGACAGTGGGCTTCCTGACCAGTACTGCCCAACAAAGGCAAAGTGCAATAACTGCAAAATAATTTAAATGGTAAAAAAAATGACTTTGGAGTTTGTTTGCTGTCCCAACAAACGAATACTATGATAGATTATGTTTACTGACTTGCCATGATATGACTTCTATACAAATAAACCTTTATGTACTTTCAGGCCCAAAACTGCATCACTCCCGTTTCACAAAATATGTAGTTACTGCACTTAGGCTTTTTAAGCAGAGTAGTTCTCAGACTTTTCAGTTGGGTGACCGCAACTCTTCCACCCTGACCCTCAGCAGAGGTGCCCCCAGAACTGTATTCCAATCTGCCTCATGACTGACAACTGCCTGCCAATTCACCTCTCAAACTCAAAAAAATCAAGTTTGCAGATGACACCACACCGACTATGATGAGAGGGCCAGCAGGGGCGAGAAATCTTTTAGCTCACATCATGGTGCCCCACCAACATTCTTGTCCTCAATGTGCAGAAGACAAAGGATCTGATCATTGACTTCAGGAAGTCCTAAAGCAGCTGTCACGCCACCATACATATTCACGGGTTTGCATTCTTCTCAACCACTGCCTGTTCTCCCCCCTGCTCTGTGGAAGGTGTTACAGGAGCCTCAGACCCCCATCACTCAGGGTCAGAAATAGATTATCCCCAAAACTGTAGCACATATGAACCTGGCAACCCGCTAAACTTTGCTATTGACTTTCTGCAGTACGGGCATTTTTACAATACCAATTGCACAGCTCTTTTTTAACATAACTGTACATATGCAACACCATTATATAACTCAGACATATAAAACCTCATTCAATTTCAAAGTTTTGTTGAACTGAAATAAAAGGCACCCAACCAATGCTCACCAGTTCAAGTGCGCGCACCTTGGAAAGCTGAGGCCTTCTTGCAGTGGCCCGATTTCAAATCCAGGGGCATTTCATCCCCGCTCTTCGACCCATCTTCCCTGTCTTTCTCTACTAAAAACTGTCCAATAAAGAAGAACCCCCCCCCAAAAAAAAAAATGCGCCCAACCATAGACCCCGCTGCTCTGTCTTTTTCTGAGCAAAAAAATAAATAAATAAATAAATAAATAGATATTTGGAGACAGCAGTCCAAAGAATCATATAAAAGTTAACCCCACTGCTGAGGCAAGCCATGCTAGTTCCCAGACTGATGAGGCTAACATACAGTACATGCTAATAGCAAAGATACTTTTCCCCAGGGTCACAACGTTAAGGAATGGCCATCGCAGGTGGTAATACCAGGTGACCTCAGTATTGAGAAGCCAAAGCAGGTCAGAGTGAAATTTCACAGCACATCTTTCCTTGCGCAAAAAAAAAACGGTTGTTCCGCGAGTAAGATCCTGGTACAGAATTAGAAATTGGCTTTCGTACGTTACTACATTCTTACCAGTGACAGCTGGTGAACTGGCGATGGGAGGAAACTCAAACCCATCCCTTAAAAATAATGATAATAATAATTGTTATGACCTGTTTTTAATCATTCACTTAAATTACCATTACAGAAACTCTGAAAACTCTCAACATTATCTGGTGTGGTCCGTTTTCATTAATAACACATACCTGTCAACTCTCATGCATTCGGCATGGGTTTTGGTGGCATATTTACATTCCCCTGTTTTAGTTTACAATTATTCAATCAAAGCATATGTAAGAGATTCTCCTGCGGAATTGAAGTTCTTGTGCGTGGAGGTTTATCAGTGTCACATGCATTACGGTGATTATGACTCCGGACTTCTCATGCTTTTCTTTACTCAGGGGTCAGAAGGTATGAAGTTGCATTGAGACGTTTCTTATTTCATTGAAATAATTTAAATGATAATAAAACACATGCATTGTTTATGATGTTTTAAGTATCCTCATCAGTTATGGGCACCGTATTCATTGTGACTGGATTTTTGACAGTTAAAACCTGTGGTGGCAACTGGTAAAGGACTGAATAAAAAATCAAATAAAACATCAAATGAACACTTGACGTGTGAAGCCACGTGGGGGGGGAGAGACACTGTTAAGCATAAATTGACCTTTGGTGCCAGCATGAGAATTTGTTCGCTACGCTCACAAAGATCTTAACACGGCATTGCCAGAACTTTTCAAGGCCAGTTTAATTAAGTTGGCATTTGATTATGGGCCTCCATATTTGAAAAGGATTTGACCTACAGATTCAGGGAGGGGTGAAGGGCGAGTGGTTTAGAAAGGTTCCATTCTGACAAACAAAGCGTCCAACCGCTCTTAGTAGCTCAAATCAGTTTCAATATTGCCAATTTGAAATACAACAAAAAATACTGCTATATAAAAAATGAAAAAGCACATTTTGTGTTGACCAAGTTCTTATCTGTTTATTTTGCGTGTGTGTGTGTATGTGTGTGTGCGCGTGTGTGTGTGTGTGTGTGTGCTCCTGTGTGTTTTTGCACTTATGACTCATGACTACTGGCATGAGTTTTTAACCAACAAAGTCTTTTTTGGGAAGTGAGGACATTTTGGCTGGTCCTCACCACTACAAAGGCAAATAGTGACTTATTAGTTAAGGTTAGCGGTAAGGTTAGAATTAGGGATAGGTTAAAGTTAGGGTAAGGGTTTGGGTCAGGCTTATTGTTAAGCTTAGGCAAAGGCCTAAAGGTAGAGACACAGAAGGAATGAATGGAAGTCAATGCAATGTCCTCACAAAGATATAAATACAAGGATGTGTGTGTGTGCGTGTGCGTGTGTGTGTGTGTGTGTGTGTGTTTGTGTCTGTGATGCTTTCATATGATTGTTCTTCTGTAGCATGCATTTTGTCAACCAAAGACTGTGATAAAGCTAGCAATTGTTCTTCATGTTATTCAATTCTTATAAGTCTATCCAGTTGAATCTGAATGTTGAGAATGTTTTTGCGTGCCCTTGTCAGTGTAGCAGTTGAAAATGGGTTGAGTGTAGAGAAGAAAGCTCTAGCACGAACGATTGTTCTTACAAGGTTGTCCTGGTTAAAAAAAAAAAAATGCAAAAAACGGTTGCCCTGTTTTGGTTGAGATGTGAATTTAACAGAGCCACTCACAAAAGATATCCTTTGACTCACTATATTTCTGTTGCTGACAGGCTATGTCACGATTTGGCAGTTTGACGATCAAGTTAGAACTGACAGTATTGGGGTAAAACGTGCGTGAAGTGAAGGTTAATTGAAAAATCTTTTATGTTGTTATGATGGGGTGGATTTAATTTCAGCCCTCTCAAGAAAATGTAATGTCCCTACGTGAATTCATGCCTGGCACTGGGACTGTATTTACAGCAATGAGCTAACAGGATGACCACTAACAGATCAAGTGAATAACGTTTATTATCTCTTAATAATGGCGCACATCAAGAGCTGGGATATATTGGATGATAAAATAACTGTTTGTTCTCACTATCAACATGTTAGATGAGGGAGGAATACGCAGTCGTAAAGGGCCAAATCATTATGGCCAGATGACTGGGTTGGATCATCTCTAAAATGAAAAGGCTTATGAGTACTTCGACAGTACTTCGAGGAGGAAAAACAACAACCCAGTAGCAGGGTATTTGGTCCCAAAAGCTCACTAAAGTGCGAGGGCAATGAAGGCTATCTGGTCTGATCCTAACCAACGGAACGCCTACTGGGGCACAAATGCAACCGCAAGTTAATTAGAATCCCAGTGTTACCCTTGTCAACCATCAAAAAAAAAAAAAAGGCCTACAATGGACATGCAAAACTGACCTCAGAGCAATGGAAAAAGCTTGCAGGGACATGTGCATTGTTCACTCGGAGGGGGAATGTCAACCAGATATACTGAGGGAGGGAGTATAATGCTCAGGGCTAAGTTCTGCTGGAAAACCTTGGGTTCGGGCATTTATGCGAATGTCGATTTGACAGGTGCCACCTATCTAAACATCACTGCATTCCACTTACGCACCTTCATGACAACGGAATTCAGAAACGGCAATGGCCTCATTTAGAAAGATAATCCTCTCTACCACACAACACAAATTGTTTGAGAAGGTTAAAATTGTTTGAGAAACATGAGGAAGAGTTCAAAGTGTTGCCCTGGCCTCTTAATGACGCAGATTTCTGATTGAGCATCTGTTGGATATGCTTTTAGGACACCTTCAGAGGTCCTGTGGAGTTCATGGCTCAGTGGATGGAGGCTGTACAAACTACCAGCAATGCCCAGCATAGGTTTATACGGGGTTATAAGCTCAATAATGAAGCTCACTGATGAGAGCACGGACTACAAGAGCTTTAAAAGTAATGAGTAAAAATTATACCAAAGTAAAATTAATATGTGAAATGCCAAAAACTAGCAAAGGATTGTGGATAATTTGTTAAAAAAAAAATAAAAATCACCAAAATAGAAATGTTTATCACAGGAAAACATTTTCTGGCCCCAAATACTGGAAATACTAAATAAACATCTTGAAATACTTATTGGAATCTGTTTCATATAATTTACAATGACACTAGCACTTTCATTGAGTAAATTTGCAAGAACAACTTAAATGATTCCAAACTTTTGAGCGACAGTGTATTACTGATCATTCAGCTGGAAAAAAAAAAAAAAAACCCAGGTAGCATGGCTCCTGGCTACCTGTTTTAACTACAGGACTGAGAGCAGCGAGTTTAGTTTTAATTTACACATAAAGGGGAAGCAATGGACTGGGAAATGTTTGTTTAATGTATGCGGAGTAATTTAAAATGAAAAATGGGGCTGTCTTGCTTGGCCGTTCTAGCTCTGAGATGCAGTCTATGTGTACTGAGAAAGTCAAGTGATTCACAAGGATATACTGTAGGTAATAAAAAACATTCATTCTGTCACACTGGATGATCTAGCCAAGTATTGTATGTGTTTGGGCATTGCATAAAGTTTGCGGGTTTGGCGCACCAATAAATTTGAGAAATAGCATGCTGTGCCGTTTTTTGCTTTCTCAACCCCACTCTCAGAGCATTATCATTTTTGGAGGAAAAAAAAACAAACTTACCTCCAGAGAGAACTCTCAGTGACACTACCCAGGTTGAAGTCATACAGCTTGGTCAGCATGAGAATCACCTGCAAAACAGGATAGAGGAGACTGTCGGCCATTTTGGTTTGCATTTTTTGTTAATAGCTTTGGTTATGATGAGATCACTGAACTTCTGTTAGATGGCCAGTTCCTTCGATTCATGATAAAATTGTCTCTTCTAACATGAAGGATGCCAGTGGCAGCATGTAAAGCTGGAAGTCGTGGATTGTGAAGCTGACCGCCTGTTTCCAGATGTTTGTGGGAAAAAAAAAAATCATGGGCCACACCTTGTATTATAATTACTTGTGACCAGTCTTGCATGTTGAACATATTAAAAGCCAATGTCACGGCGCAAGCAAGGCGCTAAAAAGCCTCTCAACTAGAATAAAAACCCCATCTGTTTTTCATCTGTACATTACGCTTTGATGTGCTTCTTTTCACTGGCTCTGCAGCATTTTATGAGCAGCACAAAAAAGATGCCATGAATAAAACCTGAAAATACAAAAAAAGAATCGCCTCAAAGTTACTAGTGCTTTTCATCAGAGCTTGTCCCTTTTTCCCCTTTTTTTTTAGTGAAACAGCCGAAAAGAAGGAAAATCCATCAAGGGAGATGCTGGGCTGAGATCTTCTGGTATTAATTTCCCCAGTCATGCACAGTACTTCTATTAAGTACTCTGCAAGAGTCCAAAGAGACCTGGGTCATGCCTGCTGAGGGGTTGACGAATGCTTCGGGTGCTGCCATCAGCAGCTGATGAGCTCCCACAATGAGCTACGCTGTGGACCGCTGACAACTCGGCAAATTATCCAGGAAGCTAACAGCCTTGCTACCCCATAGAAATATAGTAAATGTATGCCAATGCATAGTCCATGCAGCACATGATGATGATATTCTCCAGCCACTGAGCTGTAGCAGTAAAAAAAAGGCAAACTGGATGCTTGGATGTAAAGGCAAAAGTATTGAGTGTAAGTTAATGGAGATAATGCTAATCTATTTAATGAATAAATTATCACTTTTCTAAAGCAATGATCAACAGTATATAGTAACAGGTGACAAGTGTTAAAATACAAGAGATCTGAAGACTGGCTTAGCTCTTAGCTGGGGTATTATAATTAATATGCAAGTCCAAATATTCTAGCTGGTGAATTTTACCACAGAACATAAAAATCAATTGATTTTGAAGTTTGATCAAATCATTCAAATTTGAGATTTCTTGCACTTTGGGCAGCAGAGGAGATGATGTGGTTGTTACCTAAGACTCAACAATCTTTATTCTACCTCCACTCAGTTCAAGGGCTTATACTATGTATTGTGCAGGTTTGCATCTGCGTTTGCACACTTACTTGAGTTTTGCCATTACAAAGTCCGGAGACCACAATGAAATGCCGAAGATTAGTTGCTTGAGCTAATACTGCATTATTTTGGGTATCCTCAGTCTCATCAATCTTACCTTCGACATACCGACCCGATCCTCTTTAGTATTCAGTGCATTAAGGTTGTGATGCCTTAATAGAATTGAAGATGACATTGTGAAGCCAGAGCATGTCCAGCAAAGCTGTAATGTTACACAGCACTACAGCTGAATTAGCAATGTGACATTCTCAGTTGTGTAGCATGGCATTTTTAAGTCAGCAAACAAGTTCATTTAGTTACATAATTTGCTTTCACATCACTGATCACATCACCCTGCCCCCAAATTTTTTCAGCTGCTGAATTAGATTGGTGGTTTAGAATATACATTACTGGCGAGGTGGAGGCCCTCGCTTGAGTTGTGACTTTGGGAAACTAGCTAGCAGCATGATAGCGACAGCTACAACGTGTGAACAGATGTATATCTGTAGCGGGAATATATTGAAGCAGCCCCTGTGAGCATGCTTGTTATGCACAAGCCACTCAGCTGAGGCTGAAAACATCAGTTATGCTGAGCTTAAAAAAAAGCAAAAAGAGTTATTATATTTTAATTAAGAGTCAGGGCATGACGTTCAAGAGTAAACGTGAGCTAAGGTAACCTTTGATGTCCAATAAGACCAATACATGCTCACGACAGGGTTATAAGAGCTCCAGCTGACAGCTGCAATCCCAGCTTGTTGCTGTTCATCTTTTCTTACAGCTCTCCCTGGTGGGTCAGATACATATGAGAATATTGCTGTGAGATTGAAGATGTTGGCAAGGGAAGTAGTTTATCTGTAAGGGTTCAGCTTTAGCTCTGGTTAGTTGAAGGACAGAGGGCATTAAAGCCTTCTGTTCTCCACATATGGAGACTAATGTAGGTGGCTGTCAGCAAGTGACCATGTCAGATGGTTTCTCACCGGAAGCTACATATGCTACTTTTTGAAGCTCGCCAATTAGGCCTCTGTGGTTACTATGCTTCCAGGAGCACATCCCTTTGAAAATCCTAGTATGAGAAATTTCAAAGCAGCTTTTCTTTTCAAGACAAAGTAGCACTCAATCAATAATGAAATGATGAAAAAAAATATCCAAAAAGTTAGCCGTCAAGTTCTTTTTTTTTTTTTCTCTTTGGGAGGGAATGTGATGCTGCACCGTAAAATGTTCTGGTGTTAATTGAAGAAAGACCAATAGGAATCAATCATACATAATATTTCGCCATGCGATGTGAGGAAGAAAAAAAATACAAAAAAGACCAGAGCACTTTCCCCTTGGCCATTCTACTGCATTGCTGTATCTCACAATTCATCCTTTTGCGAACCAATTCCAAAACCCCACAGGAGAACAAAAAAAAAAATAATAGGAAAAAAAATACACTCTGAAGTCAATATAAATTCCTCAACTGAGATATGGTTGTTGCAAAAAGAACAAATAGTCGAGAGAATTTTGAGAGAATAAGCTTTACCATTTACCACAAGGTTAATGACTGAAATATACTTCAGCATTTACTCATGAACAGTCAATGTTTCCAAAATAATGGTTGATTTTATAATCAACAGGAATGCATAATACATACGAACTCATTCAACTGCTACAGGGATATTCAAAGCAGTTTGTATAGGTCACTGTACTGTGAAAAAAGTCTGTCAAGAGTTGTTGAGCTGGTGTATGAACAGCTGCTTTTGTAACCAATGACAAGTTACATAACCTGAATCTATTTGTCGAAATATAAAGCTGCAGAATTTTTGTTTGCAAAATGCAAGTTGTCCTGGATGAGTGTCAGGAAAATGCAATAAAGTCCTCTGTTCAAATTCCTCTACTACTTCCCATTTAGGCTGTGGAAAGAATGAAAAACAGGTTTTTTTGCAAACCACCACCAAAAAAAAAAAAAAATATATATATATATATATACAATAAAATAATCATTTAAAAAACCTATGTGAAACATTTATCTGACAACAAAACTGGTATTTGATGCATATTAGCAAAACAGCAATCAAACTTTGCAAGAGGCGATCACTATTATTCGCCTCCTTATGCAAAAAGTCTCTTTTTAAGTGACATTCTGAACAGGTGGGACGGCCTTGACTTTTCAGTTTTATTTGTGAGATGTTGCTCCTGACATTTACTTAATTTAAAGAATGGGGCCTGTCCTTTTAAAAAGAATAATCATCTGTATGTCAAATGTGGCTCATTGATGCATCTGCACTCGATGGAAAAGTCTGCCAATCATATTGGTTTTTCGTTAATTTTGTAAAGGCAGTGAATACTTCCAATCACTTTAAGAGTTTATTCTTATCAACCCCAGCTTTTGAAGAAAGGACGGATATAAAAGTGCCTTTGAGAAGATTCAAATGAGTATTTGCTGCCACACTTACGCTCCTGTATATAGGAATTCAAAAACCTCAATGTACAGTACTGGCCAAAAGGTTGGACACACCTTCTCATTCGATTCGTTTCCTTTATTTTCATGACTATTTACATTGTAGATTCTCACTGAAGGCATCAAAACTATGAATGAACACGTGGAATTATGTATTTAACAACAAAGTGTGAAATACCAGTAACTGAAAACATGTCTTATATTCTAGTTTCTTCGAAGTAGCCACCCTTTGCTCTGATTACTGCTTTGCACACTCTTGGCTTCTCTTGATGAGCTTCAAGAGGTCGTCACCGGAAATGGTTTTCAGGTGTGCCTTGTCAGGGTTAATTAGTGGAATTTCTTGCCTTATCAATGGGGTTGGGACCATCAGTTGTGTTGTGCAGACGGCCCTGTTGGACAACTGTTTGATGCATACGCACATAATTCCACATGTTCATTCATAGTTTTGATGCCTTCAGTGAGAATCCACAATGTAAATAGTCGTGAAAATAAAGGAAACGCATTGAATGAGAAGGTGTGTCAAAACTTTTGGCCTGTACTGTATATATAAATATATATACACTGTAAATATTTACGTGTATACATACACACACACACACACACACACACACACACATATGGTATATATATATATATATAAAAATTCAAAATTCAAGATGAGCTTAAGGTCTCAGAACGTCTGATATGTTGTCTATGTTCAATTGTGAATCAGATGTCAGTTAATGAGATTTGCAAATGCCAATCGTTGCATTCTGTTTTTATTTACATTTTAAAGCCCCTGGAGCAATTTTGAGTTTAAAGACCTTATCCAAGGGCCCAGCGGCACAGTTCTTTCCACCTTCATTTCTCCAAATCAAGTAAAAATCAGCTACTCTCCACATACCAGCCAAGCAACCTAAGAGGTCACAACTTAAAACAAAAAAGGACTTACAAACACAACCTTATTAGGAAACCCACTGAAATTACTTCCTAGAAAACAAGCATCATTCCCATACAGATGACAGACCACCTCTGTGTTCAGCATGTTTAAAATTGGGAGCTAATTCTATAAACAGTATGATTACCATTGTGTGATGGCACATTATATGCAGTGCTGGCCTGCTATTTTTAGAAGTCGAAGATCGCATCATAGTCACATTAATTAATAAAGCTGGCTAGCTCGCTAACACTGACATATCATGCAGCCAATGTATCATGCCACAGTAACAACTATATTTTGCTAGCTAATGATATTACGCTTTATAAATCCAATTTGAAAAAAAGTCATTCAAAGTATGAAAACAGAGTAACTTCACTAAGCTAGCTAGCTGGCTAGCTACCTCATGAATCATGTTCAGTTCTGTTTGCAAGCAACAGAATGCTCAACACAGTTCTCTTAATGACCACTGCCAGTGCCAGTAGTGACAAGGAATTTATGAAAATTGCATATAACACCTTTCAATAAAAGAAACAAGTAAAAAAATATGATAAAGACACAGAGTAGGTTTATTAATCCCATCTTGTGAAAATTGCAAAAGTCGGTCTGGGTTATCTGACGCTGCAACCTTGGCTACACTAGTTTTAGTGCATTCTGCTGAGCGATGCACTGGCAGCCAGTTTTGGGTTTCGGGACCTGAGCAGAGGTCCATGTTGCTTGACAAACATCATAGATGACACTCATAAAATATAAAGGTCTGAAAGCAATGTTGTTAGCTAGGATGAGGTTCCCCTGGCCAAAGCCAAACTCATATTCCATGCAGCTGCATGAAATACGTGTGCCAGAATGAAGGCTTTTGGAAACCTAACTGGCAATAACACAACTAACATTTTTTGTCTTTTAGGCATTGGCTTATCATAAAAACAGTCTCCTCATAACTGGACAAGATGGTCTATGTTTATAAATAAGTCAGGTGACGAGGCCAACAGTCTGCTCTGGATTCAGGGCACTCTCATAATGTAAGTCACCAGAGCCTAAAATAATTTTAGGATTCATCCTTTCCGTCATTAGAGATGGTTCATTTTGGATTACTTAACGCATCAATTTGAACAGTCATCATTGCTTTACTTTAGAAATATATGCACTCTCGCATTGCTAGGCAGATAGGTTTGTTTCGATTTTACGACACTGTCGGCAGCACGGAGGTCAGATGGACATGGGGCAATACCAGTCCAATTGGGCTTTAGTGCCCTCCCCCCCAAAAAATCACACTGACAACTTGCACTACCAATCGTGAAATTCAGTCATAGAGTCAGTCTCTCAGTCATGTGAGAGGACGTTTTCATCAATCAGATAAGTTGGCAAGCTGTCAAACTCTCAGACAGCACATCATTTTTTTTTCATTTTTCTTTTTTAATACTTTCAGAAGTGGGGGAGCGTCAATCCCGTGTGCTCTCCCTCCAGTGCACCCCTGATTATACCACGTACGCATGTGCCCAAGTGGTTAACTTCTGACTCCATACCACAAAAATTAAATTGATTCTTAAGTCTTCAAAGAGAATGCTAGAGGAGTCTGGGTGCCTCCTGGAAGCAAGACTGTCTGAAACTTAAGCTCCAGGTAGAGTCTGTCATCGCACAATAGTCTGACATAAGCGTTCAGAATAAATGTGATTCAGAAGACCCCACACAGGGGTGAATCAGCACATAGTAGATTGGAGAACCTCTTCAGGAAAAGGATCACTGGGGTCCCCTCCTGGTGCCAAAACTGGAGAGATGGTCCATAGGTGCACAGCTGGCAGTCAGGATTTTCCTTGGACCTGACGGAGCTCAGTTCAAAGCAGCTGCATGGAGTTTCCTCCCCTGGACCATCTACTTGCCGGAGGAAGAATAAGGGTCAACTGCATTGTAAAATGAGCGGCAGACAAAGACAGGGTCCCTAATTTTTGAGGACCCATTTTCAGAAGATGGAATGAAATGGAATATCACCTCATAGGTAAAGGAAGGTTGTATGGTGCCAGCTCAATATAGTCAGACTGATCTCCATGTACAGCACTTGCTCTGGAACCTAATTTTCTGAATGGGGCTAGGTTCTCCTCTCTTCTGGAGTTACCCAAGGTGAGAGGGGGTCAGCAAGTCTGTGGATTCTTTCATCTCCCTAGTCGAGCGAAGCTATATTGGAGTTCACCCCGGAGAATAAGAAGAGTCTGCCCAATAAGCTAACATTAGTCCTGGAAAAGTTCCTGAATGGGGACTACACAGTTTTATCCATGTGGGCACTGACAGAGACATCAGCCACCCTAATCCAAGCCTTAGAGGAGTTTTGTTATTGGGCCTCTGTACTGGTCATTCTTTTGCCTAAACAAACACCATGTTCAGGCATAATGGTATTCATCAGCGTATCTGGTACCAAAGCACCATTGACCACAGATGATGATCAGTATTGATCAATGATGATCAATATCAATCACCATATCATCAGATTTGTAGGTGTGGTAGAGAGAGAGGCAGAGGGGTCAATTCATGACTACCTGGTGGAGAGATGGATCAGAAGGCAGGGAGGGTCAGTGAGGGTTGGCTGAGATTGGTTAGTGGAGACTCCGGACAATTTTTCAAGTTATCTCAGGGCATGATAGATGACTGAGAGACTGATTGGCTGACTGGTGTAGCATCTGTAGTGATGTAGTCGTACTCGTCAGTTATGGCTAAAAAGTGGAGCTTTTGCTTAATCTTCCAATCTACATTTCACTGCTCACCTATGGCAATAAACTTCGGGTAGTGACTAAAATGACAAAATCGCAGACACAAGGGTCAAATTCAGTGTTCTCTGCAGGGTGAGAAGCTCAGACAATTCAGAGAGGCTCAGAGCAGAGCTGCCATTCCTCTGTGTTGAGTGGAGTCAGCTAGAGTAGTTCAGAAATTTGGTTAGAATTCCTCCTGGATGCCTCCCTTTTGAAGTTTTCTCCTTACGTTCAACTTGGAAGAGACCCCGGGGCAGACCCAGGTCATGCTGGAGGGTTAAAGTCTCCCAGCTGCCCTGGAATAGAGCTGACGGACATAGCTGAGGAGTATGCCTGGGGTACTAAGTCTGCTACTCCTTGACCCAGCCCCAAATAAACAACAGAAAATGGATGGATGGATGGATGATTAATGGGAAATTAAGTAGCAGTGGGCTGTGAATGCATTAAAATCTCTTCCCTTTTCCACATTTCAGCACTGGCACCGCTGACTCTTACATCATCTACAAGGCAATACATCTAGGCATTTTCTGGGAAGACTGACATTTGATGCAGTTTTCTGGAAGGAGACATTTTGGAATTAAAGTTTTGAAGTTAAAAAGAAAATCAATACATTCTTCAAGGTGTGATGCAAAGTTGTACTCTTGATCTCTGGAGGGAATAAAGTTTGATAGTGCAAGCAACATTTTAACTCTCCTATAAAAAAATAAAAAATTGAGTTGCCTTGTATAAGGAGGGGGAAAAGGGAAAAAACCTAAATAACTAATATGTATGTACAGTCTGTAAACAGGCTTCAACTAAAGCCCAAAACTCTAAGAACCCAATTCTGTCAAGATCAAGAACAAATCACACAAAAAAATCTCCCTCCAAGGATTATCTGCTGTCAATGTATCACTTCTAAATATGCACGATTGTTTAATCTTTTTAAAAAGTGTTCTGATGAAATGTTGAATTCTGACTTTTGGATGCAGCTGTCAGTCAGTGGATGCCTGTCAGAACTTGAATACTCGTCAAAATATTTGTTCACGCTTAGCATGGCCATTAAGATCAGGGGCAAATTTTTATGTTCACGTTGCTTACTGGAACAATAAAAAGAAGATAAAACTATTGATAGAAAAAAATTAACAACAAAATAGAGTTAAGTTCCGCAACTTGAATGTCCAAATGTCCACATCAATTTCTATCCACTTATAGCATGAAACCAGGGAAAAGGCAAACAATCTTTTTCTGGTAACCAACCAGATAAAAAAGTACCTCATGAAACACACAACACTTCTGAACTTCCATGCCTTTTTAAATCTCATGCTTTATGTATTCACAATCCATGCAGTAATATTTAATCTTAAATTATTGATTTTTCCATTCAGATGAAGTCATGTGGCTCATAGTATAACTCTCAATGCAGAAAAAATAAAATCACACTAAGGTGTCACTAAGGTGTGACACTTTCGGAAACTTCCCATTGTGATCCAGAGCCGAATGTCAATGACACTAATCCGTATACTAGATGATATTTATGTTAAAAATGTGTGATATGTAGTTTTCGGATCGTTTCTGATATATTTGAAGCAAACAGAAGGGTTGACGTTGAGTTTGACCTTTCAAGGTCACTTGAGGGTCAAGGTCATTGTGCCATTCGATTTCCCATGCAGAATTTCCTATTAGTGGTCAGTAGTAACTATGGGCCTATCTTGCACTGTTTAGTTGCTGGAGCACTCTGAAAACGGTGATGTTGAGTTTGACCTTTCAAGGTCACTTGAAGGCCAGGGTCAATGTGCCAAAAGAATTGTTATACCCAACTTACTATAAGTTAATGATACTTATAACTGCATGCCTATCTTCAAACATATTTCAAGCTGTGGAAGGCTGCTATGCAATGGTGCTTCTGGATGCGAATAGACATCCAACGTGTTTGTGTGTGATCCAGAAAGCGGATCAAAAATCTGGAACTTATGTTGAAAAACTATAAATGGAGATTGCTTACAACGAATTTGGTGTCAATATAACAAAAAAAAATCAGAAATCACTTTCAAAGATGATATAAATTTTAGAGGTTTTTCACCTACCAGATCCAAATTGTGATCCAGATCGAGCTCAAACTGTCCATGAGTGTTGATCTGACTGAGGTGCAGTGATATGCTAATATTGAAATGATTGCTGATGTTTTTGACTGAGTTATTGAAGAAAATACAAAAAGTAATCCGACTGATGACTTTTTTAGGAGGGGTACCCAACATTTCGGATTGTTGCGCATGATCCAGACATCGCGTTACAAAACACAGAACTTATGTTAAACAGATATGAATGGAGATGGCCTACACCAAATTTGGTGTCAGAATTAAAATTGAGATCAGGATTGACTTTAAAAAATGGCCAAAATTTTTTTGGTTTTTCATCCGGGTCAAACGGTCCACGATTGTTGACCTCAGTGTGGTCCTATAGTGAATTGATGCTGAAGTGATTTCTGATGTTTTTGACCGAGTTTGTGAGGAAAATGTTGAAAAGTGCCCTACCTCCCAATGCTAACAAAATCTTTAAAGTGATCCAGAATCCAGAATTTGATCCAGATTTTCACCAAAATCGATTCACCTCTTCTGAGGTGAGATATCTTTGTACTGTAAAAATTTCAGGACGATATGTCAAAAACTGGCCTGTAGAGCATAAACAAACAAACAGACAGATGGACAAACATGACGACCAACATACTTTTGAAGTTTTCAAAAGTATTAAAAATTTGTGAGCTTTTTAATGCTTACGGACATAATTACACTGAAAAGGAAATTAGTCACTATTTTCTGTATCTTGTTTATTTTTACAGTACTTGGATTTAAATGTTTTGTACTGATAAGCTGAGACAAAAATTCACTTTTTAAAAACACAAAAAGTATGATTTACTACATTATGTCATTAAGTTTTTTATTTGCTTTTTCCTTTGATGACATTGAAAGAGCTGTTTTTTTAGAAACAGGTTAAGAGGATACAAAAGTTAAATAATTCAGACTATGTTTCAAAGTAAATTGTAGTCAATGAAGACTGTTTAATAGTAAAATGTGCACATAAAATGCAACACATATAATTATGCCACATTGCTCTGATAAAAAGAGTTAAAATGCCAGCACACATTAAGTCCCAACTGGAAAATATAAGACAGTAGTTTTGCATTGAGCCCAAGACAGCATTAAACCTGTGTAATTAGCATACAATACTTAATGGATCAACTGGGGAATGTGAGTATTGTGAGTTTGGAAAGTATGGGTTATATGATTTAAAAACAGTGTTTATTCAAGCAATAAATCTCAGTTTAGAACTTAGGCAACAAAGTAAGATAAGACTTGACATAATTATTGAAATGAAATGCAGTGTCACTGATTAGTAAGAAGGCAATGATAAAATATAATTTGAGTTACGCATTCGAAGTAAGTCTCTCGCATGATGTTCCTGTGCCATAGTCAGCGAGTACTCAATCAAAGCCCACTGAAGAAATTCATTTGCGGAATTTAAGTCCTTGTGCAATAAGTTAATCCGTTTCACGTGAATTATGGCGGAATAGCCACGAAAATCGATTATTACTCTTGTCTTTACTGAGAATTGGAAGCAATGGATTTGCATGAAGAAGCGCATGCAAATTATTCTGAAGGGGAGGAAATGGGATGAGACTGTGCGGGCAGTGAGATACATGTGACATCATATGTATCCGTTGTTCAGATTGGCCCGTTTTTTGGCGGTCATTTTTGAAAGAGGAATTTCTTTGAAACGGAGATGCTCAGAATGTCTAGCACTTTTTGTATGTTCTTGAATGCAGGTAGACTACCGTTATTCAACACAGACAAGGTAAAAATGGTTTTTGACTCTATGTCACCTTTAACACAGATGTCCAGTGCATTTCAACACAGATAAGGGATCTGGCTGAATGTGAGCAGGACAATTGGGATGGCAGTGTCATCCAGGTGCAACAGTGCAGAAAAGAGCCCCAGAGAGTGAAATTTATGCAGTTAAAATCCCACAGCTGCAACAACAGTGACTAGGAAGTGTGCATCTTCTCCTGAGATTGTGAAAATGTGCATGAAAAATGGAAGACTGAACAGCCTAAAGCTAGTATCTCACTGAGTGGCAAATGCTTATGAATGTAGCGAATTTTGAGTTTCGTCAGAGTTCGTAAAAGGGCGCAACGCAGCTTGCTAAAAGTTTTTAGGATCACAAACAGTTTTTCTTGTCACAAAGAAATTTTGAGCAAGTTCAAAATTCTTTTACAAATTTATTTTCTCACAAACAGTAGCAGACATTTGTAAAAGAGTTGTAAGTGTTTGCAAACAGTTGTAACACGTGTCGCTAAAGTTCTTTTTTGATTGGCAAAGTAGTGACCACTATACAACAGAGCAACGAATGCTGACAAATGAGTACGAATATTGTGTTTTGTGAGGATACCATCAAGGTTTCGTCAAGATTGCAAAAGAATTTGCAAACGGTTTTTAGGGTCACAAAGAGTTCATTTTCATATTCTACAAAGCCATTTCCTATTCTTTCGCAAACAGTTATGTAAATGTTGCTAACTGACGCTAAACTTTTCTTAATGTCGCTAATGACACCTAGGTATATCCTGATTAAAAATTCGCTACACTTGTAAGCATTTGCCGCTCAGTGAGTTACAAGCTTAAGCAGGCATTCTACATAAAATATAGGACAGCAGAATTATAGCAGTTAAAAAAGACAGTTGTGAGGAGTAAAAAAATATCGAAAATCCTACTACTAATACTGAGGTTTTTGTGCACTACTTAGTAGATTTCTCCAGATTCTGAGAACCGTTTCTCTATATTACAGACTGCCAATGGTGAAATCCTTGAATTCCATGCAATGTTGAAAGATGTTATTATTAAGCCGTTGCTAAGTAGCCTGACTCCGCCAGCCTAAGTACATCCACTCAATCTCATTTCACTTCACCACCTCGTCTGATCACAAAGAGCTCTGCCCAGCCCAGCCAGGCAGCGAAGATCCTGGCTGCCCTTGACCAACCGATGAACAGTAGGGATGGCCGAGAGCCATGACGTAGACGCTGTGCCAAGTTTGAAATTGAAGTCTCCGAAATCAACAATGGCGACGGACATAGCTACACTGTAGTATATGGGACTACGTGTCCCATGATCACCCTGTGTTCGCACAGCCAATGAGAATGGACTTGGGGTAAGACCTGGGGGTTTATGGGTTGCATCTATCTGTAACGTGTATGGACACAGGCAGAAGTCCGCGTAAGTTTTAGCTCATTAAAAGTTTGGAGTTAACCGGCCGTGTTCGTGTCCGCTCCTCACTGCATAGCATAAATACACGACATGGTGTCAGAAGTGGGGCTTTACAGCATTAAAAGACACTGTATGTGAACATAGAAGCCGACCTAACAGCACCCCACGTCGCTGCCTCTGCTAACCTGCCCAGGATTACGAACCTGCATGTCCCTTCGCCAATACGACGATGCAGCCATTCACACAGCCGTCGCCGTTGACACTAACCGGGAACCATGCAGAGAATTGGCGTAAATGGGAACAATGGCTGCGCCTGTACCTCTCAGCGAGTGGGCTTGACGACGAAACTGAGGAGCGGAAAATAGCGGTGCTGCTACACTGCATAGGTGAGGATGCGTTGGAAATATATAATACTCTGGACATTATGTATGCAGATCCAGATAACAAAACAATGGAAGAGGTGATGGCAGCCTTTGAAAAGTACTGTGCACCACGAAAAAATACTGTGTTTGAAAGACATCAGTTCTGGACACACCAATTCACCGAACATACTAGCATTGATAAGTTTGTCACCGAATTGCGACAGAAGGCACGCACATGTGAATTCAAACAGACCGAGGACCTAATGATAAGAGACAAAATTGTGTTTAGTGTGTCAGACACCCGGCTTAGAGAGAAACTATTATCTATTCCAGAGTTGTCTCTGACAAAGGCCATTGACATTTGCCGTGCAAAAGAGGTCGTAACTGCTCAGGCTAAATTGATGTCGGCTGACTCGGAACCATCCGTGCTTGCCGTGGAGCAGCACCGTCAGCGACAGGCGCTTCCACCGAAGCCAAGAGTAGTGCGAGCAGTTGCGGACCGTATCTGTGACAGATGTGGAAAGTCACACAGACCCAGAAACTGTCCGGCGTTTAATGCTGAGTGTCGGAAATGCGGTAAAAGGAATCACTTTGCAGCAGTATGCCGCTCAGCAGCCGACATTGCCACTGTAGACACAGAAAGCATCGGAGTGGATGCACTGTTTATTGGCGCCATCGAACGAGCACAGTCGCGCTCAAAAGACACGGGGTGGCGCACAGCACTGCGTCTTGGGGGTCAGACAGTCAGCTTCAAACTTGACACAGGGGCTGACGCCAACGTGCTTCCCAAATCGATAGCCGATTCACTTGCCAAACCAGGCAAAATGACACAGACAGACACCGTCCTGGTAGCATATGGGGGCTCCCGCATCAAACCCACATGCATAATGACGCTACAGGTGCACTCCAGAGACAAACAGGCCAACTTGCAATTTTATGTGACTGACACATCTGACACACCTATACTAGGCAGGGAGGCTTGTGTGCAGCTCAATCTGTTAAGGAAAATAAATGCAGTGACACAGCAGGCCCCACCCAGGACCAGAGCAGAGCTGCTTCAGCGCTACGCCAGTGTGTTTAAAGGGCTAGGGCAGTTTCCAGGTGAGCACCACATCCATGTGGATCCAAAGATCCCGCCGGTTGTTCATGGATGCCGAAAGATTCCCTTTGCGGTGCTGGACAGGCTGAAAGAGACGCTGGACGTCCAGGAACAGAGGGGCGTGTGCCGTAAGGTGACCAAACCAACGCCATGGGTAAGCAGTCTAGTTGTGACGGAAAAGAAAAACGGCAGTCTCCGGGTGTGCCTGGACCCGAGAGACCTTAACAGAGCTGTGCTCCGCCAGCACTATTCCATACCCACACCAGAGGATGTGCAGTGCCGGCTGGCGGGCATGAAGTTCTTCACAATACTTGATGAGAAAGACGGCTACTGGCAGATTAGGCTGGATGAAGAGTCAGCTGATCTGTGCACTTTCAATACCCCATGGGGAAGATACCAGTTCACACGCCTACCATTTGGCATCAAAAGCGCCAGTGAGGTATTTCAGCGCATTAACACAGAAAGTTTTGGCGACATAGCTGGGGTTCACGTCATTGCGGATGACATGATCATAGCGGCCGCCACGAAGGAGGAACACGATCATACGCTGCAGCAAGTAATGGACAGAGCTGCTAAGCTGAACATCAAGTTCAATGCGGACAAGATACAGTATATGGTGAGTGAAGTCACGTACATGGGGCACATCATCAGTGCTCACGGGGTCAGGGCTGATGAGTCGAAGGTTACAGCAATAATCAAGATGCCCCCACCAGCAGACAAAAAGGGCCTACAGAGGCTGCTGGGCATGACACGATTCCTTGCCCAGTACATTCCACATGAGGCGACGCTGACTGCACCATTGAGGACGCTGCTCAGAAAGGACATCATCTGGCAGTGGCAGCCAGAGCACCAGGCGGCATTGGACAGGCTGAAAGCGGCAATATCCTGTGCACCTCTACTGAAATTCTTCAATCCGCGAGAGGAGATTGAAATACAGGCCGACGCCTCAAAAGATGGCCTGGGGGCGGTGTTGATGCAGGCCCAACGCCCAGTGGCTTTTGCCTCCAGAGCACTCTCTGCAGCTGAGCAGAACTACGCTCAAATTGAGAAGGAACTCCTTGCCATAGTATTTGCTCTGCAAAAATTTCACCAGTATGTCTATGGTGTTAAAGTCCAGGTTCAGTCTGATCACAAGCCACTTGAGGCCATCATCACCAAGCCCATCGGCAGAGCACCTGCTCGCCTGCAGAGGATGCTTCTTCAGTTACAGAAGTATGACATCACCATCGTGTATACACCCGGCAAAGACATGCTGGTGGCTGACACACTCTCTAGGGCTGCTCTGCCTACGACTGCACCAGGGTACAGTGTGCTGGGCGACGAAAAGGTGGTGTACGACATCAGACCACAGGAGCCTCTGAGTGGCCTGGTCATGGAGCAACTAAAAGCTGCAACAGCAAGTGACAGTGAAATGCAGACACTAACGAGACTGCACAAAGAGGGTTGGCCAGACAGAAAGAAAAGTCTGCCACCAGCAGCACAGGCATATTGGCATGCCAAGAATGACATATACATTGAGGACGGGCTGCTCATGATCAATCTTCGCATGATAATCCCTAGAGGCTTTAGACCTGAGATGCTGAGGAGGCTGCATACTGCGCACCAGGGCATTCAGCGCTCCCTTGCACATGCCAGAGCCCTGATGTACTGGCCAGGCCTCACTGCTGACGTTACAAGGATGGTGGAGTCATGCCCCGCATGTCAAGAAAAGCTGCCTGACAATCAGAAAGAGCCTCTTCTGCCTCATGCTGTGCCTGAAACACCATGGGCAAAAATAGCAGCTGACATCTTTGAGTTTCGGGGCCGTTCCTTTTTGCTCATTGTGGATTACTTTTCCAAGTACCCTGAGGTGCTAAACCTCACCAACAAAACTTCTGGTGTTGTCATAGCAAAGTTCAAAGGTGTCTTTGCAAGGCATGGCATACCAACTGAACTGATTGCAGACCACGTGCCATTTGCCAGTGCAGAGATGGCCCAGTTTGCAAGGGAATGGGGTTTTAAAATAACGCATTCCAGTCCAACCTACCCGCAGTCGAATGGTCTGGCAGAGAGGGGCGTCCAAACGGTAAAGAACATGCTGAAGGCTGCATCACAGTCTGGGACGGACCCTCACATGGCGCTCCTGCACTTACGGAACACGCCACTCACTGGGTTGAAATACTCACCTGCACAACTGCTCATGGGGCGTGTCCTCCGCTCTGATCTCCCAGCAAGCAAGAAGATTCTTCTGCCAGTGACGCCAATGAACGTCCAGTGGAGTCTGGTACAGAGGCAGCTTCAGCAGAAGAGAACCTATGATAAGACAGCTTCACCACTTCCTCCCTTTGAAGAGGGCGAGAGAGTGTGCATGAAGACTAACAAAGGCTGGCAGCCGGCAACAGTAGAGAGAGTCAGGGATGAGCCAAGATCCTATGACGTCATCACATCAGAAGGAGCGCAATACAGAAGAAACCGCAGACATCTTAGACCAGACAGGGTGGCTGTGCACAGAGACAATTACCACATTACAGGTCCTGCTTCTGACCAAGACCCCGAGAGTGAACAAGAGGAGAGCGAAGGAGACAGCGTGTCAGCGCAGGGTCCAGAGCCACCTCCTGATCCTGAACCCTCCACCAGCCAGACGTCAAGAAGCGGCAGAACTCTGAGGCTGCCATCTAAACTAAAGGACTATGTACTCTCTTAAGTGACCTTTGACTGAAGCAGTGAAGAAGTATCCTTTCCATTTAGTTTAACTCTAACTTCAACACTCTTTAAAATGATGCTCTGAGTTTAGGTTTAAATTTCCAGGTTCACTAGCTTTGAGCTGATACCTAAGAATGAATCAACATGCAGTATAATGTTAACAATAACTAAAAAAGTATCCTTCAAGTTTATGGAGAAGTTTATTTTGTTGGTAATATTTTGTTAAGTAACATTACATTAAGATGTTAAGGTGCATATTCTGTCACAGTGCTTTTTTTTCTAAGAAGGGGGATGTAGTATGTGGGACTACGTGTCCCATGATCACCCTGTGTTCGCACAGCCAATGAGAATGGACTTGGGGTAAGACCTGGGGGTTTATGGGTTGCATCTATCTGTAACGTGTATGGACACAGGCAGAAGTCCGCGTAAGTTTTAGCTCATTAAAAGTTTGGAGTTAACCGGCCGTGTTCGTGTCCGCTCCTCACTGCATAGCATAAATACACGACATACACAGGAGGCCATTTGCTCTATCGTGGAGAAAATCACAGGTATCAGCGACTTAAAGCCACAACAAGATGAATGTTTGGTTTTTTTAATGGAAATGATAATAATAATAATCTACAGGAATCATTGACAGCCATAATCCAACTGGGATTTCGCCAAATGGATTTCGCTGCAATCCTGGTATGAAGGACTGTGTGTACAGCGAAAGTACTCGTCAGCTGAGCCTGCGCATAATATACGTCATCGCCAAACGTTAGTGATAGGTTTACGCGTACACCAATAATTTTATATAAATATAGATTTTTTTTCTTTTGTAAATTTGCCATCTCCAATCCCACCTGAATCTGGAATGCCCAATTTCAGAACTATGCATAAAGCTTGCTTGTATGCGACCCCTTGCTGCCAACTCAGGATAGTGAGGACAGTTCACGGCTGTCCTCCGAAGCACGTGCCCGTCAGCCACTGCTTCTTATACACTCATTGGTTGAATCTTCACAAGTTCAGAACGAGGGCAGAGGATACCCGGACATGACAGATTTAGAATCTTCCTGACGAGCGCCCGTCTGGCCAACAGGAGGCGCTTGAGCAACGAACAAAGCTTTTTTTATTTATTTCCCTTACCCGGCAGTCTCTTCCCAATTTGAAACCCTGTAGCGCGATGGCCAATAGTGCGCTACACTGAAAAAGCTGCTGACCACTACCAGTTGGTACGACTGGGACTCGAACCCGCGACGTGATAGTCACTTCTGCACTGCAACGCAGTGCCTTAACCAAGTGAGCTATCCGGCCGCTCTACACCAATAATTTTAAACTTCAGACAAGCACCCACTCACCAGGAAGTAAACACTTGTCAATCATGACTGCCTAGACTCTGTGTACGATGCAAAGCGAAGTAGTAGAGTCTGGTATTACTAGGCTAGTAGCTAAGCAGATTAAGTCAAAAATTGGGAAGAATCGTGCACTTGGTAATGCAAGCATGTAACTTGGCAGGATTGTTGCTTGGGGAGTCCAGGGTACATAGAGCCTACTAGCCACTTAAAAATTCAATATGGCGGCCATTTTTCAAGAAGGGTGCCACCTGGTGATCAAAATGTAAGTTTTTGACCTAAATTTGATATATCTCACAGAATTTTTCAAACTAAGTATAAAAATATGTATTGTCAGGCACAGCAGAACCAGTTATAACATAATAAATGTGATATAATGCTTGCTTTTTGACATAATGATAAAATATCAAGAAAAAATCTTATTTTGTAAGTAAGAGTTAAACTCTCAGTCCTCACATTTGCAACTGCATAGATTAGTGCATGGAAGACCTAATCAGTAGCACTTGCATCTACCACTGCGTTGGACCTTACATCCGCACTTTGTAAGCCCTTTGGAGCTTTCTGAAATTGGTGGAAGAGTTGAAATGACCTGCCACAGATTGCCTTGTTTCCTCCACCCCCACTCACCAGGACTTTTCATGTCCATTTGACATGATGTTGCCTGACCCCAAATACAACCACTTGGTATTTGGCACGAGTTGTGCGTTCTACTAAGGCTGCTCTGGAGGTATTAGAACATAAGGCCTCTGTTTATGAGCAAACATATCTAATCTGACCTCATTTATGTCAGTTAGAGAACAAGACCTGTCATACATTGCAATGACGAACTGCTCAATAACCTCTTGGCTTTCAGTTTCGATTTGTGGGGGGGTAGGTGCTCATTTTTGCAAAAGTATCAGACACACCAGGACAAAAATTCCATGCCTGCCCAGCAGTCTTCTTTGCTGTATGACGGAAAGCTGATACAACATCGCAATCAGTGAAAGCATGAAAGAGTGGTAAGCCTTTAGCTTTAGCTGGACCAATTAAATGAAAGATTTCATATACAGGTTTCAACCTGACGTTCTCTCCTTGACCAAAAGTAATTACATTTTAATTACAAATCCAAATCTTTCAAAACAGGAAAAGTATTGATGGCATTGACAAGCACATGTCCTTACCTTTCTACAATACCAGCTTGTGGCCTTCAGAGACTGCATGTCTAGCATTGACAAACATTCTAGCATCAGCCTCCTCATGATTGCATGGTGCTAGCCCTCCAAGACTGATGTTGTGGTTGCAAACAACATGTTCTAACCTGGTAACAATAACCCTGTTTTCTATCTCTGGATCATGTGAACAAATCTCGACTATCTTGTCAGCCATAAATGTGAAGAGAGCAGTTTTGTTTTCCTCCTCCTTCAAAAAAACTACGCCAATTGGCAGGAACCTTTCCATTGCTTGTGACTCTGCGTCTTGCACCCTGACCTCTTTTTATTCGGGTTTCAGACTTTTGACTAGATGGCAAATACACATCAAAGACAATTTCTGTATCATACCTACTGTATGCTGAACTGAAAGCTTTCACTTTTGGTAAAACATCTAAAGCAACATACTCCTCAAATGTTCTGGACTTTCATGGAAGCACTGTATTAATCCATGCTGAGCCATCAATTATAACCACAGCATCCGGTTCTGTGTCTGTCTGACTAACATTGGTTTCAAGAACTAATACAAGCTGAGACTTCGTACCACATCCATTGAAACATATAATTTGACACACACATTGCAGAAATTGATTGATATACATATTATTCTGACAGAAAACTAAATTTGGTTGGCTCAAAAGCGGCCATCTTGAAAAATGGCGGCCATTTGAATTTTTTGAGTGGCTAGTGACTTTTATCAAAGGAGTGGACCTTGATGAGTATTCATGCCAATTTTGGTGCTTGCATCACCAAATGCATGATTTTTCCTAAATCTACCCAGCTACTGGGGTATGTTTCCCAAAAGCACAGATCCTGACCTGCATTGATGGAACCATTGACAGTATAAAGTCGACTATGTGAGTTGCTAGCATAGTTGACAACTATGCTATTGGGAAACCTACCCCAGTTTGACCATTTGCTCACACTGTTCTTGGCAAAGCAGCTGACCTAAAACATTTTTGCCAGTAAACAATCTTGCCTTTTGTTGCTGCTCATTTTATAGCCAATTATAAATGAATCACTCCTTACCTATTCACCATCTTAGCAGCTGAATGTTCCAAACGGATGTTTTTCTGAAGATTACGCAACTTTCAATTTCTTTCCATTCCCCGTTCTCAATTGTTGCAGTTATCAGATTCAGAATTGACAAGTATGTATAAAATCAATACAATAAGATGAAACTTCACTTATTTTTACTTTGTCTCTTTTTAACTGAATGTAGGTAAACGAGAATTTATAAATAATTTAATTATGTTTTTATTTGCATTTTACATACTGTCCCAGTTCTTGTGGAAAGGAGCCTGTACTTACTGACCACAAGCAGTTACCCAAGAGTAGGTAGGCTTAATCTTACCTGCAAAGGGCCGGTATGGGATAAGTTTATTATTATTATTATTATTATTATTATTATTATTATTATTATTATTATTATTATTATTATTTAAGGCAAGAGCTTCAACACCTGATTTAACAAATTTTTAAAAAGTAATCAGGGTAGACAATCAAGGCCTTGATAAGTAGAATAAGGTGTGTTAGTGTTGATATTATGGAGATACGACAAAAAAGAAAAATAAAAGAATGTATACTGCTGCTTTCTAGGTAATTTTTGGACACCCCTTCCCTTCAGGACATTAGCACTGATCAGAATTCTCAAGCCACACCTCATATTCGGTCCAGTCCCACAGAAATGTATACCGGCACCAACACTTGCAATGTGTGTGTTCCAGGCAACATAAAGGCAGATATTTAAATTCTAAAATGGATATTCATGCCTTCAGCACTTTCAAAAGTAATTTGATTTACTGTAGCAAACTCCGTCATTTGTAAGCAAATGGAATGGCTGAATGTCCTGGTATCATCTTCCTGTCTTTAAATGCTCTCGTGTCAGGTGCAGATACAATGAATACCTTAGAGTGGTTAACATTTCCCTTTTGCCTGGGACGTAAGCGCTCACCACGATTCCAGTGAAAGTATGGCCATATTTAAGAATAAATTCCTTTAAAAAATATGGGTAAAATCCGCAAACCATACAAATGTTCCAACGTGATTCCAAACCAGCGAGGGCTGTGCCGCAACACAATTGGGAAATCAAGCTGTAAATCAGATGCAAGCATGCAGCTTTTTTGGATTTATGCACACAACAGCAGAAAAGAATGTAAATATGAAACTAAAATATGCTCTTCCCCCTTCGTTGACCGGTGGAAAGGACAGGAATGCAAATCCGCCCTATGAGGTACAGGTTGCTGGCAGTAGAATCCTTGTAGATTCTGGGGATTTGGCAGCCTACTGGCAGGATTCAGGATGATCAAAGGGCCCTTACAAGGCTGAGTAAATTGTTCAAAGTCATCCAGAAAAAAATAATTTGTCCACTTTTGAAATGGAATTTGGCCTCATTGATTTCGTTAATTTTTCTTGGTTTTCAGAGGGCGGATGCTCGGGGCTAGACAAAGCTAAAAGTCCTCAGGCGGTGTTTGAGTGCGTGATCAGCCGGCGGTAAAAATCTCTTATCTCTCACCATCTGCTGTGGCCGTCATTATTCTCAACAGATCCTTTCAAATCACTAATACATAATTAAAGGTGATTATGGGAGTTTGCCCACAAAACCAGCAAGCCTTATAACAACCACAATTCAGAAAATGTTTGGGACGTCATGGAAAATGCCAATTTAATCAAAAAGGACTTGAAAAGTCCCTTCACCCTAAATGATATTGAGTACAGGAAAATACATTTGATTTTCTAACATGAACTGAATTGCTTATTGAATATACATGCTGATATTACTGAAGCGTATTTCAAAAAAGTTGGCACAATTGACTGATAAATACTGCGGAATTTAATGTTGTTTAGATACCTTCATTATGTTTTGGGGGCACTGACGAGTCTAGCGGTCGGAATTTTTTCTTATACTTCTGTTGTGCACATCTTCAGTTGAGCCATTGTCTGGGGCCTTTGCTGCCATATATTTCACGTCATGATATGAAATACATGACGTCAGAAATGTTTCCGGGTAAATATGGTGGTTCCCAGGCAGAAGTGTTTTATTTTATTTATTTATTTTTTTTTGTGGAGAGCTTGTTTACAATAGAAACTATTAAAGAACTGAGCATTATAAGATGCCTGCTATAGGCGGCAGGAAAATAAGAAGTAAACAACCTATTCAAACAAGTCCATAAATTGGTTTCCCAGGAGGATGCCTGAGTTTAGAGGCGGACTATTGCAAAAATGACAATGTGGAAGATGTTTCCATTGAATCATTATTTGTGGCATTACTTGATAAAAGTAACCAAACCTTTCAATAAATTGACTGCAATATGTGCCTGAATTCATTTATACTGAATCAATTTTGTTTGAAATGATTTTTTAGTGCTTTGAACCGAAAGCCGCACTCGAAATGGTCACAAGACCACTGATTCGCATACCGATTAGCCGAGTCAAACGATTCCCACTCTTAATGCAACCTTGAGTCGCCACTTATTTTCTCAAGAGGCAATTGAGTAACGTTTCATGTCTTTCATGGATTTGCTCGTGTGACATTTAAAATACACTTACACTGTGTTTAGCCTAAAGACCGCAAAATAAAAGTGGCGCTGCCTTGGCTAACTTCAAATTAAAATTAAAATTTAATATTTGATTAAAATTTAAAGCTATACTGAGTTGGATAATTCTTCCAAAACAAGTCCATGCTCAGACAAAAATTGTTCCTTTCAGTCATCACTGAAGACCCACAAGAAGTAGGAGGAGGTGTTTGTTTTTTGAGAGATCCTGCCATTTCTGTTAGCCTTTGGACAGTGGGTTCAAAGCCCCCAGCCGATAACAATGGAAATTCTGTGAGGGCTGGAATTTTGGCGACCCAAGTTCCTGAGAGTAAGTTATGAAATGACTGGCAGCCCAAAAAAAAAAGAAAAGAAAGGAAATTTAGTCAGATGAAATTCCACGTAAAAAAACCCCGTACCAAATTCACAGAAAATCTGGGGTTAGCTTACATCCACTAGTAAAAACTAAAGAAGATGATGGGGATTCGGAGCAGCGCTGAATTGGCTTGTTTTCTCTCGGACAGGTGACGACAGTTAGCTTAGTTAGCTTACTAAAATATCAGGCTTTTCTTTGCAACAAATATAACATTCCAAAAATAGTAGCTGGCTAAATGTGTAACTTTAAATACAATTGTGCAAGCACACTAAGTCCAACTATCAACCGATACAAATAACTGTATATGTTCAGAAAGTAACCCTTGAGGTATGTCGTGATCTTGATCTAAGATTGATCTTAGAATCAATTACTGCGAAACACACACCACCACTCATGACAATCGCTAACCAAAGTAGCTAGTAAGTGACTGTAACAATAATGAGATGATTAATTAGTTATACTGGCTAGCTGACAACAGCTAACATTACTGCCTGCCATGTATTTCTTTAGATTGTACGGCAACTTTGTCATGAACCGCATTGGTCAAGAGCCACAATACAGGGTGATTTTGACCTAGCTCAACCTAGCTCAAATTAAATTTGCATGAGCTACAAAGCTATGCTTTGTACAGGATGATGTAGATGAGAGAATTCGCCAGGATATCCTGCAGTTGAGTGTCACGTACCTTAGAATTAGAAACAATTTTCTGATATTAAGCTCTTAGACCAGAACAGGGCGATCATTACGCATCATAAATACAGCATGTTTCCTGATAGCAACATCATCATGCCGCATATCCTCTCAAAGGAAAGAAATTTGGTGAAAAGGTCACAGTGACCCTTTTTTTTTTCTTCTAAAAAATTTGGCTTCTCCAATCCCACGCGAATCTAAAATGCCCAATTGGTGAGCTATGTACAAAGCTTGCTCACATGCGACCCCTTGCTGCCAACTCAGGGTAGTGAAGAAAGTTCACGGCTCTCCTCCGAAGCACGTGTCCATCAGTCACAGCTTCTTATACACTCATTGGTTGAATCTTCGCAAGTTCAGAATGAGGGCGGAGGATACCCGGACATGAACAGACTTTGAATCTTCCTGATGAGCGCCTGTCTGGCCAACAAGAGGCGCTTGAGCAACGAACAAAGGCAGGCTCGAACCTGCGACGTAATAGTCACTTCTGCACTGCAACGCAGTGCCTAAACCGAGTGAGCTATCCAGGAGCTCTACCACTCAACATTTTTATCTCAACCAAACACAATTCAATCACCAAGCAGAAAAATAAGCTTGTAGCAAAACTTGGAATAAAATTATATCAGTGCTTGATTGAATATTCGCGTGTATTTGCGTCTTTGCATTGACTTTGAACGTTATCTGTTGTGCGAAAAATTTGTTTCGCTACCAGTGTGCAAGCGGCTTAATACTATTATTGTCACTTAGGTTTTATCGTTTTTAGTGGGGGAAAGGAATACAGCCTGATTGCTATGATCGTACTGACTTAAGATCACATATGTTACACATTTATTTTCAATATCTTGCATTGTTGTCCATGCATGTTAATCCCAAAATTTTAAGCAGCAACAGGGTGTAATAATAGGAACACACTATCCATCTTTTCTCTTCCGAATGATGCAGGCAGAAAAAATAAATGAGCAACTGTCATATTTCATTCCAACTTCAAAAGTTTGAATGATCTGACATAGTTTCATTTTGAAATTGTGCAAGCAGCTTAATACTATTATTGTCACTTAGGTTTTATAGTTTTTGGTGGGGGAAAGGAATACAGCCTGATTGCTATGATCGTACTGAGTTAAGATCTGACATAGTTTCATTTTTAAATTCCATTCAATTTCGCTAATGGTAATAATTTGCGAATGCCCTAGCAGCCAGCTAATTCATATTCGTAATGCTTAATATGGACGTAAGCGGTGCAGAAAACATGCCTGAAGCAGCAAAGTAAAATGAAACATTAACGCATCATGCAGACATACGACAGAGGCTTCTTTATTGCAACATTTTAAAGGTGAGGAGAAGAGCTCATTTGACTCGGCTGTGTTAAACCCACTCATGCCTACTCTCCTCCCTCTTTGCCACTTGTGCTGGCAGGAGAGACAGAGGGAGGACAGAGGAGTACTTGTGCCGGGCAAGAAATTGCAAAATACGCCTGGACACACCCTGTAGGCGCAGCGCTCCCCCCATTCGCCACACCTGCACCTGCGCCGCACCTGTACCTGGTCAATGAATTTAGAGCCGAAAGAATGCAAAAATGTGAATTCTCAACTGGTTTGTTTTTAGTATCTGCAGTATAAATATCCACTAAATATTTGACAAAATATTTCATTTTCAAAGTTGTTTTATGACTGAGAATCCTTGTGCAATTACGCCAAAATACTGAGATCAATACAAGCAACAGTACAAGCGCTAAATCGGGGTGTGTGACGTGTTTTGTTCTTTCACTCTTCATATTTGCAATGAGTCGGCAGTAAGACAGTCTGCTCAGCTAGCATTGTAGCCTAGACATTAGACCCTGATGTGACAGATTCTGGTTCAAACCTTGATGCAGCATGAGTAATTTTTGAGCAGTTGAAGTATAGTTCTTCTATAAATAATAGCTGGTGTGTTTGTTTTTTTTTTACTTTTTACTATTTCTTACCTTATTTTTGAATGCAAAATGTGGTTTATTTGTTTGTTATATCGAAAATAAATCTCATTCAGTGCAGTCAAACTCAATTTCCTTTGAATGTATTTTCTTTGAATGGGAAATGGTCTACTGGACTAGCTGAAATATTTTTTTTAAAATACAAAAGTAAAAATATGATTGTTTCTAGATAGAATGTATGCCTATAGTGAAATATAAGTGAAATTAAATGAGTTTACAGTTTGGTACCTGAGAAATCTCTGCTGGCACACAGTGCCCTAAAAGGTGCCCGAATTGCCGATTTGGAGATGCCACCTAGACATTCCTGAACTTAAACCTTGGTAATTTTGCTCTGATTTACTTGATTAGAATAAATTTGGGACAGATAATGGTGAGATTCTGTGCTGTATTTTTTTTAAAGAAGTTTCAGACTGCAACGAAATAATTTCCAAAGGGATAAAAGTAAAATTTTGTTCGGCAGAACATTCTGTGTTCCATCTTCATTTACACAGACTTTTTTTTTTTCATTTACACAGATTTTTACACCTTTATTTTGATACTAGGATTATTCAAATAGACCATGTAGTTGCAGAGATATACTCTTTTTATTTTGGGCATCTCATTTTTGAGTCAGAGCCTCGGGGCTTAAAAGATTAATACATTTCAAAGCAATACATCCAAATCTGCCTGTTTGGTGTAGCAAGTCCTTGCCTTCTTGACAACAGTATTCACCAACAGCAATGGCCTGTTTCAGCATGACAATGCACCCTGCCACGCAATACAAATTGTTTGGGAATGGTGTAAGGAATATCATGGAGAGTTCAGGATGTTGCTCTGACCTCATGAAACATCACTCCAACCGAGCATTTGAGGGATGTTCTGGAACAAGAGTCCAATCTATACTGAATCAACCTCGCAACTTATGAGACTTAAAGGATCAGGTGCTAACATCTTGGTGCCAGTGAAATCTCCAGAGGACTTGCACTGTCCATGCTTCAGTGGGTCTGACTTATTTGGCGGGTGGCAGGCAGAGGACGTACAGCATAAGTTTATTCAGTTATAGAGAGGCACAGAGCCAGTGATTCTATTCAATTAGCCACCACCCACATAACTATGATTCTGCTTTCATAAATTTAAAGTGGCAATGTTCCAATGCAAAGCTACATTGACTCCTATTTGCAAATTAATGTTGTCTAACAAATTTTGAGCTCACGCTGAAAAGCCAATTTTGTTCATTTTTCACTAAATCAATTGTCCGTCTACAAACCAGCTGGCGTTTCCAAATTTGAGAAAGCAGGGAGAGATAGAGGATCGAGGGATGAGGTGGGGTGTCTCGTAAGAGAGCTCAACAGACACAACCATTAAACTGGGCATTGCAGTGCAGTTTATGATGGATATTCTCTTATATGAGGAAACCATCAATTCACATTAAATTTTCAGCATGTCTCCACGGCATATATTGTAAATAAGGAATTGGGACAGCGACACTGTATTACCCATCATGAACAGAAGCATTTAAAAAATTATCAATCAGCATTTGTTTAGACTGTCCCTGAAACAATTCCAACACAGGGGGACTTATTTGTTTTGAGTGAAAGAACGTAAATCTGGTGCTCTTAAGAAATAAAGCTCCCAATCCCTCTGCGGTGAAAACCCAGTCATTGCGCAGCCCTGCTGAAGCCAACAATCAAGATGATTAATTTTTCTGGGCACAAAGAAGAGATGCTTGAAGAGCCACTCGGACAGTTTGTTAACTAACTGTCCTCCATTACTGTCTGTATTCTTGTTTTTCTTGGTTTCCTTGTCCCTCATAACTCTTCTCATCTATAGTTTGAAGAGAACTATTGCCTCGCCACGCAATTTATCACTTCATTAACCCCTTTTTGCAGAATACAAATACTGACTTTTTTCCTGTTGTCCATGAGCCTATTTAGGCTTTCAGTATTTGTGTCAAAGAGACTCTAAAAATTATTCCAGTGAAGCAAAACATTTGGAAATTAAATTGCAGTATTATTTTGGAATTAAATTTGGGAATTTCCGGATGCCAGAATCGATATCTGCCCAAAGGGGTTAAGATGTTTCTTTTTCATAAACAAACACTAAAAACATACTTGAAGAACATATCATACTTGTAGAAATTACGTGACATTCCTTGTTTCAGCATCCAATTTTGAATGCGATTTGCATATTTATTTCTTGGGTAAACATTTCACATTAAATTTCATATCATTTGAATGGATCTTTGATAACTGCAGGCCATGCTGAAATAAATATAAAATATTTTATCAATATCATGTCATGACTTTATTTTCACAAAATAGGGATTGTTACACCTTGATTTGAAATTAATATTATTAAATTAAAAAACTATCAAAGAATAGCACTCTGTCACTCTTCTATTGATGGACGTCCTGTAATTTCTGACCGCAAGGTACATGAGGATGCCCTCTGTTGTACATTACAAGAATTCGCTTTAGCATTAGGTTTCACTAAGAGAATTTCTGTAGAAAATGCTCGGGGGAAATCTGATGACTGTTTAAAGTCCACAGTAGTAAGAGAGAGATTGATTGCTGGCCTGATTTTACTGGCCGCCACTGTTTAATTGGATGGTGCTTGGCATGTCAATAATCCACATAAGATTTCTGTGGTGGGAAACTTGAAACTGGACCTTATCCAAATTAATGAATAAATTAATTTGTAGTCAACATGGGGACATTTCTTGAAGCAAAGGCACTTACAGCATGTTTACTACTACTACTTCCTAAACAATGGTACTGCCCAATGTAGTAAATGGCGGGTAATTACTAGATTGTAAATCTTAGCTCTCAATCTACCTGTTTATGTATCGCTTACTGTACACATTCCAAAAGAATCTAAAGTTGTCTCTGCAAAACTGGCAATGGCTTTTCCCCTGCAGTCAGCTAAAACACAAGGCACACTCCCTTTGGGAATGAGTCGATTATAGAGAGAGGAATTAACAATCGACAGATACATAACTGGTTGAGAGTTTTTTATTCAATGCACTATTGATGATCCACCATGCTGGATCTATTAAAGTCAAGATAATTACTTCTTTTTTTCCCTTTCACTCTTCCATTCATCTGAATAGATTAATCATCAGGCAACATTTCTGAGGATGAATCTCCATTCAATCATCACCTATCTCTGGTTTTGCAAGAAAATGAAATTGATGTTCAAGTTTTTCAAAGGCTTTTGAGAGTTCAGTGATCACATTCAAAGTAATATAGTCTATATTGGGGAAAGCAAGCAGCACAAAGATATTTAAAATATTTGAAACTGAGGCCACTTGCTTCACACCAAATACAGAGGTGGACAATCCTGTTCCAGAAAGTAAAAGTCAGAGGTTGAACTAAAGGGAAATCAGCTGCCTGGCTGGAACTAAAACATGACCGGACTTCAACTTTCTGACCCCAGGAATATCCAGCTCTGTCCGATTACATTCGACTTTGGATATCTAATAGAGTAATAGATACTAACCAGAAATCACCCCAAAATCCATGAAATGGGACAGATTTATTTTTGCATTACTTTTGTTGCAGGTGTTTCATTGACTTAAAAGGGATATTTCAGATTTATTATCATTTTAATATTATTTCATTTTCAGATAGAAAAGGTCTAAAAGGGATAAAATTATATCATCTTTTTTACATTTCAAAGAACATCCAGGTCCAAATCCTAGGATTTAATTAGAGCCAGTGCCTAGCTGGGCTTAAAGGGTCCAAACATAAGACAGTCTGTACAGCAGATGCTAACGCTTGAGAAGTCATCCAATATAAAATACGCAGCATTTTGCCCGTTTCAGTCATTTTGAACTGGTGAACAATCAAATACTTTCTGCGCAACCTAGACAGCTGTTGATAAGTGATTCTGGGTATGCAGAATATTGGGTGTGACTGATACAGCAAAGCCAAAATGGAATAGGAGCAGCATCACAATAGCTAAGGTTAGGCAAGGACAGAAAGAATCAGGGGCAATGCAAATGCACTGTCACTTCCTCCGCGTAACACCAGAACTCTTAAGAGACAAACTTCGTCTTACATCTCCTTTGCCTGACAAGGAATGTGACAGAGTACAGTAAAGCACCCCCATAAGAATGTTAGAAAAAGTTTCAAATACCAACAGTTTTTCTATTCTCACCTACAAAACATTTTTGCACTGGGACAGATCAGAAATGACTCAGAACAGAGGAGACAAAGCAGTTCTTCTCAAAATAAACATAAAAACAAACAAGTGAATTCATAAAGACGTCTTAATATTATCCTCAGGGCTGAATTAAGACTCTTTATGATTATAGCACCACAAATATCCCCCCTACATGCCTCCAGCACAGGTGAATGCATCAAAAGCTCCAATTAACAAGGAACAGCATATCAATTAATTTAACAAAACAAAGTTAGGCAATGCTAAATGCAAAGCTAATTTCTCATCCAAAACAAATCATAAACTAAATTTCTGCATGTCTAATCAAACAGAGAATTTTCATCCAGGAGCAAAGGAAGATTCTTATGACCTTTTATCAAATCCAACTATTGATATTGTTGGGAAACAGGATTTTTTGGGTGTTGGCAATATGAGGTGAGCCAGACGGTTTGATCAATGGGTAATGAATGTGTATTCGGAGATAAAGAGAAGCTGTCAGGTCCGGCAGGACATATCGCCTATTTGCGACTTCCAGCTGGGATCTCCGTTTGTCTTCAGTTCCGACAGGACAATAGGCACTAGCACCTCTTAGTTGGAGATTCCGTGTGCCCACATATGGAGCTCACTTCCAGGGGTTGGGAATCTATTGAACCAATTAAGTTTGGTGGTTCAGGAGAGGCCCAATTGTAGAGTATTGCTTTTTATCAATGTGTAAACCCTGGAACCAATCAGCAACGACTTCTGATAACATTAAAGAAATCATATGCAAATGTCTGTACTTTAACATAAATAAAGTTTCTGTTGGAACTTTGCATTACGCTGTTGTTCTCACGGCCGGCTGTGTAATAAACTTTTTCCTGCTTTAGCCACGAACATCGGAGTCTGCTTCTTCATCGGGACAACGTTCTTGGTTTTTTATTAATTTACCAACAAATATCAACAAAAAAAGAAAGTATGATGGAGAAGTGGAGAAATTGAGAAATTACATTTCCTTCCCCTATTGCCATTAAGCTAATGGCAATTGGTTTTCTGACCCTGCTCAGGAGCCACAGTCAAAAATAAATTTTTCTCCCTGTTGTTAGCCGACTCCCATCTTTCTTAATGAAAGAATCTGTAATTTTTCATTGTACCGTACCTGCAGTCCAAAACTCTGTTTATTGTTTTAGCCTTTTTTTTTAAAGCTTTTGTATGAGACTCATGCGTTCACACTTTGTCTCAAGCTATCTCACGGCAATGTTTCCGTAAAAAGCTATGTATTTCATGCCCAAAACACATCATGCATTTTGGTGAACTTATATTGACTCCGTTTTTAAACTTGACAGCTCAATAGTTTGCAAACGGGTAAAACTCACCACGCGAAAACTTGAGAATATAAATAAACAAAAAAGACAAATACTTCAAAGAAAGCCGATTATTCGATTCAAATCTTTTTAATTTATTCACAAATAGACAGGTTTTACGAAAGATGACCCCATAAACAGTAAACCATGAGACAAACGTGTCACAGCATGTGTGGTGCATTTCAGTAAGGGATGATTGAAGGATATTAAATGACAAGGGCCCTGCAAGTTGAAATGGCTTGTTAGCATGTTAGCAGGCTCACGCATTGCAGTTAAACTGTTGATCGTTTGCCATGAAGTCCTACCTCAATGGGAGTCTCAGTCATCAGGACAAAAATAATTTAATAAAACTTAACCACCCAAGAAATGCATAGAGACTGAAAATAAGTTTAAAAAAATGCCTGCTGCCCAGCGTCAACCTTCGTTCCTCACAGACAAAGCAGAAAACTGTGGGCATATGCGAAAATTTAAATACTATCCAACATAAGCTGTCCATTGGGCAGAACCGACAGGAATACAAATTGGAGAGCTCACCGATCCATTACTGGGGGGAAAAAAAACACAGCTTAAGCTGCACATTCACATGTAAGGGCAATTTATAGCTTCCAATTAGCCAAGTGTGCATGTCTTGGGACCACAGGAAGAGATCAGATTATCCAGGAGAAACCCATGCAGAGAAAGCATGCAAACTACACACAAAAAGACCCAAGCCAACATTCAAACGCCCAACCTTATTGTTATCAGGTGAAAGTACTGTCCAATGTACAATTTTGCCACCCTAATGACGCAATATAAACGGCATTGCAGATGTTTAGAAGTTCATCATCACATTACCTATGAGGAATGAGGAGATGTGTTTATCAGCAGAGTATACCATAGAACTGATGAGTAAAGGACAGAAGTTATCCACGCAGCCATTCATATATAGCGTTCCCCATCCGGCCTCGTCAGCATTGAGAATTAAGATGACTCATCTCGACAAGTGCCCACATATGTAAACGGTGTAATTGATTACAGGCTTATAGGCTAAGCTGTGTGGTGCAAAACAAAGCAGTTTGTTAACCGCTACTTGCAGAAGGATTGGAAGCAGAATTAAGCCCTATTTGAGCAGGATTACTTTTTGTCTTATTCATGAATAGAGAGAGTGCAAGCCCTGTCAGCACTTGCTTGCGGATAGTTAAAACTTGTTCACCAAATATTATGAGATACTAGCACAAAATTACAGCTCGAATGCTCATAATTATGACTTAGCATCTCATAATTACAACTTGGCATAACTCATAATTATGATTTAGTGTAATTATGACAGTCAACTGTCATAAGTAAAAGATGCACAGGCATAATTATGAGATAAATCAGTCATGAGTAAGTGCCTTGCAAACAGAAGCATTTAAGAAACAATTATTATGAGATTCTCAGTCATTAGAAAATTACATGAAATTAAAACTCACTCGTGGTACTTTTTTTTTTTTTTTTAAAGAATTTAAGGAAATGAGCCACCTTATTTCTGGTAACAACAAAAAATTTTGTACATAAATGAATACATATTTTTACTATATCTAATACGGGTGAATTGATATGTATGCCTTTTATAGATAAGATGAAGGGATCAATACCCTTATCCACTCAAAGCATGTCTCATTTTTCAGGTCTCTGATATCCAGATGCTGAACATGCCAATTTTAAGGGTGCATGGACTGGAAAAAAGAAAAAAAAAAAACAGCAGATTATTTACACAAAGATTTTAATGTGCGACTCACTGTGGCATCACCTGCAGTGAGGTCATTTAGTACTGTCCAGTTCTGTCATGTATAACAGTGGTGAGTGAAAATCAGCCAGGGCTAGCTCGGTAGCGTAAGGAGTACGGTTCTTGCTTCACCATAAAATGATTATGCGTTTGATTCAGGACTGGGGCCATCCTGTATGGAGTTCCAATGTCCTCACTGTGGTTGCATGAGTTTTCCTTGGATATGCCAGCTTCCTCCCGAACTTTTGCATGCCAGGCAAATAGGAGACCCCCTATGTTACCCATAGGTACAGTACTGTGTGAAAGTCTTAGGCATTTTTTAGAAATCTGGCTTTAGATATCTATTTTTTGTTTTCCACATTAGTGTTGCTGTAGATAAAAGGTATATTTGAAATTCCACATTAGAATTTTAAAATGTCACAAGAAATAAACATATGTATTTCATTAAAAACAGTTGATACAGATACTAAAGTCTTGCCAGAGGCCTGATGTCAACATCATCATGGCAGTCAGCAATTACTTTGAGGGACAGGCGCAATAGGAGTGACCTGATACAGCTTGAAACTGTCGTATATTGGGAGATGAGATGAATTAAGTCGATTTAAATCACATATTTACAATATGACTTGGCAAGGTGGCGTTTGCACTGTACCGAATACTGTGGTGTTCTCGCTCGATCTAGCCCCGCTGCCATGCTATAGTGTTCAAACTCGACTGTGATGTGGCTTAGTTTTCAAACAATGCGATAAGCATTGCGAATCTTCGCAAAAGACAACCATCATAGATATGAAAAAACTGCTTAAATCTTATCTAAGCCTGTGTCCACGTCTTGCAAGTAAACACTATAAATCACAATTATATAAGTGTTTGATCGTGCGCGGATATGGGCAGAAGTTCAGTCGTCTACATTTTGACCGTGATCTGTCGTTATCGACGATATCCGCCTTGCGATGTGCCATATTGTATTTTGTATATCAGGTCACTTCAATTGAGACAGTCAGTCTGCAGAAGAACGATGGGATGTTTTCAATTCTGCTTGGAACAAGCAAAAATTAAAAAATCTTTTAAAACTAGCAGAACAGAACAGTGTACCTATTTTTCAGGCAAAGGGTAGTCGCACCAAATATTGATTTGATTTAGTTTTAAATGGTTTATCATGTCATATATTACATTTCTTAGTTTCATTATTTTAGCAAGCATATTTGCCCAAAAACATTGATTCAAATGTGCCTAAGACTTTTGTTTTTTTTTTCGCTGGAATGTGCTCCAGGCCCCCTGCAACTCTGCCCAGGTATAAGCAGGTAATAAATAATACATGGATGGACTAAAATCTGCCATGACTGTCGTTACTGCTCTTAAATTACTGCTGAAACTAACTCCTACTGAAAATATTATAATTTGTGTGTGCGTGTGCGTGTATACTGTGTTCATATTTACTGTCTATAACAGGGGTGGGCAATCACGGTCCTGGAGGGCCGGTGTGTATGCAGGTTTTTATTCCTATCAATTAACCTGACTAATTGAGTTAATTGATTGCATGCACAAATATAGATTTTCGCAATGATTCGATCAAAGGAAAATTTTTTATGAAGGGAGACAAGACTAGTCTTTGTAGTTTCATGATAATTTAAAGAAATGCGCATGAAACGTCAGATTTCATAAATGGTTTGGCTAATTGAGACAATCAACTAATTAAAGACCAGACGTTGGTGTGAAAACCAGGGACAGATACGGCCCTTGCTGCCCACCTCTGCTCTATAACCTCTCTAACTTGAACTTTGTTGAAGTTTTTCTATCTCATTTTACAATAGTTTAGACTTATGTTATGAATAAAGAGCTCTCATTAGTGGTCGTTTCATTACACAGCTGCATACATTTTTCTCCAAAGAGACACTTTTTTACTTTCGTGAAAGGACAGAGTGTGATGTGTTGCTGTTATATCTTTGCCAATGTTTTTTACCCGTCATTGAAAGCAACTCCCACAAGGTTGGATGGTCAGCAAATCTTTGTGTCACATCCATGATCAGAAATGGAACAAATAGAAAGATTTGATGGCGGGCCGGAGGCTAAAGCTAACTGGAGCAGCTGATGTCAAGAACCTTCAGAATGGCTCTGTATGATTGTTATAAGGATCTGGCTGCACCATCAGTTTTTAATTTGGTGGCTTTGGCTTTAGTGAATCTGGCATGAAAACCCATCTGCTGTCACTTCCCATGAAGCGCTCGGCGCGGCCCATTAATTGCAATTATGTCATTCAGAAAGTGCACATTATTGCTGTGTCTTTAATGGAGTAAGTGAATGAAGCAGCTCACAAGATTCAGTTGTAATTCAGTGAGGGGATGCGGCTGTCACTCGTACATGCACACAAGCACACAGAGCTCTATATTCCTGCCTTTACAAACAGAAGCACGTGCTGTTAATTTTATTCAAAATATTCTCCAATGCAAGCGGCATATCCTTGGCCTGCTGATAAGACCTCGTATCTCCAAATTGATAAGAAACAAAAACTCATATGTCCACTATTCTTACATGCAAAATTAAACATTTTTTATTTCATTTATGTTTTAAATTATATTTATATATTTACATTATTTTATTTTTATATTTATTAATTTCTTGGCATAACCTTTATTTGGCTTCTAACATTTTTGGCCAGTTTAATAAGTTGCATTGAGTGGAATGTACCTATCTCAGTTTTGTGGAACCAGTTGACAAAACATTAAGTGAATCTAACATTTCATAACGTTTCATTTTTTTTGAATGCAGTTTGGTAGGTTTGTGCTCTGTGACAAATCCACTTACGGCACAGTGGGTTGAACTGCACATTTGGGAGGTGTGTCGATAAATTTCTGACACTATGAAATTTGATATGCCTTAATTGAACCAAACCCACATCATAACGAAAGGTAAATAATTTGAGACCCACCGTTTTTACAACTGCTCCACAGCTGCTCTATTGCCTCCTGTCACAAAATTACTGGCATTAATTTTGACATGTCCAGTTTTCAACCGTAAAGCCGATAGCTCTCGGGTTTCGCGAATGCGTTAAGGTTTGAAAATTAGGGCTCTTACGCATCGAAGCACATGCATACAATGAAAAAGTCTTAGGCACATTTAAAGCAATTTTGTGGGGAAAATATGCAAGTATAAAGCACACCTGTGAAGTGAAAACCATTTCAGGTGCGACCTCTTGAAGCTCATCAAGAGAATGCCAAGAGTGTGCAAAGCAGTAATCAGAGCAAAGGGTGGCTACTTTGAAGAAACTAGAATATAAGACATGTTTTCAGTAACAGGTATTTCACAGTTATTTGTTAAGTACAAAATTCCACATGTGTTCATTCATAGTTTTGATGCCTTCAGTGAGAATCTACAATGTAAATAGCCATGAAAAAATAATGGAAACGCATTGAATGAGAAGGTGTGTCCAAACTTTTGGCCAGTACTATATATATATATATATATATATATATTTTTCTTTTTTAAATGTAGGGTGCGTAAGACTTTCGCACAGTGCTGTGCACTTCCCCTCTAAAGTTTGGATTCACTTTTCAAATCGACTACATGGAAGAAACTTTTTATTAAAGCGAGACAACAAACTAAAACATAAATCCAAACTCTGATGGGAGTTTCTGGAAAGGAAATGACAAATGTGGAGAGGCCAGCTCAATCACCAGATTTAAACCCCTTTGAGATGTTGTGGGATCTCTTGGATCGTAAAGTATGTGATAAGTTCAGATCTTCAAAGGCACATCTATGGGAAATATTGCAGTCCAAGGGAAATCCATTGATAAACTCAAGTAAAATTAATATTTTAAACATCTAAAATTTGCAAAGCAGTGATTAAATCTCATGGTGGATGAGAAATCATTAAAATGGTTAACTGTTTTAATTATCATGTGAATATTTTTGCCCCAACATAGTTGGGTATTCAATCAGAAATGGAATTATAAGAAAAATGTCAATGAAAACAGGAAGCAGTTATCTGCAAATCCATTTTAACCTGAATCCAATTGAAAAAAAAAAAAAATACAAAGGGGCCAGTTACAAAACAGTAACGAAGTTACAAAATTGCTGTATTCTGTATCATGGCTCCAAAACTAACTAAGATAGAGTTACAGTTTAAATGGCTTTGCATAGGTCTTCCCTGGTACTTTAAATAACAAAATAGCTAATTCTGTTTATTTGATTAATTCTGGGTGAAAACGGCAAAAAAATGGTCACCAACCCGTTTCCAAGTATCCATATTATTCATTAAGGATGTTTAAAGTTTTTTGAAAGCATTCTTTGGTGAGTGGTACCAACTACAGCAAGTCCTTTTTTTAAAACTTTCCAAAAATTTTTTTGGTAAAGAGAGACTGCAAGAAGGAATGATTTCATCCAATTTCATTTCGTGGACTTTGTCAACTAAGCACCCTTGTGATTTACTTGTCCAAGTGAATAATTTTTTTCTGTGGACAAAAAAGAAATTCATTCCTACCCGACTAATGAAGGACACTCCAAATTTGCTGATATCACTCCTTTAAAGCCGGCTTACATGGAATTTCTTGCACATGAGCAAGAGAAGCAATTAGCTACCGGCTGAGAGGAAAAACCAGAGCTGTGGTAAGAGGTGCCTCTATTCTCAAACAAGCACAAAGCTGGAATCCTTGTAGTATGAGTCCTCATAAGCAGCAGTCTACATGTTTGATGGTTATAGAGATGACTCTCCCCCACCTTTAACCTAATGAGAAAACACAACATGATTATTTAACATTGGAGGGAAGGCTTTCTCCAAGGACGTGTGACGAATGTAACAGCTTATTGACAGATTTCCTGTGATATAGTGGTCTTCCTTTTACCAGGGCAGTAAGTCAGGGTTCTCCTGCAATGTAACCACACCGAAAGAAATAATAATAATCTGAGTGGATGATGAAGTAACCAAATAAAATCTGAGATATTAACAATAAGAAATTCATTTTGTATCTTTACATCAATCTAGATTTGAATTGATCTGCATTTGTTCCAAACATGAGGCATTGTGATTTGTTTTTCCTTTACCAGATACATTTACTTAATCCCTGCCCATCTCCATAGTGTCACGCCCTCACACCCCAAGATGTTAGAAGAGGATATCGGGGCATGGAGTCCCCCGAAAAAGGCAAATGTTTTGGATTCCTGCAGTTTGCAATGCAACTAGCTTGTTGGGGTGAGTTACACATTTCAGTTTTTGAAAAATGTATCACATTTACACATGCATGTATTTTATTGTCAATATTTTAATAAATCATCACAAACAATCAAGTTTCATCCAGAAATGTTAAAATTTCACTGGATAGGGTAAGTAGTGAGCTTTCATTCAGCAAAATTATGAAGCTCTTATGTTTTATAGGGCCCCACATTTGCTTTTGAAACGGGCCCCCAGATGCTTAAGGCCGCCACTGCCCGAGAGCAGGGGCATTACTCATAGGATACAACCACAAGATAAAAAACAGTCTTGCTTTATACCTCCTGTCTTATATAATTGCAAATTGGGAGCAGCTGGGGATTATTTTTTCCCCACTTGAAATTCAACTTTTCACAACAACCCCAATATTTTCAGATTTTCAGAGATAAATACTCGATACTATGGGGTTACATTATGGCCTTTGCTCTAAAATTTTCTAACTTCATTTCTGAGAAATCATGATTTTTCTGTCCATTCACTATGTCAACTTGTGACTACAGTACCCATGAGCCTCAATGACCATTATTATCTCGAAGACACCGGCTTAGGGTGGTAAAAAATTTCACTGAAATGGAAGGGGCCTGTAGCCCATGGAATTTATGAATGCACATTCTTAAATTTTCTAGACAATTGTCCATCCGATTGCTGTCATGCTCAAGAAAATTGAAGTCCCAAGTGTGGGTTGAGAAGTTTTCGAGAAGACTGCAAATAATCCGCCTGCGCTGAACAGGCACGTTATGAACAAGCACTACTTCAATTCATTCAATATCATAATAATTCAATTTTATTCAGATTAGTGGTGGCATTTGGCAACAACATGCTGCACAAAAAGGTGCAGAGATAAGACTCATGCAGTGTAATGTCGACTTGCAGCGATGTAGTTAAACCAAAGATACTCTGGCTAACCATACCACGGAATTCAAAACTCAGTGATTGGCTATTTATAGGACCAATGCGCTGCGCTGATTTGTCTTTTAACATTTTAAGTGCGTATTCTTTTACCTTTGAGTTTTTTTCATGAACTTGAATAATTTCAAGGCTGTTGCTATTTGGCAATGCACAAACTGATGATTGAACTGGAAAAGTTGAATGTCCATCATGATGATAATGAAAAAATACTTGAAAATGCTGACAAGCATCCATTCACCTATCATCAACAAAGTAGCAAATGCAGACCTTGAATTGCCGCACTTCCTGGACAAAAGTGAGCAAGCTATTATAGCCTGAGTGCAACCAGACGTTGAGGAACTAAGACCTTAAAGATATCAAATAAAAGCTTAGATTTTTCAGAGATGGTAGTAACAGATTTACATAAAGAGCAATGTGAAATAACACACACGATAGCTAACTATACCAAACTTGGAAAGACATTTGATAGTTTTGAAGTAGAACATACTTACTTGAAGTAGGAATCGGGAACTACTAAGCTCAGTTTAATTTTGCTTAAGTATGCACGGAGGACAGGAAGTTGAGGACTGGACTCAGGTACAAGGATGGACTTGGACTTATTATGCCTACTGCACAACAGTAGACACAAACATTGGAGCACAAAACAAGGTCCCTCAATAAACACTATTAGTAATACAGACTCTGGGCTTTAGCCGCAGTAAGATGTATTACAAATAGGAAAACAGTAAAGAGCTAAGGTTCCCTTAAATAAAGTTCTGGTTTAAAAAAGTAAACAGCTCTAAGTTAGATTTAGAGAATAATACACGCAAAATGCGGAGAATACGTCTCTACAAGACTAAGAATACAGGACAGGCATGTGGTTACAGGACTTTAAGAAGTTTTTAGGGCACTGCCACCTCACAGTGGAAATGAACCATGTATGCAGGCGATAAGCGAATAATCAGGTGAAGTGCAGTCCGGGTCTTAGTAGACCAGAGAGCTGGACGACTGGGGGCGTGGTCCTACAGTTATACAAAGAAAAAATAAGTTGTTTTTACAAAGCTCAGTCCATGCAAAATATTTGCCTAGATTTTTTAAAGTACATCAAACAGGACATTTTTACCAATCCAAATTGGTGCTATATTGAGGTATTTAGGTGCATGAATGGAAAGGGATAAGTCAAGAAAGAACCAATCATTTTATAGATAAGTTGGCATGGCTGATAAACGGTGTCTAATTATCAATGATGAAGCACCTAAAGATGATAATTATACAGACAGATGTAGAATCACAGATGTTGCCTACATTTTTTCACCAAGAATTTGGATTTTTCCTCTAATTCCTGGGCATTGATCTGTGAAATACATTGTCAAACTCCTGCTTTAATTAGAGGCAATTTAGGTGTTTGATTTGCAAAAATTGACCCTACCAACAGGAGAGTTGCAAGCAGAACTGAGTATCATTATGAGGTACCATAGTTCATTTTCTAAAGGGCAATAAAACAATTTTGAGGAGATTGGCCACAATCCATTAAATAAAATGGATAACCAGCATATAGAAAGCTGCTCCATGGCTGCTCCATGGGGAGAGTAACTGTCTTGTTTGGATTCGATATCATATTCCTCACCCAGTAGTCAAATTGACAAGTCATTGCAGGATTAAGCCCCACATGAAATTCCCACAACATTAAACATTCATCACTAAAAATGAAATCTTTTGGAATTCAATCAGTCTCAGTAACTCACTGACCTGCCCTGCTCAGTAACTTACTGAAAACATTGTGGAAAAACAAAAATAGAAAACCTGCTCAAAAGGTACTTTTCAGAGGATTTTAAGCCAGAGGGAAACTTTCTCCTAATTCAGTATAAGTGCTGAGAATTTTTTTTCTTGCCATATTGGGGCCTGAAGCATCTCTAAAACTGTGGGGCTAGAGGATGGCTGATCTCGGTAAGTGAAAAAGGTATTTGGAAACTTTCTTAACAGGGGAAAAAATTATCAGAAATACTGGGTGCTGTATTCCAAAAAATTAAAATTAGCAGGAAGAAGAAGGCAGCATTCTTATGTACCCTTTGGAATGCGACTGCCATTGGTCCTCAAGCACAATGAGGAAGGCGCCTGTCTGATGTGTGCACTGCAGTCAGGCCTTCATTAATTCTCCCTTTAATGCAGCCTGGTACATTGCGGATGTGTTTTGACCTACTGCATGGTGTGAAATCGCCGTTTCCTCAGTTTGATACACTGCTGAAGGGTGTGGATTGATTTTACAGCCCGAAGGTGCATTTTATTTCAGTTTTATACACCACTGAAATATTTGGCGCTAATCTATAATAAAAAATAAATTAATAAATTTCATCATACTAACATTCTGATCCACAACTGAAATGTTTAGAATCATCTCTTGATAATAAATAAATTAATAAATAAATCACTATGTGAACATTCTGCAGACATGTTTGGAACAACCTTATGTCCTGTAATAGTCCTTTCTTCCTTCTGATAGTTGACTGAAATGTGTGGATCCGTCCCACGGTAGCAAATCACCAATTCCTCGTTCTGATAGTCTCCTGTATTGTTTGGATCCACTCCATGCTACAAAATCACCATTTCCTCAATCCAATGCACAGCAATGTTCGGATAAACCCTACGGCTTAAACTCCATAACTTGAAATAACCGCTTACACAGCCAATTACGCTACTGAGATGCATATTCTGAAATTCTCATTTATACAGCCAATTACACTTCCGAAATGTTAGGATTCACCATGTGGTCTGAAATGAAATTATCCCACATTTCTCAGACCATCCTAGGCTAGACCTCTGTAGTGCATCACAAAATTGGCTGTAACCTTGCCCAGAGAGGGAGGGTCATATTCATCATAGCTGCTGGTGTCCACAGGAATCATATTGTTTGTGTGAGTGTGTGTGTGTGTGTGTGTGCGTGTGTGTGCGCGCGTGTGTGTGTGTATGTGTGTGTCTAAATGTGCATTTGTATGAGCATTTGTTTGAGTGCACATGTGTTTGTTTTTGTGTGTGTGCATATGTGTGTGTGTGTGTGTGTGTGTGTCTGTGTGCTTGCGTGCACGCGTGTGTGTGTGTGTGCGCGTGTGCACACATGCGTGTGTTTTTGTGTATGTGTGTCTAAGTGTGAGGTTGTATGTGTATTTGTTTGGGTGCACATTTGTTTTTTTGTGTGTGTGCGCGCGCGCACGTGTGTGTGTGCGTGTGAGTGTTTGTGAGAGAACGGACAGGTGTGGGCGTAGTTGAGAGAGGATGATAATAAGGGCCCTCCCAGACTGGCGCCCCTAAAAAGTGTGCTCTATTGAAGCAAAGATGACATGGCCTGTGGCTGTGGGGCCTTCACGAAAATCGCTCCATTAGGCTCAATACTCTTGATTCCACCCCTGTTAATGTTTCACCTCACTATAGCGCCCTCTACTGTTCTCCTATAGTCTGCCTACACCTCCTGCAGACATCAAGTGCACCCTTCCCACGCAGGGACCACTCAGCTAATGCACAGTGAAACGAGGGGTGAAAGAAAAACCCCACAAGGGATTCAGTACTTTGTACTGTGGCAGCTGAGGCATATATTACTTAACCAACTGGGCTTGTAATGTGGAGATTACGGGTTCAAATTCTTGAGAATATAATTTATGTTGCATCCATGAGCGCAAGGATTAAACTGAATTGCTTTTTCATACATCCAGTGGCATACAATGTTAATCTTGAATTGGGGTTGCAGTGATGTTAACCGCCTAGAATATATTGATGGGAATTCTAAGTTGAAAGACAAAGAAAAAACAGCTACCTGGAAATTCTTCCTATCGTACATGGATGCCTGAAGTTGTTAAAGCGTAAATAAAATAACTGGGCAAGCAAGGGTTAAACAGTCTATGCCTCTTCTCAACATAAATGAAAACATGACTCTGTCTGTTATAGTTACAGCTATGATATTCCATGAGTAGTCCTGAGGTGGACAAATCTGGAGCTCAGGTCTCCATGTGTCCCAAGGTGGCCAAGTAGCCACACTTTGAGGATGACTGAATGAGCCAAAGTGCTTTCATGCAGCACTTACTTGAACTGGTGGTCAGTTAGTTAAAGTTAAGGGTTCAATGCTTACTGAAGATTAACCTCAGTTTGTTCTCTTTTTGTTTTGTTTTTCTGCTTTTTTTTTTGTCCAACTGGTGCTTTCACTCTCTCTCTGATTTTATTCCATGCTTTACTGGTTTTGGCTGCCGTGATAAATGAGCTCGGAGTCCTTCTGCTCTCTATAATGTGTTTCTGAGACCCAGTCATATTGTACAAAGCCTTTGTTTTCTTGCTTCTATATCCATGCCCAGAGGCTTCAGTAATCTAAACTCATTCAAACACTGTGTTACTCTGGACTGAGTGTTTGAATGCTAGTTCTCTCATTCTCTGCAGAGTGCAGAGCAGAAGTGGCTGAGAAACTAGGGCTTCTCAACCCTTCCCGACCAAAAAGGAGCTCCCATGTATAATTTTCTCGGACTCTGTATTTTGTTCAGAAACCGCCACAACCTTATTTGGATACTTAACATATAGACAGAATGCATTCTGAACAGTTACACTGTACATATTAGCAACTCTGTGCTAATATGAGAGCTTTAAACTGAAACCCCATTGTCTTTGCCTTGTGATGAATACCGGTACAGTGATTTAGAACAGACAAGTCAAAGAGTTTAAGACTCTGGGCTTAAAGTGCTTTTCTTCATCACAGTATAATGCATCATGGTTTACAGCATTAGGCACTGATTAGGTCTCACCCTTCCGCAGTCCAACATTGTGCTTCTAAGGTCTTTGAGCAACTTTCCATGCCAAAGAAAGAGTTTTATGATTAAACTGTGCCTCATGCTGGTGAACCCAGCCAAATTTATTCATTTATTTATTTATTTTTGCCTGAATATTTGGCTTGATGTTGAAATAAATTACATATTTGTAAAAGAAATTAAATAAATAAAAAATAACAGGTTTAAAAGTGTATTTCTTGGATAATCATGTTTCCTCTTTACAAGTATTCTAATATGACTATTTTGTAAATGCAAGAAATGAGCATATTCTCTGAATGTTTGACCATTTGTCTTTGTTTTTTTTTTCCTGTGTGCACCGTGAATGTCCACAGCAGATTCAGCTTTCAAAATTTTAAATTTGAATATCTCTTCTTCCATGATGTTTATTGGTGGTTGGCAAACCAGTTAACATTCTTAATATCCTTCGGCCAAAGTGCAAAAATAGCGCTCAGAATCCTCAAATTTCCATCAAAAAATCCTTAATAGAAAAAGCATTATGCCTAACTAAAACATGCTTGTATAAATACAATGCAAAACGGAGACGGATTTGCGGCTATGATATCAGATTTTGATTTTCAGTTGAACAGATACGCGTTTGATTTCTTGTTAGTTTTCAAAGTTCTGAGAATATATAGTAATCCTGGCACAGCTCTTTTAAGGAACACTTCATAACCAGTTGAGCCAAATGGACAGACTCCACATGTGAAATTATTAATCAAACAAGAACGTAAGAAAAGCATGGTGGCAGTATCCAAACATGTTAAATTTGTATTTCTGTATTTATAATTATTTCATTCACATTCCCTGGTTTATTTTAGCAGTTCTGTGAAGTAATGTAGCATTTCCATGCATCTGTCACTTGCCAAGTTTTTTCTGTTTTCACTCCTGCACCTGCACCGCCACTTGTTCATTGTTTAATTGTCCCTTGCTTGTAACCACACCTCCCTGCACAGTCCTGTGCTCCACACACCTGCTCTTGTCTTCCTCATATATACTTCCAGGTCTGAGCATTTCAATGTGAGTTTGTCATGCAAGTTCCCAGTGTCTTAGTTACAAGTGTTTTTCTGATTCCTGAAATTCCTGGTCGCGATTAGTGGGTTTTTTTTTTTTTTTTACACATTACAGTCTTGTCCGTTGTGTGTAATTGATTACTCATGCATTACTTTTGTTTAGCTTTTCTGCTTTCGAACTCTCATTGTGACTAGGCTTTGGCTAACCTCCTTCCTGGTTTGCCTTCCTGTTCTGCATTCTCACTGCCTGTTACCAACCTGGACATTACGGCCACGGATTTCGATAAAACCTGTGGACTGGATTATTTTCTGCTCCGGAGTTCCTGCCCCGTGTCACAAAGAAACAGTTGCTCTTTCACACTGTGCTCTCCATTATTTTGTGCTTGAGGCATGACAATGAGGGTACGAAGGCAAGGAGCAACAATCACACACATTTGCATAAACGCCTTATCACACACACAAACATACACCTTCATTTTTCTGTATTTGTGGGGACCAAAATATTATTTTTGCACCACAATCCTGCAAGTATTTACATACGCCTTCTCTCATCTTATTCTTAACGCTAGCTGTCAAACCCCCAAAATTTTTACCTTAAATGAACCCATAACCTTAACATAAAGTCTAATTAGCATATCTAACTGTAAAACTAAACCATGCCATGTTTTTTTTTTCAGACTGATCTTTTCTTATCAGGTGTTTAAGTCCTCACAAGATCAGACCACTTCCCCCCAACTACCACTCGTACACAATGAGACAACTGACTGAAAATATATTATAAAAACCCCTTCTCCTTTTTTTCATACTCTCTCATTGTCACAGCATTTTGCATGTTCATTGTATACATTCTGCTAACCATTGTTTTTCTTAAGCCAAACAGAGGTCAGTATTAAATATTAGTATTTTACGTTCTTTTCTTCCACTGCTGCCTGCAATTTGTTCTTTTCCTCAAAGGGAAGGAATTAATTTATGAATCAAAAGTGGGCTTAAAGGGGTAGAGCAACTGTTATTTTGACTGAAACTGGGTAAGAATTGATATTGCATGGATTACAGATGTCCATGACCTTCAGAGAGCGGTATCGATGGCACTTCTTGGGTCTCATTCATGAAACATTAGTAAATTTGTGCGTAGATTTGCACATAGAAGCCTACGCTACTAAAAACCTACTCTGGATTCATGAACACAGCGGGGAAACTCAGATCTGATCGTAAACTCGTGCGCATGATTATGAATGCAAATCCATCGTAAAAAGACAGCGCGCTATCGGTAATCAGCTATTAGCATAAATCCCCACCCATGAATTACCAATGACCACCATATAAGGAGGTGTAGATGCATCCGATAGACCTGTCAGTCATGGCCCAAACAAAGAAAGAAATAAGAATTATTCCGAAGCGGAGATGGAAATAATTTTGGATGGAGTGGAGTTAAGAAAAAACTTATAATTTTCATCTGTTAGCAGTGGTGTGACAGGGACAGGCAAAGCAAAGGCCTGCAGGGAGGTGACAGATGCCGCTATTTTCACCTCTGTAGTCCAAAGAACCATGTCCGGGGTGAAGCGTAAATGGTTTGACATGAAACTGAAGGCAAAGAAACACAGAAGCGCACGCGCAAGCGCGCGCACACGCACACACACACACACACACACATACAAAAATATATCAGCCGCAGGTGGAGGAGGCTGACAGTCACAACTATCAACAGTAGACGAGCGCATCGCTGGCATAATTGGGGAAACCTCTCTGTCAGGAATTATACCTGACGGAGACAGCGACATGCCTCCACTTTTATTTTTTTATTATCATCATTCAACATATAGAAAGAACTTGTAAGCCTAATCTATTCAGTCGATTCACATAGATCATTCACAATCATGAACCTAGTCGGGATCTTAAACCTGCCAATTGCCAACTAATCTAACTAAATGTATAATATTTTTAATCCTTTATCATATTTAGGCTATATTACGTGTTTCAAAGGCATCTGTGTATTGTGTACATAACAGAGTGCATTATGAATTAAAATAGTAATTTCCAATAGTGAAAAGCATTATTAATGTGCATTCTTAAATTTACACAAGCACTAGGTGTGGTGTGCAGCATGTGTAAATTTTGTTAGTAGCTACGAAAAGATCGGAGCTACTAAAATATTGATTAATGCGGAGATGCACGTACATTTCCGTCTGCGAACGGTTTACACACAAATTAGTTCTGCTTACGTTTCATGAATGAGACACCGTTGTTAAATTTAGAACACTATTTAACCTTATATACTTCTCTGTCTCCGTGTAATTATATATTCAATTGGCTATTCTGTCAATTGATGCAAATGTATGCCTGAGTGCACATTCTTCATAGCAAAAAAATAATATTCCAAACTGAGCAGGTAGAATCAAATTAAATTCAATAAACACAGGCCCCACACAGTCAATATTATTATCAGGGCCAAATGCATGCCTGCAAGTGATGACACAAATTTTACTACAATGATACAATGAAATATAATACAATCGTGATACAGTATTTATATTGATATTATGTGACATGTGATTCCACTCGTCAGCACCTTGCTTTGAAATTAGAATTATGTTGCTCTTTAGTTTAGAAGTAACCCTCACGAGTCATACACAGTCCACCTTCTGTATAAACAAGCTATCAAATATCACCTTGCAAGACCTAATTTTAAATGGTGCCATCTAGTTTACATGAAAAATGCATCTAAAATATAACTATGCTTAACATATTTATCTTTGTGCCCAGTTGCATGAAGCTCTGGCAGAAAAATACCAACTAGTCCTTGAGGTTGGAGGAAAAGTGGAATACAAGCAGCGATACATTAGGTGCGCATCATCAGACTTGGCGCGTGCAGAAAAATCTGGCCCCAAAAATTTTATGAACTACTTGTTCCTGTTTATGCACCTAGTTAATTTGCAAACACAATAAAACTGTTCCCAAAGACACCGTTAAGCACTACAGCTCAGCGAAAGCAGTGAATATTTAACAGTAAATTTCACCTGAGCTTCCTTATCAGTGGCTGAAATGCAAACAGAAAAAGTAGTTTCAATGCATTGGCTCATGTTGCATTTTCCTGCCTTTCTGATAATACTGCATCAGCAGAATCAGTCAGACTGAGACTAAGCATGCATACAGTGACCAGAAGCTAAAAAAAGGGTAAAATCTAAGTATTTCTATACAAAGTAGCACTGGTAAGTCATTAATGTCACAGTGACAAAGAATGTCACTAATAAAGCTCGGATTAATTCAACAGGCATCTTCTTTTCGTACTGTGATCAGATTACCTTTCATATTACATCATAATCAACGCATTATCTCTCACATTGGTCCCTTTCCTCATCCCATCCATGTCAGCGAACGTTTTTTCATCGATGTGCCCAAAATGAAATTGAGTCTCTTTATCAGTATCTATGTACGAGAGAACATGACTAAGCTTTTGCCATGGCTGGGATATTGAGACAGGGACTGACGGTTATTTAAGCTTGAATCAGCACAAATAAAGTAAGAAGGCACTTTACATTTTCTTTGATTAGAGTGTAACTTTCTTTGTGATTAAAATGATTCTTCCACAGTAGGAGCCCAGCCACTGAACTGCAGACTGAAGTGGGCCAGTGATTGACAAAGTACTGTCAGCAGTCTATCCCATTATAAAGCAAGGTTACAAAATGATTTCCATTTGATTAAGATACATTCCATACAATGGATGCAGAAAAACAAATGATGTCTTGAATATCAAACATACTCATAATAATAATAATAATAATAATAATAAAAGAAAAATAATGATGATACTTCATGAAAACCAGCTTCATTATTTTCATTATAATAGTACTAATAATAAAAATAATAAACTGTGCCTGTGGTGATCGGAGCCCTCGGACTAATCAAGAAGGGTCTTCAAAAGCATGTTGGGAAAATCCCTGGTAACATCTGCATTGAGGAACTCCAGAAGATAAGTTTACTCGGAAATGCCCACATTTTAAGGAAAGTACTATCTATCACCTAATTTCACCCTGCCCCCAGTCGTTCCTCAGGAAAATGGCAGTTTCCCGGCGCTGCGGACTGCAAAAACCAGACAAATGAAGATGTTGATGATAATAATAATAATACTATTATTATTATTATTATTATTATTAACAACAATAATAATAAAAATAATAATAATAACAATAACAATTATTATTATTAGTAGTAGTAGTAGTAGTAGTATTTTTATTTTTATTATTATTATTTTGTTGTTGTTGCTGTTGATGCAGCTGCTGTTCTTGTTGTTATGAGGTGGTCGTGATGATATCAAAACAAAAAGCTTTATTAAAAAATTTGACTTGTGTACTTGGCCAAGGTCAAACAAAGTTTCCCAACTGCAAGTTTCTTTGTCAGAGTATAATAACTCTGGACAATTATCTTCAGATTGCTTGGGCTCAGACAGTCCCACAACTGACCAAATAATCATGAGCTTCTCAGTTTTCTCATGAGTTTGGCTCGCTGTCAACCTCCCTGTCTTTTCTAGAATAAATTGGTCAATTTTAGAAATTAACTTAAAATGTGTAATATAATTTCAGTGCACTGAGCAGGAAAAGGGATGTCTAGTTATTTTTATCACGGTGACTTGCAAGTGTAACTCATCAAATATGGAAAAGTCGGTGAAAGCATCTGCATGAACAGATGCTCCAGGTAAGAGGACAAATACTTTGATCTTTTCTTCAGGTAAACTAGTGCTTTAGGCTCAAGAATGACAACTTCCCAAAATACTGTAAGATTCTATCAATAAAAAAAAAAATCCCTAAGTTTGAGACTCTAAACTGGTAGTATGAATCAAGGCAAAATGTGTTGTAATATCTTTGCAGTCAGCATTATTATATTCAGAATTATAGCATGTTTCTAAGGCTGTGGGCCAATTGGGAGACGGGCAATAAGTTGTATTAGTATCAATTTATTCATCAGTAAAGCTTTCTCCAAGTATTTAATAGCCAAGACCGTTCTTTTTTTCACAATGAAATCTATACCTCACCAACCAACCCACAATTTTTAAATAAGCCAGTGAATACAATCAAGGCCATAAGCAGAGATGGAATTTGAGAAAGAGGACATCAACATATATTCTCCTTTGGATTTAGGACACTCTATCTAATAGAGGCATGAAAGCGTCAGAAAGGTCATGGTGTTTATCACACAACTGCGGGGCCTCATTCCTCCCCTCTCAGGGACAGATGCATAAAATATATATGGACAGTTTCGCCGGGAAAATCATCCACACAAAGTGCACTATAAACAGGCCAAAACAATGACTGCTTCAGATGTGAAATAGAAGCCTGTTCCTGAGATCATCTCTTGCGAAACACCAATGTTACATTCCAAGAAACCGGGCAAAAAAAAAAAAAAAAACTGGAATAAGACTAAATGAATCCGGGGGCCATGAATTCCATAGCATTATGAAGCCAATGAGGAGATTATGCTGAGGAGGCTAAAAGTTATCCTAGGCTCAATTCAGAAATGAATACTGTATTTCAAACCTCAATGTTACACATTTATATTTGCATACAGAAAGGTGATAAAGTGCTTCCATTTAGAGTCACAAGACACACAGTGTCTCAATTTTTTGGCTTGTAACGACTGGGAGTGATCATTTTCACTCCTTGTTAATTTATATTTTATTTATTTGTTTGTTTGTTTTTCGTTTTTTATTGTCACCACAGGGTAATATTAACTTCCTCGCTATTATCGGTCATGAATTAAACATCACAAAATGGCAAGAAGTATTTGAAAGCGATTTGGAGAAATAGGCATTATGACTTATTATTTTGTAAGTGATGCCATGAAACAACCATGTTAGATATTCACTCTGGCCTGAGATGTGGGCCTTTACCTTCTGTAGGTCTTCAGTTAAAGAACAATGGCATAAAAAACACAGTAGAGCTAAATTGCTGTGTTAAACTTACCACATATCATAATTATGTAGCAGTCCTCAGCTGCTGATAATGCAATTCCAGTTTGGAAAAGAGGATTCATTTGAAATGGCCTGATGAGAGAAACATTTCAAGGACTATGATCTACCCTCTTCTAGCATTCGCTCAACCTGAATGCTTACAATCAACAATTACACAGGCCAAGCCTATTATTTCTTATGCTTCCTTTGGGATGCCAAAATGGGGAGTATGTGTGAGGTTCTACCTCCTCAAGCATAAACATACAAACATTAACTGCGGCAGTTATAAAAAATGCTGAGATGCAAATGAGAATGCTGAACGTTGTTACCCGTAAGAAAAACTACTTAGCATAATATAATACACTATATGCCTCCCTGATGCAATTTACTTTAAGATAACTGTCTTAGGAGGCAGAAGCAACGGAGCCACAGTACCACTTCCTGCATAACAGCTGACAAGGGCACCATCATTGTAGATGTACCGCTGATGCTCCTCCCATTAGCTTTCATCTTATGGATAATGTGGCACTTCTCCAAAGATATCTTGAACCAAGCAATTATGATTGCCAAGGTCGTATCTGATGAAAACACGATGAACCAGCAGTTTCAGTCTTTCGACTTCTCTCAAGGCAAGTGCTCCTGACCAATGTGAGCAAAAAAGCTTTTCATTATATCAGGATTATGGAGCTAATTGAACATCATGGAGTCCTAGTTTTTTTCACAGTGCAAATCAAGATGTTGCTAATGTATATTACGACACTCTACCAAGGACTCAGGTTGTCCCTTCAGATAATAATACCACCATTTCTTCACTTGGTACATCACAGGGGGAAAAAATCCATCTAAATTGTTCAGATTCTATCAAATAAACGTCCGATTTTGTTGAAATAGGCAAACCTATTTTCAAATTATTTGCATGACCAACATAGATAGGCCTTCCCTTCGCAAATGAGCAAATATTACTGTTTTGATTTCAAACAGGATTACATTTTTAAAATAAGGGTATAGTCATGACTGGGTTGAGAAAATTTCAGTGTTTAAGTAGGGAGTGGACATTCTAAGAATGTACTCTCAATACTTCATTTATCTAGATGGCAGTTTAGACCAATGACAATGTTCAATGACAGAGCACTGCAACTTGCCATAATTGATGAAATCATGAATTTTGATCTAAACAACAAGGCATGAAGGACAATGACTGGCCATCAGGTTGAGACCAAAAGCTAAAGCACAGTCGGCATAGGATGATAATTCCAAGCACACAAGCAAGTTCAGCACTGAATGGCTCTTCTTTTGAGATGCAGTGGCATGACTTTTAACAGGTAATTCACGCTGGAAATTACCAACAATTGAAACAATTCTGCAAAGAAGAGCGGGCAAAAATTACTCCACAGAAATTTGAAAGACTGATTGCTGCATAACACAAAAGATCACAAAGGAAAAATGATTAGTCCAAATTTTTCATTTATGTATATTTTACACATTACATAATATTAAAATTTGTAATATATTTACATTTTTTTTGCATTTTTCTTCAGTGCTTTGTTTTAATATGGTTTGGAATTTTTTAATTCATCATTTTTGACTCATCATTTTCACATTTTGGTCCTCGAACTTTATTGCAGTTGTTGCTGCTAAGGGAGACACAACCAGGGGTGCAAACCCAGAAGAACAGATGCTAACCGGGAGCCACTGACTGTGAATGGATGAACTACGTAAGTTGCTAACTTAGCAACTTAGCTTTTAGGAAACGCACCCCAGTTCGGTTCAGGGGGCAATCATCTTTTTCACATGGGTGATGTAGGTTTTGAATAACGATTCACATTCAATAAATGAATTTATCCTTTAAAAGCTGCATTTTTTGTTTACTCACATTCTTTTTGTTATTTTAAACTTGTTTGATGGTCTGAAACATTTAGTTATAACACATATGCAAAAATAGTAGAATTTGGGAAAAGACTACCAATTCTATAAATGTTTCAACCAACTGGGATTAAAACAATCTTAAATTTAAGTCGTACAGTCTGTATTTTTTCCACATTGCCACTGTATTTTTTCAGACTCAAATGATTTGAGTACAGAGCCAGAACTATAAAATATGTGACACTGTCCAATGAATTATGGTTCTCCCTGAATATACACTGCTGCTGTGAGAAGGCCATTCCAGTATTTATAAAAATTGATACAAAGTACAAGTGATATTCAATACATGGCATGCTACATTTTGCTGGCTACATATGTGTATAACACTTGTAAACAATGAGCATTCACTCATTCACTCAAATAAAATATTCATTCATTCATTCAATCATTCATTTTTTTTTAAGCATCTGGCATGGAATCCACAATGAATTAGCATGAAAATAATTTGGGTTTGTGTCAGATTACTGGCTTTTTACCACTCGAATTAAATGACTGACACCTAGTTCTCCTTCAGGGAATCCATTACAGAAACTCTCATGCTACAGACTGCTCACATCAGCTTTCAAGATAAGAGGTTAGAGGGTTAGAAGCTGGGAAAGTGAAGTCAAAGAGATGGCATGGTGGTTACTTAAATGTCATGCTGTCTGCTCCATTTGCATGTATGAACTGTCAGGACGCGGCATCTGCCAAATTGTATTGATTCCAAAACCCAATTGGTTTCAACAAAGAGAAATGCCGAAATGCCCGTCTGTGCACCACAAGAACAGCAAGTCCAAAATACAACCCCTATTCCAAAATAGTTGGGACGAAGTGTAAATTGTGAATAAAAACAAAACGCAATGACTTTCAGATCACATGAGCCAATATGTTCCTTACAATAGAACATAGATAATATTTCAAATATTGAAACTTATACATTGTACATTTTTATCCACAAAATGAGCTCATTTCAAATTTTTTGGCTGCAACAGGTCTCAAAAAAGTTGGGACACAGGCAAAAGAAATGGCTAACAAAACAATGAATACATAAGAGAATCACCTGAAAGAATATTAAGTATGAATGATCTCATTTATTTTTCTATCCAAGCCCACCCATTTACAATTTAAGAATGTATTCTTGCCACTGATATTGAACATAAACTGCCAGCATGAGGTGTATATTTCTGTGTGTACATTTGTATATACTGTCCACTTGTGCATTATTCACCAACACAGCCGACTGCTTGAAGTAAAAAAATAGGCGTGCAATGCACAGAATACCCCTCAGCCCGATGTCGAAGTTTTTGGAGACGCCCGCCCGCTCGCCGCCCGCCCGCCCGCCCGCCCAACCGCACGAAGGATAGCAATACCCCGTCAGCCTTGAGAGCTGAGGGGTAAAAACAGACCTGATTCAAGCGCATATTATCTGGGAGAGAAGTGGTTGAGTTCAGCGGACCCAACGGTTAATAATGATGTTGTTGGCTCTGCCGTGATGGAGGCAGAAGCCCGAATTGATATGCCATTGTCACTCCTCAGGATTGAAGTGAAACAGCCTGGCATGGCTCAACTGCCTGGGCTTTTAAGGTGGGAACTGTAGAGCAGCTCTGTTGGATGAACCTGCTGGTTGCGATGGAGGGGAACCCCAAAGGCAAGCTCGGTGATCCACCGGCCTCTCTTGGAAGCGCACTCATTCGTCTCTGAGGAATCATGCTTCAACCATGAATACAAGATCAATCAGCTTGTTAAGGTCAGGTGGTAGAAGACCTCATTTTGGATCCAGTGAGCAAGGCTATAAATAAAGGTGTCCTATAGGGCATGGAATCCCAGTGTGCTGAACTCAATAGAATAGTCGAAAACTGACAGGTACCCCTGATGCAGCTGAAAGAGGTGTTGTGCAGCAGCATGTCTAGAGCATGAATGGTCACGGTCAAACACCTTCTTCATTTTGTCAATAGGGGCAAGGAAAGTGTGAACAAAGGGGTCTCTAGCCTCCCAGCATGCAACAGCCCAGTCTCAGCCACGCCCAGTCAGGCGAGTGATGGCAAACGCGATGCCGTTATGTTCCCTGGGAAAGGACGACAGCTGGAAGTTGAACACCATGAAACACTGTGACAAGAAATTGCCTCAGGAGGCTGGGTTGCTGCTGCACTGCCCCAACAAAGTGAGGCTGGGGTCCCAAAGTTTGGAAAACAACACGACTGGGCTTGGTCTTGAAGTAAGAGAGAACAGCCAGTCTGGTCAGCAGTGCAAACAATCGGACTTAAATGAGGAAGAAACAGGGGAAATTGCAACTCAATAGGACTGCAGACACTGGGAACTAATTCCCTTTTAAATAGATAATTTGCAGCTAGATTTTAAACACAGAAGACCATGGACAACAGTCTAGCAATGGGGAGACGAAAACCAGGAACTTCAATACACAAAGACGACAGTGAACAACAAGGGAATGAGTGTGAGTATGACAGAGGGGTATAGAGCAAGACAATAATTAAATAACAAGAAACCATCAACAAAATGAGAATGAAACTGACACTGATGGCAAGACTCCCTGGAATGTAATTAACATGACATTCAAGACATGACAAAAGGAATAGCTGGTGAAGTAGCATCATTGACCCAAATAAGTTCATTGACGTTACACGTTTTAAAACTACAGTATGTTAATTGCTACCCAATTAATACATTAATGATTCACACTTATCACATTTATAAGTCACAATTCAAACAGATAAATAAATAACAGCAAGTATAAATGACTATTATATTCGACAACAAGAGGATATAGTATAGTTCATAAAAGCGCTGGACTAAATAAGATTTCCCTCTCTCTGCAAAGACCAATTATTTTTTACAGTATTTTTTTTCTGACCAGACTACCACCTCTATATTTAACAGATTGGATTTAGTCAGGAACATAATGAAAGAGAACGGTACAGGTCCCTCGCTCCTTCAAAATTCATCAAATACACAATCCAGCAGCTCCAAAGCGCTCTCGTGACCTGCACATTCACCATGCTATGAAATAATAATGTATAATTATGTAACATTACGACACATGAAGCAAATACTCAGAAATACTTTCTAATTCAGAACAAAGTATTGTTTTGAGTTCCGGAGTAGCTGCAGTAAACATGGGCTTTTGAAATCAGTCCACCCGGCTGATATGTCTGGAATATAGTTCCGGTTATGCATTTGCCTTGAAAATAACTCTGCCTCATAATTATACATAATATATATTATATATATACACACACACACATTATACCGTAGGTAATGCACCTACTCATATGACTATAGGAATTAAGGCAGTAGGCCAATTTGCCAAAATGTTAAAATATCCCTCGAAGTCATATTTTTTTTCAAATATCTTTTATCTTTTAAAAGAGGAATCTTTATAAGATGTACATAAAGGATAACAATGAGAACACTAAGGCTGAATACTGTAAAATGCGGGCTGTGGTCAAAAAAGAGCTGAGGAATGCTAGAAGACTGTATGAAAGACAAATTGCAGAGGGGGCAAAAACTAACCCTAAGCGCTTCTTTCAGTACTGTAGCAGAAAAAGGAAAGTTAAAAGAGCAGGTTAAGTGCATAAAGAATAAAAACAGATCGCTGCTATATGATAACAAGGACACTGTGGATACCTTAAACAGTTACTTTGTTGAGCGTAGTTGGGCTGAAAGGACTGTTCTTGCCATTCATGTTATGTTATTATTACAGTATAAATACAGCAGAAAATTGGTGAATAAAAAAGGTCAGAGTAAAATTAATCAGATCCAATAAGCCTACCACTGAATGCTTTCAAAAGAGTGATTTGTATAAGGGTGATTGTAATAAATATTTAACTAATTCCTGAATGCTGTATATTTCAGTCATAGGTAAGATAAAACATGTGCTGTAGCTTACAGGTTTAAACCTCGTGCTAAAATGAGTTTAATGTGCATCGTTGCTCAATCACTCTCGGATGCGTGCTGATAAATACAAATGCTTAATTACAGCTCAGATGTTCTCCACTGAGGGTCAAAACAAATAGTGGTAAATTATTCAACAATCTACCATATCAATTTCCACCTGAAATGATCTCTCATGCATTGCTGAGAATACAGTATATTTCCCACATTATTTTTAAATTCATGAGGGTTTTTTCTACAACCTTAAATCAGAAAAAATTGGGCCTGTCTGGTAAACTAAAATGAAAAAAAAGCATTGATTTGTACATCAACTTTGACCTGCATAATGATGAAAAAAAGACACCAGCGCATTATTTGATACTTCGCCAGATGAATTTTATTAATTTAAATTCTTGCAACATATTTCAAAAAAGTTGTGACACTGAAGTATTTACCTCTGTGCAATGTGTTGCTAATCCTTTTCACAACAAATAATGTTTGGGACTGATTACATCAACTGATTAATTGTCTCAGGTGAAAATATATCCCATTCTTTCTGCAAGTGAGTCTTGAGGTGTGGAAAACAAAATGTAGTCTTTTTTGCATTTGGCTTTTAAAAATGAGCCAAACGTTCTCTGCCGGGGACAAGGCAGGACTGTAGCCCGGCCAGTCCAGCACTCGCACCCTCTTCTTATGCAGCTATGCCTCAGTAATGTGTGTATAATGTATGTTGCGTTGTCCATTTGATAAATGAATGGGTGTGCCGAGAACAAATGTTGTCTTACAGGCAGCATATAGTTTATGTTGCCCCAAAATCTCAGTGTACTTCTCAGTACTAATGGTGTCTTCTCCGAAGTGCAAGTTACCCTTGCCAAAGGTGCAGACAAAACCCAAAACCATGACCAAGCTAATCTTTTGGAGTAGCTGCTATTAACACTCGGTGTAGCCCTTTTCGACCTTGGTCCAGAGCACTTGACATCTATTTCGGGAGGATAAAGTAGACCGTTGATTTGCTCAGCCACAGTACACATCCCCACTGTTTGATGGTCCATTCCAGATGCTTCCGAGCTCCTTCTAAACACTGTGCACATAAGGCTTACGTTTTGCACAACAAAGATTTATCTAGCATTTGTAGATGTAACTACATATCAAAGTATTTGACAAAGGTTTGCCAAAGTAATTCTGAGCCCTTCTGGTTATATTACTTATTGATGAATGAGCTTTTTGGATACTGTGCTTTCTGAGTAATTAGAGATCATGGGTATTAAGCTTAGACTTGCACTCTTGGCCTTTAGACAAAAATTCTTCTAGATTCCTTTCAATTACTTTATACCATAGAGGGGAAAATATCCAAATTTCTGTCTATTTTTGCACAATGTCTTCGAAAATTACCATAAATTTCTCGGGTATTTGTCAACAAATCAGTGATCTCCTACTGAAGGATTATACCTTTTCTGAATGCAGCTTTTGTACCAAATCATGAATACATTCACCCGCTGTTGACACCTCCTATTTTAAATGTCAGCATTAGTTTTATCATAAATTTTCTCTTACTAAAGTACCGATTTGATATTTCTCCTTTCCTACTTTTTTTTGCATGCATTGAAGGCCTGAATCGGAAGGAATAAATGTAAATTTGGAGTTGATCGCACAAAACATAAACTATTGTGTTCATACAGTCTGCAATGAAAGACAAGTCAAAGTAAATTCAAAAATCATTGCTGTTTGTTTTAGTGAGCAATTTCTACACCATCTTAACTTTTTCAGACTAGGGGTTAGTAGACTTCAATAAAAACAGCGGCAGCAACAGACAAAAAGATGTACCCAAGCACCAATAGTCATGCTATGGTTTGAACATAACAAATATGGTGGCTCATTTTTCCCCCTACTAAAAGGCATCAATTTTGTTCTGCTCACAATGATAGGCTACAGTTGACAGTCAAAGAAAAACATGCAGAAACTTTAATGTTTTATGGAAAAGAGTCAACGGTCTTACCGGTCATACCTCCGGTGTGTTGGACATAAGGCTCAAGGGTCAAAGAAAAGTCGCAGCTCAGTTAAAGTGGAGAAGGACTTGTCATGTTATGTTCACACACTTCCTGGACCTCTCATTTGTGAGCTGCTGGATGAACTGAAGTTCATACCAGCTCACATGCAGGTAGATACCCCTAAAGAGGCCCGTTGACAGCAGTAAAGCAGCTATATTCGTGGGCTGGTAAAGAGATATACAACAAGGCAGGATTGAACTCAGGGTGAAGTAATAAAAGTCGTCATTAGTTGAAAAATTGTGTCAGGCGGCATGCACTTTGAGGAAGATTAAACATCCTCATCCCGACTCGTCGGTGAAGGCTTAAGCGATCACTAATCTCCAGTGATGCCGTTTCTCCCGAATACTGAGAGGAAGGGGCAGGAAAAAGGGGAGATCCGGGGAGAGATGAAGGCAATTTGTACTCGGACGTTACCTGCAACACAGCGTTAAAGACTGTGTTCCCTTCCTCTATGCTTTTGGGTCGTAAGCATTATTATTTTCCAAGCATGCTCCTGATTGCAGAAGCGCAAAAGAAGGCCCAGCACTCATATATTCACACTGATGCCCATGACCTTCACGATCCCAGTGAGGGTTCGCCCAGCCTGGAAATGTATTCCACAGATTCACATTCAGAGAGCTCAATCACTCCAGACAGGTCATCGTTCTCCTCCGTGATGAGAACAAAGGTCTTCCCCTGAAGGAAGGGAAGAGGTACCATGGGTTCTCTGTATGGCGGCCGGTAGTGCCGTGGGATCAATCACGGGTTGGCAGGTGTTAGACGGAAGGATGCCTACAGCTATAATTGACTACAGCTCCCAGCTGGAAAAAACTAAAAGATGCGGACCTGGGGATTTAACAGCCTCCAACGATGCCTCATTAATGCGAATGTTGATTCACTTTCTTTTTTTTTTTTTTTTAGACATTAGCATAGCATGTGTAAGCCACCCTGCTTTTCAGTAATTTCTCCCTCAACAATTATGTGACAAAGGGGTATCCCGAGAGTTGCATGATGCGGCATGAATTAGAGACAAATTCGTATTGGAACAAGATGTGTCATTATTTGGCTCTTGGAGTCAGACATTAAATCACTTCCATTGAATCTAAGTTTCACATGCATCAAAATTAAGGGCGCAACATTAATAGCCATATTCTATGTCAAAGGCTGTCACTATTTAAGATGGGATTTAGAGATGATGGACTTTTCTTATTCAACTGGGGTTTCAAATTTACAGTGGAAAGAACAGTTCAACTTGCAAAACTATTGAAACCTATGACATTTGAATCAAAAATACACGTCTGATACATGTCAGTTTTCAGTTTTAACTAATTTTAAACATTTTATCTGTGGCATTCTCCTCGTAAACACTCTTTTAAACAAATTGAATTGCCTTGCTAATGGGTGATCATGTCCCATGATTATACCAGGACGGTACTGGCAAAGAAAGTACAGAACCGCAAATGTATTTCACCTGCATGGTACAACAATTATGCAGCGATAATCACTCACACAGAAGGCTAATACCATTGTGCATTACCACAGTGCAAGGGCTCATTTTCAAAATAAGCAGTGTGTAGGGATATGAAAAATAAGTGTTATTTTGACACATTTCAAAGATATTTGGCTGGTATTTCCAGCAGGAATGGAAGATCAATAGAGACTGAATTAATGGGGAATTTAACAAGACACTTAAGACCCCTTAATAGGAAAAATAAAAGCCTATTGAACTTTGAAAGGTAATGAACTTTTTTCTCCCCTCGTTTTCCATTCGTAAGAGGCTGCAGGGTTTATGAGCTTGGAGATATCGAAAAGGCACTTAAATTGGACACTTTATAAATTATAATGCAGTAAATGTATCCGGGGTGTTTTTTTTCTCATGGAAAATGGTGTCACACAGCATAAAACATATTTCGAAGAGGTGAGTTGCTGCTGAGCCAAAACAGAGAGGAAGCACATAACATCCCATCAGTGATGTTGATTGGTTCTCAAATTATTGAGTCCCCGGGACACACAGGTGGTGATTTGAGTGGGTCCCTGGGAAATTCAATGGGTCCCCAATGAAAAAAAATGATTTCTTTCCATTTCTTAAATTCTTCTATTTCTTAAATTGTAGTGTTTTAAACTCCTTTGATTGTGGTATGGTATGATATGGTTATAATTAATGGATATATTCATGTATTTTCAAAATGTATCTGAAATTAAACAAATAAAATTCCAAATCTGAAAAGATTATCGCAAAACAACTGTCACAGAGGCATGACATACAAAATTCAAATAAAATATCATTTTTGAAGCAACATAAATAGCACCAAAATAAATTACTAAAATTCAAATGAAAACAAAATGGTGTCTGTAGTACCAAAATAAATTTACAATAGAAGTGCTGATTTTAACAGATAAACAAAACATTTTCATCACCATGAGTCAGCAAATAAATTGTCACCAAAATAACACCAAAATCTTCTTGTCTGAACATCAACTAAATCAAATGAACCGAGTCAATCACAGAGAAACTTTTAGCACAAATTTGAAACTTGACTAACACAGTGGAAAGTCTGTTGAGAAAAATAAAATGATGCAGATGTGTTTGTGGTGAGAGGGTTGAAACAGCACTCGTCTGGGCTGTTGACGGCAAGGTTTCTTTAGTTAGTTACTGTGATTTTAAACACGAGTGGTTGTTAACTATGGGCAGATTTCACAAAAGGATTTTAGTGTGCATATAACTAACATGCGTTTAAATTTTAAATGTTAAAATGCCGCTGTACGCAGACAGCTAAACGAATGTTTAAACACCATTTCACAAGATGAGATCATCGCATGTTTAACTGCACGTGGATAACCTTGCGTTTGGCCCTCAGACTAAACAGGTGCGGTAAAATTATGACAACCTGCCATTGCATAATGGGCGTTTCCAATTGTCGTCACCAGTTAATAACCCCGTATGTAAGGGTAGTTGCGTTGTGGACACGCATTTCGCACAGGCATGTCCGCAAAGAAAACGTGGCAAGAATTTAACTTCGCTTCAAAGAATGTCGACCTTTCTTTGCGTGTCCTGCGGATGTGAGCGAGATACTGATGTCAGACGCATCCTTCACCAAAACTGTCTCATCATCGGCATTCGTGGTGATTTCACACACTCATTTGCACTTTCATTATCGGTGAAGAGTAAAAATACAGTTCGGACTTCACTCATGGTCGCCTTTTTAGAAAATGTAAACGTAGATGTAAACAAAAAACGTGGCCTAACAAACCCCTCTATTAGCTGAATAAGAAACTGAAGAAAGCAAATACCGGTAATGCGTCATTTCATTTATTTTCTTTATGCATTTCTTTTCCTGAAAAGGTGCAAGTCTCGTTCGAAATCTAACAGGCAATCAGACGAAGGCAGGTCCGCATCACTTATTTCGGTGCAAATCAATCTGTGGTAGTAGCTTTTGTGAGTTAAACATACCTTCACAAGCGTTTAAGTTTTCTTTTGTTATTTCATCACAGGCGTTTAAAATATTTAGATACATGCGGACAGTTGACCTCGTGAAACGGTGATTAAAATTAAATTCATGTTAAACACACGATTAAGAAAGTTATCCGCGAGTAAACCTTAAAAGGCTTTTGTGAAATCGGCCCAATGTATCGTTTTTCATGGGAAAATTTATCCCTGGAGACGCATGGATCGTGAGTTTACTGTGTCCTTTCAGATTTTAATGGATCAGAAACGCAGGACGCGTACCCAGCAACATCACTGATCCCATTACACAAAATAAGTAAATTGAAAGTTGTGACTTTTTCAGTGTTTTTCAACCTTTTTTCAAATTCACATATCAACATTACGCGAACTTCAAAAATACACAACACTGTAAGTGTGACCAGTTTTCCTCAGTAAGGTAAGGGGGGGAGCTTCATTTGGATGTAAAACTGCAATTCAGTCAATGTTATTCAAAACTGCGGATAGATGTTGCTAATCTTTGTTTCCTTAGTTGTAATTTTAAAAAATCATGATGCACAGGCATTGAAAGATATGCTAAAAGCAAACACAGAAGTTCATAGAGTAGTTTACCTTTTTTTCTAAAGTGTACTGTACATATAAAATGAAATATTTCTCAAAATTGATGATATAATTTAATTGCCGTTACACTGCAATAAGAAGGACACAGTATTTTATTGCCGGTGGGTAATTATAATAATTGGAGAACTTAAAACATGATTGGATTGAAAATAAGTTAAAATGAATGTTTAGTTGCCAGTTGCCTCCCTCCTCCATGTGATGACCTTTATATCCTTTGATGAAGCCTATCTACCATGATGGGCATAGGTTTAGCCAGGCACTCGTCTACCCGTCTTTTGGATGGGCAGTTTGAAATATAGATGGGTAAAAATGAAGAAGTCGCGTAGCGAAGCTGAAGTGACTATCACAGCGCGAGTTGGATTCCCACCTCATACCAGCAGGCAGTGGTCGGCAGTACTTTTCAGAGTAGCGCAATTGGCTAATGTGCTACAGGGATGCAAATTGAGAAGGGTCTGCCAGGATAGGGTCTTGTAAAAAAAAAAAAAAGTTCTCAGGCGGCACCTGTTGGCCAGGCGAGCGCTCATTCAGAAGAGTCTAAGCTCGTTCATGTATGGGTATCCTCCGCCCTCGCTCTGAGCTTGTAATGTCTCGACCAATCATTGTAAAAAAAGCGGTGGCGACTGGCGCGTACTTCGGAGGAGAGCCACGAGCTTGGCAATAGGGAGGTGCATATGCAAAAAGCCTCGTACATAGTTCCCCAATTGGTCATTCCAGATTCGGCTGGGATTGGAAAAGTAGGCGCACGGGTGCAACACATTGTCCCGAAGGAGGCGCTGGGAGAAAATGGCACCCACCCAGACTTCAGAGGTTTTTTACAAATGCTTAGACACATTTCTTTGAACCTTTCCCCTTTTTCTCAAAATTGAAAACACAGAGCTCAATCTTCAAACTGCATTCACAAAACTTCTTTCTGTTCAGGGAAAATCAATCACTGCAAAACCTTGTTTTTCTGAGCTGAAACTCAAAATATTTTTTCAGAACACACACAAAGCCAATCAATATACTATGAGCACTACTGAGCATTCTTTACTCACTATACCAGAAAAGGGAAAGCACAGTGTCACGAGCATGTAGCTACAGGAAAAAAAGTTACTGGCGTATGATAAACAAATGTGCCATTTTCAAAAAAAGAATATTCAATATTTAGTACTCTGAACATATTGTACATAATGAGTGTATCTAATATTCAGCAATTGCATTAAAAAAGTAATGCAAAAGGCCAGGATAAAGAAAAAAAATCTCAATGAAAAGCACATTCACAGCAAACTGGACTGCAACTGCATGAGAAAATTCAAAAAGAGATTCATCCTTCCTCGTGTCTAAGTGCTGGGTTAGGCCAGAGTACTTTGTCTCACGACGTTCTCTCCTGCCAGTCAATGGCAGGGACCCTCCTGGTGTGCCAGATCCAGCTTTAATAAGACTACACATCACCATACGCTAATTCTATTGCCTGTGGGAGATCACCTGGCCATAGACCTTCTACCCCCATGCTGTAAAAAGCTTTTCCATTGAGTTGAGAACAGTGGACTGTAGTAGAACGCAAACATTTATGAATCACTGATTAAAGCTGAACCACTCCCCTTTCTGTACACCAAAAAGAAAAGTGGTATTGTTCCAAACCACGAATTAGACTAACCTCTGTTGCAGATGTCTTATGTCGTTCACTTCCCTCACCCACCAACGTCTGTGCACTCGAGTCAGGTTTCGAGTTCGGTCATGTAAAGGCATTGTTTGAAATAAGAAAATCAGAATGCTTGTTAAATGATTGTCTTTTTGGGTTTCCCCTGTCAAGTTTTAATAAACAAAAATGGAGGGTACAGAAACCCCTAAAAAATGTGTCGATAACGGCATTTGTTTTGTTTGAAAAATAAGAATTGGATCGAAGACAGAAAAAGTACGTGTACAAGGAGAAAGCCAACTCAATGTCCTTCTCTATAATCCATGTTCTGCCCGTAAATACTGCTGTATATTCCCCAAGCGAACTGTTTTTGTGCCGTACAGAATGCTACCGTTTCTTAGAAAATTCTCAAGAATGAAAAGCCCGCTGGATGAGAACATAAATTAAATCAAGCGACTTCACCACGATAGCGACCGGCCCAGCATCAAACGTCGAACTCGAAGTGCGCTGCTCTGCTGCTAAAGAACTAGTATTCGGAAAAACTTAAACAGCGAAGAGACCCGGAGAAATTCCACATTTTGAACATTTGTAACATGTTGGTTAGCCTCCGTTATGGATGTCTTACATGTTTTGCTTACCTCCCGCAACAGTATGTGGCTCAAACCTCCAAATTTCAGAGCTTCTCTCTGATCAGTTGAACACAAAACCCCACTGGAGGTTGCAGACGTCGGCGTGTGAGGGAAGTGAACCACATAAGAAGTCTTGCAACAGAGGCTAGACGTAGACAACTTTGAATGCATCTCAAGACAATAAACCATTAAGACTTCACCTATTAACGTTAATGGGACACATCGATCTACAGACAATGTGGCTGCACCTCTCATATTTGCCAAATCCTAGTTTATGACAGAATAGAGGAGGAATGTAATTCTGGCAAGCAATGCTCTGAAACATCCCAGTGTATTACCTGCTAACGAGATATTCATGACTCAATTTCATCTCATAATCATGCACTCCTGTCATGCTGAGCCGATTAATTGGTGACCCCATAAATTAATGCAAAGCCAAAGTATAGAGGGGGCTAACCCATCGGAAGTGAAATCTGTATTAATTCACTGGAGAAACACCTGCTCACAATTTACAGAGCAACAGAACACAGGAAATTCCCTTTTGGGCAGCCATTTCTGGAAGGAGAGGCAAACTTTGTTTGGTAAATTACACTGGCCTGCTATGGGAACCTGCTTTCCCAAAGCAGATGGCTGTTTTTGCTGTAATCAGTACTCTAAACATTGGATAATGCAAACTTTAATGAGTTCAAAGCTAACTTTCCGTCCTCTAGTCCAAGTCACCCCACGATCATTTGGATACTATCCATTCATTACATGGATTTTTCTTTTTTTTAGTATTCAAACCAACTAGAACAACACAGTTAGCCTTACATAAAAATAACAAAATAAATTCTAAAGCATTTCTTCAGAACTAATTTCCAATTTAGTTTAAAAAAAAGACACTCAGTACGTCAGTTATAAACAGATCATAAATAATGCACTGCTAATTCAATATTTTATCCATGAATGTATTAATGCAAAGTGAGACTGGTTTTCAGGCTGGGAGAGTCCCATAAATAACTGTACTCTGCTTTCATGCATTGGTCAGCAATCAGGAATCAGGAAGTGACATCATATGTGGAGATATACTGTAGGTTCATTAATCTTCATCTGTCATGTGAAAACACAGGTGGCGATATCCATCAATCAGCATAAACAGATAGGGGACTTCATTCTAGAAAGGTGTTCTTAAAAAAAAAGGCTGCACCTAAGTGTATAGTAACTGAGTCAATGAAATTGTCTGACTTTTAAACGAAAGACAGAAGACATCCTTTCCTGTGGCCTTGATTACAATTAGGGAAGCTTCCCATTAATCCTTGTTGCTGTTATTTTGTTGTATGCACAAGGGAGCTTCCAATACTCATCACAATTCTTTTTTTAGAAATATAAGGGAACATATTCTGAAAAACCCACTTTTTCAGCGCTTGCACTCATAAATTTCAGTATCTGGAGTGCCTAATCGTCATCACATGCAGACTCATGAGACACAACAAAAACCAGTGTGAGCCTCGTCCACTTTTAAGTCTGACAGCTTTTTACACTACTTCTAAATTGAGATGTTAGATTGCAGGACTGGTAAAGAAATAAAATTAAGAATAGCATATTAAAAATTAAAAATAGCATAATAGGTCCCCTTTCACAGGACTTAATTTAGCCACAATGCAGCTTCTTAAAGGCCTTTGTCAATGGGCCAATACTGACTAGTTTTCAAACACAAAGACAAATTACTAATCACGTACTTGCAACACACAGCAGAGGGCCAAAATACCCATCACATGACGATTAGAGAATGACCATGTGACGAGACACAAATGTGGGTTGCCAGACCAAGATGTACACCAATGAACACCAATTTCTTCTTGTAATCTTCATCAAGGTCCCTGGCTTAAGTAGTGAATTCATGATAATGAAAAGCTTTGCAAATGCACGCTAGATCAAATGATGCAAATACCTTCCAAAGACTTTCCTAACATCTGCATAGAATAGAAGAGAAGTATCTCCAAGGAGGATGCCAAGTTAAATTAGGAATGAATGTTGTCTTTGTCTGCTTAAAATAAATTTCCATTTAATGAACACAAGTAAATCTAGTAATTACTCAGAGTGTAAGAAAAACACTATCTTCACATTGGACAATGAATCTCAGTCTCAACCGCTAAAAAATGTTTTCCTCAAAATTGTCTTGAACTGCGTAAATAGACATTGAGAAAAGCCCAATAATTCCCTCGGTTCAAAACAGGTCATTGGTATATTTGGCTCGGGATACTATTACTACGTATTTGTCAACACTATGATTTTGAGGCTTCTTATTGATTTAACATGGCTGTTTAACATCCAGACTATTGTGAATTGTGCCAATCACAGATACTGTTTACAGTACAGAAATAACTGCTTACGCAGTTTCAATCAGCATGCGCTGCTTTATCAATCAACAGTGGTCAGATTAGCACTTGCAGGAGTAGATACAGACACTAAATTTTAAATACAATCATTCAGGTTTCATTAGGAACTGAAAACATTGAGACTATGCACACTCTCCATACAATTGCAAAATATTTTAAGCACTCTGATTCAACAAAAATAATGCCACTATACAGCATGTAATCATTCAGTGGAAGATCAGTATCATACCGTAGCACAGTGACTTTGCAATAAGTTTGCAAAGCTGATTTGATTTTAGTGGGCAAATTTATTTCAGTCTCCTCTTGAGTACCAACGGACGGATTTAAAACTGGCAGCAGTGCTGGCCCGCCCTATACGCTGAATATGCAATTGCTTAGGGCCGCACAAATCCTTTTTTAATAAAGAAAGTTGCTCAGAGACATAACGCCAGCCAGTGGCTCTCACTCTCTCCTCAATGGACTGATCAACATCCATTTGACCCACCATGTCAATCGTCAGTGGATGGAATGATTGGCACGGGTGCTGCATCTTCTTATAATCAATCATCAAACTGCTGAAGTCCACTGCCCATCCAAAAAAAATAAGTCGCACACTATTATATTTTTTGGGCCACCTTTAGCTTTGATTACAGCTCACATTCATTGCGGTATTGTTTCAACAATCTTAGACAATGTTATTACATTTATTTCCAACCAGATTTGCACTCATTTTTGGCTGAGATATTGTATTGACAATGGAGGACTCCCACCGCCCCATGAAGCTGTCTCCATGCACATCCCAAAGACTTTCAATTGGTTAAGGTCCAGACTCTATGGTGGAAAAAAATTCACGTGTGAAAATGATTCAACATGTTTGATGAACCACTCTTTCACAATTTGAGTATGATGAATCTTGGCATAGTCATCCTGGAATACGCATGTGCCATAAGGGAATAAAAAGTCCATTGATGGGTTGCTGGACATTCAGTATATTCAGACAGTCCGCTGAATTCATTTTATTGCTGCAGAGCAGTGCTGAGTTTTGACCTGACCAATTGTAGCAACCCCAGGTCATAACATTTCCTCCAGAGGCTTGTACAGTGAGCACTATGCCTGAAAGATGCATCGCTTCATGGACTTCCTTGATGTGCCCGTCACTCTGGAATAGGGTAAAGCTGGACTCATTAGACCATATGACCTTTTTCCATTGCTCGACAGTCCAATCTGTTGAACCGTTGCAAACTGAAGTCATTCTTTATCCCAATAACTCTCACAAACAAGTCCCTTTCTTGTGGCCACACAGCTGTTTACTCCCAATCCTACAAGTGTTTGTTACATCATGCTTTTGAAAATGCTCTTACTTTCATAATTAAACATAGCCATGAGCTCTACAGTTTATTTTTTTTTACGATGAGACTTAACATTGCATTGTAGTGATCTCCAATCAGGATCAATGATGATTTTTCTCCAACCCTTTTCTTCCAAGAAGTTGACAGCTCACCACTATCCTTCCAGGATTTAAGAAATTGCTGGACTGTTCCTGACCCAACTCCAGTTGGAGTTGCCTCTCTTGAAGCACAGGAACAATTTCTCAACAAATATGAGCGACATGGTTTTTCAAGAAATGAGAAGTTATGCATTGAATCAGTTATGATTAAAATAATTATTGTCAGCTGAAACCTATTCATCACTGTAATGCTCTTGAGTATTTGGTTATTTTAATTCAAACTATGACTTTTTTGAACAGACAGTGTTTGATATGATGGTTTAAAAAAAGGATGTAATGATGATACCCTCTAAATGCAAATCTGCGTTGGGAAGGTCATGGAGTCAATAATTTAGAACGAAGGGATAGCTACTCTTTGGCAATTCATACGTGAATATAAGTCTTTTCTGTTTGGAAGCAATTAAGTGGTTGCTGATGGACAGCGAACCTTAAGACAGTGGCTACTAGCATGCATCTTCCGCAATTTTCAAAAGTCTTGTTTACTTTCGCGTATGTGAACAGTTGCTCACTCGAATGCAGCTTATGTATTAATTGGCATTTAACATTAGAAAAAAAATACAACATCAGATGACGCAGAGTAAAACTGAGCAGTGCAGGTCTAAATGAATCAATCAGGCAGATAGAAGGGAAAACGTAAGAAACAGGAGGAACATCTTTCTCAAAGTACACAGTAAAACATGGAGTGTCAATATTGCAGTGTAAACCTATTTTCCTCTGGATAGAGTAGTTATAGCACTATGCAGAGTGAAATCGTCTAAATGGAAGTGTCAAAAGTGAGAGTTAATTCCCACTTCCACACAAGGACAAAATCTGCTCTGCAGGGTGATGATTCCCTATAGTGTTAAATATTTTTACACACCTCATTGTTAATTTTGACACAAAATAGAGTAAAATTAACTCTAAAAATCTTACATTGGCTATAGAGTAAATTTTACACTGACTTTGAGTGGGACCAAATGTTATCTGACAGAGAGTTAAATTCAACTCTTAAAGAGTAAAATTGACACTATGATTTTTACTGTGTACATGTACTGTATGCATATGCCTTATAGGGTGGTTTTTTTATGGTCAAAATTAAATAACATTCAACTCTACACTAAGCTTTTCTGCCTCCAAGTGGCTTTGCTTGCGAACAACCAACTATCTAACAAGTTAAATCAACATTAGTTTCACCACCATAGAGTCACCAGTGCAGCTCTTTAGCATGTGGACTGCTAGCTAAATTGGCTAAATGCCTGTGACAAACAGTTACTAACACTGGCTTGAAATGTGTTCATGTAATACCGGATCTCTTGCGAGTTATGTGGGCATTTTGGTTTACAAGTAAATAAAGATAAACAGGTGCGGAGACCAGACATATCAACAATTTGTGTCACGCAGTGGCAGAGGCTTATGAGGATGGACACGGGGGCCAGAATTGTTTTCGGGCCCCCCAAGCCCTCTGATTGACAAGACACACACCTGATCCAATCCAGTGTCCTGTTTCTGCATATAAATGCATACACTGACAGGCCAAAAACTGGCAAAATACAAAGGCATCACATTAGTTCATGTATTAGCAGAGGCACAATGTGCATAATGTCTATGATTCGCAATCTCTGCTTTATGTAAGATAAATAGCCCAATTTACTAGTTGATGTAGCCCATGCCACAGTTGCATGATACAGGTCTATGGGCATACACTTTCACTGTTATGTGACATGTGTTTACTGCATGAATAAATTAAAGAGGGAACTCCATCTACAACATGATTGATTTTTAAAATGTTTGGTCCTTAAAACAAATCAAATCAAAAAACAAACAAACAAACAAACAAACAAAACAATTTGACTTACCTTTTACCTGGCTGATCAGTTCTACAACCACCTTATTAATTTTGTGTTCATCACTTTAAAATAACCGTGAGACTGCAGTACAGCTATTTCCTAAGTTAGGCTTTGGTGGAGGCGGCTGAGCCTGGGGGAGGTGCAGGGGGTCTAAAACGGAACTTGTGTGCGGCTCGAGAAAAGCTAAGGAGGGCTCAGGCACAGTTACTGTGTTATTTGAAGCTACATTTCAATATCTCAAAACGCTCTGCCAATTAAGAGGTTCAATGACTACTGGAACATGTACAAGCATGACTTGCAGCAACAGTAACGAGAAGCAATTTGTAAAATGAGTATTTTTTCCATTGTAGTCATGTTGTCTAAATTAAAGCTCCCTTTATTACTTTTTTACATCAGGCATCTTTGCGCCTCACAAGATTGGATATAATTTTATTGCCCTTTTAATCTTTTCTCATCCGTTTGCCATTCAGCCACTGACTAAGTTCCTCAACAAGCTTTGGGGACAAGCTTTGAATATGATAATTTTTTTTTTTTTAAACGCATTGGAAACTACTACAGACTCCCAAACAGTGGCTCATTCAGAACTTGAATAACGTAGAGCACTGCCTACAGACTCCATAAGGCCTGGTCTTCGAGGTAGGAGGTCTCATCATTCATTTATGGGCATAAATAATGAGCAGGCCTCAGAGATAAAACAGTTACCAACACACTATAGAATAGGTGTCAGCAGAAATCAGCGTAGGAGATGTCTATCCGCTCAAAAATTAATGACAAAGCGCTCTAAATAAAAGTACCCTCAAAGAGAGCTGTTCCTCGATGTCATCCGCAAGGGGATAATTAATACAAAATTGAAAGCGATTCAAAGCAGGCATGAGCTACTGCGTGTAGAAATGTTTATATATGTGTCCTCTTCCTACAGCTCAATACATTTTTTGGGGAAAAAAAACATGTTCGATTCAAAGCACACAAAATAAGAGGCATTAAAACAGGAGATTGCCTGGGAAGGAAATCTTCATTTAGAGAATTACTTCCATCAGGTCTTGATCTGAAACTATTATTGACTTTGGTAGGTAATGAAAGCAGTGGACCCCATAGTAACCTCTCATTCCTTCATTCAAATTCCACAATATCTTTTATTGACAGCAGTACTTTTATTACAGTTCTTTGTTCAGAATCCTGATTGACAGAGATGAGTACAGGACACAGTTACAGGCATTATACGCTCTAGCCTGAGAAACTGTCATTTTGTGTTATGAATTTGTGCTTGACGCACAAATCTGCTATCCCATCTGGTCCAAGCAAGGGGAGCCAGTACTTTTGTATGGAGCAAAATATTCTTCCATTTTGAAACTAGCCAAAACCATTAGACATGCAAACTTTGGCGATTTTCTTTTAATTCATTATTAACCCTTAAAGTGCTAAATGCAGCTGTTTTTGCTCAATCATGTGAGATATCAAAATCAAAGCTGTTGAAAACCTATCATGTGGCGACTTGTTTGAAACAACTCTTGCAGGGGAGCTCCTTTGCACAAGTTGCCACTATAGGTTTTCAACAGCGCAAGATAATTAAATTCATATTTTCTGAGAATTTCTCTCAGAATTAAACATGGATGAGTTTACCTGAAGTTTAATACAAATCTCTGTGCAGTTTCAATATTCCGTGGTTGTGGACAATCATCACGGTGAATACCAGACTACAATTGTTTGATAATGTACTACTGAAGAAAACAAACGTGTCCAGTGAGTACAACAGTATTGAGAGGCACAGCTTTGTAAGAGCAAAGTAACACAAAAGATCTGTCATTATAAACTCTTATAAAAATTTCATTGTATTCAAAATACTGCTTCAAATACATAAATGCATCCCACATTACTCATACTCTTCTTTTTCAATCCAATTAAAATACTGTATCTTGCCTAATATAATAATATAAAATAGCCTAAAATACATATCATATGTAAAATTTACTTGTGTTCAAACTTATCAGAATAAATCCACAAAATTGATGACAAAGGAATGACTGCATTGTACACTAAATGCAAATGGCAATGGAATTGCCTTTTGCTGCTGTCCAAATTGATTAAAGATTGTTTAATCGTTATTTCTATTATTATAAACTTTATTTACATACCACCTGTAATATATCAAAGTTCTTTACATTTACAGTACTTTACAATCACTTTACTTTTCTTTACAGCAAATATGAAAGGAAACACAAAACAATAAGAACAAGTTAAGATAAAAGCATGTACCGCTGCAATATAAAACTACAAACAAAATTCAACAGCACTTCAAAAGCAAGTCCAAACAAGGCTGTTTCACAGACTTGGAGTTAAGTAGCTCAAAGCATTTTATTACATAATAATATTAATAATAATAATAATAATAATAATAATAATAATAATAAGTAGTAATAGTAGTAGTAGAATTTGTTGTAATAGTAAGAATGCCAATAATAGCAATATTTTTATCGCCAGAAAAGTGACTCAAATCTCTTTTTTCATTTTATTTTTTGCCTTGAGGCAGCGCAGATACTATTTATTTTTTTCAAGAGTAAACAGCCCAAATATTTTTTTTTCCTTTTTTTCTCACATTAGACTTAGGCCACTCATTCAGAGTTGGGCATACGTGGTCCAATATCTTTTTCAAATCCAATCTCTGGTGATGAGATGGCTGGTCGACCAGTCAGACGTTTTTAGTCCCCCGCCACCCGAAAGGTAAGGCGGAAGACAATTAATTTACACTGTGTCCGTCTGTCCTTGCAGCCATGCGTGCAACCATCTGTGCATGCGTCCGATCTTTGGTGGGGGACTTCGGTGGTCTCTGACCAGATTGTTTTTTTTTTCTGCCTCATGATCGCAGTCACACACATTGGGCCCAATTTTTCCTATCGTATGCAATGCACACAAGGACAATTGAAACCTTTTCCACAGTCTGTCAATGGGAATGGTCCCTCTGTAATAACCAATGCTGGGCTTACACCAAACAACTCTTCAAGCAATTCCAAATTCACAGACAAATTTGCAAAGTTGGAATAAAATCGTGAGAGTTTTGCTGGAGTTGCAGCATGCGCCCGTGATCTTGGTCGTTTCATGTAAGGTGGCCATCAAACTCAATCCGAGCGGTTTTAAGGCAGTCTTTTTTCTGTCGTGGCGTTATGACATTATCAAACATGTTCAATGTTATTGCAGATCTTTAGTCTTGTCTTCTGCAAATTGTGTTGATCAATGATGTGACCATTATCAACAACCAATAGGTGCACTCTTCCCAGCACCAAACAGGAAGCACCAGGTGCAGGATGAGAAATAATCTAAAAATTAATCTGGTTGTTGTCTTGCAAATAGTGACCCTGCAACACCCCCAGTCTCAGCGATTTGCCGGCACGCTGTCTTTAGCTGTGAGACGGTGTCAGATGTTCGTCTTTTAAAAGTCTTCTTTAAGTTTTATCCAAGTACTCAAGTGTATAGTAAGCTTTAAATGTATTCACAGGCAATGGAATAGCCATAAGTAGGCCTGATTGAAAGAGGAGCAATCTGCCTTATGTCTTATAAACGACTGGGGCATAAAAAAACACTTTTTTACAGAGACAAGTCGGGGGTCAAGGTCATCCATCAATTAAAAACATGGCTCTGGTTAAAGGTGTACTCCTTCGGAAGGACAGACAGGAAATGCAGAGGATAAGTTTAGTGGTTATTCCTGGTTAAAACTGAGTCAACAGAAATGTTCTGAACTGCTTGCTGAGGCGAGGTAAATGGTAACTGGCACCACTTGTCATTATTGTCAGCATCAATTGTATGGCTGCAAGAGATGACTTTAATTTTACATTCATGATACAAAGAAAAATGACAAAGTCATGATATAGTATTTATAGGGATGTACCAATAGCGATACTGGCATCGGTATTGAGCACTGATACTGCACTTATGTATTTTACTTGTACTCATAAAAATGCTCTGATACCCAAACCGATGCCAAAGCAGTGTGCCCCCTGTATGAATTTAGGAGCGATAGTCTGCCACTTTGTTGAGCAAACATGAGTCGTGCCCACACAGGCATAGAAACATGAACAGATGAACCTTTACACGCAAGTAAAACGTCAGTACTGCTAAACGGTACAGTACAGCTGTCTGTTTACTCATCAAGCCTTGGCGAAATAGCAGTCTTAAGATGTCGCTCACGCCGAAAAACTGGGCTCTGGATGTTTTTTGTTGTCGTTTATGAGCAACACGGGTCAGGTGAATTGTTGAATGGGTGCGTACATGATCTTTCAGGGCAGAAATATGACCACCTGGATGTCAGATGCAAGTCACTTTCGAACATATACACTTGCATAATTTATTGGACGGTGACATTTATTTTGATTCTGTTGGCTGAGCCAATCATCAGATCAGAATCTAATTCAATGAGCATTTCACTTACAGTAGAGATGACTAAAGGCAAAAAATAAGCAAGAACTGAAGATGGCTGCTGAACAGGCCTAGCGAGCACCACCATTACTTCATTCCGCACTATGTGTGTAATGAACTGCATGGAACGAACCAGGCCCAGATTCCAGAAAGAGCTGCAGGAGCATTTTAATGAAACTGCAGGTATAGCCGCTACTGGCATCTGAACAGAACATAAACGAAAAAGCCACTGAGCCAAGGAGTTGTGGAGAGGTCTGTAGGCAGGCGAGGGGAAGACAGGAACACAGGAGGCAAGTCGCGGTAAGAGGACTGGTCAGTATTGGGAAGCTAATCCGTAGGTAACAAGGCATGCTGGACTGTGCTTTAGGGTTACCTGGAAGGCACGCCACTCTAAAAGCCACATAACCCAGGGAGAACAATCCCAAATATACAGTTACAGCTTTACCTTTAATTTCAATACCGAAAATGGAAAATTAGAGCGCTTAGATAGAGCAAGGCATTACGAACTATAAAAGGACAACAATCTAGCGATGCAGGAACAAAGTCCTGAAACTGGAATTTAACCTCATACATTAAATCAGAGAACAAATAATGCATTATACAGCCAACATGAACACAGGTTTTCAGCAGGATGCATGCAAGAGTCGCTTGCGCTTCCCTGGGAAGGTTAGTGACATATACTCAGCGATGGGAATTAAGCAACACCAAAATTTTAAGCATTGTTAAAAAAAAGAAAATATAATGAAATGGAGGTCTATATAGCCTTCCTCAATGGAACGTTCCTTGCCAACACACCAAGTTACGCTGAATCCAGGTCACATGCTCATTTTCGTGTGCTTTGCACGTGATTTTGTCCGATTCGTGGCCCACGTGAATCCTGTCACTCGAATCCCTTTAAAACCTGGTTGAAAAGTCAAAAACACTGAAAAGCGCCAAATCAAAATTATGAGGCATTGAAGAGGAATGTCTGAAAACGCCAGACATGAAGCCATTGGCTTGTTAAGGGCAGCAGGGAGCTTGCCACAAGTCGGGCAGCACCTTCACGTCCACCTCAGCCCCATTTCACGTCCTCTGAGATGTATGGCACAGACTGCAACTGTCAAAGACTGACCAAAGGTAGACCACTTAAAATGAAAGCATGTAAATATTTCTTCATTGAGACGTCGTCACAACCCAACCGAATGATGTGCAGTTCAACAGGCTGGTGGGCGTCATACTTGCTACTGAGAGACATAAACATTAAACCTACTCCCATGCATTCTTTCATCTCACCGATTTGAGTCACAAGTGTGTTGGACATTCATGGATAATTGTTCCCTGTATTGGTCAAGACAATTGCATGAACTGTAGTTAACTCGTTTATCGAGCATTTATATCAGGTGTTGCAACATTTTCTTGACTGAGTGCACTTAGTAATTTTTTATTTCTTTTTTTTAAAGATTATTTTTTGGGGAATTTTTCCTTTATTTGATAGTTACACAGTGTAGAGAGACAGGAAGGTTGGGGTGAAGAATGGGGGAAGACATGCAGCAAATGACCCGCACCGGAATCGAACCCAGGTCGCTGTGCGTGCGCTTAGACTGATGAGCCACCGGGGCGACCCTGTACTTAGTGATTTTTAAAGGGATATTCCACCCAAAAACTATGATTTCTATATCAATTACTCATCATTAGAGGTCTTGAACGCATTAAGTTGTTTTTCACGTCATCAGGATGCCCAAACTGAAATCTCCAATTTTCATGTCTCCGGATGAGCAACAAAAGGGAGGAAGGAAGCTGCTCTGACTCCAAAACTTTTCAGATTTTGTCAAAATGAGGGTTGACAAATGCATAAATGCAATAACTGGGGAAAATTCCAGTAATGGATCCTTTAAACAATGATTTAAGAATAGAGACTGGCAGCAAGTGGTACAAATAATGGATGGATGGATGGATGGATGGATGGGTAGATGGAGGGATTGACAGAATGGACCCCCAACCTTAATTTCAGTATATTTATATCAACATGAGTGATGGGCAGGAATATGTTAATCAAAGGCTTCATAAAGAATGATAACCTCAGGATTTGTTTTTTATAGTTTCTTTCTTTTTTTCTTTCCCACAAATCAATTTAGCAATAGAAGACTCACACAAATCAAAAAAGGAGGAATTTTGCTTGAGGACTAAAAATCTTGAAGTATATCTTCTGAAGATTACGGTAATAAGGTTTCATTTGAACTAAGCTCTTTTTCTCAGCTTGTTGCCGGAGGGAGTGGGAAATGCAAAAGAAATCCTCATTAGGAACAATATTACAGATATTTCTACAGGGTCCTGTCATATTATTCAGAAAGGAGAGCTTCTCAGGTTTAAGGACACTACTCTGATGGAAAGTAAAAAAAAAAGAAAGAATAAAAACACTTTAAAGCAACACAGCACATAACATGGTTTCATACTAAAACCCAGGCATTAAAAACCTGCAACACTGCAGATTTTCTCTGTTAAAGCAAAAGTGCACAAAGCAGCAGTATTTAACATTCCCAGGTGGAAGGCCAACACTTGCATACGAAGCACATATAAACAGAAAATCTTCCCCCGGATAAAAATAGAGAAACTTCAAACAAATCCATACTCGGTTGACCACTTGGACTTGCAGTAAAGAGAATTAATCCCCTCAGAGATAGTATTCCAAGATTTTCACGGCAAATTAATTTCTCATTGTCAGTGTAAGAAAGTGACATGCTCATTTGACAAATTATAGTGAAATATATGTTAGCAAGGGTAAGATGAGTTGGACGGTCTGTAAATTCCCCCAACATGCAGTTGATGGAAGCTCGATGCCTCCCATGGCATTGTCATGATGGAGCCCTGGTCTAACTGTTATCCTCTCTCTGAATTATGCTTGTCTGAAGAAAGCAAAAGATGCTAATTGAACGAAAACTGTCCACTGTCCAAAGAACTGAGAAAATGTCTAAAAATACAAAATAAAAAAAAAATCAGGGAAAGAAAGGAACCATGTCTCCTTCGGACATTGAATGCCAGGTTTTTCATGAACAGTAATCATTACATGGACGTTTTCTTTTTTTTTTTCAAAGAATATTTATTTTTAAGTGTGACCCAATTTGCATTAAATCAAATTGACTTCATTCTGCTTTTTTAAACAGGCACAGGAATATTTCAGCAGAATGAGGCAGAATCTGAAAAAATCCCCAAAAACCACCTCAGACGGAATACATTTCTAGACTAAATCTGGGAACAGAGGGAGAGCCCATACACTGTCCCATCTGCTGTCAATAAAAAGAAACTAAAGCCCATTCTCACCCAAATCCTGTCAGACCGTCTTCTGCTCTTCCTTTGAAAAAAATGTATTTAATTCCTAAAATCTGGAATGGGGTCCATTCCAAGTTCAACTTAAACACATGCAGGTTGCAAAGTCTCACACACGGTACATGCTGGAAGGTTCCAACCCAAAGCCCGGTGTCGTAGAGTGCTAGACACTCATGTTCTGCTCACATTGTATTTTACATAGTTTGGCATGTAAGAGATAAACCATGTTTGAGGTTGCAATGAAACCTGAACAACGACTCTACTTGGGGCTGTTCACTAATGAATATGCAAATGGAAACTTCAGCGAGCCTCCAATCAAAAATCCACAAGACAAGTATAAGATGGCTCAACAATACGGACAGCGAAAAATGAATAAAAATGTTCTAAGAAAAATGTTTCTCTGGCAAAACCACAGACTTATTTACAGACCAGTCAATTGATGGAATTAAAACATTCTTAGAATCAACCTATTTATTTTCCAGTAAATAGTTTTGTAGAAAACCAAGTATTTTCTATCTCTGTTTTGTGTTTGCTACTGTCAGCCCTCAATTCCTATGAGCAGTTGCCTAACCCAATTCAGTCAAAACCTGACAAAAGGGGGAATATGATAAATTCAGACCCCTGCATGCAAAGGAAGCACAGTCCTATCTCCATGAAATGGGAGAGGGTCTGATGCAGGAGAAAAAGCAGAAATTCTGCGGCTCTCCCAGAGAATCATTGTCCTCTCTCCAGCACATGACAGTTTAGATTCCACAAGGATTCCATCCATCCTGACGGCCAATTAGACAACATGAAGGAAGGGTTATTTGAGAGTAATCTTGCCATAAAGATTCCTATTAGGAAATTCTTTCAACACCCAGGCTAACTTTGTACATTCACTTTTTACTTATCTACCTGATTAGATTCTGCACACCGTCCCGATGAGATGCAATCTGTGAGCTGTCAAAGCTTGCAACGTGTGTGAAGACAACTTTGATGATCAAAAGCATTATAAGTCCAGTGATAGGGGATTTCTTACCCCACCCCCCGCCATCCCCTCTCCCCCCCAAAAAAGGGTAGATTCTGACAATCAATCACTTTTCTCCAGAAAAGACATTCAAAATATTATCCAGAACTAGAATCTTAAACTGAGAAATGAAATTGTGGGAACAAATGGATTTGCATCACGATTAGATCACAAGGGAGCCAAGTTTTTTGCAGATTTGAAATGAATATTTGTGTCTAATATACTCTTAAAATTGACCATGAAAACATGCTAGGGATTATTTCTATTTGGTTTGCTAAGATAAGGAGTAAACCGTCTAATATACTTTCTTGATATTTTGTGCTGTGAGTGTACACATTTTATACAGAAGTAATGATCACTCTATTCCAGGAAAAATTAAGAATTGACCCTTCCGCTAGATATGTCCCTGTCCTGCAAGTTTCTACTCCAATGGTAACAAAGCAATCAATCTGCAGTCAGAGATGACATGATGATGAAGATAAATAGAACCAGGAGTATTGAATTAAGATAGAGTGACTACAGAACAGATATTCTCTAGCAATGGGTGGATAATGCCACTTGAGAAAACACCAGTCCTGAAAACTGAAATAGTTCATTAAGAAGTTTCATATAGGCTATGAGAATAGCTGGTTAAATGAAAGTTTCTTGAGGGTAAACTGTTGAAAGCCTATTAATTACAGCACATACATTTGTGGATCATTTGAATGAAAACAGACAACGCGATCAGCAGTGGACATATAAATTGAGGGGAACGCCAGGAACATGTCCGCTCCACTTCTTGTCATAACCCTTTTCGTCCCCACCACTTTTTGAAAGTATTCAGTCAGCTTAACTTAGTGAAGATTATTTAAGTGTTGGCACTGTATATACCATGTCATTTAGAGAGAGAAAAATTCTTACCGATCGGTAAATCTACAAAACCCAAAGCCAGTGAAGTTGGCACGGTGTGTAAACCGTAAATAAAAACAGAATACAATGATTTGCAAATCCTTTTCAACCTACAGTCAATTGAATACACTGCAAAAACAAGTTACTTAATGTTCGAACAGATAAACTTTGTAATTTTTTGCAAATATTAGCTCATTTGGAATTTGATGCCAGCAACATGTTTCAAAAAAGCTGGCACAAGAGGCAAAAAAGTTGAGGAATGCTCATCAAACACTTATTTGGAACATCCCACAGGTGAACGGGCTAATTGGGAACAGGTGGGTGTCATGATTGGGTATAAAAGCAGCTTCCCTGAAATGCTCAGTCATTCACAAACAAGGATGGGGCGAGGGTCACCACTTAGTGAACAAATGCGTGAGCTGATTGTCGAACAGTTTAAAAGCAACATTCCTCAAAGAGCTATTGCAAGAAATTTAGGGATTTCATCATCTATGGTCCGTAATATCGTCAAAAGGTTCAGAGAATCTGGAGAAATCACTGCACTAAAGAGACAAGGCCGAAAACCAACATTGAATGCACGTGACCTTCGATCCCTCAGGCGGTACTGCATCAAAAACCGAAATCAGTGTGTAAAGGACATCACCACATGGGCTCAGGAACACTTCAGAAAACCACTGTCAGTAACTACAGTTCGCCGCTACATCTGCAAGTGCAAGTTAAAACTCTACAATGCAAAGTGAAAGCCATTTATCAACAGCATCCAGAAACGCCGCCAGCTTCGCTGGGCCCAAGCTCATCTAAGATGGACTAATGCAAAGTGGAAAAGTGTTCTGTGGTCTGACGAGTCCACATTTCAAATTGTTTTTGGAAACTGTGGACGTTGTGTCCTCGGAACCAAAGAGGAAAAGAACCATCCGGACTGTTATAGGCGCAAAGTTCCGAAGCCAGCATCTGTGATGGTATGGGGGAGTATTAGTGCCCAAGGCATGGGCAACTTACACACATGTGAAGGCACCATTAATGCTGAACGGTACATACAGGTTTTGGAGCAACATATGTTGCCATCCAAGCAACGTCTTTTTCATGGACGCCCCTGCTTATTTCAGCAAGACAATGCCAAGCCACATTCTGCATGTGTTACAAGAGCATGGCTCCGTAGTAAAAGAGTGCGGGTACTAGACTGGCCTGCCTGTAGTCCAGACCTGTCTCCCATTGAAAATGTGTGGCGCATTATGAAGCGTAAAATATGACAATGGAGACCCCGGACTGTTGAACAACTTAAGCTGTACATCAAGCAAGAATGGGAAAGAGTTCCACCTGAAAAGCTTCAAAAATGTCATTTAAACTCAAGCCGAAAATGTGAAAGTTGAGAGCCCTGTGTAAATAATGAAAATGGTAGATGGTTAACAGGTAACGTTGTAACCTTTTTTTTTTTTTTTAATAATTTGTCCAGGCAGTTAACATAGCTTTTTTTCCCCCGTTTGCTTCCTGAAATTACATTATAATTTTAGGATCAGTAGTAGTCTCAACAGACACTCTGCTAACGTTAACGTGCACAGTATAGCTACACAGTATTGTATTTGCCATTGCCATTGGCTAGACGTCAGAAGGTATCCAGTAGCGGTACTTTCCACTTCTTGGAAGGCTGGATTTTTAATGGTCTTCCCCTAATTCCATCCGTAAAACTGACATATAGTGTAAGGGACAAGTTACATTTAGGGTTAGGGTATAGAGCCAAGGTTCAGGTTAGGGAAAGTACCGATACTGGATCCCTTCTGACGTCTACCTTGCCATTGCTTCTCCCAGGGTCCTTTACTTCCTTCAAGCTAGCTTGCAGCTCCTCCTACCTTCTGGACAGACCAAACACTGCTTACTGCCATAAAAAGTGTCACTAGATGTGCGCCTGTATTTGAATATAGCGCGGCAATGTCGCCACAGACACACAGATCGCTTTACCTGACAAAGAATGAAATACAAGTGCTTTCATTGGTGAGTCATAGGCCCAATTACCATTGTTTTATCCCCCCTCTCCGATAGACACTGACTTAACAGACAGTAACGACACAGGGGCTGCAGGGGCTACCAGGTGGCGCTGCAGAAAGCGATTTTCTCTCCCAATAGCGACAGCCTTAAAGGGCTACGCTCATACTCATAGAATCTGGGGTTACTATACGTAACCAACAATTACCACTTTAAATACCCAAATCTTTCATCTTAAGAAATCAAACGTCCTACAAGAAGTTAAATCATAGTGTTGTCTATGTAGTCATGAATGTACATGTACATTTACATGTAAGTCACTTACACACATACACACACACGCACACACTTGCTCTCACACACACACACACATAAATAAATGTCATCTATTTATTACTTTATTTATTTTTGTTTTCATACCAGAGAGGTACCAGATCTGTGTAAATAGACGGGGGAAAGCAGGCGGTCAAAATCAGAGTTCCAGGAACTCAATTGCCTGGCTCTGGCACAGGCAGGCTCACTTAAAAAGGTTGCAAAATGCCAAACCTGTCATTGTCCTCAACACTTTTTAAAAGACTTTGACGCCGATGGTCTTTATCCACAGCACTTTCCAAAACAAACTGAAGCTCATGGCTTTAATGATTTAAAAAGTTAAAATATAAATAAAAAAAAACACAAATAGTTGTTCACTTACATCAGATGCTTGCTGCCATAATAGCTTTGTTAAGTATTACCTTTTAAAGCAATAAAGCCACTTTTTTATCTCTTTTCTGTCAAAAAATGATGAATCTAACAGGAAACGTATCACACCTCAGCCAAAAAGTATTTCCAACGACTGCCCGTATGTGAACCTGACTTTAGTTTCATGGAGGTATATAACATTTTTTGGTTCTTTGAAAAGTGTATCCATTTCTCAAACCCAGAGTTCTTCAGTCAGAGAAAGAAGTATGCTACCTTTAATGTACAGAGACAGCATTCAATTGAGCATGGCCTGCACACATTTTGTCTGGTCTTGGCTGATTTCTTTCTGCCCCAAGTCAACAAAAGTAGAGATTCACTTTTCTAGTTCCATTATTAGTCACTGTTAGCCCCCTGGAGTATCCTGCCATTGAGAGGATGAATTAATTATACCTGATCCCAGCACCCATTGCAACACCTGAAATACTAATGAGGAAAGTCTGTTGTAGTCCAACACTTGTTCAATCCATCATTTCACCACCTGCACATCCCATACTACTTTACATATAAATTGCACAAAAAAGTTAATGCAATCATTACCCCAGATACATTTAATATGCAATAACATTTAGACTCAGACGTAATGTGTTATGATTGAAATTGAAATAGGACAGGCCTAATTATGCGGCAATGCTTTGAAACGTCTAATATCTAACTCCAGTTTTAACCTTGATATAAATAGGGGTACACAGCTGGTCTCTAAAAATATGAAGATGGTCCAAGATATGTAATTTCAAATAATAGGTTTTTGGGTTTAATGGAGACAAATTGCTCAGTGGTAACTCGATAAGCGCTGACATTGGGAACTGGCTGATCAAAGCCATCACAGTCATTTAAGCTTGATAAGTGGATTGAGGTAAATGTGTTTAGGGGTGGCCAGCTGTGACGAGTATCTCCAGATGTCTACATCAGTCTTTGACATGTCTTTCAAAATCATTCCCTGTGCACAGTCTCTCCAGAATACAAACATTTTTTTCCCACTAAAATATAGAAACTAAATAAAACAATACTTTTTGGTTACCGCTGGGAAATAGCACAAAGAAGTAGAGCACACAAATATTGAGGCCATTTTCTGACAAACAAATGACCAAAATAAAGCATCTATGAAAGGAATGTGCGACTGCTTGCTCTAGCCATATATACGCATGTATGCTTAAAATTCAAAGGAAAGGTATTTTTGGAAATAATTCATTTTACATTTTAATTAACACCTGGCTTTGATCCACCATGCAAGGTGGGGTTTTCTTACAATCTGTTTGATGTTGTTCTTCTGGGATTTATTTATTTTTTAACTCAATATCTTCATTCAATATTAATTAAATATTAGTATGTGATAGCCAGTCGGTAAGTAAATGCACATTTACCCAAATTATGGGCAGGAATTTGAATTGAAACAAGGACAGTAATATATTTTCGCTCATGTCTAAATTTATCCATGTTACTCAAAAACAACCTTTTACTCCAAGAAAATGATATTTATTTTGGATTATACCACTGAAAAATGGAAATAAAATAATGTTTCCCAACAAATGTCAAAACACTTCTTTCTGAAGTAGATGTTCACACAATTAAGTAATTAAGTTCAAAAGGTCACCGATAATTGTAATACTGTGTGTATATAAAATATACTTTGCCAATGTAATGTCTGACAATTTCAGTGGAAATGCTTGTGCAAGTTTGAACAGCGACAGTAAGGGGGCAATCCATGTTTAATAACATCTTGGGGGAATGAGAGAATTACAATTACACATAGTAGATTGATTTCTCCTCAATTGTCCGAGCTCCCAAATCAAAGGCCCGGCTTACATAACAGTATTTCTTCTTTAATGTAGCCCCTTTGCTCTTTCACACAGAGATTAAAATAAGATTACCTCAGTCACTAACATCTTCTTTTTCAACATAACAGACAGTGGCCTATTGCCTTTGTAAGCCATCTTACACTTGGGATTGCACTGTAAAATTCCATGCAACATTGTGGACCTAAGCACCATATATATTAGTCAAGACAGGACTGCTTTCAGTGTCTTCAGTATCCTAATCATAGATTCCTAATCATCAAGCAGTATGTAGAGTAGTGAACACATGGCAGAGGTCTCTATGGGTCATTCGACGTAAAGAGGTAATACTGGGTCATAATAGGGGATATTTGATGTGGGCTCCCCGCCCATCTGACTTTAAACCAATAGCAACGTGACAAATGATGCATCATAAGAAAACAATTGGCCTCGTATGGGTCAAACGAGTGACCTGCAGCAGTATTTAGGCTACCATAAGACACGCAAAAGGTAACTGAATCTGTTACCATTATTGGAGCGGCGAGTAAAAAGCATAGCTACTGCAAATCTGAGTAAAAGCTGGAGTTGCCATGCGATGACAGAAAAAAATGATGGAGTTCAAATGTAAAACTCAACCGTGTGTTGATTGATCAGCCTTACAAATTAATCGACAAAAAGTTTTGCTTATTTTTGTAGGGCACTCCAGGTATTTTGGAGTGCGAAATCGTTGATTAAATTCTGAGAATCCAGCTTGCGTGCATGGGCATTTTCAATGGATGGCATCCAAAGTTCAGATAAATGGAGTTGATTGGGTATGTCTTCAAAAACATCAGTTTTAAAAAGGATAATTCAAGGAGAAATGAAAAACAGCGCTGAAACAGAGCTGAAACTCCCTAAAAACTTGTAGCAATGCAGTTGTTGTCGACAATTTGCATCTGTTTGTTCTTGGACAGCTTTCATTTTTGATTTACTCTGTCTCAAGCATGCAAGGACTGCTAGCAGTTGCTTTGGAAATGCAGAGGTGATGTCAAACAGATAATTGTCCACCACCCGGCTCACTTGAAGAAAAAGCTCATCATCGGTTAAACTGTATTTGCCCACTTCCTAATTTTTTTTTTTTGCATATTTGTCACACTGAAATGTTTCAGATCAGCAAATAAATTTTAATATTAGACAAAGACAACCCAAGTAAATACGAAATGCATTTTTTAAATGATGATTTAATTTATTAAGGGGAAAAAGCTATCCAAACCCACCTGGCCTGGTGTGAAAAAGTAATTTCCCCCTAAACCTAATAACTGGTTGTGCCATTCTCTGCAACAACAACTGCAATCAAGTGTTTGCGATAACTGGCAATGAGTCTTTCACATTGTGGCCCACTCTTCTTTGCAGAATGTTTTAATTCAGCCACATTGGAGGGTTTTTGAGCATGAACGGCCTTAAAGTCATGCCACAGCATCTCAATCCGATTTAAGTCCAGACCTTGGCTAGGCCACTCCGAAACCAGTTTGTTTTTTTTAAGCCATTCAGAGGTGGACTCGCTAGTGTGTTTTGGATCATTGTCCTGCTGCATAACCCAAGTGCGCTTGAGCTTGAGGTCACCAACTGATGGTTGGACATTCTCCTTCAGGATTTTCCGGTAGAGAGCAGAATTCATATTTCCATGAATTACGACAAGTCATCCAGGCCCTGAAGCAGCAAAGCAACCCCAAACCATCACACTACCACCACCATGTTTGACTTTTGGTATGATGTTCTTCTTATGAAACAATATACCTGTATGTATTAGTTTTACGCCTGATGTAATGGGATGCACACCAAAAACATTTCTCTCGTCAGTCCACAGAATATTTTCCCTAAAGTCTTGAGGATCATCAAGATGTATTTTGGAAAATGTGAGACGAGCCCTTGTGTTCTTTTTGGTCAGCAGTGGTTTTCGCCTTGGAACCCTCCCATGGATGCCATTTTTGCCCAGTCTCTTTCTGACAGTTGAGACTTTAAATGAGGCAAGTGATGCCTGCAGTTCTTTAGATGTTGTTCTGGGTTCTTTTGTGACCTTCTGGATGAGTTGTCGGTGTGCTTTTGGAGTAATTCTCCAAAAAATTCCACTCCTGGGAAGGTTCACCACTGTTCCAAGTTTTCTTTATTTGTGGATAATGGCTTTCACTTTGATTCGCTGGAGTCCCAGAGCCTTAGAAATGGCTTTGCCACTCTTTCGCGACAGATAGATGTCAATTTCTTTGTTTTTGTCATCTGTTTTTGAATTTCTTTAGTGCGCAGCACGACATGTTGCTTTTAAAGATCCACTTCACTTTGTCAAACAGGTTCTATTTAAGTGATTTCTTGATTCAACAGGTCTGGCAGTAATCAGGCCTGGGTGTGGCTAGTGAAATTGGACTCAAAAAATGTGGTTAATCACAGTTAATTCATGATTTAGCAAGGGGGGCAATTACTTTTTCATATAAGGCCAAGTAGGTTTGGATAGCTTTTTCCCCTTAATAAATGAAATCATCATTTCAAAACTGCATTTTTTATTTGCTTGGGTTATCTTTATCTTATATTAAAATTTGTTTGATGATCTGAAACATTTAAGTGTGAAAAATGTGCAAAAAAGTTTTAAAAAAAGGAATGGGGCAAATACTTTTTCACGGCACTGTATATATATTAAATGAGTGTTTTAACTTTGTCTCAGCGGCAGACAAAAAAAACGTCATGCACAGTTCTGCAAGTTTAGTGGATGACAGAGTATATCACTATCGTTAAACTTCCCTACATCCTAGTGAAATTAATGCTACGAACAATTTGCACAGTACTTGTCAATTCATAATGAATATTTTACATTGTCAACATGCTTTTTCAGTTTGGTGAATAAGATCTTCATTTTTAAGCAGCTTATTTCCAGAAACATGGTGGTATTGGTACACAGTGGTACCACAGTGGTACTTGGTTTCTGATTTATCTTCATTTTGTTAATTGTACAATCATCACTGCACACTACTGTAAAACAGCCATAACATAGAATTCCATCACCTGGCACTTGTGATTCCAGATTGAACATTAATCCTTCCTAAAAGCATATTTTCATACTAATTTGTACCGGGGTTGGCAAGATAGCGTGTATAACGGATTTATGCGATTTTACAATTTAATGTGTAGAATGAAAGCTAGTGAAACACCGTCCTGCAATTGATTAAGCGCTTTTTAACACTATATATTCTGATTATAACACAACTTTACTGAGAGTGGAACATGCCCACTGTGACCACACAGCGCCGACTGCCGTTTTTCGACTGACTTTGGATGGGAAACTGACCGTGGTGACTGAGGTCGAGTTCAACATCAATAAGTTGCCAAGGGCATGAGCGGTTGACTGCCCCAGGCCCCAGTGCAACTGCATTACCGTCATTATCAGAAATTATGTCATAGTATACAGTACTTTTACTGCGTAATGAAATGGCAGTTTGTTGACAGTCAGTAAATACATTTTTTTGATGTTATAGCAGGGAATTAAAGAAGTTACAGAATTATTTTAGCTTCATCTTGTGCGAGAGCATTTTCAAATTATAGTGTTAAAGCCACTCAGATGTCATTAAATTCATGAGCATCTTATGACCGCCACAATAAATACGTTTTCTCATTGAACATGAAAATCTCTCCTTTATTTCCCAAAAAGCCCACACATCGCTCTGGATTCAATCTGCTGATCAGAAATGGCCAAACAGTTCTTCACCTGATCGTTGTTCAGATGGGACTCTTTCAGCAGGAGACTCCTTCTCCTTTCTTTCAAGAGGGCCAAAAGTCATCATTGTCGCACTGAATTGCAAAGCGAACAGAGTTTCAAGAAAACTGCTAGTGTGTATACAACCCGCTCGCAATCCCATTTCCCTTCCGGGCATCGGGAGCAGACACCCATCTCCCTGGAAGCTCAGTGTCGAGCTTACAGATTCTTTCGCTATCACACTCGCTGACAGCCCTTCATCTATTCCATGTCACAGCATCTGAGCTGAAATTGAAATGCTTTGGACAGGCATTAGGTGCAGTCTCCGTGTATATCGCTGATTTGATGATGATGGCATGCTGTAGCTGGCCTACAGTGCATTTAATGAAACTCAAATTAAAGGTCAAAGCTTATGAATGATCACATGTGGTTTGAATGAAATGGTATTTGCACATTATATATATATATATTTTTTTTTTTTGCTGTGTGTGGATGTTATATTATTCATTAAGCTTAACTCACAATTCTCTAGTCAACTAGTCCTTTTCATTTCCACTGTCATTTTACTCTTGACAAAAGCATCCCTCCTCATTCATAAACCATCCAGCTACACACTATATCCATTCTCCTCTCTGTTTTGATAAACTGCAAATGAGAAAAGGCACAGAGAGATTCAAAGGAGGCTCACAATTAACACTTGAACTGATTATTAATCCAACTGAGGTAAACTATGACTAGGATTTGTGGCAAAAAAATTCATCATGCCACATGAAAAACAAATGCTCAAAATGGCAGCATGATCTCTGCCCCTAGTACCTAGACTAGTTCACAAAATTATCAATATAATATGCCAACTGCAGGAACCATCCCAAAGGCCCATCAATGCCATTAGACTGTAAGCCTCTCTGCTGCAATGGTCTGGTTCAGTCAACAAGCCCCAAGCCCTGAAATACAATGACAGCCAGATCTAGTAGAGGTGGGAATACATGTTCCCAGGCCAATTTTGCAGACACTATGTAGACTTCAGAGAGTGCTTGTAAGGTGTTGGTGCGATGAACAAGGAATTACAGGTGGCAGAGCAAAGCATGTTTGTTCAAAGAGTAACATTCTGTCAACAAAACTTAACCAGGTTGTCAGCCAGGAGGTAACCTGTGCAGACATAAACCTGCATTACACCCTGGAATACGGCCTTAGAGCTCGCTGCTGGATCTACTCACTTGCCACACACATCTTGCCACACACAGCTGCCTGGTCGCAACTGGTCCTGGCTCTTTTCTCATATAGACTACATTCCTGCACCTCAGATATGCATTTGTTGATAAAAGTTGAAATGTCAACTCGGCCAAACAGGCTCCCGACAAAGACATTCTTCACACGCAGTGAAAGGCTTTATTAAATCTCTTGGACACTCGTACATCTGGCATATTAATGAAAAAAACCTAAGGGAGAGGAGAAGCCTGGATCAGAAGGCTTAAAAAAGGACAACTGTCACCCAACCACAGACTATAATTGGTGCAACAGAAACCAACATTTGATTTTAGGTCATCTGCGTGCTCGGATGAAAGCCTTTATACTGTATGTGTAGAAAAAAGCTTATGGATGGCACCCATACAGACCATGGAATTAAACAAGGTAATTTTACCATCTGTACGTGCCTACAGCTGATCAGATGCTCTTTTGTGGTTTATTGAGACACTAGAGTTCTGCAGCCCGACCTAAGAAGTGGTAAACTGGAATGAGCCATTTATCTCAGTTTATAAGAAGGGATTGAAAAGAAAGGCTCTTCTTGGTTGTCCCTCTAAACCTCAGGTAAAGTTTTTTCACCCCAGGTGGAGGAATGTCAAGCTCCTCTGTGGTCCTACAGAGAACATTCCTTAATTCCTTAATCATTGTTTATGATTGAGTAAAATACAGTGTTAGGTGTCTGCTAGAACATCTGGATTTCAATGATCCAGTCCATGAATATAATGTATTTACAGCTTTAAGCATATTCTTTCAATAGTAGCAAAACAAATCCCTTCAGGCGCAGCATTATTCATTTTGTTTGTGCATGCTTAATTGAATGCATTATCCAGTATAATACAACAGCACTTGATAATAATAAAAAAATACAAATAAATAACCCACACAAAAAAAAAAACAAAAACTGACTTCCAGGGAGTAACAAAATTTCCTTATTCCTCTGAACATTAGATGATACATGGAAATCTTGCATACCCTGCATGAACGCCTAAAAAGTAAAACTGAAAATGACTGATGAAATTGCTATTTTAAATTAAGGCACTCAGAAGTTACAATAAGTGTTTTGGTGTCAATACGGTCAATGCTAAAAAAAAACCATCATAATGAATTCCTAACCACTTTGCAGGTTGCTTCTATTTGTCAATTAACTGATTGGCAGTTATGAAACATGCCATAATAGCCCCTGTGGCAGTAGCGAATAGTCATTTGTGGCTAAGCACTGAAGCGGTAGCCAAAGAACGGGGACCCACTGTATTACATCTTCATCTCCCGCTGTGTAACAAATTAGTCTGCAAACAACGTCTTAGTCAATATTACTTCCAGAAAAGATGTATGAGGTAGCAGCCTTCCTGGGAGTCGAGGGCAGATATATCATTCTGTAAAAAACAAGGAGATTTGCTCACATACTCAAGTTCAATAATATTGGGATATTGACAAAGTTTCTGCTATTTTAGTCATCGACAACAGCAAATTGCAGTTGAAATAATATAATGAATATAAGCTAAAATTGCAGACTTGCAGTTTTAAGTATTTTCATCCAGGTGACAGGTGGTTGTATAAATACAAAATCTGGCCCTCAAATCTAAATCCAGTCCTGGTTTCCATTCTTCACAGGCAAATAACTAAAGAAAGAGAGCTAGGGATTGGCCAGACGGTCTTAACACCTGACTCTCAGGCAAAGGGAAGGTGGAAAACCAGCAGGTTTTGGCCCTTAAGCACCATGATTTGAGGAGCCCAAAAATATATATCTGGACATTGAAAATGTAATGGAAACCCTATGGAGATTAAATTAAATAATGAATATGAGCTCAACATGCAGACATTAAACACTAATTTGAGTGTATTTATATCGAAATCAGGTGCAGGAATTAAAGCAATGTTTACGTGTGATCACCATTTTTACGAGACTAAAAGTACTTAGTCTACTGAGCGTTCAGCTGTTCCATTCCCATGTGCGTGTTATTCTTTCATTACTTTTGTATGTAATTAAATGCCCGTTAAAACATATTGTGTTTGTGATTTAACTCCAGTATCTGTCTATATGAATCACTGTCAGCATCAGCTAGTGCGTAATCTATAAATTATTGTTTACTAGCTGCTACCCACTACCCGGAGTGAAATTGCCTTTTTTTTGCGTGCATGACCATTTTTTAAAAATCGGGCGATGTCAAGTCCTTCCTGGTGTCCAAGTGGATATTCACACCAAATTTGGTGATAATCGGTTGAGAAATGTAGGAGAAAAACGTGTACATACACACAGACAGACAGACACCGACCTCAATTATTTAATAGATTTTATTTTTAAAAAATTAACTATTATCATTTTATTTCCTGCTAAATTTGTATTGGCTTGTTAGTAGACATGGGTCGAAGCAGCTGTCACACTGCAAGATGGTCTTCCTAAATTTTTGACACTGTCAGAATTTAATCTCAGGTTATCTTTGGTCGCAAGACGCTGACAACGGCCATCCTTGAACCTGTCTCACAGTGCGACGTAAGACCACCGTTTTAGAGCCACGAGCAAAGATTTATCCACCTTTCTCCTACGATAATTCTTTCTCTACGGTAATTCTTTATAAGGGCAATCATTTTGACGACACTGCATCAAGAACCATCATTTATCGATAAGGAATAGAACCAAAAAACTTTCCACTCCACTGATTTAATGCTAACAAACTACAGTTTTGGCATGTCGGTTAGTACATCTACTTTAGGCAGGATGAAACTATTTCCAACAATTGTTTACAGATGGATTATTTCAATATCATACCATCGTCTGGGTGAATACTCCTTTCTGATTGGCTGGCAGGTGTTGATTAAAACTGTGGAACCGCACAGGTAGTTCGGCCTGTGGTAGTTTCACCATTTGAAATTCATCCGCTAGCTAACTTGCAACGATAGCAACGTGAGAGCACTGGAACTGGCTAGGCTGGGTATGACAGAAACCTAGCGGCTCATTTATTGCCAGTAAATTTGGCCGCCTCAGAAAAATTACGTCCTGCGGGGCGGGTAACTATAGGTGCTCCAGTGACAATGAGGTAAATATTAAATCAGCGAAGTAATGGCACTTTATTCATTAAACGATAGAAACTGTGAACGGTTACAAAGGAAGCTAATGTGTCCACTTCATGTATCAGCAACTGATGACAGTTCGCTAGTACATGCTGTGACAGACTGATTTCAGCTCACTGGCTCTACGGGAACCATCATAAGTTCATTGTAATTGCGGGTAGCAAGTTAGCTACAGTTTGCATAATCGCGCATAATGTTGTATTATGCATAATCTCCGTTTCAGATGGAATCTGTTACCAAATCATTAGCTGGTAAGAGGGTGTTAGCGTGGGCAAAAAACTATTTTTCAATGAAGGTAAGCTGAACTAAGTTAGCTGGTTCAATTTAGGTGGGCCGATAGTATTAGCTATGAGAAGGCGCAGTGCCTATTGAATGATCACAAACTTGTTTTTTTAAGTGCAAAACTTCCACCAAAAATTTCTGAATGCTTTGATTTGATATTGCTGGCAAATTACCATGGTAAAAGCGGGATAATCAACTCGTAGGTGTGTATTACATGTTTTTAAGGGGGTAACCACCTTCCGCTTTGCATCGGGTAGTAATTCGCCTCCGCATCGTGCCTTAAAACCGTGTAATGTACAGCTACGAGTTGATTATCCCTTACATAATTCACTATATCACAATTCCAGAGGATTAGAATTTCATGTACACTTGTCAACTGTGCCTTTAAACTTGGAAAAATCCAAGAAATGATGCCATGCTAGGGAGCAATAGAATACCCTGGTGCTAAAAGTACTTAAGTAACAAAATGTCTATTCTCAGAAGAAAGGGTCTGAATATCTGAAAGAGCCATAAAATCTGCTATATGAAGACCCCAGCGTTGAGCGCACATAAGGTATGAAATGTCCATTTGTAGAAAATCGAAAAAATCGACGACGGCAACAATAGATGAGATTTTTCTTTCCTTACCTAACGAAGTGTGAAAATCAGACTGAATTACTTTTAGCATTTGACTCTTCAGTTTCAAAATGCCCAGAGTTACCTAGTTCATCCGTAAAAACACAAATATGTAAGTATAAATACCATGGAACCACACAGCTGTCATACTACTCAGGAGAGAAGTGCTTCCTGACTCCTAGCGATGAATGTACTTTTGCGCAAAAATTGAAAATCTATCCCAGAGCAACAGAAAAAGACTTTTTGAGGATGTTGGAGTGGGCTGGTATACAAAGTATCTATATACACTGTAAAATAAGGCCTTAAATCAACTCAATCTGAAATCCCTCGCAATAAGGAAGAAGCCACTATCCCCAACTGCACATGAAACAAAGATATTACTTTTTAGACAAATGTCCAGTAGCTAGATGAAACAAAAATTTAACTGTTTGACAATAATGACCACTGTTATGTTGAAAGGGAAGGGGGGGGGGGGGGGGGGTAGTGGGCTTGCAAAATGGATGGCATAATGAGGAAGGAAAATCATGTGGATCTACTGAGGCAACATCTCAAGACATCAGCCAAGAAGTTAAAGCAAAGTTACAAACGGGCCTTCCTAATGAACAATGATCCCAAGCACACTTCCAAAGTGGCGGCATAATTGCTTAAGGGCATCAAGATATTAGAGAGATCATCACAAAGCCCTGACCTCAATCCAAAAGAAAATTTCTGAGCCAAACTGAAAAAGTGCATGCAAGTACAGAAGCCTACAAACCTGATTCAGTTACATCAGTTCTTTTTGGAGGAATGGGCCTGAATTCCAGCAACGTATTATGGAAGGCCATATAAAACATGTAGCCCAAGTTAAACAATTTAAAGACGTGTATGTAAACTTCTGACCCACAGGGTGTGATGAGAGAAATAAAAACTGAAATAAATAATTTTCTCTATGCTTACTCTGATATTTCACATTCTAAAAATAAAGCAGCGATCCTAACTGGCCTAAAACAGCCAATATTCATTTGGAACAAATGTCAGTAATTGTTAAAAACTGAGTATAAATGTTCAGTATTTGGCCAAGTTGAATGTAACATCTGGCTTCATCTGTCCATAGGGACATAATCTGGTCACGTCCTCTGCTCTTTTTTCACTTTAATGTTCATGTGCATCATTTTGGGTGGTCACATCACTGAGTCCTTTTAATTTCACATTTTCTCATTTTCATTTATCTTAACTTAAGTTTGTGGCAGAAAACACATTTTCCGTTTAACTGATTAATGCTATCAATCAACGATATCGACTCACTCAACCTACTTGTAGTTACTGTCAGGCCCTATTATCCCATGTCAGTGGTACTCATAGCAGATGATATTGCCCATTCAATTAATAACAGTCAAGGTAGCTCACCAAACCATCGCTAGGCAGAAAGATCAAAAGGGATTCATGAGAGAGACAGCAAAAACATTAGAAATCACCAAATCCACTACTCTCAAAAAGAGAGAACGCTCTCATGAGTATAATGACATTAAAAGGCCCAAGGCTGCAGATAACAACTCCATGGATGACAAAATAATTAATTCCCTGATGAGTGGAAACTGCTTTGCCATTGGTCGGTCCGATAAAGAACACACTTGTTGAACGTGGGCATATTTGCATAAAAGTCAACAATCAAGCTTCACCAGAGTAAATACAATGGGTTTACTAAAGGCAGGATTTAAATTATTGGCAAGCCTCAAAAACAGAAAGACCAGAGTACAAATACTGATAGCAAAATAACCTTAGAAAAGCATGTCTACTGGAACATTATCCTTTGGATATCTGAGACAAAGATCAGCTTAAGAATGGAGTATGGCGAAGGAAAGGGATTGCTCAGGATTCTAAGCATACCACCTCATCTGCAAGGTTTGGTGAAGGCACTATTCTTGCTTGAGAATGTATGCCTGCCACCCGTATTTTTGATCATGTGACTGCTGAAAAAAGTAGCAGGACTAATTATACATTCCAGAGAGATATTTTATCTGCTCAGATTATTTATAAGTCATTGAATGGTGCATTACAGTGCAGATGGAGAATTACCTGATGCAGACTGCGAAAGCTACTCAAGGCTATCTCAAGGCAAGTCAGTGGAATGTTCTGAAATGGCTACATTAGTCACCAGACCAGAAAACCATTTAAGTATGGCTTTCACATTCTGAAGGCAAAACACCCCGAAAAGAGGCAAGAATTGAAGACAGTTACATTGATGGTAAGGCAGAGAATTACCAGGATTTAAAAAAAAAAAAAAAAACAATTCATCTGGTGATGCTTATGGGTTCCACACTTCAGGCAATCCTTGCCTGCAAGGTATTTGTAACCAATTTTTAAAACTGACTAGTTAATTTATGATTATGTCAGTTTGTCCAGTTACTTATGAGCCACTGAAATTGGGGACCCAGCATAAAAACATAAACACGATTGTCATTCCTAATCACTTCCTTACTTCCTTCCTGGGCATTCTTTGAAACTATGCAAGGGAAGACTATGCGATCATTCAAGACTTGCATGTAAGCATCCTCTTAACACCCAGTAAACTCCGAGCACCAAGGAATGATACTTATTAATTAGGATTTTTTTTAATGTTTTTTTTTTTTGAAACTTCAATGTGTAACTACAACCCCAATTCCGAAATAGTTGGGACAAAGTGTAAATTGTGAATAAAATCCAAACGCAATGACTTTCTAATCACACCAGCCAGTATTTTATTCACAATAGAACAGAGATAATATAGCAAATGTTGAAACTGAGGAATTTCATAATTTTATCTACAAAATTAGCTAATTTCAAATTTGATGGCTGCCACAGGTCTAAAAAAAAGTTGGGACAGGGGCCTGTTTACCATGGTGTAGCATCCCCTCTTCTTTTTAATAAAGAGTGGATGCGTCTGGGCATTGGGGAGACAAGTTTCTTGAGTTTAGCCATTGGAATTTGATCTCACTCTTGTTTAATACCGGCTTCCAGCCGTTGGAGAGTTTAGGGTGTCCTTTGACGGACTTTTTGTTTAATTATGTGCCAAATGTTCTCAATTGGTGAAGGATCAGGACTGCAGGCAGGCCAGTTCAGCACACAGGCTCTTCTACAACAAAGCCTGTTGAAATACACAAGGCTTTCCCTGGAATAGATGTCATCTGGAGGGGAGCATATTTTGCTCTAAAACCTTAATTTACCTTTCAGCATTCTTGGTGCTTTTTAAAACATGCAAGTGTCCCACACCATATGCACTAATGCATCCGCATACCATCAGAGATGCTGGCTTTTGAACTGAACCCTGATAAGTGGGGTGGTCTTTCTCATTAGCGCGGAGGACACAACGCCCATGACTTCCAACAAGAATGTCAAATTTGGACTCGTCTGACCACAGGACACTTTGCCACTTTGCTACAGTCCATTTTAAATGAGCCTTGGCCCACAGAACACGGCGGTGCTTCTGGATCATGCTCAACAATGGCTTCCTTTTTGCATGATAGAGTTTTAGGTGGCGTCTGTGGATGGCACGGCGGACTGTGTTTACAGACAGTGGTTTCTTGAAGTATTCCTGAACCCATTTAGTAATGTCAACGACAGAATCATGCTGGTGATTGATGCAATGGCGTCTGAGGGCCTGAAAATCACGGGCATCCAGTAAAGGTCTTCGGCCATGTCCCAAATGCACAGAGATTTTTCCAGTTTCTCTGAATCGATTGATGATGTTATGCACTGTCGATGATGAGACCTTCAAAGCCTTTGCGATTTGAGGTTGAGGAACATTGTTTTTAAAGTATTCCACAATTTTTTTACGCAAGCCTTCTCAGGTTGGTGAGCCTCTGGCCATCTTTACTTCTGAGAGACTCAACCTCTCTAAGACATCCCTTTTATCACCAATCATGTTACACACCTGATGCCAGTTAACTTAATTACTTGCTTACTCTTCTTTCAGCTGATTCTCTTATTTATTAATTGCTTTTTCATCCCTTTTTTTTTTTACCTGTGTCCCAACTTTTTTGAGACATGTTGCATCCAGAAAATTTGAAATAAGCTCATTATGTCGATAAAAATGTAAAATTTTTGTAAAAATGTAAAAATCCGAGTGGCTCATAGCAATGATGTTTGTCTAAGAGCCTTGTGGTTGACTCTTCCAATTCCAACCACATCATTACTGACTATGGCTGGAGGTCCGCATTGGTGAGGCAACAACTCGCCCAACCTCGTCACAGATAGTGGGTGAAGCCAGATAAAACGTTAGTCTCATCGCTCTGTGGCGGCCTGATCAGCCAGGTGCTTGTAGATATGTGAGCCAAATACTCAGTGACTGCATTAGCCTCTGAAGACAAAGGAAGTAGCAAATGAGCAGTGTGCCTGTATAGTGTAAAAGAAGCGAGGGCCAGTCTTTACATGAATCAGAGGAATCCTTGTCCTCCATTGACAACAGAATGTTGCTGTGAAGAATGAAACAGTCTGGCTGGCTTCAGAGGTAGAAAGGGGCGGGAAAATATCATTTTTATAAAAAGATGGCTCAGGTCAGGCTCATGATGGGTGGAGTTGGAGAGGTGGATGTTACAGGGGAATCTTGTAACATTTTTGGGGTGAAGGCATCCTCCCTCTCTCCCAAATCTAACAATAAGAAGAAAAAATAGCGCGGTGTCGTGAAAGGGGCCCCTCAGCCTTGCAGTTGCCCTGCTGTGGTGGCCATATTGGTTATGGCAGGGGGACAGACATCGACAGGGAGCTTCCTCTAACCACCCCCAACATACCGCGAGAAAATGAGAGCATCTGGCCAAGGCGTTTTTCAGCTATTGTCCGGAAACGAGAAGTTAATGGACAGACAGACAGATGGATGCGGCTCGCCACGACAATACCCCTCCACGATTTTCATCAGCTGAGGGTTAAAAACTAATATGAGGCTGTCCTGAATGGCATTCACTCTTGGTTTACAAAAGAATACTCTTAAAATAAAGTTTGTCTTAATTCAGTTGTCATCTGGGGGCAAGCTTCCAACTACCTGGAAAAGCACAAATGTGGAAACCAAAGTCAAGAAGCCAGAAGTCAACAAAACCTAGAACACCTGGAAAAGTATATGCTGAAAAAATCATGCTCCATATTCTTTCAGTAGTAAAAAGGTTGATGTGCATCCCAAAATAGCCATTCAACCATAATTTCCTGACTACAGACCTTTGCACCAGTTTCATTGACAAATTAAACCTAGTTCAAAACTTCATGAAATCGATAATCTTCATTTGAAACTAAACTTTTCCAAAGATTGTTATGAGAACCAGCTCTTAAGTATTTACTGCAGTGCTTAATGAATAGTAAAGATCCATATTTTATGAAACATCAGCCAAACTCGTGGTTGGAGGAAATGTGAGGCACTCCCGTGAATTGCACTGCGCGATACTGTACACTTTAGACCCAATCAGCCAGATATCATTTCAAATATTACCTTTTAATAGTCAAATGATTGACTTTATTTTAGTACCATTGCGGTTCTTGTCAGTAACTAGAAAAATATAACTCGATTAATTCTGAATATTAAGGGAATGATTTTGTAAATGTAAGGTTAAAAAGAGTAACAATGTATTAAATATTCATCATGTCAATAGTGCCCTTTAACCCTTTAATTTTGTTTCTTATATTAATTTCAAAATGATAATTTCTAGGGATTTTTCATGACAGAGCATTTGAAAGAGCTCAAGGATAAGGTCTTTAGTCATTTTAAAAGTACATACTCACTTTTCTTTCTGTGAATTTATTCAAGGATGACAGGCTTACTTTCATCTTAAAGAATTCAGAAGCGGAAGTGAGAAACTGCATTCATATTTTATAACACCGATATAATTCTGCATTTCCGAATTAAAAATTCATTAAATTGCTGCATCTCCATATGAACTTCTTTCAAATGATACTGCAGCAGTATTGAATAGTCTTCACAATTTTGAGGCTGTGTACCTCACAGAGCTATCCTCAAACCTATATTTCAGTATTTTCTATTTTATATCACAAGATATTAGATTAATCAAGCCAGCCATGTTGGAAGCCCAGTCCCCAAACACTATCTGCAAGTTTTTGCAAGTCCTTTGCAACTTTCGAAGGTTGTTACTCCTGCATCTGTTTATTTCTTTTTCCTCTCGTTTGTTAACAGATAACGATAGAATATTAAATTCCTAGAAAAAAAAAATAGCTTCATACTTCAATATTTGAGCCTCATGGCTTTTTTTTTATCAATGAAGTCATTTAAACTAAGCTGGTGTTGCAATGAAAATGTGCCATTGCATGAAATAGAATTTTTAATGGTCCAAACCCTTTTGTAAGGGAAACCCCAAAATCTTTGAAAAATAAAAAATAAATGTGCAAGACTAAAATAATTAATCAGCAGTCTGCTGAATATGCTTATTTGCTTATTCAAAATTGTTACACAATTGCAATAGTTCAATATTCTTAAATTGAGTATGATTAATTTCTGAGTCTACAATGAATCCAACATTACTCATGCAGCTACTTGCAGCGTACCTAGTCAGCCAATCTGAATTTTTCAGCAGCAGTGGTAATTTCCTTTGCACACTTCAGAATTACATTTCCATCCCATAACTGATCTTTTTTTTTCCCAGACAAGCCACAAAGGCTATGTGACCATGACTGTTGAAACTAAAACTATTGTATATACTAATACTGAACTGTGAAAAAAATTAAATTATTTCCAAATATCATTCGGACAATATGAACATCATTGTCTAAATACGTGTGCATGAGGTTTGGGGATTTAAGTGGCCTGCTGTGGTTGAGGAGGTACAGTGGGTTGTCCAATAACTGCAGGGTTAGCAGTGCATGAATCGAAGTGCCTCAGCGCGAAACACTACACTCCAAGGCCAGTGAATAAGAGTCAAGCTGAAAAGAGCTTTGTCTCACTGAATAGAAAAGTGCTATACAAGTGAAGTCCATGTGCCACTCAAAATTACCAGCACAGTGAAAAAGCATTTGCCCCACTCCTATCTTTCCCTATTTCTGTGCAATTGTCAGAATAAATGGTTTTAGATATTCATAAAAATTGTATTTCAGAGGGGGAGAACAGGACAAAACAAAAATACAATGAAATATCATTTCAATATTTGATGAAAAAAGGTTATCCAACACGTATATCGCTCATTTCCTCAAAAAACTTCACGATGGGTTCTTCCACCTTTCGCGGCAACCAAAGGCTTCTGATAACTACAGATCAGTCCTTCACATCACTGTTAATGGTTTCCTTATTTCGACATAGTTGCTGTAATTCAGAGGCACTGGAGAGTTTTTGAGTGATAACTACCAATTTAAGGGCCTGATAGAGTTTCTCAATGGGGACCTAGACTCGACAGTTTTATTTTATTTATGTTTAAGCTGTTCAAAAATTGACTTGTTCTTGTGCTTTGGGTCATTGCTTTGATGCATACAAACATATTGTACTTAAGCTTTAGTTTAACCCTAATCAGTAAAACGTGGGTCAGAAATGACCCAGAGCATGAGAACGTTCATATTTTTTACACATCTCAATCTATCGATCACTATTTTTTATTTATTTTTTTGTGAACCAAATTTTGTTGTTTAGCGGTGTGTAAAAAATTTTTAGGATCTCTTGAGCGGTTTTTATGTATTAATAAAATTGTCAACCGGGTCAAAACTGACCCAAGGGAATGTTGTCACTTATTTCAGGCTGAAATTCTGATTTTGTCAGCTAATATTGGTTTTCTTTTGCAGGAATGTAAAGAAGTGAACCATGGCAAGTAAAAGAATAAGATATACAACCCAAAATAATAGTCATGCTTTATCTGACTGGGCTTGCAATTACAAAGCTATTTGTGTCAATCAGTTACTATTGATTCATATTCAGTAGATATTATCTTGCTTATTACCTCATGTCATTCAAGCGGAGTTATTGAAAGGACTGTTTAAATATCTGAGAAAAACAAACTTTTTGTTAACCTTATATAAATGGTAATTTTCATACAATGGTTTGACTGGTATGAGGTGCCAAAATCAGCCAAAAGCGTTACTTTACGTTACTTAAAAATTAAAAAAGAAAATACTTGTTATACTTCTTCTATATTTGCTATATAATTTCATTTGTGTACCAAGCATGAAATAAAGTGTCAACAAGATTTCAGCGTTTGAGTCATTTAGGAAAACAAATTTTCAGTTTCACACTTTTCTACATATACAAAGAAATGTAAAACTTCCATATGGTTTTAATCCCAATTTTTCGAGCAGACATAAAAGTAGTGAGTTTATCCTTTCAAATGAGCTATTGATCATTAAAATCGGAGCAGCATTAGATGTTTTGTGAATTTTAAAAAATTTGGTTCAGTTCTGACCCATGTTTTAAGTCAACTTGAGTTTTTAGGTATCACTGATGAGGGTTAACAAAGTTAAGACCAGACATTCTCCGTCAGGAATTTCTGATGGAGAGCATAATTCATAACTCCGTCAATTATGACAGTTACCTAAGCCCTGCAACAGGAAAGCTCCCCGAAACCATCGCACGATCACTTTCCTGTTTGACTGTTGGTATAATGCTCTTTTAATAGAATTCTGAGTCAGCTTAATAGCACATATGAAGGGACCAATGTCTTCCAAAAAGACCATATTTTGACACTTCAGTCCAATGACAAGGCATCCTCAAAGCGGATAAATAATGAGGTTTTCGAACCACAATCAGGACAATATTGCAGCAGGGCAACACAGGGATATTGTATTGTGGAACGGAATGTGTAATGACCAAGTGTTCTTCACAAACCGAATCACGCTGTATTTCGATAGAAAGCAGCAAGTATCACCATGACACATGTCCATACCAAGTTGCTGCCATGAGAAAACATGCCGCCATTTTTGACAATCGGCTGACCTGACGCCATTTGACCTAGAAAATGGTGAAAAGAGGGTCAAATGAGACAACAGTCAAATATGTGATGGAGGGTCATCTTGCACACCTCCCATAAAAATTTGAGCAACGTAGCCCAATGCATGAGGAACTTATGGCCATTTTTCTTTTTTCACAAAAAGCCCCCTAGTGGCCAAAAAAATGTATCTCAGGATGGCAATTTTGGGCTTGCACGTTTGTATTACCATGACATGTAGTCATACCAAGTTACAGCTCTCTAGGTTGAATAATAAGAAAATGTGCCGCCTTTTTCACAATTGGCAGACCTGACGCCAATTGACCTAGAAAATGGTCAAATAGGTCAAATCAAAAACCTGTATAAAAGGTGATGAAGGGTCATCCCCACACCTCCCATAAAAATTTAAGCTTCCTAACCACAATGCATAAGGACCTTATGGCAGTTTTTCATCTTTCAGAAAAAGCCCCCTGGTGGCCAAATTATGAATCAAATCATTACAAATTTCAAAAAGAAACATTGTCTACCTACATACTATATATATCCAAATTAGCAAAAAGAAATAGCAAGTAATTCTCAAGTTATCGATCGGAAACCAACCGCCTTCGGTATTTTACTAACCAGGTAATAATAATAATAATTCAAAATTTAAAAATAAATTAATAACTAGGGGTTTTTTTTTTTTTTTTTGAAAACCTGGTTAATAAAAATGATCCCAAAGTAGTACTGGTTTCTTTAAGGTTTTTTTTTTTGCAAATGTGAGACGAGCCTTTATGTTCCTTTTGGTCGGCGACGATTTTCTCTTGGAACTCTCCTATAGTTCCCATTTTCCCCCTGACTCTAACGTTCATGAATCCCCTGACTTTATCAGACACAAGTGAGGCTCGCAGCTTCTAAGATGCTCGTCTCGATTTTTGACTTCCAAAATGACTGCGTCACTGCACTCTTGGCTTGATTTTGGAAGATCAACCACAGCTATGAAAAATTAGTGCTGTTCAAAATTTTCTCCATTTTGGCTCTCACTGTGGTTTGCTTGAGTCCTAGAGCCTTAGAAATGGCTTATCAGATTCTGACAGACATACTGCATTTCAATATTATTCCTTCTCATCTTTTCCAGACTTTCTTTACATCAGAGCCTCATGTGGGGCTTTTTAGTCTATTTCACATTGCTGAAGAAGTTCGGTTGAAGTTGATGTTTAGATCCAGCAGGGATGGCAAAAATTAGACTCCTGTAATTTAACCCAATTATCAATTAAATTTTGAGTGAGTAACTATAGAGGAAATTTTTTTTTTCACACGGAGCCAGCTGGGGCTTTTTCCACAAATAAAATAAATTATTTGAAACAATTCAGTGTGGTAAACATTCCAAAAATATACAAAGTCAAGTAGGAGGCAAATACTTTTTCAAAGCACTGCATATGAAGAAAGGCTTCAGGGTGACTTGTTCAAAACATGGATATTCCCTTCAACTGAAAGAGATGGCATAAAACACTCAGTATGATTTTAAAAGGAACCGTCTGTACCATTGTGTCAGTGAATGTAAATGCCAGTCTATGCAAATAAGCACAGTTTTAATATAGAGTCAATACTGACCATATTCCTTGAGTCAAGCATAAATAAGCATCACTGCAAACAAATGAATGCCCAGTGAGTAAAAAAAAAAACAATTCTTTTTCTTAAAATGCAATATTTGACGACACCTTCTCTGATTGCAAGAACATGTGGTATTTTGGGCTCTGTGTGAGAATTATAGAACAATCCCAAACCAAGGAGTTACTGTACGTACGGCACCTTATTCCTGAAAGTGGGAGCTCATTGGACAGTGTAATCATAAAATCCACGTGAACAACAGCAATATATACCTGTTTATAACTGTTTCATTAAATACAAAGCTCTCTTGAAATACATGCACGATAATTACACTACTTTTCTTTTCCCTCCTGACTTTAGACTTGCAAATGCAATGATTTGTGTAGTATGAAGAGAGACTAAAAAAACAGCAAAGACACTAATTCTGTGAAACTCTTCACTGTTTTCATTTCAGAAGACTGCCTAGCAATCTGATATTTCTCGCCACCATCGTGCACCAAAGTGTGAACATAAGAAACTGTAATCACTTTCAAAAGCATCTCAACTGTGCCTTAAGCCACAAGACAACAACACATATACTTTATAGAGGATTAACACATTCAGAAATGTCTTTCAATCATAACTGGCTCTGCAGTGATATTCAGTTGCTAAGCCAATTCCTGATCAATTAGTTGAACTGCCTTGCCAAATGAAAGTTATCCCAGTATGTTGGCCTATGAATACACTAAAGAACACACCAGCATGAGACACCACATTAGCTTAGACCACGAGCAGCCATGTCATACACCACTATCTTCACTTGCATTGAATAAATAAGGCAGTTCTCAAGAGGTAGGTCAAACCATTGAAACATACAGAATTGGTCAAGTCCAGTCAGTTCTGGCAGTCTGCCACATCCAAACATTTCAACAAATGCGTGATAAGCATAAATGACTGTTACAAATCCAGCTTCAGATTCTGCACAAATGAAACCAATGTTTTTAGATGTATTGCCTGTGGCATATCCATCCGCAACAACAAACACGGCTACCATCGAGTCAAAAGACATTAACCTGCCGCAGTCAAAGGGGGTCATTACATTACACACACGTTAGTTATGAAATCAATTATTTAATTTAGATTTTTCTGAACAGATAGCATAATTCACAAATGAGGTCTATTTGGCACAAACTCTGCATAATTTATAAAAGTTATTTTAAGCCACTGTTAAGTTTCATACCTGCGTCACGAAAGAGGTGATGGAGGAAAAAAAAAAATTAACCTGTTCACGGAAAAAGCTTCTATTCATAGCATCTGACAGCAGTTATACAATTTACAGCTTCACACTGCTGTCAGAGGAGCTCCACACATGGCAGCTGAATATAGATTTGTACTTTGGGATTTCAGACCCCAGCAAATTAGATAGGACTTTCCAAGACTGTGCATATTACTTCGACTCTTCGGACATTGCCATTTCACAGTTACCAAGTGTAAGTACTCAGCTTTGCATTTGTGGAGATGCACAGTCCGAAAATTTCGAGATACCAAAAAAATCTCACCCAGGCAAATGGACTAGGTCAAAGACTCATGTTGTCATACAGTTAACAGTTCGTTGCACTGATAGAATTGAGAACAGACATCCACTTGAAAATTAAGAAACACTGAAAAATGACTGCAATACTGCAATTTACTGTCACGTGAATCAAATTTGGCCTTTCATGGCACAGTGGATGCTGTCATTTGCAATACAGAATAAAATTATATTTCTCGTGTAACATTCAAACATACACTGATCAGCCGTAACATTAAAACCACCAGCCAAATATTGTGTAGGTCCCTCTCGTGTAACCAAACCAGCACAGACCCAATAAAACATGGACTCCACAAGACCTTTGAAGATGTCATGTAATATCTCGCATCAAGAAGTAAGCAGCAGGTCCTTTAAGCCTTTTAAGTTGCAAGCTGGGGCTTCCTTGGATTGGATTTACTTTTCCAGCAAATACCGCTGATGCTCGATTGACATCTCGGGAATAGAAGGCCAAGTCAACTCCTTGCACACTTGATCATGTTCCAAAAACCATTCCTGAACATTTTTCGCAACACAACGGGTTGCATTATCTGGCTGAAAGAGGTTGCTGCCATGATAAGGAATATCTACGCCACGAAGAGGAGAACTTAGTTTGTAAGAATGTGTAAGTTGGTGGTACTGGTCAAAGTAAAATCCACATGAATGATGAGACTAAAGGTTTCCCAGCAGAACATTGCTCAGGGGTACATTTCCTGAATGATGGAAGATAGCTTTGAACTGACATGGTACAATGCATTGTTAAACAAACTAACATCTCATATAGGACAGTTTCCCTAAACTATCGAACCTTATACATACCCTAGTAGTTTGAACCATGTTGGCTAGAACCACCATATTACCAATTTTAGTCGAGGTGCACTGAACTGAGTTACACAGTGTGAAGCTTTAAAACTCACAAACTTTGTAATATTATGTCTAAATGTAACAGTCATGACCAATTTCACATTATTGATTCATTATTTAGGGTATTTATATTGTAATCATATGCTAACCACAATTATATTCATGAAATTAACCATTTGAATTTAGTCACAGTTTAGGCAATGCTTATTGTTGAAAAAATAACAATAGAATTATTAGCTGTTTCAATGCACTTAAAAAAATGCTCTATCTGTAAATTATTGAATTCATTATTATTCATTTTTACAATAACACTTATTACTACCTGGACTGACTTTGGAAAGTGCAATGTACTCCAGACATACTGGACTAAGCGAGTGGATAAACACCTTGTAATAGGAGGCAGATGTTTGCACATTTACCACATTTTCAAGTGTTGGTTCGTATCTCAAGCGTAAGTACAATTTTAAGTTTTTTTAATGGCGAGGTATATGCTCCTAGTGATTGACAGTTGATTCATTAAAATATTTTTGCAATTTCCACATTGTCTGTGCTTTCTCTTCAATGTGCCTGTTATTAAGACTAACTTGAAAACACCCACCTTTTTCACAGGCTTAGAAATACACATAAAATGAAAACTAAAATCTGTCCTTTTCATTCTTTTTTACAAACGTAATAATTCATTGACTAATTTTTTAAAAAATCATATACTAATTCAAAGAAGAAAAAAACCACAGAAAAAGAGACTTCTGTGGGGTATGAATGGAGATGCACTGTACAGGATGTTATGGGGAAACAGAGGGACGATGCCAGAGTCCCTGTGATGCTGCTCTGAGGACAGAGAAAGAGAGGACTAGCAGTGGGAGCATCAGTCCACCTCCTCTTACTCGAGGAGGACAGAGTTGTGTCCACCCTGGGCGCAACAGCAAAGATGTCCATGGTATGCCCACCTCCGAGAAATCTGCATCTTCCCCTTTCTGCCCATTTCCTTCTCATTGGCCCCCTGCACTCAGATCTCCAGAGTCCTTCAACATCGAGTGCCCCCACACTGGGCTCCTCTAATCAAACAGCCCCACACAGGGCTCCACAACATCAGCCATCCTTTCACTGGGCCGCCACGGGCATGGCTATCAGTCCCTCAGGGCTGCTCTTTCCCCTGGGCTCCCGGAATCCCCTCAGTGTGGGAGCTCATTGAGCTCCACCCATCCTGCTGCCCACACAGCATGGCCATCACAGCAAATGTCCCAGCTGCCTGCAAATGAGATCTTTTCAAAGGATGCTAAAAGATGGCCATGAATCTTGGAGGCCTAAAAGCATTAGCAAAATTTAGCAGAAAATATGTTTGGCCCCGTCCCACTTTCTTTCTACTCGCAATCTTTTTTCTCCTACGACCGGCAGTTTTTATTTAAGTATTTGTACTTACATATTTCATTTACATTTTCCTAGCATTTCAGCCATTCATTTCCACTATTTTCCCCTTTTAAACCCCATTTTATTCAGTATTCAGTTTCATAATATGAAGAGTTCATTTGCAAAAACAGATAAAGGCCATTCTAAAAATGAATAAACCAACAGTAATTTGATGAATACTCTTTTGACCACTCAATCAAAAAAACACCATTCAGGAAAAGTAAAAAAAAATTGGGATATCTTACTGAAATAAAGCCATCACTAATTTTATGGATATTCCCTGGAGTGCACAATTAAAAAAACATGATTTACAAAAATAAATCAAAATGCACATAACTGTTTTTGCAAATGAACCCTTCATAAATAAATAGACTTAATGGTTCCTACTTTGCTAAAAAGTGGATTTAAAACATCATCTCACGTCCAATACATTAAAAATGTATGGCTTAAAGTAATCAGTAGGATTTCAATGTTCTCCCTAAAACTCGTTCTGGAAGTTGCCAATGAATTATTTGCTCTACAGTCATAGTGCCGTCTTGAACCATGAACCTTGCAAATGTAATGTATTTAACCACCCCCCCGTTCCCCCAGTTGCTCTTCAAAACCACCTTGGACTGAAATAATGTCAGTCCAATGAGCATATAATTTAATGTTAAACCGCCTAACATTACTTAGCTGCACACTAAGGCTACTTGCAGTACAATTCTATAGATGTAACCACACACAGGAACCCAGAACTACATAAAAAGTACTTTCACAACCACATTATCAAAGACTGTCTTGACATTGGATATTATGTCTGTACCGCAAGACGATCAAACATTTTCAGCTTAACTCACCTTTTGTTTACCTTCCTGGGACTGCATTTTTCGCCATTGATTATGCAGTCACCAGGAACTAAGTCTCTATCCACCGTTTGAAATCTGTTGTTTGAACTACCCGAAATAATGACATTGTTTTTGAATGATCCGTCCAATGATGGTTTTGGGAAACACCTGTTTCACCTAACAATGTTTCATACCATGTATTGTAAGTTACCAACGTGGTTGCGTCAATATGGCTTTGGGTAGCGTGCACTGCAACTGCATAGTTCGAAAAATACTTCTGGGAAACATACCCCTGAGCATCACACTGCCTCCACACTCTTGCCTTGCCTTCTTCCCACGGTGCATCCTGGTGCCAAGTCTTCCCCAAGTAATTAACACACTCGCATCCAGCCATCCAAATGACGTTAAAGAAAATGAGATTCACTAAACCAGGCCCCCTTCTTTCATTAGTCCATGGTCCAGTTCTGACTCTCAGATGCCCATTGCAGACACTTCAGCAGTGAACAGGAGTCATCAAGGGCAATGTGAGATCAATCTGAGGCGACGAAGCCCAATATGGAGCAAGCTGCAAACAACCGTGTTCTGATAATTTTCTATTTTAGCCTCCATTAACATTTTCAGCAATTTGTGCAACAGAAGCTTTTCTGTGGGATTGGACTAGATGGGCTAGCCTTTGCTCTCCACAAGAGCCTATGAACCTGTCCTCCGGTCCTTCCTTGGACCACATTTGGGTAGGTACTGACCACTAAATATTGTGAACTCCCCACCAGACCTGCCATTTTGGACATGCTCCGACCCTGTCATCAAGCCATCACAATGTGGTTGTAATCAAAATTGCTCAGATCCATACTGTTGCTCATTTTTCCTGCATCCAACATATCAACTTCAAGAACTGACTGTTCACTAAACCACCCCCCCACCGGCCCACACCCCGACGGGTGCCAACAAAATGAGAGAAATGCAATTCACTTAACCTGTCAGTGGTCTTAATGTTGTGTCTGGTCAGTGCACATCAATTAAAACTTGTCAGCAGATCAGTGGAAGAGGCGTGTTATGTGTGTGCGTGCGTGCATTTGGACGTTGTGTGTTCTGCATTGTGTCAACTATACCACGTAAGGGAAAGCAGTTCCTTCATCGAACATTAATGAAGGCAGGTTTGTCAAAAATCGTCAAAATTATCCATGGTTTTGTTTCTGAGACGTCCTGTCTGACTTGGAAGGCAGTGCACGGGTTAAAGTGAGAGATTGGTTTCAACCTCGCCCGTGTATGTTAAAATACACCAACCCAACGCAGATTAAATGCCTGTTGTATTTCTGTCACTATCAACAATTAAAGCTCGTTTCTACTCGAATGTAACCCCCTCCCCTCACAAGGTTACATTCAAACGTGTAATTTGAAAGAATCGTATCAAAGGGGGAAAAAGTTATAACAGCTAAGAGCAAGCACTGGTCTTCTATTTGGACAGCACAGTAACAGGAATATATCGTTCAAGGACGGGGGGAACGATCAAACGACGTCTTCGGTACAAAACTGCTCCAAATCAGTCAAATTCACTTATGCGCAGATTTTGACTAGTCTCTGAAATTGGAAATATTTAACTTTGAATGAACGCACAGACAATACCTATCACCTGCCATCAATCATTTTAGTCTCAAACGTAGGCTTCTTCTAAGTGTTGGTCAGTAAAGAGTTGCGTGAATAGAGTATGAGCTCCAGGCACATAAAGCTACATGGGACAAAAAAAAATTTTTTTGGATGATAAAGGGCACGTCGTTTTATCTGCTTGCAAAATAGATGTGGTTTTTCTGTTTGCTTTACGTTTTACTCCCTTTAGGCGACTTGAGCTTCCGTGAGCATATAAATGAATGTCTATGCATAAATGTATGTATTTGACTTACGCTGCTATTTTGCCCGGACCAGTGCACCATCGCTTGGTTGTGAGCCGAATCTCCGGCCAGTGCGAAGGTGGAACTGGTAAGTTTCAAGTCGTCCTGCCTTGAACTAGCCATCCTTCTGTCTTCACTGTTCCATCTTAATTCTGACCGAGTGAACCTGTTTCCAGGGAATGATGCGCTGCGCTCTTGTCTGTGACTCGGCAGGGAACCTTGGTTTTTGGATGTGCTAGAAGATTTCACCCATACATGTCTCTCTCCAAGTCCCCGACGGCTTCTGCGCATCCGCTTATTGTAACTAATAACGAACGTTTCGTTGCGACTGGCAGGAGTAATAAATGTGACTGTATTCCAGCCATTAACGCGTTTCCTATCGTTCATTCTGAGCTTGAAAACTTTGTCATCGCGTTTAGCGCTGCCGCTTTCTTCGACTGCTGGCCCGATGTCGAACGAATTCTTGAAAAGCCGCTGGTCAGTATTCCGTTTCTCTGGTAAATGTATATTTTTCCCGTTGCCCTCGGCGCAGTCGGGAGGCTCTTCTGCACAGTCAAGCCTGCGAGTTTCCCCACTTGCGGGACCATCACCCACTGAACCGTTTCCCTGGCCAACAACTTCTCCGTCAGACCCTGTTGCAAACGCTTGTCGGTCCATCTTCAGAAGCCCCGATAATTCCCGTGGACGCAATTTGGCAAGAGGTTGACACGATCTACAAGTTATTTCCGTATTGCCAGCAGTAAAGAACGAAATAAAGACCAAAAGCCGAAGGCAAAGGGGCATACGCAAGATTGAAGATAATTTGACCCTCCTCTCCATCGCGGATATCATAAAACGATGCACCAGCAGTGTCCTTTAGCTCCTCTTTTTATTTGCTCGTTATAGATGTGCGACCGCAGAACTCCTCGCAAGTTGCCTGGTTTGCAGTTGCCGTGTTGTAAAAAGTGATTTTCGGTAGAGGGGTTCAAGTTGAAGGATTTGATCAGATGAAGCCCGCACGGGGGAGGAGCTCAGCTGAATATAGAGGAAAGATAGGGGAAATTTCTTGCTCCTTGCCTTTTTTCATGCCGCATTAATCTTTTCAATATAATGAGCTCGCGTCCATTTACTCGCCGCAGATCCGTTTCGTAAAAGATATCGCAATAATAGGTTGCGCGATTTCGCGCCGTGTTTTGCTTTGTCGTCTGAGCGAAGAAGATAGTGTGCATCAAGTATTTTAATTTAACTTTCAGTCTGCAGCATTCAATATAATGGTTCTATCGTGCTTTTGAACTGTCTGTAGAGGTTTTGGTCTTAAGTCTCAGTTTGTGTCAAAGTCTGGGAGGACTCCAATATTTGGCAAATTAAGCATAGGTCCCCCGGAATTAACAGGAGAGCCGTAGCCTAATTGTTCATAAACCCCGTAGGTTTATGTTTACAAAGATGCAGTGACTCCGTCTTTTGAACGCTATTTTCAACTGGTTAGACTGCGACTCAGCGCCTGAAATCCATCGACGGAACGTCTGTATGGAACAGTAGTGTGTATGACAGGCTGTAATCTGAATTCAGAACGGTACACAATTGTAATCGGAATTCAAATATGTCTGTCTTTCTACGAGCATCCAAGAAACTGCATTGAAAACTGCTGCGTAAAGTCAGATAAGAACATTTTTGGTCTTTTTGGTTTAATAAAATATTGGTCATTATTACTGTAGAAAACATGCATCAAGTGAACTATAAATAATAATAATACCACCACCAAATCAAGGAGGAAGCAATAAATGGAAACAATAAATGCAAATCAAAATATCCCTACTCATGAGAATAATGATTCCGTGGGTACAACATGAGTCCAGCATTTTTTTTTTAATCATTAATTATTTTATTATTAATGATGAGCATGCAAATACTGTTATTCTGTTGCGCAGATTGAGGACTTGGCCCACTCTGACACACAGGCGCTTCATTACTGATAAAACACCCATGCTGATACCTACAGGGGCAGTGAAATGGTAAGTCACAACATATTACAGTCTTTAAGTGCCAGTAAGGGTATATTCACTAAAGTCATTTAATACTAAGAGTGGGCTACAGCCAGTTTGTATTGTTTGGCTCTTTTTATTTTATGCTCTCATAAGTCGCAAAAATTCTATGCCTCTGAATCTGCCTGCTTTGTTCATCAGAACCTCAAATTACCTGTAAGCAACCTGTGCAGTATCATTTCAAGAATTATTGGAGGTAATTTGAAAACTTAACACAGTAATTATTCGGTATCGCACGACAGTTGGTGAGCAAAGAAGGTGGAATAGTTATGAAATACATGAAAGAAGTGTTTTTCACTAATTAAACCTGATTTTGTACAAACTTAGCAATGGTCAGTTTCATGGATGCAGGTCAAGCTTGTTCCTGCACTGAACTGAGATCTGTATTGAGAAGGGTTATGAAAGCTGTCTTTTGTCAAGGACTATGCTTAATCTGTGTCTGAAATACTGGCCCTAAATATCCTTATGAGACAAGGAGCATTGTGACATTTTGTAGAAGATCCGCGAGATTCGAGAATTTTGACAGTCCGTATGCTGAACACTTTTGAGTTTAGAAATGTATTATCATCTCATGCCCAAATGACTTAGTCACAGTTCACCCCCTTTTAAAGAACACATAAATATTTCTAATTTATTTGAACATTTTAGCTTACCATTTATAATGTCTGGCAGGTTGTTCTGTAATCCATAGAGGGCTCCCTTTGTGTGGAAAGTTCAATTTTTTATTCCTCTGCCTCCGACAATATATCAGTACATTTCAGTTGTCAGTGCTGAATGTTGGTGTTGGTGTTCATTTTTACACTGACACAAACATGAAAAAATCAACTCAAGAGTTTTTGAAATATTTTGTAAATTGCCTTAATTCTTTTTAATTAACTTATTTTATATTGAATCAGGAATGTACCATAAATCAGGACAAAAGTATAAATAAATTAGGTTTGTTTGCTTGTTTATTTGGTTGGTTGGTTGTTGTTTTTTTATTTTATTGATTTATTATTTGATTTGCAGAGGTTCAAAAGCAGGTTAGGTAATGGAATGGTGAATAATTTACACATTTCTAAACTGATACGTTATTTAGTTTTTTAGCCCCTTTTTAATCTTTCACCATTTCAACAGCCCATAACGACTGGACACACACAGGTAAAAGGATTCCTGAAAGTTGCAGCATTCTTACTTGGGTGAATCAACTTTGACTGTCAAAGATTCTGCTGTGGGAGGTTTCTGGAAAGTGAAACTTTGCTAATATAGCCATCATACTGCAGAACTTATTTGTTGGTTTTTTTAATCACCTCTTTCTTTCAAGAAGCAATATACAGCAAGCATACCTTAACACTTGTGAATTGTCACGACGTATGCTAGAGGAAGCTCAGATAGAGCACCTCACAGACATACCATTTTGATTAAGAGTAATACTATCCACACATCAAGTAATGTGATGTTAGGTAGTTGGGTGAATTGCAGTGTACAAACACAGCTAGCATCATCTAGCATGCCAATTTGCTATTTTACATTTGAAAAAAACATCTAGCATCAAATTGGAAAAAAAAGATAATTAAATAATTTATGAAACACTCTTTATGAGTAGTTAAAGTATCTCTTCTGTCAGACCCAGCCTAGGGGGAAAAATTAATTCTGCTCCCTTTGTCAAATTTGAGCTCAGTGATTATTGTTTGTTCGAGTATTAAATTGTGGAATATCAATATTTAAGCAGTTCCCCACTATCAGTCTTGTATGTTTTGCAAGAATATGTGAACTCAATCGGTAATGAACAGTATTATGTAAGCTGCATCAATTGGCCATTTTCCACAGGTTAAACAGTTTTTTAAACTGGAGATTTCCTTCAGCTTCCCATCTGGATTTCAAGATTTCTATTAGCAGTTCAGCTGTATTCCTATTTGCATACTTTTATACACATTATTTTTGTATTTTTGCCCCTCTCTAAATAGATCAATTATTAGCTCGATAAAGTTGCTACTCAAAATGATCGCGTTTGTCAGAATTGAAGAGATTTTCAAAAAAATCATTGTGTATGGTCTGAAGACATACCAACCATGTGTTTTAAATGACTCAACGCAAGAACATTTGGCAGAGGATCTTGCAGTTCTTTGTAATGTCTTCAGTGGTCAGTGACTTTATGAGGTTGGTTATCCCTGAATACTCTGTAGACAGTGCTAAAAACCAGAGTTAACACTGCTCATCCATCTCATCAGAAGCCCCAGTCAGAATACGCAAAACTGCAAAGTTTACCTCACATCATTTCTCGAAGTTTCATGCGTGCGATCAGACTACCGTGAAAGATCTCGTAGTTTGATCGATGCCAAATTAACTGTAGCTTGGGCCACGATCGCGCATTCTTAGCGGAGGCAGGAACCGCGTCGATCCTCGGCTGTCGCGGAATTATGCTGCGTTCCATTTACCTCGGAAGTCGGAGGTCGGAGCTGGGAATGACGTCACAGCCGAGTTATCAGCGTTCCAGGTATAAAGTCGGAAAAAAGTTGCCAACCGCCATAAACCAGGAAGAAGAGTAGCAAAACGAGATGCCCGCGTCTACAAAAGCTATTCTCGCATTTGCCTTGTCTGAAAATAAGCAACTTCTGGACAAATATGCGGTCCTTCTGCAACCGTCAAACACGGTGGATTTCCTTAAATATACCTCAAACAATGTGTACGGCTGATTTAGTGCGACAAACACGAGTACCTTTGAGGGTACTGCCCCAGTGACAACCAAGGCTTGTCACTAGGGCAGTGCCCTCAAAGGTACTGCTGTTGTACCTTAGAAGTGGGTTTTCATTTGTTTTGGAACATAAAAGCACCTTTTAGACCCTAAAAAGGTTCACACAGGTACCTCGAGGTCCTATAATTAGCCCTAAAGGGTACACAAGTGCTGAATGTACCTTGGGGAACAGAAATGGACTCCTGCTGTACCCCTATTTCTGAGAGTGTACGGTGTGTAAAATGTAAATAAAAACAGAATCTAATGATTTGCAAATGATTTAAACCATATATTTTATTGAAAATAGTGCAAAGTCAAGATATTAAATGTTGAAACTGAGAAATTTATTGTTTTTTGACAAACACCTGCTCATTTTGAATTTGGGACAGGGGCCACAAAAGACTGGAAAAGTTGAATGATACAAAAAAATACACCAGATGGAACGTCTCACTGCTAATAAGGTAAATTGGCAACAGATCAGTAACATGAATGGGAATACAAGGTCTCTCATACTCTTTTCATACTGCGCTGAGAAATTTTGGCCTCTTCTGAAGTGCTCTAACTGGGTCCGGCCCAAGTTGTTTCATACTGCTCTTCATGACCACCCTGGATGCGTGCCAGACTTGTGTAGTTGTAGCCTATTGCCTCCCTTATTCATGCATCGCTTGTGAGATATTGAAAGGTTACGCATACCAGAATGTGTGATTACAATATACAATACTTATCCCATTAATGATTAAAATTGGCGTGATCCGACTCAGGTTTGATACAGGTTTGGTATCACACACGTGTAATGCAGCTTTCTTGCATCGTGAGTGCTGATTTCATTCATTGGCAAACGTAAATGATTTTGCAAAGGCAATTGAGCTAGAAACATTCACCATCGCTGCTGTTTGCCTCTAGTTGACGGTCTATTCATGTCAATCGGATGAATGATTCGTTAGCTAGCATGCTAACGCTTTTGGCCAGTAAAGAAATGCATCACACGTTTAACTGTAATCGTGAACACTTGAATTTATGAATTAATTTATTAAAAGCGTGAGCGTGATAGCCAGCTAATTACTCATTCCATTGGCTTGAATAGACTGCCAACCAGAGACCAACGCTGTTTTTCCATTTTCCAAATAATACAACGCTGACAGTTATTGGATGAATAGGACCTCAAATTCGTTAGCACAAGTTGTCTGTGCAAAATTCAAAATTTCTTCAAACATTACGTAACGTCACTTATTTTTTCTCGATTAATTGAACATTACCTGACATTGCAGTGTTCTCTTCAGGATTTGCCAAGGTCGGGCAGAAGGCGCAAAGCTCCCAGTAGGGGATTTATGGCATCGGGATTGGTAGCGGTTTTTTTGGCGTGAGATGATTTAGTGAAAGTGAAACTGAATAGTGACATTTTTATTTTAGGCCTAATGGATCACACATCTGAAAGGATCTACACTGCGAGGAGATGAAGTTTCACTGAAGTCTTGGCGCTGACACTAGACGTTTGCACTGATCGTATGACTTAACATCGGGACACGCAGCCACTTAACGGAGGGTAAATGGCCACGTGTGCAGAGCAAAACTCTGCATTCTACTAGGGAACACAATCAATTCTCAATGACTTGTACACTGAACAAAAATATAAACGGCCCATGTCAAATTTGAGTTTTTATTAACTATAGGGTTATGCAATATATGAAGCGAATCAAAATTCTTTTTTTTTCTTAATGACTAATCTTCAAATCACTGTCCATTACATCTTGATATTGGCATCTGCAAAGGAGTGACAATCCTTTGAACATGTTGGGGGTCTGGTTGAAGAAATTGAATGTTCAATATCTTGTGTGTCCACCATTTGCGTCTCTCAGAGTAACACATCTCCTTCACATGGAGTTGATCAGGTTGTCTATCGTGGCCTGTGGCATGTTATTCCATTCTTCCCGGAGGGCCACACGGAGCTGGCGCACATTATCCGGAACTGGAACACGGTCGCGGACACGTTGATCCAGAACATCCCAAAGATGCTCTATGGGCGACATGTCCGGCGAATACGCGGGCCAGTCCAGAACTGGAATGTGCTCGGCTTCAAGGAACTGCATGCAGACCGCTCTGGTGGACATCTCTGCATCCAACAGGCCAATGGCACATCCCCGCATGACCTGAGACATCTGAGGCATGATGACTTTTGACAAAATTTGACATTTTGGGGTGGCCTTTTATTGTCCCCAGTATAAGGAGTGTCTGGGTACTGCTCATTCTGTCTGATCATCGTCTGGACAAGCCACACCCATGTACTGAGTGAAATCACTGCATCTCTGAGCAAATGCTCACTGACAGAGAGGTGGATTAAAAAATGGTACACAAATCAGGAGAAATATCCCTATTGTACAAGTAAAAGTCAGCATATGCTCACTTAGAGTTGTCAACTCCATGCGGCATCAGTATTTGACATGGGCATTTATATTTTTGTTCAGTGTACAAACTATCCAATATATTCTGAATCTATAGGTATCAGGCTTTCTAAGGTAGTATAGCATACTTGTGTATGTTTTCATAAGTATCGGTCCTGTATTAACAGAGAAACTCCATGAGAGACTCGCCGTTTGTTGCATTAGCCCACTAGTGTATTCGGGAACAGCAATTACCATCTGTACATCCGCGATTCATAAAGTCATCAGTCTGGCCAGGACACAGACACCAGCTACGAAGGCCACTGACATGCACTCATTGGCATACATACGTAGACGCAGCATTAGTAGGCCATTTCGGGGAGGGCAGGGCTGGCATGTTAAAAAAAAAAAAAAAGTGGAGAAAATGTGGATTTTCTAAATCGATAACATTTACACTTCTCAACCGTTTTCAACGAACCGTATATATAGGGCTTATGATCTACATGGAGTATGAAGAAAACATTTTTATCTTCAGTAACTTTGAATCTCTGTAAGTTACTTAAGCTATGATTGCTGTTTGATGCTCAGGAGAGGATTATGGTATCAACTTCAGACTCCTTAAAGAACTGAAATTATGTGGTGGAAAATAACTTCGCTGTCTCAAGCATGAATCTAGCTTCTATCTTCTGAAGGCGGGAGAGCGCGACAAAAAAAAAAAAAAAAATTAAGGTTAACATTATCCAAGGCCAATATCCATAAATGGCCATTTTAGTACCTTTAAGAGCCTTCTTTTTTGCCATATTTTGTATTTACCAACACTTAATACTTTCCAGACCCCATTAAAAGTCTCAGCTTTCATTGCCAGCTAATATTACCATTATTTTAATAATATATACCATTACCACATCTATTAGCACTAGAAATTAAACTCTAAGTTCTCTTGACTGGATCTACGCATGACGTTTTTACACACTTCTTTGGGTACCCAAACATCAAGGCCAAATTGCTCTTTGAAAATGGCCACCGCATTTTCAAATGAATGTACGGAGATGTAATCAAAACTCGATTTCAATTTTAAAATTACAAGGCAACATCCCTCTGACTGGGTAGAGTTGTAACCTTCTACTTTAATTTATGTTTATATGCTGCAGAAAGAAAGTGCAACAATCTACTGAGATAAACAGCCGACAGAAAACAGTGATTAGAATTGATTAACGTTATATGCCCAATCATAACTTGTTGACTATTTTTTAAAGTTCAATAGGTGTATATAATTAATCTGTTCATTTGTAGGCCTATTTTAGTCAATAAGCTAATGGTATCTATGGTATCTTAGTTATTTTTATTTTAAACTCATCAAGTTTTGTTAGGTGTCATTAGCTAGCTAATTGACATGCCTTATTAGTGGAGTAAAAAGCGGTATGCTGCGGGCATTGTCACATTGACTGTGGGTAGCTCATTTTATCTGTTTGAAATATTTTGAACATTTACATTCATAACTATCTTATGATCAAAATAGCCATCAATATAGGTTGACTTGGCCCAAAATTCTGCTAATAGAGCTGGACAGTTGCTGCACTGGCAGGCCACTGCATACCACTGCCTCGGGCCAGTCCCCAAGTGCAGCAGGTCATTAACTACACTGGCAGCTCAGTGGCCTGTGGCGGCAGTACAGTACAATACAGAAAAGGCTACGCTCCTAGTGTAGCCTAACAGTCGGACTGTGTTGCCAGCTTTCGTGCGCTTGACCAACATTCAATAACCTATTGCTTCATATGGCTGAACTTTGAAAAGGTTGGCTGAATGTATAGTTTACAGTTTTACTATTATGAGACAATTAGCAGCAGCTCAGCAAAAAGCTAATATAGGTATTGTCATTCAAAAGTGACTAAGGAAATATGTTACATGCATAAAGCTTTTCTTTTAGGGCTGCCAAGTTGTGGCATTGCGGAGCAGTAGTGACCACCATGACGTGGGTTTGATCCCCGGTCATGCCAGCCGGCAGTGGTCGGTAGCCATTTCAAAGCAGTGCACAATTGGCCTTGCGCTGCAGGGAAATGGACTGAAAGGGACTGCCAGGTTGGGATATTAGAATAGTTGCTTTCTCGGTTGTTCAAGTGCCTCCTGTTGGCCAGCCGGGTGCTCGTCAATAAGATTCTAAGCTTGCTCATGTACGCATATCCTCTGCCCCAGTAACTTTAGCGTTAGATGGTGGAAAGAAGCTCCAGGGTCCAGTTTATATCCAAAAACTGCACACGCGACTATGTTTGCTGACAAAGCTGTCACTGTTGTAAGTCTGCTCTGCACTGGAGGTTTCAGGTTCTATCACATACGTGCTACGCCCTCTAACGGGCTTTGCTATTGGTTTACCCGTGCTTGAGAAAGAAAATTGAACTCACCTGGTCCGTAGGAGGGGGTAGCATGCTCACTTCCTATAAAGCCTCGGCATTGCCAATGTTCATCTCCCTTTTTCACTCAGCTGTTGGAAGAGATTGAACTAGGAACGATTTAACTATGAAGTCTTGTCTTCATTGTGCCTCCCCCATTGTGGCCGAGGACCAACATGATGACTGTTTTGTCCGCTTGGGCTGGCGTCACCAAGTGGAGGCCGGTTTGTGTGCCGCCTGTGCAGTGCTCCCCCGGGAGGAGCACGAGCGTCGGCAGCAGTTTTTGCGAGCTGTACGCACTCTCCAGGCTGGCTCAGAACCAGCGCAAGAGTCAGTGGCGGCGGTCCACTCCAAGCCGTGGGACGAGTACGGCGAGGAGGATAACCAACGCATCTACGAGGAAGATCCGGCATCCCCCTTCCGTGATGAGAAGCCTCCCCCAGAGCACCGCTATCCTTTGGATGACCTGCTAGGGTTATTCCGGTCTGCGGCGGAGTGAATGGAGATGCCCCTGCCTCTGCTGCCCCCTAATTCCCAGGGAGATGACTTCACCATTGACCTACTGGCCCAGCAGAAGTCCAAGCCGCGGGCTAAGGTGGTTTGCCCTCAGATGCCACCCATCATTGGCTACGTCCAGAGCGCTTGTGAGAATCCAATCGCTGCCAAGTCTCCGGTGATAGCCTACACATCTTATACCACCGATGAAGGCTGTGAGTGAGATACGGGCGTCCCGGCGATCGAAGACACGGTGAAGTGGTGTTTGGACCCCACTACCTCCATGTGGCCAGGCGGTTGGCCGCTGCATCCGTCCTAGAGGGACAAGATGACCGCAAGCCTGTTCGACCGCTGTTTTTTATTTATTTATTATTCATTTATACTGGGAGTCCGATTGAGAGCAAGCTCTCTTTTTCAACGGAGCCCAGTAGCAAAAAAAAAAAAATACAGAAAGCACCAAGTACAATAAATAAAAAAAATGACTACATTACACATGTACATTCCTGCTTTGAGGCAGCCAATAAAAGACATTTAAAACAATTAATTGAAATAAGACTTTCCAACTCATGCTAGTGCGGCTCAGGGGGTCACGCTGGCTAACAACCTGGCTTTTTTGGCTGGCTCCGTGGATCGCCTCATCCACCAGACAGTGGAGCTGACACCAGAGGAAATAGAAGAGATCCAGCGGCGACGCTCCGTATGTCGAGTGTGTTTGCCATTGCCGGAGGACGGAGCATGTGCGCAGCTCAGGTGGGACACTGTCACCTGTGGCTCGGGCTGTCCTCCCTGAAGGAGAGCGAGAAGCGGGCGCTCATTAACGCGCCCATCTCCACCACCTCGCTGTTTGGGCTGGACGCCCAGGCCATACTTGACCGCTTGGAGGCAGCCTGGAAAACAGCGGAGCAGCAAGGCTCCCACCTACGCCCTCAGCAGTCCGCCAGCGGGCCTCGGTACTTCCAACCTCAGCCGCCACCGCAAGTCGGATGATCGGTTGCCCACCGGCCCCAGCCAGCCGAGCCTGGAGCCGTGCCGACCACAGCCTTACCAGTCTCATCAGGTCTGCACCAGGTGTGTGGGCCCTCGGCGGTCATCCTTGGGAAAATTTTAAAATAAAAGGCATTATCAGTATTTGGCCTCTGAGTCTTTCTGTTCCAGCATTGCACACATTGACGCACTAGCTGTTTCAGGTGTTAGCATTCAGGGTAATCTGGGACAACCTACCTAAGACAGAGGGATAGCTCTGCCTTCCATTGATGCAGTTAATAAGAGGGACACGAGGCATGAGGCTTGTGTGTTCTCACCACCTCCTCTAAACTGTGCTTTTAAAACTTATGCTTCACCGGCTAATAGCCTGTTCATGAGGTACTGGCTAGCTAACCGCCAGCAAGGTTTGTGTCGCGCACCCGTGGCGGTAGCTCACAACCAAACATGGTGGCTTAACCAAAACTTGATGCCCCCCCATCTTTCAGTGCTGGTTTTGTTCAAAATTAATCTTTAAGATTGATGAACTCGTTTCATCCGGGCGCGCCACCATTGAAGAAATGTTCAAAAACTAAAAGCCAGCATGTTGCTAGCGCAGCTTGCTCTAGCAGCGTGGTCAGGACACATCAGCGTGCTTCTGCTTGCGGGTCGCACGGAAAGGGGGCTGTCCGATATTTTGGCTCCATGGCTGCTGGGGTATCACACAGCATTTACTGTGCAGTTCAGAAACAAGGGACAGGATGTGTACACAAATTTAATTCTGGTGCAGGGGCCTGCGAACCCGTAGAGGAAGCCTTCACTCGTTCTGCCTCACAGCCTGAGGTGTTTTTGGATGTCAATGTTTCTGAGGTTAAACGTCAGGAAGGGCTCTCGCATGACTCAGAGACAGCTGCGCCCCCACCACCCACGGTGACGTGCTTTGGGTTGCAGCGGAAGCATTGCTGTCCCTCAGGGGGCGGGGCGTCGTGGAAGGGCCTGGGCTTTTGGAAACCATAGAATGACTGCTTCGCCACTCACGAATCGCTATCAGTCTTGGGTGAGCTTGTGCGCCCCCTCCCAGTCTGGCTAGACAGAACACTGCGGAAGGGATACTTTTTGCAGTTTCGCTGCCGTCCTCCCCCAAACAAAGGCATTGTGCAGACAAAGCCCCTCGATTCCGCCCAAAGGACGGTCTTGAAGGAGGAGGTGAACTTGTCTCTATGAAAAGGGGCCGGGAGACCGGTACCCCTATCGGAAGCTCGAGCGGGATTTTATTCCCCTTATTTCTTGATTCCCACAAAATTGGGAGGCTTGAGGCCCATTCTGGATCTTCAAGAACTAAACAGGTGTATTGCACGCGGACCATTCCGGATGCTGACGGTGAGGCGCTGCTGGAATGTGTCAAGCCAGGCGACTGGATGACGTCAATGGATCTCATGGATGCTTATTTTCACGTCCCAATCTGCTGCGCCATCAAAAGTTCCTTCGTTTGGCATTGGAAATGATTTTTTAAGTTTTGCCGCCTCCCATTTGGATATTCCCTGGCATCTTGGACATTTTCCAAATGTGTGGAGACAGCGCTACCACCGCTCTGTCGGAGAGGGATACGGATTCTGACCTATCTGGACAATTGGCTGATCCTGGCCTCTTCCGAGCAGATGGCAACCGCCCATACGAGGCTGATGATCCAACATATTGCTCAGCTGGGCTTGGCTATCAACTACGACAAAAGCACCCTGCAGCCCAGCCAGGCAGCACGGTACTTAGGAATGCCGTTGAAGTCTCGGAGTATGACCAGACGTCTGTCTGTGGAGAGAGCAGAAGTGTCATGTCAATTCTGGGGATGATGGCTGCTGCCCTTTTAGTAATCTGCTTAGGGCTACTGCACGAGAGATCTGCAGCGCTGGTTCATAAGCCTTCGGCTGGACCCAAGGCGAGACCAGCAGCCCATGCTCCGCATACCAATACACGCTCGGCGGACTTTGACATTTTGGGCCTCGCTCAGCCGGTTCCGCGAGGGAGTTCGGATGTGGTGCATGGCTGACTATACCCAAATATTTTTAGATGCCGCCCTCACAGGCGGGGCAGAACTTGTGGCCCTGCTTCTGTCGCGGTATATGGCAGGGCCCCCGGTGGCACATCAGCCTACTGGAACTTATGGCAGTTCAGAGGGTGCTGCACAATTTCTTCCCCGCTGTTGGAAGGGAGGCACATCCTAGTGAGATAGGCTTCCGCCGTTGTGTTGTCCAATCTCAACAGGCAAGGGGGGGTCAGATCAGTGGATGGATGCTTCCATCCTAATATGGGCGGATCGTCGTTTCTGCTCCCTGAAAGCCCAGCATGTTCCTCAACAGATGGGCTGCCCAGGGGAGCGCTGTCCGAGGAGGATTGGAGCCTCCCACCAGCGACAGCTGAACAGATCGGGAGGCTATCTGGTCGACCGAGGATGAATCTGTTTGTGAACAGGGAGAACACTCTGTGACCTCTGTGGTTCTCCCTAAGGCCTACTGACAGTCTTCCCTTGGGAGTGGATACGTTGGCCAATCCAGTTTGGGCAGCCAGCCTGCTGTATTCGTTCCCGCCCCGTCAGCTACTAATACCACTGCTCCGCAGGATACGGGAACAGCGCCTGTCTATAATTGTGATGGCACCACTTTGTTTTCATCAAGCTAGCATTGGGGAGCCCATGGGAGATTCCAGACCTCCCCTTGATTGGGATTCAGGTGCCTAGCGCCATCCGTGCCCGCCCCCTCACGGCCTGGAAGTTGAAAGGGTGAAGTTGACTGAGTTGGGCCTGCCCGAAGCGGTGGTGTCCGCAATTCAGTGTGCGCATGCCCCTGTGAGCGTGCCCGGCTGGTGTCAGACAAGAGGCCTGAACCCGCGCTCATGTCCCTCATGCATCCACTCCAGGGGTTTGTTCGTGGCAGCTATTGCGGCTGGACATGATGGGTTTGACTGCTTCACAGGCAGAAGTCACCCCCTGGTAAAGCGTTTTTTGAGGGGAGTCTGCAGGCTAAGACCCCCGACGCAGCGCGTGGTTTCACAATGGGATCTGCAGACCGTGTTGGATGGCCTGGCAGGACCACCGTTTGAACCCCTGGACCAAACGGACATGCATATTTTCTTGATCAAGACTGCCCTCCTTCTGGCCTTGGTATCACCTAGGAGGGTTAGCGAGCTGGGCACTCTCTCAGTGCACCCGTCATGTCTGACCCTAAGAGAGGACAAAAGATCAGTGGAGCTTCGCCCTAACCTGTCCTTCCGGCCAAAAGTCATCACCACGGCTTTCAAATCTTCTACAAATTTGACTATAGGCTTTCTGCCCACCTCCTCATGCTACCAGCGAGCAGGAACAGATGCACAAGCTGTGCCCAGTGCGTGCGCTCGGCCTGTACGGGAAATTCATTGCAAGTCTTAGGAAAGCAGATCAGCGGTTTGTGGGCTATGGCGGATGGGCTCGGGGGGCCCCTCTGTCACCGCAGCACCTCGCCCACTGGATCTATGATGCTATCTGCACAGCCTACTCGGCAGTGAGTCTTATCGCCCCAGCGGGGCTGACAGCACATTCTACCCGGGGCAATGCATCCTCTACAGCAGTGTTTCCCAACCCTCTCCTGGAGGCCCACCTGTCCTGCTTGTTTTAGATCTCTCCCTGCTCCAGCACAGGTGATTCAAATGATCAGGCTGTCATCAGTCAGCTTTAGAGAGTGATTAACAAGCTGATCATCTTAATCACCTGTGCCGAGGCAGGGAGAAATCTCAAACAAGCAGGACAGGTGGGCCTCCAGGAGAGGGTTGGGGAACACTGCTCTACAGCGCTATTTAAGGGCCTGTCCATGAAGGAGATTTGCTGGGTGGCTTCTTAGTCTTCTGCATCAACCTTTGCGCAGTCATATCTGAGGGATATGACTGCCAGCACAGTCCTGAGAACCCTATCAGCGGGGTTCCCCTCCAAGACTAACTAGTGTGTTACCACACCCTGAGGCGATGCGCTCTGGGGGCACCTTGCTGGCAGGCGTGGTGGGCTCGTGAGCGGGACATGACAGCTACAAGCCCCCCCCCATGCATTCGTTCTTTCATTCTAGAAGGGACCCAATCAGGACGGCCCCTTCTGACACCAACTCGGGTCTGGTGTTGTGTAGTTGTGTCACGATCTGGGCCAGGGTACGCAGCCTGGCGGTGCTCGCCCCAGGGAGTATGCGGGTTTCTGAAAGGGACTCTGGGGTCTGGGACCACCTGGGAGTTCATTTATCCCTAATGGCCTTTGTCTGAGGTGTAAACCAATAGCGAAGCCCGTTAGAGGGCGGAGCACGTAAGAAATAGAACAACCAGTTACGTGGATGTAACTCCAGTTCTATGAGTATGTGTGTAGCCCTCTAACAGCCTGTCCAGCTGGCCCCGAGTGTGAGATCTTGAGTTTCAAAGGGAGACGAGCATTAGGAACGCTTAGGCTTTATATGGGTGAGCTTGCTACCCCCTCCGACGGAGCACGGAGTTCAATTTTCTTTCTCAGGCACCGAGGCGGAGCCTCAGAGGGGTAAACCAATAGCGAAGCCCATTAGAGGGCTACGCATGTACTCATAGAATTACATCCAGGTGACTGGTAGTTATCTTTGCCTGCATTTCAGATTTCTTTACCTGCCTTTGCATATTAGACTGCAACTGGCGCTCAAATTTGTGATGTACCTAATCTAACTTGCTTGGTATATGTTTGACTCATATTTTAGGGAACTAAATTGTGGTTCTCTAGCGGTGCTGAAAGTGAAAAAATGCATTTGAAAATTTTAAAAGCAATGTCATTTAACAGTGTTAAAATGCAGATTTTGTTTCTCGACCACATTAAAGCCTATTCCAATTGAACACAAGAATTAAGCCGTCAATGTCTTAGTGCTTTCAATCGCTTTTTTTTTTGACAAAAAGGACCCTTATATTAACTTTCAGAATTGCACCGATGTTTCTTATATGACCTGCATCATTTGTGTTCTCCTTAACCCAATTTTATGTTGCTAGGTCAGGAGCAATTGGTTTCCTCTGATTCTCTCCAAACTGTGTCAATGAGTTCTGCTGCTTTCACTTACCTCATGTCAGTCGCTGTGCTTTGCAGGTGACCATGAATCAAAGCATTCTGTATTAATATCAGCCACACATTTTATAAAGCTCTGTATTTATTTACTTATCGCTAGGGTGTTAATGTGAAGCAGCATATGCAAGTCACATTCATATTAGCTCAGCTGACCATATTTCCAAGCCTGTTTCTAAATGCCAATTTAGGGTCCAATTCCCAAGGCCTTGTCCAGATGAACAAAAAGCAAATTAGTGAGAAACCTCTATTTCGAGGAACTGAATGAGCAAAAATTATTTTCAGCTTTCATGGCTTCAGTGATGATGCTGAGTGGAGCGAGCAGGGGCTGGAACCGTTATTTAGGTGAGTATAATTGTGCAGACTCAAGATTGAAATATTCGGAACTAATTTTGTTAATCCAAATCTACGCATTCCCCAAAAAGTACTCCAAAAACATCAAAATGGTTGAGCATGTGAGTTCATTTACAACCCAAAAAGGTTCGGATGCTGTATAAATTGTAAATTAAACAATGCAATGATTTGCAAACCTCATAAACCCACATTTTATTCACAATAGAGCATGGACAGCATATCAGATGTTGAAAGTGAGACATCTTCCCACTTCATGAAAAATAGTAGCTCATTTTGAATATGATCGCTGCAGCACATCTCCAAAAAAAGTTGGGATAGGGCCATTTTTACCATTGTTTAGTATCCACTCTTCTCTTAGCAGCAGTCTGTAAACGTCTGGGAAGTGAGGAGACCAGTTGCTGAGGGGAGAGGAATGTTGACCCTTTCTTGTCAGATGTTGGATTCTAGCTGCTCAACAGTCCTGGATTTTCTGTCATGGTGTTGGCCTGCAGGCCCCTCCCCCTGCTGAATTCTTTGCCTCCACCTTAACGAGCCACACCTATTGCTCGTTAAGGTGGAGGTGAAGCTTTTGTATTTAAGAGTGGGCTGCACCTGTGTTTGTGCAGCAGTATTTTGTTGGTCTCCTGAGCCCTGCCATGGTATTTTGTGCTGCTGCTTACCTCTGGGACAGTTTTAATCTTTATATTCTCAATTAAAGATTTATTGTGTTTTTACTCAGCCTGTGCGTTTGGGTCCCTCTAACTTCTTTGTGAACATGGTCCCAGTGCCCGCCGGCTTTGTCTCTTGCCGGCGGGCCGAAATCCATGACATTTTCTTTGCCGGATATTTTGTTTTATTGGATGCACCAAATGTATTCTATTAGTGAAAGATCTGGAGTGCAGGTTGACCAGTTCAGCACTCAGGCTCTTCTACTGCAAAGCCATGCTTCCTTTCCGAAGCACTTCATAAAAGGGTGAACTGCCTCCTGCCTTTTGACTTCTCCTTGCTGGAGCCCTATACGGTGGATGTACTGTACATTTTGCTTGCCTCTAAAATCTCAGAATACTGAAAAAAAATTCACTATCAGCTGATTATACGTGCCGCAGCAACTTATCGCTGCAGTTTCAACAAAGAGTTGTTTTCATAAGACTCCTCACAGATCATTAAATTGCCTGAGTCTTCAGCTACTGGGTGTCAGAACATTTATAGGAAAGCAAATACTTTGGATCTTCAGCAAGAGCTTTTTTAACATCTTGTTCCTGTTAACAGGTAAATAGTCGATTCTGTGAGCGCTTTGATCCAGATGTTAAAGTACTTATTATTCAGTTCATCGTTGTCTTAAAATGACCAAAAATGATTTGTAACACAAGAGGCAGTTCTTTCGTTGGTAATTCACTTTCACTTTCTAGTCATGCTCTGTTTTGATAATGTGTATTAGTGAAAGTGATTTTTATCATTCTGTAATCAAATTACCGTCTTGAGGCTAATTTCAACTTCTTTAGAAATCATTAATTCAAAGCCTTTTTATAAAGAATGCATCTCAGGAGCTGCTGGATATCTCACTCGGTTAAGGCACTGCGCTGCAATGCAGAGGTGTCTTTCACGTCGCGGGTTCGAGCCCCGGCGTACCCACCGGCAGGGGTTGGCAGCTTTTTCAGAGTAGCGCACAATTGGCGATTGCGCTATAGGGTTTGAAATTGGGAAGGGACTGCCGGATTTGGGTATTTAATAACAGCTTTGTTCGTTGCTCCGGCGCCTCCTGTTGGCCAGACGGGCGCTCGTCAGGAAGACTCTGGGTTTGTTCACGTCCGGGTATCCTCCGCCCTCGTTCGGAACTTACGAGGATTCAACCAATGAGTGTATAAGAATCAGTGGCTGACGGACACGTGCTTCGGAGGAGAGCCGTGAGCTGTCCTCACTATCCTGAGTTGGCTGCAAGGGGTCGCATACGAGCAAGCTTTGTACATAGTTCACTAATTGGGCATTCCAGATTCGGTCGGGATAGGAGATGCCAAATTTATGAAAAAAAAAAAAAAAAAGAATGCATCTCAATATTGTGGAAAGATTGGTGAAGGGCAATTAGAGTTTGAAAATAGTGTATTTGTGCGATGCAAAGCTCAAAGTCACTATTATGTGCCAACATGATTACACAGAATACATGAGACAGGTACATGTATTTGATGCACTATCAATGCTGTAAAATACATGAAAATTAAAATAGAGTGTGAAAAAAGTTGCCAAATCACAGTCATCTGAAGCTTGCTTGTTTCGTGTTTCATTTAAAGTTTTCTGATTGGGCCGATGTATAGTTACAGCCATACTTGCCATACTTTCAACCTTTCAAACATAACTGATTAGCTCAGCTGTGCTGAGCAGCGTGCCCATTTTAAAAGCCAAAAAACAGAATTGGACACACTTCTCTTTAATCTGTGATACAGCAGTAGTATGCCAACTGAATTAAGAAGCTTAAACCAGGTTCCCGAAGTGTTTATTCCTAACATCTTAGCTTTATCAAATCCTCCTAGAATGCGTAATGCTTCAAGTGTTCATTGTTGAGTGAGCGGCCTGCCAACAAGAGAACTGCTAAGTCTCACAACCTCTTTTGGACAAAACACAAACAGAAAACAGCCCTTGAATTTTAAGAATGGCTCATCAATCACCCCAACCTTAATCACACAATAGCTGAACAATTATACAAAACCTGCTTTGGTTTTCAAGGCACATCCACATGGATTTCTGTTTAGCAGTACTGACTGCTGTCTTCAAGTAGCCAGCCAGCCAAAACATATTTTATGTTCGTCTGGGGGCGATAATGAATCATAAATACAATCTGTGTCTCATGAGGCTGCTACTTTAAGACAGACAGGAATCAGAATCACCAGACTGACCTCATCCTCAGAAAAGGGACAAATGCCAAGTGCAAGAGATGCTATTACTTTATATGCCTTGTATCCAAAGTCATATTCAAAATCAGAAATGATTTGTGGTTTGTTGATAAAGCACTTAAATTTGACTTCAATTTCAATAATAGTTCACGCACAGCAAAACTACTGGCAACTCGTGGACAGCAATAGGCAACCAGGTATTGCCTTTAAGACGGTTGAACATTACGATAATCCCATGCCTGTCATGATGAAATTGGACTTTCAAGCTATTTACGGTGTATTTTCTGTGAAATTGGTGAAATAAAAATCTCTTTCATTTATGTGGCCTTATGAGGTTTCAAACCTAGGAATTAAAAACTCCATTAAAAACTCGATAATGGAGTGGTACCTCACAAAAACAATACCCTCTCCTCACACAGGACTGTGCTCACTTTGAAGTCACAATATAATGAAATAAAGCTCCTTGTTTATTTTTGTCTTGTATCATATTAATACAACATTATACTCAGCGTTTTACTTTTTCAGAGCTTGTATGTGAATGGACTTTTTGAACTTCCGGTGAACTTTTCTAAAACTTTTAATTGCTAATTAGGGACCAACCGTCACTACCCTTTGTTCGACCACATAATGTTGCCTATTTTACATTTTATTAATTTAAGCCTTTTTTACTCTTGATAAAGGTCAGGGTGAGCTCAGAGATGCGCATTTGTAATATCTCAGGCTGCCATGACAACTAGATGACATACCCTCCACAGTGAGCTATATGTGCTTGGGTTCAGATGCACAATAAAAGTTTGCCATCAATGAATCCCACTGGGAAAAGCAAAGCAGTCCCAATCGAGAGGACAATATCACCCTGTAGATGCAATGGCTATCTACTGCCAGGCTGAGAAAAATAACCTACCATAAAGTAGTGATAAAATAGCTCACTGCATTTCAACCAGGAGAGACTCAAGTGAAATCAAGAAAATCTATATTATCCTTTGAGGATAAAGGGGTAACATGCTTATAATCGAATCAAGTCTTTGGCGCTTGGACTCTTTGGGAAGACTCGAGGATCAGGAGCACTGCCCGCAGCGGCCGCAGGAAATCCCCCTGAAGAGTCCAGACACTGCTGGTGGTGGTGGCTGAAGACTGGTGAAGCTGGAGTGGCGGAACGGGAGATCTGATGAGTAGGGTGGCGTTGGGGCAGAGGAGGGTCAGCGAGCGGCAGCATGGGCGAACTAGGGCGGAGAAAAGAACATATTTAAAAAGACGGCAGCACAATGATTGGCTAGCGACGCGACTGAGGTGTGCCCTGGTTGGATTGAAGCAATCAGCTGCAATGCCAGCTGACTGCTCATTGACAGCCCCGGATGTTGTCTGCGGAGAATCAGGAGTGAACATGCATGAACAAATTAGACGGGGCTGACGAGCGCGAAAGAGAGAGAGTCTTCCTGACTGAACTTTCGCTAAGCTTCATATACGTTAAAGTGGTAGATTATGTCTCTGGGCAACAAAATATCCAATGCAATTAAATGTTGAGCAATTCTTCTGTGTATTGGGACTTTAATTACTTTAATTTAGTAAGCAAAATCGCCAGCTGACTGAGACACTGTATATTTGTGTAGAATCAGTATATCAGCCAGCAGCCATACCATGACTCAATCTGCTCCAGCCGCATGGCTGAAGCTAAGCAGGTGTGGGCTTGGGAGGGGATGGGAGACCACCTGGGAAAACCAAGTTGCTGCTAGAAGAGGTGTTGGTGGCCAATAGGTTGCGATCTTCCTTCTGGTGGAATAATCCCCTATGCCCCAGTGCAGTGATGGGGACACTGTACTGAAGGAGATGCCGTCTTTCAGTGGAGACATTAAACCGAAGTCCTGACTCAACTGTTGTCATTAAAGATCCTATGACACTCTTTGATAAGTAGAGGACTCCCTGGTGTTATGGCTAAATTCCCAACCTGGCTCTTTAGACCTGCCTCCTAATCATCCCCTGATCTAATTGGCTGTGCAATTCGTCCTCTCTCTCCACCTCAACCCCCAGGGCTCACTTGAAATAGAGATTTCAATCTCAACAGGACTACCCTGGTTAAAGGTGAAATAAATCAAATAAAATAAGTATGTTTAAGCTAATGCTCTTGCATAAAGTAACAACTTCCTTCCAGTATGAACTACTAAATCCATGCAAAAAATGGCCTGCTGGCCTGAAGGTCCCCGTCGCAGAAGTGACCAGAGACGTGGCAAAAACTGTTTTGATAGCTGAAAATAATGTGGTGCACTGTACCACTAATAATGTGAAGTACAATGACACTGTAGCTCACTGGTCATTGGTTGAACAGAGAGATGGATGAGGGATGGATCATTGTGATATGAGCTAAATATAACCATGAGTTATGAGAGAGATTACAATTTTCATGGCATCGCCAAGGCATAGATTTGTGCCCATGGCTGAGATCAACCTAACAAGCCAATAAGAATGTCATGAATTTGCTGAGCCTCCATGAAAGCTGTCAAAAGTTATTGCCAGTACAGTGTTCCTCACATCTTTTTGCTCAGTGACCTTGAAAAGTAGGTGAAGGTCACACATCATTGAACTAGAGCAAGGCCTACAAGAGAGGCATATGTGGTGTGAATTTGGTGATCCTCCATCAAAGATGTCAAAAGTTATTGCGAGTACAGTGTTCTTCACATGTTTTTGCTCAGTGGCCTTGAAAACTAGGTCAAGGTCAATCATCATTAAACTCAAGCAAGGCCTTCATGAGAGGCATATGTGGATGTGGTGGGAATTTGGTGATCCTCAATCAAAGCTGTCAAAAGTTATTGCGAGTACACCGGCAATAACGGACGCACGGACGGACGGACGGACGAACAGCATTTCTATGTCCCCTGTTCCGCGGGGCGACGGGGGACAATTAACAGGCAAGGATGATGTGAAAGTTTCTGGTCGCCTACTTAAGTAGCACTGTTGGTACTGCAAGAAAAATGAAACATCTATCGCTATCTTGCATATCTTCCAAGTTCTTATCTGTGTTATCAGTCTTTATTTGCATTCGTTTGTTTTCAGACATTCTGCTGCATGCGCAGTGGCATTACGCACGTCTATTTTTAACATTATACGCCACTTGCCACATCAAAACTTAATTTGTGTGCACGTAAGTATGTGGAACACTCGGTTACTCTGACATTGATTGATCAATTGAACTCCAGTTAAGAAGGCAGTTAAGAAGAGCACAAAAACAATTGTTTAGAAGGGCACTAAGAACGCATCTGGGAAACACTCTTACCTTAAGGCTCCCTCTCAGCTGAACTCTTCTTTGGAGCCTTCTTAACTCTTTAAGAACGCTCTTAACTGGGAAATGCGGCCAAAGTCAATTGACTTGACTTTGCATTGACTTTAAATGTAATCTGTGAAATGTAATCATGCGAAAAATTTGTTTCGCGTCCAGTGTGCAAGTGGCTATCAGTGGCAAGTGGCTAATACTATCATTGTCACTTAGGTTTTATCGTTTTTAGTGGGGGAAAGGAATACAGCCTGATTGCTATGATCTCGTGCTGAGTGAAGATCACATATTGAAAATAAATGTGTAACGTATCTTGCATTGTTGTCCATGCATGTTAATCCCAACATTTTAAGCAGCAACAGGGTGTAATTATACGTTTCTTTTCCCAGTGATGCAGGCAGAAGAAATAAATGAGCAACCATCGTATTTCATTCCTACTTCATTAGTTTAAATGATCTGACGTAGTTTCGTTTTGAAATTCCATTCAACTTCGCTAATGGTAATAATTTGTGAATGCCCTAGCTAGCCAGCTAACTCATATTCGAAATGCTTTATGTAGGCCTTGACATAAGCAGTGCAGAAAACATGCCTGAAGCAGCAAAGTAAAATGCAACATTCACGCATCATGCAGATATAGGACAGAAGCTTCCATACATTATATATACAATCTATATACATCATATATACTATATATATTAAAGGTGAGGAGAGGATTGGTGAAGATCTGTGTCAGAGCGGGAGATGACTCAGAGTGGCGACACCCATTGACTTCATTGTTCGAGTGGTCACGTGGTTTGTGGGGAAGCGCTATAGTTCCAAACAAACGCTGCGCTGTCATTGTCTCCAATGGGACAGACAGCAGCGATTGTGTTACTGAACGTTAAATATTAAATTAAACCTTACACAATGGCCGCACATTTGTCTTCATAAATTACACTATTTACATACAAAAGTACATGTTTATAGAGGCCGTGCGTTCGCTATTTAGATCATGTCATAGCTTTTGGAGGGAGAGATCCATGTTAGCATCAGTGAGCTAGTAGGCCTACTTATACGTACCACTGATCTGCTGTAATTTCTAAGTAAATTTAACCCTGTATTTACACTGTTGTGAGGATGGATAAGTTTACATATTTTAGCTTTTTAAAGTTACCTTATTGGATTTCCAGGATCTGCATTTATATTCTGGATTTACCCACAACTTACCATGTTGAAGTTCTGCTGACGTGTAATATCATTCAATGTCACGCCAGTTCTTCCTTAAAGCAAAGGTGCACCACCATGCTCATTTCAGAGCCCTTGATATTCTCAATTCTAATGTTTAAATAAAATGAACGAAATACGTGTAACCTACAGCTGGTGAGACTAGGGGACTAAATACAATGACTGATGCAAGGAAAGGTTTTCAACATCAAGATTTTTATTGAACAGTAGACAACAGGACGGCACAGAAATTGAAGTTGATAAACAAATTAAACAAGGAGGGGTGCAAGTGTGAGTGAGTGAACCTTGAACAACAAATAACAAAAGAAATGCTACGTTGTACATTGTAATGTGGCAGGGTGGTGGTGGGTTCTAATGTGGGAGAGGGGATGATCAGAGTCAAATTAGTAAACATTCTCGATGGATGGAACTACTAAGTGTGTGTGTTTCTGCCCGTATTAGCGGAAAATTAATAGTAAGCCTACATGGCACAATAAAATGAGCACAGAAATCATCACAACCTCTTCAGACTTAAAATATCGTCGTACCGATCATACACAATTGGAGATTATAAATGATACATGATCACTGATATGATATATACATTTTGTGAATCATAAGACTTCAATATTTTATTACTGACCGTTGATGTTGTCTTAATGGAAGTGAATCGGTCCAAAGCTGTGAGAATCCTCTTTTGGAACTCCCAGTACCCGGAGGTGCACCGCCATTTTTTGTACACGAAAGTCAATGGGAATGTCGCAACTCTGAGAATATCAATGGCTCTGGGCTGCGTTATACCCAAACACGCCTTCTCTCCTCCCTCTTTGCCACTTGCGCCAGCAGGAGGGACCGAGGCGGGACAGTGGAGTACTTGCGCCAGGCTGCACCGGGCACGAAATTGCAACATACGCCTGGACACACCTCGTTGGCGCAGCGCTCCCTTCATTCGCAGCGCCTGCGCCTGGTCTACTAATTTAGAGCCCAAGGTGTTTTCATACTAGTTATCTGGGTTATGAAACAATTCTCTGAGCTTTAATATGGAATAATAGAGCAAATAAAAAGTTTAGTTTATACAGTTCTGATGTCACAGTGCTTATATTCTGAATAGTAGCAGTTAGCAGGAGATTGTGCCACTTGCAGAAGAAACATTGAAACCATAAAACTTAATTTCTATTTCATTTATGGTTTCTGAATTTGTTTCATTTACACAAATCACAAAATGTCTGAGTTAATGATTTTGTCATCATTGCATGACTGGTGGCAATAAAAATCTGAAGTAGGTACAGACGTGACTAGTCCATGGGTAAATTAACATTCTCAGTAAGGTGTTTGGCCTTCATGAGCCACTAGATCAGCCTCAAAACACTTTCGCATAGCATCTACAAGTGCTTAACTTTGCTGGAAAGAAGAAGTACCTTTCCTTGAAGTCAAGTTGAAGAGATATTCCTTCATATAGTGTTTTGAAGATGGTGGGGGATTGTGCTGTCAGACAAAAGTTCCAAAATCCTCCATAAGAGTTCAATTGGTTTGAGATGCAGTGTTATTGACAGTGGTGGCATATGATTTGGATTTTTTTCATTCTCATCAACCATTCAGTGACCCCCCATGCCCTGTGAGGCTTGGGCCATGGTCATCCTGAAAGAGACCACTCCCATCATGGTAGGTATGCTTTAATGCGTATGATATAAAGGTGATCACCCTGAATAACTTTGCATTGATTTGCAGTGACCCGTCTGCCTTTTAAGGGACAAGTGGATCCAAACCCTGCAAGGATAATGTCTGAAAGCTTCTGCATTTATGTTCATCCAATGCATTTATACTCCGCCAAAATAAAAACTTCACACTTGTTAGGAGGTCGATAAGTTGAACATACAAGAAATGAGGTTTCAAATAATGATTTTATTTAATTCTGTACTCGTTAAAGATGGTGTATCATAAAAATAATGTAACCAGTTCCACTCGGAAATGCTTCGGAAATGTCCAAGAGTAAAAATGGTAAGTTACAACTTGAATAAGAGCAGTGTGCAGGCGATTATGTATGGTTTGGGCAGTCACACGACCTCTAGACAATTCATTCCTAGTGGACGTTGCAGTGACAAATCGATTATGCAATTGACTCAAGACAATTTGTCGGTCTTCTGCTTTTGACGTCACACGTGGGCTACCAGAACGAGGTCGGTTAGCTGTGATGCCAGTTTGCTGGAGACGTGTCCGAAGATCGTGGATAGTCCGTCGACTGCATCCCATAACGTTTGCAACATCAGTGACAGACGTTTCCATATTCATCATGCCAATGGCACATTCACGCTGAATGTTTGACAGCCATGGCATTGAAAATCAACAAATAATTAACTGTAAAATCTTGTTTTTGTGAGATATCACTCTAACGTGCTATTGTGAGCTCAGTTGCACATCTCCCATATGGTCACATGACTAGGAACACGAGAAAACATGGTTTTAGCTTGCACATGCTACGTACCTGTGCACATCGGAGTCGATGTCTGTCATGATGTCTTTGACAACGCATTTACCCCTAGTGATCATAAAAACTCTTTTATTAAAAGTTTCAAAAAGATAAATACAAATTTATGAGTGTGAAGTTTCTTTTTTCCTTTAATTTGCCACTATTCTATATGTGCGGCCTACAATGAAAAACTGAAAAACTGTTCTTGGGGAGCTTGGTTTAAAATGTATCTATCAAAGAATAAATAAAATTATAGCTGCTTCGCAGTAATAGTTGGGGCAGGGCAATAGGCTATTCTGAGCAAGAAGCAGACTGTAGGATGATGGGAAGAAAAGATGGCATTCTAATGTGCATTTTACATCAGTTCAGGCTTGAGCTCTCAATTTCTGGCACAAGAGCAGTGGCGGGCCTAGAACTGGGAATTGGGGTGACACAGACACGTCCCTTGTAGACCTGGCAAGTTCTCCATCATTTTCCTTCATTGATGCATTTTTCAATTATCGTAATCAACAACTGAAGACACAGTTTCTCTCCATATGCAATCTAACAGTGATGAAATCATGGGCTAAATTCAGTACAGAAAATAATTTACTTTTTAATAGGCCAGTGCTTAGTGTTGATTGAACTGGTCTGCATTCCAATGAAATACACCAAGCAATATAAAAAAACGGCAGTCAAAAATTAAGTTATTAAGACAAAAATCCAAAAATACACAAATTGCATCTAGATAGCATGGAGATGTTAGTAATTTGTTTTTTAGCAATGATTTATTGGCTCCATAAGTGAAAAACTTATGTTTAAAAATGCCATTTTTGCATTGACTCCAATTGTTGGCGTGAGAGCGAAATTAAAAATGCTGTAAAAAAATTCAATTTTTTAGATAAAATTCTGATATTTTCCAAACATCATTACCATGACTCCAAAATGTTGTCATTTTTTGATGAACATTGAAAATGTATTTAGTGAGAATTTGCAAGTAAACATTCGCAATATCGTTTACAGTCAAACATTTTTATGTGCTGTCATAATTTGCAATAGGTTTAAATGTGCAAATGTTTCTTCAGTATTGGTCCTACAATTTGGTTAAAATTACAAATCTGTGGCACATATGGTTGATTTGTTGTGAAATTTAAAAATTTTGAACTTTAGAGGCTTGCTGTAGTGCCACCATCAGGACTGTTTTTGCAGCTGAGGCAATCTTGCATGGGACTGGACATTTGTGCAAAATTTGGTATTTTTTCGCCCAGGGGAAGTACGATTTCCTTGGAAGAAGAAGAAGAAGAAGAAGATGCAGGTAAACAAGAGGGTCATGGAAGCTTAGGCTGCCCGGCCCCTAATAAGGTTGACACAAGCAATCTGACAAATTTAATAGAAAAAAGCATGACAAATCATGATTAAGGAATTATTAAATGAATGAACAAAGTTGAATAAAAATCAAATTCTGTCTACACGTGTGCCTGAGTTGAGAAGGTACAGAAATTATTGTTCCCAAAGACAGAAAAATAGGCTTCAGCCCAAAAACTGCCCGACCCTCAGTGCTGATGTGGAGTATGTGCTGCCACCCTGACAGCTGGTGGGTAGAATCCCCGCCTCAATTCGGTTTGCTTGAAATTCACATTCCCAACATAAAATGTCTCTTCAAAATATTCTGCGAATTATTATGGTGCACATGTGGAATCATGGTATTAGAGGAGGTATATTCTACAGAAACTTTGGCATTGATTTGTAACATCATCCTGAGAATTAATAGCCCCTGTTTCCCTTCCTGTTCCCCTGCCTTGTGTGACAATTCTGTTTGCATATGCATTTTAATGTGCGTATGCCATAGTCCAGAGGCATAACTATCTGTTGCAGTGGTCTGTTCCACACAAACACGCACTCACACAAGTACATACACACACACACGCATTATTGCTGTTCTACAATGTGGTGAAAGCCCAGGTGGGCCACACTTACAAAGCTGGCTGAGGGTTTAATGCAAATGCATTTGGTTGAGTACTTCCCTAATCCACAGCATACAGTAACAATATCTCTAGAAATATGAGCTAAGAAAGAAAAGATGACTCTGAATACTGTATATGTGAATGAATAACTGCTCTAAAAGCTCTCCACCAGAAGGTAAAATATTAATATTTGCCGGCCAAGTGCATTACTAGGAGCTTTGGAGTGCTGCAGTGATAATTATTGATGAATCTCATTCTGAAGTTGCAGTACCGGATGCTCACAGCATGTGACTGCAGTTTATCATCAAACCTGAATTCTTTGTTGAAATATGCTTATCATATGAGACTGAGGTAAACAAAAAAGGAAAAAATTCACATGTCCACGTCCACGAAGAATATAATGACCACTATGCATCCTCTACTCAACAATACCACTCATCAGTAGCCCTGACTCTGCAGTACACAGCGCAAGTTGTGATTACAGTAAGAGAAGCTGAGTAAAAGAAAAGTGCTTATTTGTGCAATATTTGACCAAGATAAGCAGCTGATCTGAATATTAACTCCTGCACATGAAAGCTTTTATTTAGCACCGATATTAGTCAACAGCAAAAAATGTAATTGAACAGTCATTGCTTTTAATTAGATCTTAAATTCCATCCTCAATGAACGTTTGGCTCACTGTTTATTTTCCACCAAGGCCAAATATCATAGTATTTCATACATGTTACTGAATAATAGATATATAATTGATACAAGTCCTGTGCATGGATTGATGTGTTTTTTCCTGTTTTTATTTTTCCATCCAAGTGATTATTTATAATAACACACACATCCCTGTAACGTTTCCAACAAATCTTATGCAGATTAAACACAGCTGGCCTTTTGTTTCCTTTTATCAGATATTTTCACATATACAGTACTGAGAAGATCCAAAGTGACATGGAAGCCTCTCAGAGGAAATAGAAAAATTGTTTGCAGGGCTTAAAGCAGTGGCTCTCAAACTCAGTCCTGCAGATCCACAGCGTACATGCTGGTTTGCGTTTCAACCACTATAGCTGTACCAGAATCTTAATGAGTCGTTATAAAATAAATAAATAAATAAATAAATGAATGAATAAATGAATAAAATTAACGGATGCACAAGTCACCCATGCCATGTGTATTAATTCACCTCCATACTACTGTGGATGCTGGGTTTGGAATTTTTTGCTGAGAACAAGCCAGATGGCCCCTCTCTTCTTTAGCCCAGGGAATGTGGCATCCATGATTTCCACAAAGAATTTCAGATTTTGATTAGCGAAACCAACAAGAAGTTTTCCATGTCGCCCCAGTACATTTTAAATGAGCTCAGGCCCAGAGAAGGCGGCAGTGTTTCCTCATCTTCTTCATATACTGTTTGGTTTAAAGGCCACATGACAGAGTTTTAACTTGCATTTGTGAGATGCTGTGATAAACTGTGTTGACTGACAGTGGTTTACAGAAGTGTTCCTGAGTCCATGCAGTGATTTCCACAGCAAAATCCTCCCTGTTTTTAATGGAGTGCTGCCTGAGGACCTGAAAATCACAGCCATTCAAAACTGGATTTTGGCCTTGTCCTATGTGAGATTTTTCTGGTTTTTCTCTGGATTTTTTACCTTGAGTACCTTGAGGATAAAATCTCCAAATTCTTAGCCATTTTAATCTGAAAATGTTATTCATAGATTGTTGAACTATTTCCCCATGCAGTCCAGTGGTTAAGCCCTCACCATATTTATGTGAAAAACGTTTTATAGTCTTTTATTGTCCCGTCCCAACTTTTTTTTAAAACAAGTTGCTGTCATCTACGGAGCCCACGAGGGGACATCAAAAAAAAACATTTGACCTTACGGCTACAGCGATGAACATCGGCAAAAGGTACCAAGACTTTTCCCTTAAACTTGCTCTAACTCCCACAGTTTTCACTCCGCATAAATATTTTTATATCCAAATTGACGCAAAAGTTGTGCTGATCACCAAAATGTAACTTTGGGAGCAATTGGACAAACGGATTTGGCTGTATGAGCCGAAAAGCGACGGGACCGCTGACGGAAGCTCCATTAACTCTAATGTCATTTTGCTTATCAAACGCCGGTTCAATTAAACACCCGGGCGATTATTAGCACTACTTTATATAAACCTCTGTGTTACCCCGTGTTGTGATAACACAGACGCTAAAACAAGCTTTGGCTTGCCTTTGTATGTATGGAAGAAACTGGTCATTATATGCATCTATGAATTTATATGTATGCTTTGTGGATTAAGATCAGAACAACTTCATTCTGAAGTATTCATACATACTTATTGTCTTCATTTAGTCCGTCTTTGCCCTGAGACGATAGATAACAGGATGACATTGCGTGTTGCCCCAACTAGCATCAATGTAGAAGTCTCAAAAGTAAAGTATGTAAATGAAACCGCGCCAGTTTCCGTGAATACGCTGTTAATAATAAACGAATAAACTGAAGCCTTTTTTGCCAGGTAATTTATCTGGTGCCTTTTAGCCAGTCATTTTAACTGTAATTTAACATTAAAGGAGAATTCCGATATGAAATTGACTTGAAGTATTGAAACATTTTAACGAGTACTAACCTTTTCCAAATACCCCACCTCCGTACACACGCAACATTTCAAAATATATAGCTTTTTAGCCGAAGCTCCTAACAGGCTTATAATGGTATTGAAACGTGCATGGCGTTGCCATGCAAAGAAATCACAGTTTTTTTCATCATTAACAAGGCTTCAAGTAGCTCCACACGTCATCTGTAAAATTCAGAGGGCCCTGACATTTAAAACAAGGCACTGAGAACTTTGAGAATGCACAGGTAGTTTATTAAAAAAGACTATTTTTGCCAACTGTACCTTGAGGTAGTTTCCAGTCGCCTCCATCTTGAAAGTCACAATAAGTCAATTGACGAGCACGAACAAATAGGAAGGATAGGGGAACAAATTTCAGTCTATTTGTTTGTATGACTGTAGGACTCGAACATGGACTGTAGGCAAAATTGGTTTTTAAAAAGGAAATAATTCATGGTTAATACTGTCTCAGTAAGGTCAGAAATATACGCCGTACTAGGCTTATCCGTATATGACCTCATATTCAAAATAGTGGTAACATGGGGAGCTATCTAAACAGTGTGCGGACTTGTGTTCTTTTTTCTAGACTTAGACGAGGGGCAGACAAGACGTGGGCACAGGGAAATACAAGACTCGGGGAATCATACAAAGGATACACTCAGAAGGCACAAGGAGCTGAGATTTCACCATGCAGAGCAGAGTCTAACAAAGTTCCGTCTGATGTCTCTTCTCACTTTGCTCACAGAAATAGCCATGAGAGGAGGCAGGGACTCAGAACGCAATCTCGAAAGCAAGCAGAAACACATGGGATTAATTAAACAATTACACAAGAACCGGGGTAACAATAATGACTTAGACAATCAATCAAGCTAGACAGTTTTGATTGAGGTAATCTAAACGTGACGAGTAAAAAGCACCACAAGAGAAGCAAAGGAAAGCACAGCTTTAAATGCAGTTAATCAGGGAAAGCTTAGGCAGGAATTACAAAAGCTAGAAGCACTTGCACTTGCTAATGAGTTAATAAAGGTTAATACTATCTGACGAAATATATGAAAACACCCTCAAATAAGTGCTGGTTAGTAATTATCCTATCAGAGTACGCATTCACTCACAATTTAGCAATACCCAGAATTAAACACAGGCGGAAGCAATGAATGAAATACCACAGCCGAAAACCGAAAGAGGAAACATGATTGGACAACGAGACGCAGGCATGCTGAAGGCTGTCACACGACATCACTGGAGTTTGGGTAAAGAGAGAATCGAACATCAGACAGCGGGAATGAAAGCTGAAAAATAAAATGGAAGTAAAGCACAATTACGTTATTTCTGTATTTTCCTCCGGTTGCGGTGATCAGTTCATTAAAGTTTAGTTGCTTGATTGAGTGCTTAGCGACTGCTTGTTGGGGGAGATAACGTGTTTAGTTCGCTCACATAATGAACGACTTGTTTTTTTTTGGTCTGTTTGAATTAAAGGGAACTGGGGTTTAACTCTTTTTCGGTTACATTTGGTTGTATTGGTGGCTAGCTAGATAGGGACTGTTTGCATTTTTGACTTGGAATTTGAGATTTAGCACTTAGTTTGTAGGGCAGCTGTTACTTGAGTCGTCCATTCGATTAGGTTGGAATTTTAAATGGTAAGGTTTGACGGTGTTCTGTCAAATCTTGCTCCCTTGTCAAAAAATGCTACTGTAATAAAAAGCTATTGTGAAGTCTCTGTTTTCGCCTTGATATTGCAACATGAATCAGTTTACAACAGTAACTTCATTACTTGTTAGCTTATTATGACATAAGCAGATTTTATAACGAGTTGAATAAGTTTGTGCAAAGATATATGCCCATATATGCCATTATCATCTAATTTCTTAATTTTCAGGAAAATATGCAAAATATGTACGCTTACAGGTCAAAAAGCGTTCTGAAAATAAATCAATTTCTATGATTTTTGAAGATATTGAAGATATGAGCGAGGAAACTGGCCGAGAGTTTGGTTTGCGCAAGCGCAGAACTGTGAGGTAGCATGTTTTGATAGGTAGCAAAATTTGTCAGAACACTGGAGTGCTCCGCCCATTTCTCCTACGCATTGTAGCCAGTGTGTGTTATCTGGGTTCTCAGCTAAGCCCTGTGATATTTTTAGATTGGTATATTAATAGTACTGGTACTATATAAAGTCAAGTCAGCATATTAAGAGTGCTTATTACATAATTGAGTTTGTCTCAATTTGGTATTTCATTTTCCCTGCTAAATGCACTGACTTACGTACCCGTAAAAATTTTATTTATAATCATGAATGCCAGATATTTGTTTTTAAGCTTTTTTAAACTTGATGCCTGCACGTTTATGATCAAACAGTAATTTTTCACCCACGTCCAGTTTCTAACACATATTACAGTATGTAAAGAGAATGATTAGAAAGTAAAAATCAAGAATAAAATTTAAGTTTTCGAGATTTGTTGATGAGCAGCAGCAGGTATGGAGGAAATGACACCGATCAGGAGTACAGGCATATCCTCAAAAATGTTTTTGAAAAAAAAAGTATCTTCACCTGCTCATAGAAGGTCTACCTGATGACCAAGGCCTGAATTCAGTCAAATATGAACATCAGATTATTGGGTTTTAGACGGTATCAGTGCATAGTAATTTTAAATCAGGTAATATTAAATCAAATAATATTATCTGAACATGACCTTTATGGGGTGCAGTTTTTATGTGAATTTTATGTGCAGACAGGGCAAACTCAAAAACCTTTGCTAAACTTTGATACATTTCCTATTCTTAAAAGTTTCTCGTATCACTTTATCTGCAGTAGACATGAGTCAGTGTGGTTCAATTAGGAATTATTTTAACGTTTGACAGTATGTTTTATAGGAATTTATTTTGAATTGAAATGAAATGCACATTCCCAATGTTGTGGGTTCAGTCAGCATTTGTCCTTGACTGGGACTGCAAATAAAAGCTTCCTTTTTTCTGCTAAGTAGGCAGCAAAACTTAGTTAGCAAAGAAAAGATGTAACAACTGCATCAACGAAAAAAATGCATCATATATGCTGATTGAAAATAGGCCAATGTACTTTATCTTTCAAATTTTTAAAATGTACTTCAATGAATGAAGCCACTGAGATAAAAGCAAACATTTCTAAAATCATCCATTTGTAATTCTCACTGTAATTCTCTTGTAATTCTCTTGTAATTCTCTGGAAGAGGAATCTGTCTTTAATTTCTTCACCCGGGCAACTTAACCCTTTGATGCACAGAGTACATACAAATGCCTTGGACCATGTGTTGGGATTTGGTGCAATAGTTTGTGTGTGTGTGCGTGAGTGTGTGTGTGTGTGTGTGTGTGTGTGTGTGCGTGTGTGCATGTATGTGGGGAGGGAGGGGTTGCAAGTGGGTGGTCTGTCTGTCCATTATTTTGGACATTATGCTTGTGGGATGCACACTGCCATCCAGTATTTTGGAGATTATGCATGCAGAGTGACAGAAATAATGTGAAGTTGAAGAAACCTGGTCATTGATATGCATGATGATCTATGTGTATTCTGGACATTGCTTATTTCAGCTGTTTACTCGGCATGCATAATGTCCAATATTTTTGATAGAGCGTACACTCAGATGTATTCCCACAAATAGACATGCATTACATATGTTATGTGTTTTCAGTTTGTGCTATGTAATGTATTTCCATCCCCCAACGGAAAAAAGTCTGATCAAAACTTTATCAATATAGGACGACTGCTGACTTAAGTCTACTTGCCTCTTACTTGTGAATGCAGCCATTGGGATTCTTTGTGGTAAGTCATGTGACTAATCAGAGAGGCGCCTAATGAGGAAACTATTATCTGAAAATGTCCAGTAAAATGTCTATTTTGCGTTCTCAGGGTATCTATGAGCCGAGCGAAAATAAACCCACTTAACCAATGTCCAAAATATTGGACAACATGCAACCAAGTGTTAAAAATGGACTTTACCTTTGAATGCAAAATCTGTGACATCATGTCATGTAAATGATGAATGTGAAGTAGCCTAAAATATGAATATTCTTGTTTCAATGCCACGTAGCAGCATAGATATGCTTGCTCTATATGATAATATGAACTGCAGTTAAAAAAAAAGAAGAAATCTATTTGCCTAATGGCTCCTGTTCAGTTACAGCTTTGTTATATCTAAAATTATTCCTGACTATCTCTGTTTGTTGTCATTTTGCACAAAAATAGAAGTTAAAATAGACAAAAAGAAAATTTTCAGAACCCGCAATGTACAAAGTTTGCCTTTGTCATTTTGCAAAATGTGAATGCACCCCAAACTATCTATAAGTTGTGCCAATTTGGATGCTCAGCCCACAAATTGTATTTTTTGGGTATATTTTAATTTAAATGGGCTGTCCAACTATTTATGCAACCATACAATAGCATTGCTCATTTTTTTTTGGAAACAGTGGGCTTGCTAAATCAAAATAGACGTTAGAGTGTTTGCTTGGATTTCCTCCGGGTAGTCCAGTCTCCACCCACAGTCCAAAGACATGCATGTCAGGGTGATTGGAGGCTCTGAAATTTCCCATGAAGTATGGCTGAGAGACTGAATCATGTGTGAGTGGTGCGTGTGCGATGGATTGGCGAGCTGAACCTCCCGTTCCTGCCTTTCGCCCATTGTCAGCTGGGATAGGCTTCAGCTCTCCTGCAACCTGAGGTTAAGATAATGGATGGATTGTTCCTGGCTGATCATTTTCATGTAAATGAACAGTCAGTAATACAAAATGGCCCAGGAAAGAATCACAAAAGAAAGAAATATCTTTTAAATGTGACCCTCACGCATACTCCTAAGAAACCTGCGTTTTCATGGTGGTAGTTTGCATTTCAAATGAAATATGACCAGATTTTTTTCTCTCATCTCCCATAGCATTGCTATTCAGCATGCTGAAACTGTCGCCTCAGGGAGGAAATGTCACAGAGCACAAGGCACTCGATGGCCATGGCAGTGCCCTTGGCCAGCTTCCAGGGCATGACTTTTGCCTGGGCTTTATTCCAAAGTGCCCCCGTAAGACTCTTTGTGAATGATCTTTCCGTGTGAGGTGGCCTCACACCACACAAACTAAGCCAGGATCCATTATTCACCATTCAGCTCACTTATTACACTTGGGAATCTCCCTGAAGAATAGGGGAGTATAATTTAAATAGCCAATATTTTCGTTTGCTTTTCTGATTCCAAATCATAAGAAGCCAAAGCAAAACAGTGAATTAAAGTGGCAGCAGAGTTATTTTACGTAACAAATTCAATTACCTACTGAAATAGGTTAAAACTCAATCTTTAAATCCATGGTGAATTGGAAGGGCTTGTGAAAAGTTAGTCCATTTTAAAGTTTTAGCTTTGCTGCAAATCAGTCTTGGCACCCCCAGTTGGTGGTACATCAATATGTTCCGTAAAGTCACTGAAATACCAATGACATGACACACAAAGCACTTCATATATATGACTGCATAAAGTGGGCCTGACACTTTTATGAATGTATGTATATGTGTATATGTCCTCGTGGTGTTGATGCCAATAATTCTTTCCCCTTGGCAGATGAGCTTTCATTTCCTGGTCAGGCTTTGCTCATAATGCTGTGAGGCTATGAATCTGAGCCCTAAAGCCAGGGCTGAGTTTACTTAAGCTGGAATTTTAAGTTTCCATGGTTGACACCATAAAATTATTCCCTACGATGATGATCCTGGTGCCCACATCCAACCACTGAATATTCATCACTTAGGCACAGTGTGCAGATCACAAAGACTTTCCCTTCCTGAGTATCAGTCAAAAATATCCTCCTCTGACAGGGCAAAATTCATCGGTGTTCCAAACAACCTGTGAGCTTTTTTTCCAGCTTGAAAATGGCATTGCAAAATACTTGGAACTCATATCTTTGAATCTCTTAAATTTGTTGCAGCTTATCAGTTGTCACGCCTCTAAAGGTTTCAAATTGCTGTTTTAACAGGGTATATTCAAAGTTTACGAGAAATGTGAACAATTTTGTGGGAAAAGAATATCCACTGGATGAATATTCAACTCAAAATCCTGGTTTGCCTGTCCTAAATTGAACCCGTTTCATAAAAACTGAATTGCCACTGAAAAATATTGTCAAAGAAGGGTAAGGTAGTACACGGCCAATTTGTCCTTTTGCAGTCACATTTTCATGTCTATTTGATTAGCCAGCTCTTCCGCGCAACACAATGAATTTTTAACCTCAATATCTCTGCCTGTTCTACACAGTTTTCGGCAATCCAATTTCACCGTCATCTCGAAGGTGGAGTAGAAAAGCCTCTGGGTCACCAAACTCTGATTTTAGTAAAGCTTTGTTTTGGCAACTACCGCAAGTTGCGGGCACCTCTAAAAAAACAATACAAAATGAAGAAGTTCACATACACAAAGACGATCTTATTTTAAATTGAACAAATCCCATCAACCTGCACCACTTCCACTAGTCGTTTTGAGAGATTCTTGCTTTTTGTACAACTCAGTTTCCAAAGAAGTTGGGGTACTGCACTAGATGTAAATATCAAATAATGCAATTGTTTTCAAATAATTAAAACTACATTTAATTATGAATAGTGCAGAGACAACATATCAAATATTGACACTGAGAAATTTAATTTAACTAATTTTGAGTTTGATGCCAGCAACAGATTTAAAAAAATTAAGATAGGGGTATATTTACCACTGTGCCACATCACCTCTTCTGTTACCAACACTCTGTGTTTGGAAACCAAGGAGACCAACTGCTGTGGTTTTGAAAACAAAATGTTTTATCATTCTCACTTTGTGAACAATATCTAAACACTTTGTGACCTTGTCTTATTTTTGGTTGATAATGCACCAAATATTTTCAGTCAATTTACAACTGTATCAGCTGTTTTATCACTGCTGGCAACCATACCAATATTCAATATACTCCAGCCGTCTGGCTGAAGCTAAGCAGGTGTGGGCTTGGTGAGTACTTGGATGGGAGACCACCTGGGAAAGCCAAGTTGCTGCTGGAAGAGGTGTTTGTGGGCCAGTCGGTTGCAATTTTCCCCTCTGGTGTAATAATCCCCAGTGCAGTGACAAGGACACTGTGCTGGATGAGACGTGAAAATCAAGGTCCTGACTTACTGGGGTCATTAAAGATCCCATGATGCTTATCGACAAAAGTAGGGCATTCTCCTGTGTCATGGCTAAATTCCCAACCTGGCTCTTTCGACCTGCCACCTAATCATGCCCTGATCTAAGTGGCTGTGCAATTCGTCCTCTCCCTCTCCACCTCGACCTTCAGGGCTCCCTCAAAAAAAGAAATTTCAATCTAAATGGGACTTCCCTGGTTAAAAAAAAAAAAAAAATTAATCCAATCATGATGGAAAAACTAGTATTTAAAATTGTGTCATAACAGCCCTCAGTCCCATAGGTTAAGTTGTATAACATCAGTGTGATTTGTCAAAATGTGTTGAAATTGATATTTTTACCTTGGTAGTGGTCCAGAGATAAAAACTTGTCATAACTTTTAATCCGCAAAACAAGCAAGCTTGGACAAATGTGGCATTTTATGTTGAATTTGTGGAATTTTTATGGCTTTTTCTGTTGAATTTGGAGAAACCACTTGTAAACATTGTGTTGAGGTATTTAACATGTTATTTAATCTGTTTATTGCAAACTGCTGAAAGTTTGTGACTTTTGTCAATAAACCTGATTTGCAATGGGGATTGAAGAATTGCGAAAAACTGGCAGACAGATGAAAGTGCTCAAGAACCGACACCTGAAAGCACGGAACAAGGGACAAGGCTAAACATTTTGGCCTTGGTTCCATGCATCTACTGCGGGGAAAATAAGTTTTTGAACAGTTCAACATTTTTCACAGTTAATATATTTTTTATTGGGCAATCAACATAATTTTCATCAGATGTCGATAACAACCCAAGTAATCCACTCATGCAAAGAAATCAAAACAAATAAGTCTATTAATTAAATTATGTGTAATAAAATGGAATGAAAAAGGGAATAAGCATTAAAAAGATGAAGAAAAGGAGGTGCAAAAAGGCATGGAAAGCCAAGAAACCAGCTGAAATCTGTCAGTATTTCGAAAGCAATCCTACCCCCTATCAGTGCAATTAATATCAGCTGGTTTAGTCCTAATTGATGGCCTATAAAAAGGTTTCTCATTACCAAGGTGTCACACATGAAGCCTCTCATCATGGGTAAAAGCAAATTGCTCTCTCATGACCTTTGCAACCTTATTGTTGCAAAAAGTACTGATGTCATTGGTTACAGACGTATTTTTAAATTTCTGAATGTTTCAGTGAGCACCTGTTCCATGGGGCCATAATCCGGAAGTGGAAAGAACATCATTTCACCATAAACTGGCCACAACAAGGTGGTCTTTGCAAGATTTCTGACAGAGGAGTCAAAATAATAATCATAAGAGTTGTCCAAGAGCCAAGGACCACTCGCGGAGAGCTTCAGAAAGACCTGGAATTAGCAGGTACAGTTGTTTTGAAGAAAACAATAAGTAATATACTCAACTGCTATGGCCTCTATGCAAGACTCCACTGCTGAAAAAAAAGCATGTTGAAGCTTGTTTAAAGTTTGCTGCACAACATGTGGACAAGCCTATGAAATACTGGGAGAATATAGTCTGGTCAGATGAGACCAAAATTGAACTTTTTGGATGTCATGGCACACACCATGTTTGGAGGACAAACGGCACTCCACATTATCCCCAAAACACCATACCATTGGTGTAGTTTGGAGCTGGGAGCATAATGGTGTGGGGCTGTTTTTCAGCATATGGTACTGGCAGAGTTCATATAATTGAAGGAGGGATGAATGAGGAAATGTACTGAGGCATTCTTGATAAGAGTCTGTTGCCATCTACCAGGATGCTGAAGATGAAACGAGGGTGGATATTTCCGCAAGACAATGATTCCAAACACACAGCCACGGAAACCCTCATTTGATTTCAGAGAAAAAAAATAAAGCTGCTAGAATGGCCTCGTCAATCACTCGTCTTGAATCCATTTGAAAATCAATGGAAAGAATTGAAGATCAGAGTTTATCGAAGAGGCCCCTGAAACCGTCAAGATTTGAAGACCGTTTGTGAGGAGGAAGGTCAAAAACACACCGGAGCGATGCATGCGACAAGTTTCTCTGTACAGGAGGCATCTTGAAGCTATCATTACCAACAAAGGCTTTTCTTCTAAGTATGAAGTAAATTTCAGCAAGCGTGTTCAATGCGTTGTCCCTGTGCCATTCTACTTTATTACGCATAACTTAATTTATGGAATTATTTGCTTTGATTTCTTTGCATGTGTGGATTACTTGGATTGTCACCAACATTTTGTGAAAATATCGTGTCAATAGCTCCATTAGAAATATATTTACTAAGAAGAATATTGACTCATTCAATACTTATTTTCCCCACTGTGCACTAAGAGGCATTAAAAACGCGACAAGCAACAGTGTGCAAAACTTAATACAAATAATGTAATAAGAAAAAAATAAATACGATATTGAAAATTGAGTATTATCTCACAAATTGTGAATACTAACAAATTGGCTAGTCGGCAGGCCATGTGGCGACAATAGCTCGATACATGAGCCACTCCTCAAATGATTCTCAAAAAGGAAATGAAAAAAAAAAATTGTTGTACATATTGCTTATCGTTAACCCTGGCAATAAAAAAGCCAGGCTGAAAAACTTTCCATTTGTAAAGTCGCAATGCCAGGATTGACACAAGAAATCTGAGATCAGGTAATCAGAATGCTGACGGTCGGAAAGTGTGCTGCTGAAATAGCGGCATCATACAACTGTTTTGCATCTGCAGACAAAAAATAGGCAGAGGAAGCACCGGAGATTGACTGCAGCCTGGGCAATTACGAGTGATCAGAGTGAGCAGAATCGTTGCAGTCATATGATGTATCTCACGCTGCTTTCATCCAACAATATAGACAGCTACTAAGGTTCCAGGTAGACACCATAACCATATCAGCTCCAGTATGGTGCAAAGATGGCTCTGGGCTGAAGGCATCTCTTCCTTTAGATCATGTTGGGATGGTCCTGACGGATTGTAGACGTGCCACCGGTCGTCAGTGGGGACGACAGAAATCTTTTCCAACAGAAATTAGCCAATGGCTCAATGGCAAGTGATGAGTCGCACAACTTGTTCTATTGCAGTGACATGCCTATCAGAGATGAGAAGAAAGGTACGCTGATATGTGTTATGCTTGTGGATCAATTCAATGGTTGATGGTGTGGGCAGGTATAGGGTATGGCAGGGGGTCTCCTCTGGTATCTATTGATAGAATACTGAGAGTGCAACGCTATGTGGATGAGATGTTGGAACCACATATTGTGCCCCTCATCTGCAAAAATCATTACGTCATCTTCATGCATGATTAAAATGGTCCTCACACATTAAGGATTACCCTGCGCTGCCTAGACACTAACAACATAAGGGTGTTAGATTGACCTCCAGACATTAACGCCACTAAACATCTTTGGGACATTCTGGATCAGCGAGCTCGCCATCAGGATCTCCCTCCCACTACTCACTATGAGCTTTGATCTGCTGTGTTGGCGGAGTGGGATCAGATCACGCAGAGACAGATCGATATGACCTCTAGGCCTTGTAAGATTCAGGCACTGCTTTCAGCGAACGGTGGACATGCACGTTATTAGTGCAGTTTGCCATAGGAGGATGTCTCATTTTGAAAAACTGTCAAGTCTGCGTTAACAAACATGTCAATAAACTTGTTAAAATTCTTGACTTACACATTTGTTTTTAAAAATTCATTTACACTTTTTTAAAAATTGAAAGTTTACATGGTTGCGTTTTTATTACCTCTTGGTATATCTTTTTTTTGAATCGAGACATTGGCCAAGATGTGTTTTTGACTATTTTGACTTTAACCTCTGACCTAAATCTTCCAAAAGTGAACTCTTTCCCTTGGACACATGGGTTTTTTATGTATAAATTTCAAGTCAATAGCTCAAGACCTGTGAATGTCAAAGCACAGACAGACAGACAGTCAGACGGGCAGACAGATGAAAGCACTCAAAAACCCGCACATACAAAAGCAGGAAAACATGAGACAAGAATTGTATATGCCTTTATATCTTATCAAGATGTAGAACTAGATTGAATTTGTGCTTTGTATTACAAATAATTAATTGACACCATATCATGATGTAAGGTTTTGGTGCCAGAGATGGAATGGGACCCATGTATTCCAAAAAGTTCTACTTTTGAGTCATCAGTTCTCAGATTACTTACCCAAAGTCCAATGTGAGACAAGCCATTGAGAACATTGACCTTATCTGTGGCGTGAGGCCTGCAGTTCTTTAGATGTTTGTCTGGGTTCTTTTGACCTCCTAGATGAGTAATTAATGCACTGTAGGAGAAATTTTTACTGGCTGGTCACTCCTGGGATGATTCTCTGCTGGTTTTCTTCATTTGTTGATAGTGGCTCTCACTGTGGTTCATTGGAGTCCCAGAGCCTTAAAATAGCTTTGCAACCCTGTCCAGACTGATAAATGTCAAAAGCCTTCTCTTCTGTTTTTAAAATTTCCGTAGATTACGACATCATTGACCACTTTTTGCCAACTTCACCTTGCCAGATGTTCTATTACAGTTCTATTATTTTGGCGTAAACATTTGATTCAAAAATGTATTTGTGCCAAAGATTTCCTTTTTTATTTATTACTTGCTGTATGGTGCAGCAAAAAGCCCGACACAAAAGAAGAGGTCTTCAGTGTTCATCTCCAATGGAGCACTTATATGACTTAGTGAACATGTTACATAAGCAGCGGTCAATGTAGTCATCAAACTTTGAAACAAACTTACATATAGAAAATTATGCTGAAGAACCAAAAAAAAAAAACATCAGTTTTGTTGTTTAATACGTAATTTCACATGCTACACTGAAAATACTGAGCGTATTAATTCAGAGTGTTTCCAGTGTCCATCTGCTTGTAGTGTCTGCTAACTCCCCATCAGGCAAGAAATTGGTCTGTTGTTCAAACCAACATGCCCAGAAAACGAGACTGTAAGGCTATATACAATATATAAAATCCCTCAGGATTGATGTTCTTTCTACATCATTGAAAAGTATTTTGAATAACTTAAATCTTTGACATTTTTATGTGTGTCAGTATATATATATTTGTACTGTAGAGTTACGCAGATGAATCTGAGTATATAATTGAGTGACTGGCTATCGACACCAGTACTTGGGTGGATAGAAGGGAGCGCTGAATTTGTCAATGGAGGAATATACGCGTTAATCCACGGGAGGGAACTACGCATATTTTGTGCGTAATGACTGTAATTGACAGTAGAATGTGAGAGAATCAATACTAAGTCGGATTTTTTGCTTCACAAAACGTATTTTTTTTAACCACTAATTTGAATACTGTTGGCTCACTGTAGCTAAAATGGTTGCTACAAAAAAAGTTTTTTTCTGTTGCAAGTGATAATTTTTTAAAACTACTGGATCGATGCTATGGGCAAGGATATTGACGAGTTTGCACATCAGGCTTAGCTGAGGAGTTTAATTCATGCTACTCCTGAAAAACAGGGATTGGAGGGAACTTCTCCATACTCTAAATCGTGTTTCAGCTCTGCCTGCTAATGAATATTCAATAGCTGATCTGGGGGTGCCATCTCGTGGTCGAGTACTGTAACTAAGTGCTTAAATTTGCATATCTATTGACGCGAGCGTCTACATCTGCAGAAAGGGGTTAATCTGGATGCGTAATTTTGTGCATTTAAATCAGTGTTATTCAGAATTGCACTCAGACGTTTCAAATGGTCATTTATTTTATTTAAACAAAACAATCATGAAGCACCAGTAAAATCACTTGATGTGTGGAAAAGGCAGCGCAGATGTTTGTGAGCAGTTTGTCTTCCATAAAGCATTGAAAAATTTTTGAGAGGCCTAAATAATTTTTCTGATCTGAATTTATTCCATTATTTATTCGTCAATAGATCGAATGGAGAGAGAAACCTTAACTTCCATTGCCAGAGGATTATTGTCAAAATTGGAAAACGTATCATGGAAAATAACTGAGTACAAGCCTGGAACAATCATTGACGCAAAGGCATGGTCCGGGCCCCACCAATTATCACTTCCAGAGACGCCACTGAAACACGAAATCTGTCAGTGGTCTTTGGAAATATGTAATGTGTCATTATTTAGACAAACAGCAGGAAAAGCAGGCAGGCAGGTTGCTGAAGACTGAAGGTTTTACAAAACATTTTGTTTCGTGTCCCTGAGTTACCCTGTGCCATGTCTCCACAAAGAGAAAATACAGAATGCAGGACAGAAATAAACACACTCACTTATATGGAGCATTTATCAATAAAAATGGGTAATGGAGGTGTGTTGCTCTTTCCCCAAAGTTTTTCATCCTTAAAATGAATGCGGAAAGAATCAAGTCTGTTATAAAGCACACAACAATAAGCTTTGGAAAAATTCATGAATAAAGCAATTTTGCATTTTAATATTTCACCTGGTAGATGAAAACTCTGTGGATTAGTCTTTAAAGGAAGTATTTTCTGGCAGGGGGAGCATGTTTGGCTCTGTTTGCGTTAACACCGAGATTGTATTGGTGGAAACTGCAAAACGCACAAAGCTAAACCTCTTGAGTGAGAAAAATTCTCATCAATGGTGAACATAATGTGCTCCGCAGGCTGATCAGCTTTCCTTTTAATCAGTGGCCGGTTCTGAATGAAATATAGAGAGAATACAGTGTCTCACACTGAGAGCATCTTCCCTCCCAGTTGCATACCCTTGGCTTATTTCCCCGCTAATTCCGATGCTAATTTACAGCAGCCTACAGCAAAATGAATGGGGATATGTGGTGGCTTTCTGAAAATTCTAATTAAATCTATCAATTTGTAAAGGTTTTGTTTGGCCCAATGATTACACACAATCTTTTGAAATAATTTACCAATATTTTACAAATTACATTTGTTTTTTTAAGGTACAAACGCTTGTTCTGCATTTGCTGATTAGGGGAGCGGCTTTGAAGTCGAAGGCTAGCTTATAATGAAGCTCTTATGGACAGGTAAAAGGAACAAATTAAAAGAAAAAAACTGTTTCTATTCATCTTTTGTCAGTATGTCAATATTTCTGTATCTATTCCAATTTAAATGTGTAAACTGTAAATCAGCGGAGGCTGCTTTGCTGAAAATGGAGGGGGCAGAAAACATAAATTTTAACCAATGATTAGCCACGCCCTGTTTTCAGTGATTTTCCTCAGCTAAAAATACCGTTACCCCCAAAACACACAACACATATGGTGTAGCCAATTCTTCTTGTTAATATGAGTCATAAAACATTTCATTTGCACATGGAGGTTTGCACATGAATCAAGGTTATTAAAAAATGTGGACATGCTACTATCTTCTTTTTTAGCCTGCTTCGCCGCAAGGACAATCTTGGACTTATGCTGCGGTTTGATGCCTTCATGGTGGTCTGTGGTGCGTCCGTACATCCGTAAACATTTTGTCTTGCCAGCGCTTTAGCGCCTGCAGTTTTTCCACAGATCCTTTTCGTATTTTATATGCCTGTCAATGGGAAGAAAATCTAGGCCAAGTTAGATTTGGGCCATGTTTGACCAAGCGGGCGCAGTGGCTTTGCCATTATTTTTTAAATGTTATGTTCATCAATCATGAAGCAAAGGATTGAGAGCCTAAATCATATAATGCAAGAAAAAGCCAAAACAGAAAGTAATAGTGTTGCATATCCTTTTTAGTAAAGCTGATTTTGTAAACAAACCTTTCTCCTGAGCTGAATGAATTATTTTATTCCCTTCACTTTGTTACAAGAAAGAAGCAGTGCATCTACCTGCCATGCCTAATTCTAATAATCAAAAACTTGTTAATAAACAAAAATGTTTTCAAACTGATCAAGACTCTTAATCTGGTCAATGGGTTGTTTAGTGCCCTCTCTATTTTCAGCTCAGCAGCCACCACTGCAGCAAATACATCAAGATTGGCTGAGGACTCTGAAACTTAGCAAATTGACAATGCATGTCAATGCATGCCATTTACATTTCTTGTAGCCCAGTTTGAATGCATGCAGCATAATTTTCTAACAGTGCACAGAGTTGCAGAATTATATATTCCTCTGTGCATGTTGCAGCTGAATACCTTACAGCCACTCAAGGAAATACGTGCCAGAATAATGAAGTGGGTATATCATCTGAGATATGCACACTGCATTTCTTACTTTACATTTGTTTGTGTATTTATTTTTTATTCGCTTCATATTTCACAATGCAGTAACCATAAAGATAAATTTCTCAATATGAATGCGCAGCTGTTTTACCACCTTGATGATGGAGATGTAGTAAGAATTTATTGATAATTTTTTGTTTTAATAGATATGGCGTATGTTTTCTTGGGGGGAAGTGGTAATACAGATTTTTTGTTGTCCTTTCTAATGGACCATATGTTTGCCAGGATTTGCTGCTGAATGTCAGGCCTACAAGAAAGCAGAATGAGATACACTTCCCAGAATGCGATTATTATTATTTATTTATATGTCTTTCTGTCTATCCATCTTTCTTGTTCACTGTACCAGCCAGAGATTGTTGCCTTTGAGTTATATCATGATAAATGTGAGCCACATTTTGTAGGCAACTGGAATGAATAATGAGTTTTCATCTGTAATTGCTCACTAATGTCGAGAATATTATGGCAGCATTATGCATATCCAAAGCCAATGGACTCACAAACATATTTGTCTACTGTACTGCAGAAAACTGAAGAAATTGAGCTGAATTAATCAGTATTTTAAACAGGTTTCCAAGAACAAAACTGTATGCACTCCCTGCATTAATGACCCCTGTACTTCAATGCTTGATACCTTATGTTTTTCTTAAAATATTACTACTTATGCACAATTAATCCTTATTATGCATGCAGTATGCCATTTAAATATATGAGGAGAACATGTCTGGTGAAAGGGGCTTTTCAAATGAAAGGGAGATGAATGGTTATTCATAACACACAACCTCCGCTCGTATACTGCATAGCAAATGGCTCATCAGAAATACTTTAGAATGAGCCAGACAGCAGCAGCGAGGTCATTGTTTAAATGAAAAGTGTCACTGATAATATTTCAGCTTTCTTATTATCTTAAAAATGCTGCTTTAATTAAAAGAATGGGGATGTGCTGGACCATGAGGAGCATGAGATGCTGCGGTCTTGCTTTGAATGGACCAGTCATAGTTTGGCTGAAAAACTGCATTTATTAAGGCGACTATAAAATTAGCTGAAATCACTTACATATCTAAATTTGGGCAAGTGGGGCTCATCGGCTGTTAAAGTCAATTGACTCCACCTCTAATTTAAATGTGTTTTCTGAATTGCCAGCTGTAATCTATTACGCATACTACCCACACAGCAAAAATCCCTGTGTTAATTGAACTCCAGTAGAGTTTATTTGAGACCAGTTGGTCTCATATAACCTCTACTGGAGTTCAATTAACACTGGGATGTTTGCTGTGCAAAATGAGATTGTCCTGAGCCATAATTCTGTGAAACACAATGCAAACTCACCCCATTGTGTATTCCAAACGCCTTTCCCCTCACTGGATTTCTGTTCGCTTGTTTGTCCGTGCATATTTATACCCACGTCTGTCCTTTATTCACTGCGAGTTTGTCAAAGTTCTCATTTACCCCACTTTGTAACAAGCCTTTTTTATCTGCCTGTGTAGCAGGAGTTATATGAAAATAATTATTTCACTAGAATTCCGTATCCATTTTGCTTTGAATGATCTATTTTTAGCAATCCATTTTTCGGTAATTGCTTTTCTGCTGCTATTGTTGGCTTGCCTCACCATTCTACGCGTGGTGAGACACATTGAGATTTTATTGATTCATTAGAGAATAATTGAAAAAAAACTGGGTTAAATCACCCACGCATCCATATTTTCTTTAATTTCCATTACTCTCTAATGAACGAGGTCAGTGAGACAGGCTGCGTACATCTTAGTCATGAAAGATGATAATGTCAATGAACTTCTGAAATGTATTACCTGCCGCCCTATATAATTTGTATTATCAGAACACTCGTTGCTTTTTATTTGGTATTATAAGGCATTCGAGTGCGAACTGATGCAATGTGGCGAGTGATTGACAAGCGAACTGTATGTCACGGATTGCCGATGAGCTAGCTTGCTAACATTTTTGTTATGGTTCTGCCTCATATGTGCTGATTTGTGCTTGTGCATTTTCTCCCGTGGCTCTCTCTCTCAGTTTATTTTTTAGCTGTCATTCTCGCCGTCTGCAGATTCACTCTTGCCCAAACTCCTGTGATGTCGTGTGACAGCCTTCAGCATGCCTCTCGTTGTCCAATCACGTTTCCCCATTCGGAATCGTCTGTGGTATTTCATTCATTGCCTCCACCTGTGCTTAATTCTGGGTCTCGCAAAACTCTGAGTGAATGCTTTCTCTGATAGGATAATTACAAACCCGTACTAACCAGCCCTTATTTGAGGGTGAGTGTATATATTTTGTCACAAAGTATTAACCGTAATTAACGCATTAGCGAGTGCGAGTGTTTCTAGCTTTTATAATTCCTTCCTAAGCTTTCCCTGATTAACTGCGTTTAAAGCTGTGCTTTCCTTGCTTCTCTGATGGTGCTTTTTACTTTTCACGTTTTGATTACCTCTATCTAAACCGTCTTGTCTGATTGATTGTCTCAGCGTCTTTTCTCGAGTCATTATTGCTAACCCGGTCCTCATGAATTTGTTTATTAATCCCATGTGTTTCTGTTTCCATTAGAGATTGTGTTGTGAGTCCCCGCCTCCTCCCATGCATTTATGAGGGGGCAGAGTGAAGCAGTCAGCAGATGGAACTTTGTATTGGCTCTGCTCTGCATTGTGAAATCGCCACTCCTGTGCCTTCCCCAGTATTTGCTTTGTATGATTCCCGGGCCTTGTGTTTTGCTGCACCCACGTCTTGTCTGCCTTTTGTCTAGGTCTCCCAGTGTTTCCGTCCGTTCAGTTAGGTCCAGTTTTTGTTTTTCGAGTTTATCTACTCTTGGAGTGAGTACCTTTGTTTCCCCCTGCCTTGGGCAGTGTACCTAAGTTTCCCATCCGTTCAGTGCATGTGCACGGTGTTTTGTTTCTGGCCTGTTTGCCAACTTCGTCCTAGTGTTTTGTGTTTAAATAAACTCTTTGGATCATGCATCTGGTGTCCCCCCGACCTCTCCTTAACAATTTTGCAGTTTGCACAAGTTTAAATGGAAGTGTGTAAGATTGATATCCTATTGTCTTGACAGACAATTGAAATCAGTGTTTGATAATTGTTGAGTCAAGACTGTTAAGAATGATTTATGCAATGGTTTATTGACTGGTGCTGCAGTTTGTTCCAGTGTAAATCATTGCCGCTTTATTGTGTTTAAGTGCTCTCCCATATTGGTATGAATCAATTTGCTTTGTACAAACATTGTATTTTTGTATACTGTTATTTTAAATGCGCAAAGATATGAAGATTACAGTTTTGTAAAAGGATTGTTTATCACTATACGTGTCATTGCCATGTACTGTACTGGTCAGCAGATACTGCCTAATTCCCACGAGACGCCTTGTCTTGTGTATCTCTCGTGGATTTCTCGCGATAATGTCGCGTACTGTTATTTACCTCGTACTCTGCCGAGACAAGCTTTGCAGTAGGCAGGCTGCGGAACCTACACACGTATGCTACAGTCTGCCAAATGCACGATGTAATGTAGTGCAAATTAGGCCTATGCTCAGTTGTTCCAGAGAATTACTTCTACAGTGCCTGACAAACGTCTTGTTACTTATCCAAGTTGTTGGAACAACAAATAATAACCTGACTTGTTGATCAATTGGAATAAAAAAATGGCTTATATGAAAGGCAAAGGCCTCTAGATTATGTGAAATATACCCAAATAGAGTTTTGTGTCATTCATTGAATTTTATTACTTAATTAGTGCAGAAAGGTCAGATTTTTGCTTTGGCAAAAGTCTTGTCGCATTTGAAAAAAATGTGGAAATTATGCATACACTATTTTGAATACACAAATATGCCACCATAATATTAGAGCATAAATTTATGGTGCCTTGGAAAAAAGAATTAATATTGCGTAGACTCCCATGAGCTTGGAGAACTGAATCCATACGTCTTGCCAATGACTGAAATAACAGTTACCAATTACGATAATTGGAAAACGCGTCAATCATGGAAAATCATCTGGAATGGCAAAGAAAGCAGTCTTACAGGGCTCCCAGAGTTCATCAAGATTCTATGGTTTCATCTTCCAAGCCCTGAAATGCAAAAAAATGTTCATGTCAGGTGACTGGGTCGGCCAATCCTGGAGTACCTTCACCTTCTTCGCTTTCAGGAACTGTGATGCGGAGACAGAAGTATGAGAAGGAGCAGCAGTATGAGTCGGGCAGCAAGAACTTCTCCGCATTTCAGGCTGTTGATGCTGCCATCCACTCTGTAGATCTTTCTCAACCCCCCACCCCCCCCCCCCACACACACACACAGAGGCTGTAACAACAAACCATGATTTGTTGTTTGTTGATGGGAGAATCATGAGGTGATTGAGGGTTCCAACAGGTCTTGTACAGCAACTGGGATGCAGTTCAATCGATGATTCATCAGAAAAATAAACTTTCAGCCACTTTTCCAGTATCAATCCTTTCAGCAAGCTGTGGGCCTTGGCAAATGCAATGCAGGTTATTTGCTTTTTGTTTAATGCAGGCTTCTGTGTACTAATTCGGCCATGGAAACCACTTTGAGAGTGAATTTGACAATCTCTTGTAGATACTGGGATTTTTGGTGAAATTTCCTAATGTAGCTTTGCTGTAGTTGAAGAAGGACTAGTACAGTTGAAGCAACAAATGGTCCTTTCAAACAGTTGTCATACCGGAGTCTGTCTGACCTGCACTTGCCACGAACATCACCAGTTTCGTCAAATATTTTTCTTTTCTCCTCCACTTGACATTTGGATACATTAAAGATTTCTGCCACCTCAGCAGCAGACTCAGTCCTCAGGCTCTTCATGATCAGCAATTTGGTCAGTGGTTGAATCTTTTGCATGTTGTCAGAGGTCTAGTCGCACCTCATATGAAAGTCTGGTGTGCTGGGGTTATTTCTATACACATCTGGAAATGTGTTAATTACAGTATTTGTCATAGGTTAACCTCTAATCTGTGATTTGTTGCATTGTATGTGCGAGAGGTTTTCAGTAGTGTATGTGAGAAGTTTTCAGTATTGTATGTGAGAGGTTTTCAATTGTGTACGTGAGCAGTTTTCAGTAGTATGTGTGAGTGGTTTTCAGTAATGAGTATCAGAGATTTAATTTCAGTCGTGTCTGAGAGGTTTACAGTAGTGCATGTGAGAGGTTTTCAGTAATGAGTGTGAGAGGTTTCTTTTTCAGTCATGTAAGTAAGAGGTTTTCAATAGTATGTGTGAGAGGTTTTCAGTAACGAGTGTCAGAGGTTTAATTTCAGTCGTGTGTGAGAGGTTTTCAGTAGTGTACATGAGAGGTTTTCAGTAATGAGTGTGAGAGGTTCCTTTTTCAGTCATGTGAGTGAGAGGTTTTCAATAGTATGCGTGAGAGGTTTTCAGTAACGAGTGTCAGAGGTTTAATTTCAGTCGTGTGTGAGAGGTTTTCAATAGTACGTATGCAAGGTTTTCAGTGTTGTATGTGAGAGGTTTTCAGTAATGAGTGTGCGAGGTTTAATTTTCAGTAGTGTGTATGAGAGGGAAGTTTGAATTATGGCCTATACGGCCCCTCATAAATACCAGCAGTTCATGCCTGCATATCTTGCAACATTTCACGCGGAAACATTACTTGAATGAAGATTACTGTTGACTAAAGAAACATATTCAGAAAAAAGAACAATAAACTTACCATATATTCATAAGATTCTGTAACACGGCCTGCAAAACCTAAATTAATTGAAATATGACCAGGATTAGGATTGTTATATGGGTTATAGTTCACGGTTATGCATGGTCAGTGTCTCCAAAAAAGTTTATTTCCTCCAAGTTCAGAAACACCAACAACACCTGTTGTGACTTGATCCTTTCTTGTAAACACAAAGCACTGCTGCAGAGGTGCTTATTCCCCCGAAACACCGCAAGCCAGTTATTTATTTACTTTTACGTATTTTTTAACCACACATTAGTTTACAAACTACAGGGAAGCCAATGCCAACTGCCTTTCACTGATGACAACTGTCCTGGAAAACATAAGGTGAGTTATGGGTAATTTGAACAAGACTACTTCTGCCAGTTTGCAATCAGTGCTGTCCATTCACTGCTGGACTCCTGATCGACTTCACTTAAAAATTCAGAGCTACACATGACTGAATTCTGTTTACCCTCCCTCAGAATGTCCTCAAATACCTTTGATTCCATTAGTATTCATGTTTTTTGTTATCAAATTGCTTGCCATTTGTTATATTAATCATCTGTCACACCTCAACAGCCTTTTCATTATCCAGAACTCGCATCTGCTACTCAGCTGCTCAGTCTGATACTTGGCTACTTGGCCAATATATTGACTGTGTGCTGAATACAACTTATTATTGAGCACTGAAGGTGGACAGAGAGCTGGTGCCACAACTTGCTTGCAAAAACTGGCAGTCAAATGATAAAATGTTTTGAATTTAATTAAAATGTTTTAGCAGCCTGCTTTCTTCAATGTGGTCTTCGAACAGGAGAAAGTGGACAATTTGGAGCCCAGTTTTGAATACTGCTGTAATGGCCGGTAGTATACGGAGGCCAAGTGCAACGACCAGAGAGAAAGAGAGTAGCTCGGACAAAGTACAAACACAGAGAATAATACAGACCAAACGCAAGTACAAAAGTATTTGTGCTTCCAAAGGACGTAAAATAGTCTGAACCATGGAGGCAAAGCGAGATAGAAAAAGGAAGAAGAAAATCCAATAATTAGAAGATAGAGTGTCATAGAAAACCCTACAGATATCTTCAGCTATAGTGCAAAGCTAAAAACAGACACCCTAGCGAAGGGGGCGTGCCGGACTACCTGCTTATGTAGAGTCTAGGAAAGCGCCGCCCCAACTCAATCACCCAGCTGGGTGATGAATTTGATAAACCAGGAATACAATGTTGTCCTGGGAAGAGACCCGCAGAGAAGTCAAAATAACTCGAGCACCAAACATACCATGACAACTGCCTTATTTTCAATGTTCAGAGTAGTATACGTATATTAATTGAGACGTGCTTTCGAATTGAGTTTCATAGGAATAAAAACCACTCACCAGCTTTAAAATGAGTTGCTAGATCCCAATAGATCAATAGATCCCTCTCCTTGGAGCTGGTATGGGGCGAATGCCACAGTGGTCACATCACGCCAAATCACTGGTCTCCCTGGTAATGCACAGTAACTGCAGGTATTCAGGTAAATTTAGCTTTTATGCATTCTCATGGGCTTGAATAAATTAGGTATAAAAAAAGAAGTAAAAGCACCAACCTTTAAATCAAATTACAATTCAATGTTGCAAATCAAATTCATTATGTATATTGGCTATGTAAGCTCTTCACTGAGATAATGTTGTCTTGCTTTCTAAGCATATCTCTTCTCAATAGCTATCTAAATATAGGCTTGATCTCAACAGCTCGCAATACAACGCTTCCTTGTGAAAAAATGTTGGAACTCTCAAAGCATTTGACAGCCAAAGACAGGCAAACAAAACTGAACTTTGGATTTTCATCACGGCCTGCCACAAATCTGTTGGAGCCAAGACCTCCGAACCAAGAACTGGAGCAGCTACCCGAGGTCCCAGAAGCACCAGTACCGCTGAAGCCACAAACATTGCACAGAAACAAGCAAAATCCAGTGCAGACTATACAAAGCTGCCTTACTCAAAATGTAGTGGTAGTTAACAAAAGCTATGGCACCAATTACTGATTGAAGACAACTGCGGGGTTGTCTAGCCAGAGAGAAAAGTATTTAAACACAGAGTGGAATAAGACTAATATGCATTAAACTCTCAACAAAACCTGAAAGCAAACCTTCAATGAAATATGCAGATTTTGTTCTGGTTATCAGTTTGCAACAACTTCACCAACACAGGAATTAAATATTGGAAAAAGTGCCCAAACTTTCTTCGCTGTCAGAAAAAGTCTAGCTTTTGTGAAGAATAACCATCCATCCATTATCTCTCCTGCCAGAGTTGCAAGAGACTGTCCCAGCCAACTAGGCGAATGATAAGGACACAGCCCAGACAGCTTGCCTATCCATCGCAGGGTGCACACACTATTTTATTCATATACTCACACCATTGGGCATTGTAGCGCCTCTGATTAGCCTGGCATGCATGTCTTTGGACTGTGGGTGGGAAATTAAGTGCCCAGAGGAAACCCACACAAACACAATGAGAGCATGCAGATTTCACACAGAAAGGCCCTATGCCAGATTGAAACCCACAACCTTCTTTCTACCCACTGTGCCACCACGTGAACCTAAAAAGAATGTGGACCAAAATACTGCAGTTCTATCTGACACCGTTCGATGAGAAACTAATTTTTAAAAATCGAACTTATAGCAAAGAAACGCGCTCTGAAAAGCAGAGGCGGCTATTCAGGTGAAAATTGAGGAAGCACAGAACATTCCTTCCAACTAATAATTGGTCATGACCTCACTTTTTTTTCTTTTCCCTTTTTTAGAATTAAAAAAATAATAACATGAACACGGATTATATGCAACACTGTTAGGAGTGTTCTCCTGGTCTTCCTCTTTCAGGTAAGATGAGAAAAAATATGTCATTTCAATGTAAAATTGCATTCCAAGAAACGTTCTTAAATTGCATTGCTTATCTTCATTTTCTTTGATGTAATTTTAATAAGCATAAAACACAGGTTAGATAACCCTAACTGCCAAAAGAGCTATGAACAAACACAGAAGTTAATGGCGTAGTTCATCCTTTTTCTTTTTTTTTTTTTTTACAGTGAAAAAGAAAAAAAATTGTCATTGAATTTACTCTTTAATTCTTGCAATATTCCATTAATAGAAAGGAGCTTTGTGCTTGAATTTTAATGGATTTTTAAAATGATTTTAAAACTTTTTTATTTGCGGAAATGATGAAAAAGAGATCAAGATTACCCATTAGTCAAAAGTAATCTGTGTACCTCCTCCAGCAGCTGACTAGCTGTCACTAATAAGAAGTTGCATGTTCATTGGGTGAGATGCATTGCACAAGTTGGTTAATGAATTTACATAAGAGATGAATAGGGTATCTCTACAACTCTAGACTAGAACAAAACAAACTGTGAAAAACCTGTTACTGTTTCCCAGTGCGTTATTACCCCAGGATGTCAGTTTAATTCAGAGATGGCATAATATCATATTAGCTAGGAATTTGGAGCATAAAAGTGACAGTGCCTCCAGTTGTATATCAGTGAAAACAAGAGAAGCCACGTGATTAAATCACATGATTATCAAAATGATATATTTAAGGAATTTTATGAAAAATATGATTTTCATTAGGGGCAATATTGTAGGTCCAGAAAATGATAGGGAAAAGATAACTTTCTGCCTTGATTAGATTGTACAGGTACATAAAAGCACCTCCACACATCGTATAACGGTTGAACATTGACATAAAATTTCTCAGTTTCGTCTTCTTACTCACCATTAACCAATCTTAAGAGCATTCTAACTTTTAAATACAGAAAATTGAAATCGAAAAATGTTTTTGTTTGACAGTTCATACTTGGCGAATGAAAACTGCCGATTTCACCTGCTGTTTAGATAAATCTGCCCCTTGAAACTTGTACTGTCTTCACGTATGTCAATGTTCGACCAAGATCGGCTGCCAAATTCAGCAGTGTGTCAATTCATTCAGTGTATACTACTGCCGTGAAAGCAGACGCATGACGTGAGGATATTTTATCCTTTATTTTGCTCCTAGTTTAAAATTTTTACGTTCTATACAGCCATATACAAGTTAACGACAATAATGAATATCTTAAGTTCATACTGCCAGTCCTAACTTATAACGGTCATAATTTATGTTGACACACAAGCACTACTGGGACAATTTCTGCTCGCCAATGTGATGGGCAGCGGAAAGGTCAGGTCGGCGGGAATTCCTGGTGCACCCAAATAAGATCATTTGCAATAGGCGCAAGGCTGGAGTACCTATTTATTTTTGGCGATGGTAAACTTTTTTCACGGTCGTAACGGAAATTTTGACATATAAATGACTTATTAACTTCAACACATTATTTCAGTGATATCTGCCAAGTGCCCAGTTTATGGATGTTGGTGTGGTTTCAGGACCCTGATAGTTTATTTTAGAAACAAGTTGTTGGGTCAATTCGACAGTCTTGAGAAAAAAGGAACTACTTAGAATGTGTCTATTTGTTAGACATACACTTACGACCGTTATGGGTTTCTACAGAGCCTAGTTTCAAGAATGTGAAAATAGATAACCTCCGTTGAAATTGTGGTTTACTGAGGCCTAACATTCATTTCATTGACACAAACAGTTTCAAGCTATATAAATTGAAACAAAAAGGTGTATGCACTGGAAATAAGAGAGGACTTTCACAATATTAGATTTCAAAGTTTAAAACTTGAAAGATTCCAAACAAGAAATGGAAATAGATATGCAACAACATGCTAAATGTTCAAAATCTAATCTTAAGTATCAGTATACATCAGTAAAAACATAAAACAGGGAAAATGGAATAGATATGAGATAATTTTTCCCAAAAATGCATGTGCAAAGATTGACCACGACATTCGGATGGGTTTTTGTGTTTTCCTCCATATACATTGGGCTCTAAATTTGTAGAGCAGGCGCAAGCGCAGCGAATGGGGGGAGCGCCGCACCAACGGGGTGAATCCAGGCGTATTTTGCAATTTCCTGCCCGGTGCAGCCCCGCGCAAGTACTCCTCTGTCCTGCCTCTGTCCCTCCTGCCAACACAAGTGGCAAAGAGGGAGGAGAGAAGGCCTGAGTGGGTTTAACACAGCCAAGTCAAATCATCACCAATCAAATGAGCTCCTTTCCTCACCTTTAAAACGTTGGAATAAAGAAGCCTGATGCTTTAATGTTGTGTTTTACTTTGCTGCTTCCGGCATGTTTTCTGCACCGCTTATGTCTATATTAAGCATTACGAATATGAGTTAGCTGGCTAGCTGGGGCATTTGCAAATTATTACCATTAGCAAACTTGAATGGAATTCCAAAACGAAACTACGTCAGATCATTCAAACTTATGAAGTTTGACGGTTGCTCATTTATTTCTTCTGCCTGCATCATTGGGAAGAGAAACAATGGATAGCGTGTTCCTATTATTACACCCTGTTGCTGCTTAAAATTTTGGGATTAACATGCATGGACAACAATGCAAGATACATTGCACATTTATTTTCAATATGTGATCTTAACTCAGTATAAGATCATAGCAATCAGGCTGTATTCCTTTCCCCCACTAAAAACTATAAAACCTAAGTGACAATAATAGTATCAAGCCGCTTGCACACTGGAAGCGAAACAAATTTTTTGCACGACAGATTACATTCAAAGTCAATGCAAACACGTGAATACACGCGATTATAGATGAGATTATACCTATAGATTAGATGTGGTAAGCTTACCAGGAGTGAACTTTCCTGATGAAATAGCAAACTTTTCACAGCTTTTTTACCCCCTTTTTTATTATAATAAATTTAGAAACAACTTAACAAAATAAAAATTCTGGGACCCTTCCTACACAGTTAGAACCAAAACTAACTGTGCGATCAAATACCCATACACTTTACGATACTGTAGGCAAAAAACAATTATTCTTAGTGTGACCAAAATCTCTGTACAGATCAAACTGTTTACAAATGCTACTTGGATGGTTTACTACATTAGGCTGAATTCTCTGAAGAAAACAGCACATGAAGTGGTCAATCTATAAAACAGGATCGTTGCATTAACCTGATTAATCAAAAGAATTGTGTATAAATGCCACCAATTCTGAAGTTAAATTCTTCTATGTGTTTTTGTGGGGGGAAGGTTATGCTGCCCCACAAGGATATGGATGAGATGGCCATCCTAAAGTTTGTCCAAATTTAGTGCATACTCTGCTAATACATACACTACCGCTCAAAAGTTTGGGATCACTTGCAAATTTCTTTGTTTTCCAAAGAAAAATACATTTTCATGCATTTCACAAACATTTTTATCTATTTCACAAATAATTAAAATTAATCAGATGATTATCAAAGAATGATCTACATTTTTGCATAGAGGCCTATTATCAGCCTCTGACAGTCCTCAGTGCATCAATCTCCTGGTATGGCTGCTAATCCAAGTTAAGCATTTTATAAGGCTAATTGACTATTAGAAAACCCTTCTGCAAATGTGTTGCACAGCTGAAAACCGTTAAACTAATAAGGGAGCGCAAAAGGGAGCATGGCATTCTTGAGGTTGGTTTAGTACCTGAAGCATCAGCAGTTGTTTGTTTGTTTACTGGCTAAAAAAGGCCAGAAAGAAAGAACTTGTGCTCAGAAAAGAATGCTATTCAATGCGAGAAATTGAAAACTTAAAATCTCTCACCATGCTGTCAACTACTCCCCTCAGAGAGCAGCACAAACTGGCACCAACAAGGACAGAAAAAAGGAGTGGGAGGCCCCGATGCACAACATGCGCAAGAAGACAAATATCTGAGAGTGTGTAGTTTAAGACAAAGACGTCTCACAGGTTGTCGACTAGCAGCTGCGCTACATAGTTCCCGTTAAACACCAGTTTCAGTTTTTTTTTTTTCTGATGAAGGCAAAGTTTGAAGTACATATTCATCACTCAGACAATGTCAGCATGTTCTGTTCATTTGCTATATTTCCTATTCAGACTAATTTCATGTGTGTTTCCATGGAAAACAAGAGAATTTCCTAGTGATCCCAAACTTTCGAGCGGTATTGTACACATCGCACATACTACATTGACGGTGGAGTAGTAGGTATCAACAACAACAACAAACAACAACAACAACAAATTCTGTATGTACATAATAGTATAGGTATTCAGATGCACCCTAAATGATTTTGCTTTAGTCCACCTAATTAATCATTTCCACCCACCCCCACGATTCACCAAAACAGGTTCTGCACTAGCTCATAACAATACTCAATTACTGAGGTCGAAAAGAAATATGTGATTGTAGCTGGAATGAACAGAAGTCTCAATCTTTGCAAGAGTCACTTTGCAATTGACAAACAGCAAAGACTTGTAGTTCCCTTACTTACCTTTACTGCTTCACCTTGTCCTCTCTTGTCTTCCGTATGGACACCTGCAACCCCATGATAATTAGAATAGCCCCCCTTCCCGACCGAACACATTGCCACGTTACAATTGCTTGCTGCTTTGTGGCTGTCACTGTTTTTTAAATGTTGGTTCTAGTTTACTAAACAGAGGAGCTCTCTTTCATGGCAAGCAATTATATTTTTGAAATTATTTCACCACCCGGTCACACGAGTGCAAACCACAGACATAAGCTGACTAGAAAGATTCTAACGTTTTTCCACGAGTAACTTGTGCTTTGTTAAATTTCACTTTTTATGTGAGCCAAGACCTTTAAATGATTTCTCAGGCATTTGTGGGGGAATTTGTGATTTTTTTAAAGGGCTCTCACATATGTTGTACGACAGGTATACAACAGGTCAACTACAGAAATGTGGGGTAATTCATGTGACCCTTGTGAGTATTTCCTACAAAGTGAATGTATTCTATGATGGAAAAGGCTGTCATAGACTCTCATCGTGGAATTTTGAAAATGTTCTAATTTTTTTTGGCATCGTAGTCTCTATGTCAGGCCCATTTTGTAGGTCTATTGTGTGGTGCCCTATGAGGTTGTTCGACTGTGGCATACGAACTTTGTTCGATTTTTAGGGTCATCTGAGGTCCTCATTACCTATGGAATTTCCTATGATAGACCAACAATCGCCCTACGTTAAACCCACGACACTCCCACTAATTCCCCACCATTGTGCATCTTTTCTGCAACTGTCATGAGTTAACGATTACAATTCTATCCAATGTCAGTTGCACTCTTGAAATTTTCCTACAATGGTAGTACTACACATATTGTTATGTGACTGCTACTTTGAGATCTTCAAATCGTCCTCTGCCAAACATACGTCAAGACCTTCTGTCACAGGTCCACAAGAATCGTAAAACACAAAAAATTGTATAACATAAAATATCATACGACGTATGTGAAAGCCTTTTTAACCCGTCACAACTGAAGGACTGGGCCTTTCCCGGAACCTGCTTTTGTTCTAAATTATGATTACAATCACCATCAGACATCAGCTGTTTTAAATAACAGCTTTTTTCTTTTTTTTCTTCTTATTTCTAGTCTTTAAATTGTCCCAGTCCCAACATTTTTTTGAATGCACTGCTGGCCTAAATGGCAGGAATTAATGCGTATTTACAAATAAAGTGAAGTTTGCAATGCAATGAAGTCAAAGTAGATGTAGCAATCTCTGCTTCATTATTTTATCGTATGAGCATTTTGCATATGTCCAACTCTTTTTGAGTTGATTTTGTAGAAACATGCTGCATGTGCTATTGCAGTGCAGTATAAATAGCATTTTGATTTATAGTCATTTTATATGGTGTTAATAATTTATCTTCAGGGCACTTATGGCAATGACAGATTAGTTTGAGAGGATGAGGTTGTTCTGAAAAGGTCATGCTTCCAACAAATAAATAATTACTTGTATTTTACCAGGGCAAATAACAGGCCTGAGTTGGAGAAATTCCATCCATTACATTGAACAACACAATCAAATTAATAAAGCTGGCCTCAAACTGTTTTGAGGAAAAAATATGTTTAAACATATCCAAGAGCAAGGATTTTTGCAATACTCCCAGTAAGCTTGCACCATGTTAGCCAAGTCCCAAAAGCTGAAAAAAAAAATCTGTGTCATATAAGTGATTCTGTTTGAAAATGCAATGATGTAATACAATCTTATATTTGAAAAGAGTGTCCGACGCTGATAGAAGAATTATTGTTTCTCCGTACAGATCCTCATTTGTATTGATATTCCCTAGATTACAACCCGCAGTCGGCCATTTCTCCACAGTCCAACAGCAGATAATGTTAGTTCTCTGTGTCTCACAGGGATCAGAGAGCTCACTCTTTGGCATCTCAAGCTGTGCTCATAGGAAAATGTGCGCTGGAGATGAACAGCAGTTAGCATTTAGAAGAATTAAGAACTGTCAACCTTGCTCTATTGGGCAAGCAAAGTCCTTAAATCGCTTGGCTTTAGCAATCAGTCCTTGTCGGAGGCTTCATGGAGAGAAAGATAGATGTGTTCAATAAATGCGGTCTTGAGAAATCCACAGGAAATGATTAAGAGTGATGAATGGGCACTGGGAATTTTTGCCAGGCTGTATTTCATTGAACATCCATTATATAATTCATATCAGAAGCATTTCTAAAAGAAGGTAGTTTCCTTTTAAAATTCTACACCATGATTATTTTCCTGAGATTGTCAAATTTGTGATAAACTCTCCTCAATTAGTTTTTCTTTCATGTAGGCTCTCGTCCCCATGATCTCTCTTTTATTTTCCACTCGGGGAAACAATGATGAAGGAACTTACATAGCATTGATGCTGCACATTTGTGAGTGGAGAAATGGACAAAACAATAAGCATGGATAGAGTGTTATAACCGATACTTTTGGTGGCTGGAGTATTTTGCGGCCGTTTCTGATTGCTGGAAAGCATAGCAGACCGCAAAATGCCAGGCTGCATATTAGGCTGCTGTTCAGATGAGGAAGACTGCTTTAAGGGATCTAGCTGTGGCACTCAGACAGAAGCCGACAGGCAGGCACAATAAGGACTATGACTGGCAGCCTGGCTTACAATAGCAGGCAGCTCCTGCTTCCTGCACAGAAAGTGAATATCCAGCTTGATTCTGACTGTGAGATCTGGCAGCACTGACAGAATGAACAGGGGGTCAACATCCACGGTCAGGATTAGGGCCAAATCAATTTCAGTACCCTTCTTTAAAGTAATACAATAGTATTTGCTGATGACAGCAGTATTAAACGAGTAGTCGTGCTTTCTGATTTGGCAGAAATAATCTATTCCTGACATCCTCCAGCCATGTTATAATTGAATAATAATGTTCAATGCAGAAAAAGAAAACTACTTCACATAAAAAGTAGTGACAGTATGTTGGGGTTTTAACAGCATAGTTTAGCATTAGGATATTTAGCATTAGGATAGGATATTTCAAGATTAGTTAATGTATCAAAATGATTGTTAGTCGAAATAATTGCATGTACATTGATGTGAAGTTAGCACCTAGCTTCTGGACAAGCTGACCAGTACCATTGGGGTGTTAGTCCACTGGGAAACTGATATGGATTCATTTTAAGTCACACTGCTTTGATCTCAACAAGAGGTTACATGCTTCCATACGCCGTGAAATGGGTAGGAAGTCCATACGCTTTTTTGTCACACTATCTTAATGGCGGTAATAGATATTGGACAAATGAACATAATCTCAATCCTTTGCGGTTAATGACTTTCTGACCTCACAGTTGAAGAGTGTCTTTTTTGATATATTGCCCCATGCCTGTACTACAGCCATCTTGAGAACTGGCATTTTTGCCTTTAGCTTTGCCTGCAGCAAGTGAAATTTAAAGTTTCTTTCAACTTCAAGTTCACCGGTAGATTTCAACTCAGTATGCCAGAGTTTGGACGCAATATAAAGAAAAAAGAAACATTGGTCCAATAAGTACGCACTGCTGTCTATAGCCCAGTTGAAACAGAAAATTTTGTGACTGTACTGCTACAAGACCAAATTGAGAAGCATCTCGCCTGCAAGCCGCCACCCCCCAGACCAATTTCAGTGCACTAACTTACACTTGCCATATTTGCTGGGGTGAATACTGCCTCCCAAACACTTTCTCATCCTGAATCCTCATATAGTGACGATGCCTGATCAAGTATCAAAAAAGGAGGCTTTTAGTGTCCTTATTTGACGTTTGGAACTAGGGTTTGAGTTAAGAGGTAGGGGGTAGGATTTGTATTAAACTGCAGCCAAGTAAGGACACCTGAAGTCTCCTTTTTGGTTGTATATTGACACTTGGTCAGGTAGTGTCACAATGATGAGTCGGGATGAGACTGGGCTCGCTTCCCTGATAATCCTTGAACTTGTACTTATATGAAATATGAAAAAAACACAAATGTGCAATTATTTTGCATATCAGAGAAAAAAGGAAGTGTATATTTGTGGAGATATGACTCTATGTCAAACTTCTCCCAATCTTGCAATGGATTAGAATCCCTCTGAAAAATTCTGGATTCAGATAAAGGTGATTAGATTTTGGGAGTTAAATTGGACCAATTCTCATGCAAATTTGTCCATTAGTTTTTTTTGTTTTTGTAATTTTGCTTAACACCCAACGAACTGATGAAAGATCTGTCATAGAACCATGAGCAGTGGCGGAGCAAAGGGGGGGGGGGGGGGGGGGGGTAAAGACACGTCCCTTTTAGTCCTGGCTCGATCTCAGTCATTTTCCTTTATTGACGTCTTTTCCAATTATTGCAATTGGCACCTGAAGACACGGTTTCTCTCCACATACCATCTAACAGCGATCGCAGGTTAAATTCAGTACAGTAGCGGGGCAGAGAATTGGGTTGCACGAAACAGCAGTTTAAAACAATTATATATCCTGACCTGTTCTCAGTCATCTTCATGATTAATGAAAGGTTCACTCCGAGTGTGCTCCGCACTTAACAGGTGCTGCTTGTTCTCCTCGATTAGGTAAGATGACGATCATTCATCTGAATGCGTATTTGCTGTATGTAAATCTACATTATTCAAAATCGCATAGCCTACCTGTCGACTCTCACGCAAATGGCTTGAGCCACACGCTTTTTATAACCTAGGCTATTTAAACTGCCGAGTGCCACTGTTTTTTTTGTTTTAAATCAACCCACAAAATACCGACCAGTTCAATCACACGAAGCATAGGCCAATTAATAAGTGAATTATTTTTCTGCACTGAATTTAGCCTATGATTTCATCATTGTAAGATTGCACACAGTGAGAAACCTTGTCTTCAGTTGCCAATTACAATAATTGGAAAAGACGTGAATGAAGGAAAATGATTGAGATCTAGCCAGGACTAAAAGGGACGTGTCTTTGCCCCCCCGTTACTCCGCTACTGACCATGAGTTCTCATAATTCAGAAGAATTTCGAGGACTGTATTGCCTTCAAGAACAGCATGATTTTGGTTTGACTTCTTCAGACTGTGTAGAACCAAAATTCCCGGCCAAAATGTGGTCCTGACATTTTAGTGACATTGACATTGACCTTGATGTCAGAAAATTTGGACAAACAAATATTTTTTTCCTTTATATGAATGTACAACTCCAAAATGATGTACAGGATGTTGGAAAATGAGGCCATTTTCACAATTTTCAAAATTACTTCAGAAACACGTTTATTACATCACAAACCTTTGACTGATGGGGCTGAAATTTTGTGTGTGAGCTACTGGACTGATGGGCTAAATAACTGAGTCCAAAAAAATTATTTTTTTGACAGTCGGAAATTTGCACTTTGTGACATCATCTTGACCCTAACAGCTAGGACCGCATTGGCTTGATGGACAGAAAGGCTTTTGTTGGAAGTCGCTTTCGAAATTAGAACCAGTGAGCAGAGTTTTGGATTATTTTGGTGACCTTGACCTTTTACCTAGTTTCACCACAAAACATAAGTCTCAGGACCTATGAAAGAAAGTAATAAAGCTGAAATGGCAACCTGGAGAGTGCGAGCCCACAGACAGACTAACAAACAAACAGACAAACAAATGCTGTGCCATTAAAAGAGCTAGGGAGAGACGGTTGGAGCAGTGAAACAGCTTTTGTTTTGTTTTTTGTTTTTTTTTGTTTTTTTTACAAAATTTGAGTAATGTACTAAGAGCCCCAATATCTATCATCTCTGAAAACTGGAACAAAAGAAAGTAAAAATTTTACTTTGAACCTGAAAGGTGGAAATGAGTGGAAATGACTCCTTACTGCCAAAAAGGGCCATCCTGTCAGAAGATTCAGCCACTGGTCCCATGTCTCCCTAGGTTGTCCTGTTCACAAGATATTAACCAAAATGTACTTTTGACCTTTTGGATGCCCTTCACCTTCACCTTGACCTATTGTAAATAAAAGAGCTGGAATTACCTCTTTGATTTTGACCAAATTTGGCAGGCTGCCTTCACGTCATGATATCCACCCGGGCATGGATCCAGCACTCTAAGAAGGGGGGGGGGGTATTTATTTATTTATTTATTTCAGAATTAGGGTGGCCAAAGCAAACAAAGCTAACGTTTAAAGTAAAATTTTTCTACTAGTAGAAAAAATTTGAACCTTACTGCTCAGCTGATTCTTTGAAATAGATCGCTTGGACCACTTGGTGGCAGTATAACTCCAAAAATGAACAACTAAACTAGCTAGTGCAAGCGGCAAAATCGTCTCTGTTCAGTTTGCTTCAGCCAACATTTTTGGGTCAAGAGTAGATTAGCTAGGTAATGCTGAGTTGCGACAAGCAATGACAACCGTAATGTAAGTTGGCTAACTTATCCGGGTAGTTAGCGGCGCACATCGTCCTTCCAAAAGCCACATCTAACAAACAATCAGAAATGCAGTGGCTCTCCTTTTTCATCAGTGAAGTATTTACCAAACAGGCGAATTTAGAACGTGCATCTCTGAGACGATTTAAGTAGTCATATCCTGCGCAATGCATCTTGATTGCATTGATTGTAATTCTCAGGTTTTTAGTTCATTCTATTTCTCAGGTCCATTGCACTTGTCTCCCCTGTCTTGTGATCTAGTTGGTTCAGTCTGTATTCCTGGTTTGTGTGCTCACTTACTTCGGGTTAATTAAATGAATTCCGGTGTTTAATATATTCCTTCGATTCTCGTTTACTTCCTTCGTCTTACTGTTCTGATTACTAACAAAACTAACATTTGTATTTTGTATCATAGTCTACTAACACAACTAATCCATGTATATAGATAACTAGAGTGCTTGTTAGTAAGTTAGAAAAGTCTGTAAAGTTGCACCACTACTTATCTATACTAATTCCCTCTCAGCAAACACCCTGTTCTAGTCTCCGCCTCTTGCTCAGCTGTACTTGTCTCCCCCTGCGTTTCTGTGAGATCTCTCGCATGTGCTTAATTACTTTCCAGCACTCTGTGTGATTTCCGTCCATGTCTTGGCTTTCGCCAGTTTTCGTGGTGAGGGTTTCCGTCATGTGATTCTCCTGTTGTAATTAGTCTGATCCAGTTCACCTGTTCTCTGCACAGCATGTGACTTCCCTCTCGTCTATTTAGGCAGTCTTTTCACAGCCAGCTCCTTGTCAGAACGTTGATCAAGATTTCATTGTGCAGAGCGCCTTGTATGCCATTGAGAATTGTTTTTCTTCTGGTTTGTCCGACTACGATTCTTGCCATTTGTCTTTTTGGATTTTGACCCATTTTTGTATGACCACTATTTCTGCGTTTGGATGCCCTGTGTATGACCCTTTGTTCATCGACTGTGACTTTTTGGCCACTGTTTATGTTCCTTTGCTCATCTGTCTTCCTGGTTCTGACCCCTGCCTGTCTAGTCGACACTGTTTTAGGATTTTGTATTCTGGCTTGGCAATTATTGTGTTTTTTGGCTTTGACCCAGACTCCATTAAAAGCCAACGTTTTTGGATTTCACTCTCTCGCGTGTGGTTCCTGAGCGCACCGTCACACAGCTAGCAGGCTTAATGGGTCAAACAGAGCAATGCAACACACAAAATTAACAACTTTAATTGTTGCTCCTTGCATGCATCTGATTGGTGTGACAGAGTCATCTTTGGATTAAAATGTACATTCTTCCCGTTTGATTTAAATATCATTTTACTATGAGTACTGCTATTTTCGATGACGTCACAAATTAAATAACGCAACGTGCACAGAGAATCAAAGTCGTGTTCACCTTAATTTGGTAACTCAGCAATAAATGACCTTCCGAATAGTTCCTACGCTAATAGCCCCTCATATACTCAGCAACAAAAATTTAGTGCTGCCAAATTTTAAGCATTGTTGGAAAAAAGAAAGTATACTCGACAAAAGTAAAAATGCAGTCTGCCATTGGGTTGGAGAACGATTCACTGACGCATGTGTACTTCAGCGTGATCGCTGGGGTGGTCCAAGCATCATGGTATGAACTGGGATAAGTGCTACCCATCGTACACATCTTCAGCACATTGAAAGCAACCTCACTGGGATGCTTTGTGGGATATTCTGGATCAGGCAGTACGTCCCCACAACCCACAGCAAGCAACCATCAGGAGTTTTTTGTCACCAATTACCAAAAAATAAAATGTATAAACAGTTGCCTTTTTACCTTGGTTGAGTATATAATGAAATGGCATTGCTGAACAGAACATATCACACCAACACACTAAGTTACGCTGTATTCTGGACCCTTGTTCTTTTATGTGTGCTTTGCACATGATTATGTATGATTCGTGACCAATGTCAATTCTGTCACAGGAATCACTTTAAAACCTGTTTTACACGTTAGGGATGCTCTTTGTTGAACGAAAAACACTGAAAAGCGCAAAATCAAAATTATGGGGGGTTGTTGAGGAGTGTCTGAAAATGCCAGACAAGAAGCCATTGGCTTGTTAAGGGCAGGAATGAGCTTGCAACAAATTGGGCAGCATTTTAACGTCCACCGCAGCACCATTTCACGAGTTCAAACACATATGGCACAGACTGGGACTGTCAAAGACCGACCTCGCAGTGGTAGACTTCGTAAAACGACGGCAAGTAAAGATCGCTTCATCGTGACATTGTAACAACACAGCTGAATGACATTCTCATAAACAGACCGGTGGGCGTCACTCTCGCTGCTGAGGGATAGGAACAGTGCTGTGGGAAACTGGTCAACCCGCCCCCATGCACTCTGTGTGACGTATTTTCATCTGACCAATTTCTTGTCAACCCACCCTCATGCATTCAAAGTGATGTTTATTCATCTCACCGATTTGATTTGCAACTGTGCCGGGCATTAATGGGTGTCAAATTGTTCCCTGTAATGGTCAAGACAATTAAATACGAATTTCACTGTTAACTCTTTTATTGTCCATTTATATCAGGTGCTGCTAAACTTTTCTTACAGAGTATCATGGGCCATATAGAGCAAAAGCTTCTGAGGTTAATGATAACCAGCTTGTTTTGCTCATTAGATGATATGATATCTATTTGAATTCTTGCATTTGGTGTGTTTGATTTGGATTGTAGGACCCCCTCGAAAACGAGATTATGCATTTAAAGGGTTCATCCTGATAAAATTTATACCATTAGCTGCTCATATGGTCACGTCACTTCCATTGACCCATTTAACTTTTCAGATCTATTATTCTCACTTCATGCTACAACACATTAGCATAGTTTTCAAGCAGTTATGACATTCATTGCCATAGCGATACCCTGAAAATTCATGAATGGCTCTTTAATGCCTTGCTGGCCGAATTACTGTGGTAAAGAACAGAAGAACTGTCCAATCCATTCAAGCCTATTAACTGCCTCAATTGTCTGGCAGAGCACATTTTGAGTCACTGTTTGTAATTGATAGATGTGTTGAACTTAACCTGATTTAGCCATCTCTAACACTTAGTTGAGGTCTCTTTCGCTGAACATATCCAATCAGTTTAATTCAACATCTTACAGTTTGACAAAGTGACTCAAAATCTGCTCCACCCAAAGGTTAAGTAGACAGTTTAAGGATTAAATTAAGTTGCTTCAAAGATTCTACGTTTCTTCAGTTACATATTTTACATTAAAAATCACTGAGCAACATCGCCCTCAACTTTTGAACGTACCATACAGCACAGAATAATATTCAGTACACATGGGATATTGAACATAGTGATTTTAACTTCACAAAAGTTAAGTTGTTGAATTTTCATTTGTGACTTGCAAGAGGCTAATTCCTGGAATTCCAGTGTAGTAGGCTAGCCTATATAAGTTAAATGTGCCAGCAAAGACAGATATGTTTATTTTCCTATTGGCCAGCTGGGATAATGTTTTTCATTGACATAATTTGTTGACACAGTTTTTTCACTTCTGCAGGACTGCTCAGTTGGTATGACCATTAACCAGATAGAATAATAATTGCACCTGCACTGTTAGTAGTCGCATATCAACTCGCATCAACATGCAATTCTAAATGCATATCAATATTCAGCAGTGATATTGCTTCTGACCACATTAGATTTCATGTTAAATTGTAATATTCCTGCCTTTAATTCTGAATCTAAATGTGTGCTAATTTTTTTCTCTAAATGTATATATTTTTAGATTTACTCAAGGAAAACAATGGTCTAGAAATTCAAGAGCGAATAAAAAATGATCCACAATTATTTCCTTCAAATACATATTAGACAGTTCAGCTATTTGCTTTTACGACAAACAATGTGATAAGTAGCATCTCCACTGAACTGTTAAATTGTGTACTCATGTTTTAAATTCATTGGAGGGAATGTCAAATCTCATTACTCATGAAGACCAAAGGAAAATAAGCACAAAAAAAAAAAATCCATTATGCTGAGATAAATATATTTGTGGATGCTTGTGTTCGATTAGATTTGACCTAAAGTAGGCTGAAAACATATGCCTTATTGCGCACTCAAAGGAAGACATGGCTGTCTTAGGGACATGTTAATTCCGCTGACCGATAGCTGTGCCTGATTGATTTAAAGTCTATTCTTAGCTGGCATTTAGCTTAAATGATTTCTCGCTCTAACTGTCTTTGTAAGAGCCACAGTGATGAGCAGACCACCTCATTCATTGCAAGACTTTGGAAACAACTTTTTGAGTCCTCGGGGTCAGTGGAGATAGCAAGGTGATTCACAGAATCTCATATCAAAAAATAAATGCAATACTGGGCTGTGGACACCACAGTGATTTTGCTGCAAATTCCAGGCATTATGCTAACTCAGATGTGATTTGGGCTCAGTACAAAATCTTTCACTTTGACCTCTTCGGGAAATGAGCTGTTCTGTCAGAAGATTGAGGTGCTGCCGAGGGATGTATGAAGGTTCATATTCCTCCTGTCAGCGCCATTACAAACGCGCACTGATGGATATTTCTGTGATGAAACTCATTTTCCATGATCGCAACAGGTTTCTGTCTTTCAAGAGGTTTGTAATGATGAGAGGTGGGGTGGGGGGGTGAGGGGGTGGACTTCGATTCCAAAAATGAATTACAATTTCAATAAATGCACAAGTTGATAGTGGTGGGCTTCATCGCAAACACTTTGAAATCAGCACTGAATGAATCCAGAAAGATTACTGAGAATACATAGGCGTTTCAGGCCAGATATTCCTCCAATCTATCTCAGCATCCTCGCATCCATACTCCTTATTCATGCATAAACATACACACAGTTTGTATGTCTTTAGTCTTTTTAATTGCACATTCTGACAACGCTGCCCGTAAATAATAAACCAAGGTAGTTTTCACGAGCTCAGTGTATAAAAATTAATATGAATACTGGTTAGCTACAGGTAAGAAAGATGTTGATTTTTTTTTTAAATTACCATTCTTTTGACAATATTATCATGCAGTTAAATGACCAAAGACCAGTTAACTATGCATACACATGCATGCATTCAGTGTGTGGATGTTCAGATCGTGGGGGACTAATAACTACATATTTCCAGTTATCTTTACTTATACACTATTTCTTGGTGAACAAATCAATTGAAAAGCGATTACAAACTTTTAAACAGTGGAAAAGTACATTTTGCATATCAGTGGGGAGGCACAAGACGTATTGCCATTTTAAGTCCATCAATTTAAAGCAGGGGTATCCAATCTAATCCACAAAGGGCCGGTGTGGGTGCTGGTTTTGTTGCAGTCCAACACTAACGCACTGATTCTATTCATCAAGGCCTTGACTGAACCCCATTAGAATCAAGTGTTGTAGCACTGGGATGAAATAAAAAAAAACCTGCACTCACACCGGCCTTTTATGGGGAAGATTGGACACCCCTGATTTAAAGGGATACTTTGCCATTTTTCAGCCAGTTTGGTATAATGACATTGTGGTTAGTATCCATATGAACAATGGATAATTTTCATCAATGTTGCCTGTATTGAGAATTTTCTGTTTGTTCATCGTAAATAGTCTGCCGGATGACCAAAAATGTTTTGAATGCCAAACCTTGTAAATTTCAGAGCAGATATGATTTAAAAAATGGCTATTTACGCAGCATTTTAATTACATAAGTCATGTCATAAGCGCTCAAAGTGTCTGTGGCAATTTAGTATTTTGTCATAATAGTAATACTACTGATAAAGTGGTGTCAATAGGTAATAAATGCAATTCTGTTATTGCAATGTGTTTTATGCAGGTCATTCTGAGAGCTGATTTATTGTTGCTCCAAGCAAAACATCTTATCTGCCCAGTTTTATACCTCCATTAGGAGCTGTTTGGGAATAATTGATGGGCTTTGTTGCATACATCATTTATACCAATGGATTTGACACAAGTCCTCTAGATCAAATCTGTAGGAAAACATTACCTCTTCCTCTCCTTCTAGTTATACTGTAGAATAACAAAACCTTTCCCTCAGTTACATTCTTTTCTTTTTTTTTTCCCCTTTGGATTCTAGTAAAGTCGATGTAACTGCTGAAAGCATTGAAATATATGGTACTAGCGTCGGGAGAGAGAAAATTGGCTGGGGTTTAGTTTCTGACCACAGTGTGCAATGATTAGAGGTTATTGCAACAGCAGTGTAGATTGCATTCTCCAAGGGCGCTGTGTACATTTGGTTGGGTTCTTTTTTTTTTATCAAAGATGTGTGGCCATCTTTTCTCCCCCTATGATCAGGCAGGCTTTAGAACAGCTGAGGGACATTTAATGGATGCGTGTAAAACAGCACAGCCTTAAATAAAATGGTGTTTTTCTGCGACATTCTGAATCTTATATCAAAGCACGCCTTTTTCGCCTTTCTGTAAAAAAAAAAAAAAATGTATATTTTCATATTGATGACAGCTAATGCTGCTGCCAATGGCTGTGTCTTCTTACTGAGGAGATAATTTGACAATAAGGAAATATTAAATTCATTAAAATATATTTTATTTTATTTATTTATTTTTTTGTCAGAGTTTTGAGGACCCTGGCTTTCTCCCACAGTCCAAAAACTTGCATTTTCAGCTATTTTGAGAACCTGAATTGCCCAAAGAGGCATTATCAATGTGTGAGTGAAGGGTGTGTACAATAATGGATGTACAATAATGAGGGCTTTCAAGTGCTGAAGCTCTCCAAATGGATGATAAGATTGGCATGTGCTCCTTTAACTCTAACTTGGGTAAAGAGGGAGATACCCTGTATGTACAAATGCATGTATATGGACGGGTTGAGTTTACAGGACAGAGCAGCTGTTAACAAAGGAAAAAACACTGCTTGATCTTGAAACTCAGGTTGAAATTTGGAGAAAAACAGAAGCAAGTCTCACAGGACAGTCCTTATTCTTTGCTGGTGATATTGATGAGAATACTACAGATGAGGGGTTAAGAAGAAGCTTGAAAGACTAATACTGTCATGAGGGCATTCAAGTGCCAGAGCTGAGAGGCATGAAAGTTCTTAGTGCATTTTAACAAGGACATTTTTTCTGTGCGTTAAAAAAGACACAGCCAACATAAAGTAGAAGCAGCAACATAACAGCCCAGATGTACGCTCGAATTCTGTATTTGGTCTGATTTTTGGGTTACATCTCAGTTTACTTTGTTTCATTTCCTCAGCTTCAAAGTGCAATTAATGAAAGTAGATCCGGTCAAATCCTTTTTAATTGCGCTTGTGTATCGTCTGCCAGAAATGCATAAAAATTTCATAGATCAGTTTGCGAGTTCCTTTCAAATACTATGTCCAGCTTTGATCGCGTTCTCATTCTTGGTGATTTTAATATTCATGTTTGCTGTCCGGCTAAGCCTCTCGTAAGAGATTTTATTTACAGTCTGGGTTTATTTGATTTGTTTATTTACAATCAAACAACATTTTGGAAAAATTCCAGTCTGGGTTTCGGGCTCACCATAGTACAGAATCAGTCCTGTTGATAATTTATAATGACCTGCCCCTCTCTATAGACTCTGGAGATTGTGCCATGCTGATTCTCCTTGACCTCAGTGCAACGTTCGACACTGTGGATCATGACATTTTAATACACTGCCTCCAGTACGGAGTTGGCATTGATGGCACTGCCTTAAATTGGTTTATATCCTATCTTAAGAATATAGGTTTTTCTGTAAATATGAGCAATTTCTTCTCTTCCCCAGCTAGTCTCTCCTGTGGGGTCCCACAAGGTTCCGTCTAGGGTCCCATTCTTTTTTCAATTTATATGCTTCAATAGAGCCAAATAATTCAAAGGCACAAAATATCATTCCACTGTTACACTGACAACACACAGCTCTATCTCCCCCTGAAATGAAATAATCAGTCAAATCTACTCAGTCTCATGAATTGCCTTGAGGACATAAACTGTTGGATGGCACAGAATTTCCTTCAACCGAATTAAGCCATCCTATTTGGCCCCCCTGACTCCATAAAAGTTATAAATAACGGTCCTAGCAACCTTTCCACCTCTTGTTAAACCCTATGTTAAAAAACTTGGCATGATATTCGACTCTGATTTTAAGTTTTACAAGCAGATCAATGCAGCAGTTAAAGCCGATTTTTTTCCAGCTGCAATCAATTACTAAAATCAAATCATTTCTCTCATTCAAAGATCTCGAGAAAGTCGTACATGCCTTTATATCCTCTCGACTGGATTACTGCAATTCCTTATACATTGGGATAGGCAAATCATCCTTATTTGGCCTCCAATTTGTCCAGACACTGCAGCCAGGCTCCTGACGGGTACTGGGAAGAGGGACCATATTAGTCCAATTTTGGCCTCTCTACACTGGCTGCCTGTTCATTTTAGAATTGATTTTAAAGTACTCCTGTTTCTTTATAAAGCCCTAAAAGGGCTGGCCCCCTCCTACATCGCTGACCTCCTATCCCCATACTCAGTCTCTAAGGTCACTTAGGTCAGCTAACTTGGAGCTGCTGGCTGTTCCGATATCCAAACTTAAGCTCTAGGGTGACCGCGCTTTCACTGTTGCAGCCCCAATATTGTGGAACGCCATTCCCCTCCAGATCAGAACTTCCCCCTCCATCGACTCTTTTAAGTCCAGACTCAAAACGGTTTTATTCACTTACATTTGAATCATAACATAAAATAACATGAATGGAAAGGACAGGCCTTTCAGCCCAACTAAGCTCGCCAGTTTCTTTATACAAAACCCAAAACCAGTGAAGTTGGCACGTTATGTAAATCGTAGATAAAAACAGAATACAATGATTTGCAAATCCTTTTCAACTTATATTCAATTGAATACACTGCAAAGACAAGACGTTAAATGTTCAAACTGAGAAACTTTTTTTTTTTTTTTTTTTGCAAATAATCATTAACTTAGAATTTAAAGGCAGCAACACATTGCAAAAAAGTTGGCACAGGGGCCTTTTTACCACTGTGTTACATCGCCTTTCCTTTTAACGACACTCGGTAAACGTTTGGGAACTGAGGAGACCAATTTTTGAAGCTTTTCAGGTGGAACTCTTTCTCATTCTTGCTTGATGTTCAGCTTAAGTTGTTCAACAGTCCGGGGTCTCCGTTGTCGAATTTTACGCTTCATAATTCGCCACACATTTTCAATGGGAGACAGGTCTGGACTACAGGCAGGCCAGTCTAGTACCCGCACTGTTTTACTACGGAGCCATGCTGTTGTAACACGTGCAGAATGTGGCTTGGCATTGTCTTGCTGAAATAAGCAGGGGCGTCCATGAAAAAGAAGTTGCTTGGATGGCAACATATGTTGCTCCAAAGCCTGTATGCACCTTTCAGCATTAATGGTGCCTTCACATATGTGTAAGTTGCCCATGCCTTGGGCACTAATACATCGCCGTACCATCACAGATGCTGGCTTTTGAACTTTGAGCCTATAACAGTCCGGATGGTTCTTTTCCTCTTTGGTCCGGAGGACAAGACGTCCACAGTTTTCAAAAACAATTTGAAATGTCGACTCGTCAGACCACAGAACACTTTTCCACTTCGCATCAGTCCATCTTAGATGAGCTTGGGCCCAGCGAAGCTGGCGGCGTTTCTGGGTGCTGTTGATAAACGGTTTTCGCTTTGCATAGTTGAGTTTAAACTTGCACTTGCAGATGTAGCGACGAACTGTAGTTACTGACAGTGGTTTTCTAAAGTGTTCCTGAGCCCATGTGGTAATGTCCTTTACACACTGATGTCGGTTTTTGATGCAGTACCGCCTGAGGGATCGAAAGTCACAGGCATTCAATGTTGGTTTTCGGCCTTGTCGCTTACCTGCAGTGATTTCTCCAGATTCTCTGAACCTTTTGACTATATTACGGACCGTAGATGATGAAATACCTAAATTTCTTGCAATAGCTCGTTGAGGAATGTTTTTTTAAACTGTTCGACAATCAGCTCACACATCTGTTCACTAAGTGGTGACCCTCACCCCATCCTTGTTTGTGAATGACTGAGCATTTCAGGGAAGCTGCTTTTATACCCAATCATGGCACCCACCTGTTCCCAATTACCCCGTTCACCTGTGGGATGTTCCAAATAAGTGTTTGATGAGCATTCCTCAACTCTCTCAGTCTTTTTTGCCACTTGTGCCAGCTTTTTTGAAACATGTTGCAAGCATCAAATTGCAAAAGAGCTGATATTTGCAAAAAAAAATTACAAAGTTTACTTGTTCGAACATTAAGTAAATTGTCTTTGCAGTGTATTCAATTGAATATAGGTTGAAAAATTTGAAAATCATTGTATTCTGTTTTTATTTAAGATTTACACCACAACGTGCCTACTTCACTGGTTTTGGGTTTTGTACTATTGTGAATATATCCCTTCAGATACTGAGTGACTCAATGGTATGTAGCTTTAAGTCAAGCCTGCTCTTGAAAACCTCCTCGGTCTCTGCCTCAACAAGATGGTCAGGCAAGTTATTCCACATTGAAATTATTCTTTGGGTGAAGAAATATTTCCAAATATCAGTGCTAAATTAACCTTTGGTCAACTTCCATTTGTGACCCCGAGTTCTAATCACAACACACAGTCGAAGGAACCCTGCATAATTCACTTTGTTAATCCCTTTAACATATTTAAAGAATCCTCTGGTTAATCATTATTACTTTTTTTTGACTAGTGACATTCCCTATGTTTTGTGTGTTTGTGCCTTTACACTGTGTTACGTGATATTTGTCTTGATGTACTTTGTATTTCTGATGTTTATGATGTTAGTTACCTGCTCTGGTCTGTACGGCCCTTTGGTCAACCTCGGTTATTTTAAATCTGTTTCATAAATAAATTTGATTTGATTTGATACTGTATCTCTAGTGTATCTGCAAGATATATAGCGAAACACTCAAGTCAGTGGATGCAAGAGAATTTTAACCGTCTGAGACAGTTATTTTAACAGTAAGTCTTCAAAACATTTTAAACAAGAAAAGGTTACTAATAGCCTTTACTTGGGCCGATTAGCTTGTGCGCATGACTAAAATTTGTGCATGCGCTGCATTGGTAACCGAGCCTTACGAAGATCGGGACACAAAAAAAAATTTTTTAAAAAGAGCCCATTTTTAGACGTGGTGCCTATTGACCTGAGTAATAATAATTCTGAGGAGTATGCATGCAATCCAGATCCAAGAATGGATTAAAATGCATTAACCTTGCTGGTTGTGTGTACACTCAATGCAAGCTCATGCTGATGCATGCTTTTAAATTATTCAGTGTTCTGGAACTCAAATATGTAGACAAAAATGAATTTTAAGACTGTTTTGTTTTGAGCTACCAGTAGTGATAGTTATTTACATCATTTGAATGTTCCACTGAGAACATTTTAAACACTAATATTTGAATTCCTGTCCCTGAAAGGGTTAAGCATGCCAGTCCAGCAAAGTAACTTTGTGAAACATATCCACTGAAGAGACACCAGTGGCTTTTTTCAGAACTTACGAGAATTTCTCACCGAGTTTAAAAATATGTCAGAATATCTCAATTGAAACACTAAAGTCACTCTATCGATCGCTTACTGGTCTCATTTGGATGAATCTTTCCTGACAGAAATTTCCCATTTTGCCGACTTTGGTGGCGGGGAAACAGAGGAGTGCTATGAGTAACTTTGTCATGTTCCCAATGTAGCCACGTCCTTGCACATTTACCTTTGTTTGACGTGCACCTGCTCCAGTGAGCTGTCACATTATTGTATGGGAGTCATAAAAAATGAGCACAAAGCCACAGTGGAGCAGGACCACCTCAAGTGCCTTGCAATCATGTCCACAGAATGTGACATTTTCACAAAATTGGATTTCACTGATGCAAGATTTACAGGCATGAACCCAACAAGAGGGCCATTTGGAAGCGATGAGCCATGATTATATATTCCTCTCTATTAATGTAAAATGCACGCGATTACAAACTGTAATTCCACTAAGCTATAAATCTAAAGTATGCATGTGCTAAATTAATGGAATTGTGATGACACATTTGATTGACAACACATTTTGACTGTATTTGCTATTTCAGTTTTCCCCTTTCCTTTAAAGTGTCAGAGTTTTTCTGTGCATTTTAAATCGCATTATTTATGTACAAACTATACAGAATGGTTACCTAAATATAAATGTAGTTAAACAGTAACTCAGGGGTGTCAAACTGACCTGTAAATGGGCCAAGAGGCTGCAGGTCTTCAATCCTACCGAGCAGAAGCTCACCTGAAAGCACTGATTTAATCAGCTGATCTAGGCCTGCACAACTGATTAGCTGTATCAAGTGCGCTTCTGCATTGTTGGAGTGAAAACCTGCAGCCTCTTGGCCTGTTTACGGGCCAGTTTGACACCCCTGGTCTAACTGTTCTTATGGCGTTGCTTTCTGAATAAGAGACTGAATAAGATGCAAAGAGAACTGTAGCCACTGAATATCACTGAAGTGGTCAAAGATTACCTTTATTTCTAAAAGTAGTCTGTAAGCAAACAAGCAGATGTACACAGGTGCACATATAGGAGCAGCAGGAGAGGGAGGTGAAGAATGTTTTCTTCCTCCACAGGAGTAAAGCAGAAAGCAAGTAAAGTTAATAACAAAAAAAAAAAAAAAAACATGCATTGTGCTTCTCTTGGCTCAGAAGCATTGAAAATTCTTGCTTCTTATACACTGAGATCACCCTCCAGCTTGAGCTGAGGATTTATACTGGAGCAAAATCACACTGAGAACTGGACACAGGAGATTGTTTCAATCAATCTCATGATTCGCTAAAAACTTGCAAGGCATTCTGCACATGCCCCTTTGGAAAACAGATTATTCCACAAGAGCTGCTTCATCTTCATTCATAAAAAAGATGTTTTGAAAAGCAACTGACAACGAAAACTCATGATCATTATTCATGGTGGACCAGTCCAAACACAGGTGATGTTAGGACTGATTTTATTGAGCAACTAATGTGACTTTATTTCCAAAAACATTACAGTATGGAGAGTACACTACTAGGTCTTGTAGATGGTATCGACTCTGACTAGAATTGTAATCATTATTCTAACTGACATTTCTCTACTTCTTGCAACATTAAAACAATTAAGGCACTAATTTTTAAAGTCGCATTCCAGAGATCACTAAAATAATTTTTGCTAAAATTTTACCTCAGTGCTGTTCAGCAGAATTACATTGTTCCAATAATATTAACAATAAGAAGTAAGGAGACCCTTTGGAAGTGTAGAAACCTTTGAAAGTGTAAAAGCCTTGCCACTAGTCAGTGAAAGCTGGGAAACAAATGAGTACTTACATCGAGTATGTCCCCTTAAATAAAGATAAAGGTCAAGGAGAGTTATTTAAAAACGGAGCACACTAAATAACACTATCGCTCCTCAAAATGAAGATACTGAGTTTAGATCCCGACCATGGGAATAAACTGGTGCATTGAGTTTGCATGCTCCAGTTTCCCCTCAGACATTCAGGAAAATGCCCTTATTTATGAGTGTGCAAGTGAATAGTGTCTTCGGCTTCCTTGGTACGTTGTGGGACATGAATAAGTCTTGTATGCGTATTTACATTTGTTAGGTCCATGTTCCCAAGGTTATTATATCAGTTCATAGTATTTGTCTTGCTTTCCAGCTCGTTTGTCACATGCCACAAGTTTTATGTTTTCACTTGCACTCCTGCACCATCCCCTGTTCATTGTTTGCCAATTTTTGAGAGATTCAAGCAAAATCAGGCACCTTAAATTGTTGACCCCCCTGGATTTGGCAGATTTTTTTTTTTTTTTTTGAGATGGGTATAGTACCCAAAACTCAAAACCCAAACCGTTCCTCTGTCAACCCCTTCTTTCCCGAGCTACAGCAATCCTATTTTTTTTGGCCTTAATTGGCCAAGTTAACAAAATTGCAAGTTCCCACTGTAAGCGGCAGAAAACCCGCACGCTGGATTTGTGTGCATTCTCACGTACGCAGGATTACCACCATTATCTCAATGGCACCAGCACCTGGCAAAGGAAGTTCTGGTTTGTGAGACAATATCAATTAGGGTTTTAACGATCCAAAAGGCAGCCAACCTTATTGGCCTATGACAGGAGCGGTCACAAACATCTGGGTTAATGGACAGTGCCTGGTGTCCCCCAGTTAGCCCTAAACAGCCTATGGGACTTTGGTCTGTGTCAGACAATGCCCCAGTGCCGTCCACTGGACTTTTCAGAAACTACATCCACGAAATAATTCTCATTACTCCCCATTTAGAAATTTTCAAGGACTTTTTTCTAACGATTTAAAATCCCGATTTAACCCATAATGTTACAAATGTAATGTGTATTTATGTTATACTGTATGATAAGAGCTGATTGGTAGCATTAATACAGATTATCTTTGTGGTTTCGTTTTGTACCAGACGTTTCATGGCAAACCACTGCACATTTATATCATGTTTAGTATCATTCTACTCCGCAAAATTTCTGAAATCACATGAGGCATGTTTCGAAGGGAGTAAAATTATACCAAATAAATAAAATTATACCAAATTTACCCTCTAGAAATATCCCTGCCCAAATTTCCCCTGGGGAGGGACCACATTCCTGATTTGGCGACCCAAATAATTTACGACCCCGCCATAGGAAACCCTTATAGAGTCTGAGCATAAAGGATGGGGAAACAAAGAGGATTTAGAAGCTAGTATTGATCCTTCCCATATTGTACACGTCGTGTATATGTGCAGTTGCGAGTCGCGCCAGGTATGATTTACTTATTTCTTTAAATTTTGTGGAACAATGTGATTTGGTTTTCTGATTTAAGCTTGTGTCTGCCTGATTAAATAAATTTTTACTTGCATTCTGTTGTGGTTTTCTGACTCGAACTAACTTATATTCTTCCAGCTGGGAGTCGTGTCACCCAATGGGGTATAATGTAGGGCTATGAGGACTGCCTGATCACCAGGCCTCCCTGGTAGGGACACGGTGGTGTTCCATGCTGTGATTGGTGTTATTTTGATTGGCTTTGAGAATATTTCGTTGAACTTAAGAGTCCCTGTACGTCTTCTTTTTTTTTTGTTGTTTTTGCATTATACTGTACAATCAGTCCCTGAACGCCTCTTTGCATTATACTTCAAAAGTTTTTAATGAACATTAATTCCAGGCCCCGGTGTTCACTAGTCATAGCTTTTTTTATGTCAAACCACCGGGCAGAATAGAACCGCCAGCCTTAGTTCTCCACCGAGTTGGGCTGTACAGATGTTTTTGGTCCAACAGAAGTAAGGTATAGACCAGTTATGAGTCTGATGCACAACAGAGCTCTAAATTCATAAACTGGAGTCAGATCGGATTCATGCAAATCGTGACTGCCACGATTTACTGACTGCAGTATCCGATAGCCACCTCAGGCCAAAAAGCAGAACGTGGAGTGACGTCATCATGTTTGACCTGAGCCAACGGTCTAATGCTGACACTGTAGCTGGACCCCATTTACAGAATGGAGACCCTTAAGTCTTTATTTTCCCCTGCTGCCTTCTGCCTCAACTAGGACCCTCCTTGGCCGAGTTGCATGGTGCCTACACCACACCACTCTAATTGTGAACTTTAAAGGTGTCCCAGCTCAAAGTTTATTGAAAGTGGCTGGATATGGAGGGTAGATTACTCGAATGTAGTTATCCACCTGGGACACCGTTGAAGTTTGTCAATCGGGGGGGCTCAAAATGCTCCAAAACATTTTTTTCCTTAAGTTTGTCATGGATTTTCTCCAAACTTCAAAGGCATCTCAGTTGCCTTTATGCTGGAATCTTTTAGTTGGAAGGACCATAATTCAAATCTACAATTACTTTTGTGGGACAACCTTGTAATTTGGAGAAAAAAGGGCCAAAAAAGGGTCTCGGACCTACAAAGGGGTCATTTTGAGAAATGACCCTATTTCTCAAAGCTTCTAAGAGGTTGGAACAATCTGAGCAAGCATGACACTAGACAGTCCCTGAGATCACTGCTACTGCTCTGCAAAAGCGGCGCCTTAACTGAGTGAGCTAACCTGGCTGCCAGCAGTAATGTTGAGTCCAGACAGAGGAAAACCTGACCAGATACGATAAGTGACTTGACACATGGGAAATTGCTCCACGACATACAAACTATGAGTGGTGACAAGCATGTCACATTTCCTTTGAATTTGTACAAGCTTACATCACCTTCTCTTCTGGTTGCAAGGATATCAGCTGGAATGCTGACTGCAGACCCAGGAAGATCTGGCAAGACACTCTCAAAGTGGCTTGATTCGAAAGAAATATACTATGCGAGATATGGGACTTTGTGTGAGGATAAGCATGTCACATTTCCTTTGAATTGACACAAGAATGCATGACCATCTCCACTGGGTGCAAGGGAGATCAGCAGCGTGCTGAATGCAGACAGAGGAACATCTGGCAAGACACTCTTAAAGTGGCTTGATACAAAGGAAATATACTATATGAGATATGGGACTATGTGTGATGATAAGCATGTCGCATTTCCTTTGAATTCACGTAAGCATGTGTGACCTTCTCCTATGTGTGCTCGGAGCTCTGCAGGCTTGGCGAATGCAGATGGGAACTTTTGGCAAAACACTCTTAAAGTGGTTCGATACAAAGAAAGTATACTATAAAGTATGAAACTATATGTAACACATTTCCTTTGAATTAAGAGCCATTGTCTGTAAAGTTCAGGCAGGTTCAGGCAGGTGGTGATAGTCATCTTCTTCAATTTTTCTGAAACTGGTGGTTTTATGTCCCTACCCTAACTACAAAATTCCCCAAATTTTCCGGCCCATCCTGCACCAGTTTGGGTTTTAGGGGTCAATCAAGCGCAAGCCGAATTAGGGCCTAAAATGCCAAATTACCAAAATTTGATTTTTGGGTTGCTCTTATTCACTGCACAAACTTCATCCCAAAGTAAAAGTTGTAAAATTGTATTATGGGGGGAGTGTCAGTGGAAAGAGCGATTTTCGGCCTGGGATCCTCTTCGCGCAACGTCTAGGGGGTGCTCCAATATGGCCACAATCCATTTTCGTCACTAGTTGCACCCTTTATACTCTGTTCGCGATCAGTGCCCCAGAACTTTTACAACTGCAACGATTGTTATGTAGTTAGACTATCCATTATAGGTAAGAAAAAGTTGAGATCATGTATGCGCACACCAATAGGTGGCGCCGAACATGGCAAAATGATAAAATCTTATGTATTGCGGTTGACCTACAGGGCAAAGGTTTGTTGCATAATGAAGTAGGGAGATCACCCTTTTAGTTTCTGAAAGCCATTTCCTGGGATATGGACTACTTTCGATAATAGGTGGCGCTTTATTAACAGATCGTGGGCTGAGGATTGACTGGTACACAAAACATGAAACGGAGAAAATTTCACTTGAAGTTTTACCAACTTGTATCTTTCAATTCCATTAATGTTTTCTAAATTTGTATAAATGGGAAGGTACTAGCATAAAAATCTTCCATACGTTATTTATTTCCAGATCTAGTCTTGGGTTATGGACCAACACAATCAACAATGATTTTAGAGAAGGGCTCCCCAAATGCTGGGAAAGGCTGCAATGGAGCTACAGGTGGGTCTAGCTGGTGTTTTCAAACTACCTGACAAGTGTGACAGGTTTTGCAAAAGTTGGAAACATCTTTCCGAAGCCCAGGCCAGAAGAAGTGTTTCATGATCTTATCAACAGTCTTGTTTACACCAAGATGACCTCCTAAAGGTAAACTCTGAGCTATTGTTAATATCTCATTCCTGTGGACCATAGGAACAACAATTTGCTTGACCACTCCCCAATCTGCATTGGCAGGGATATCAGGAGGGTGCCACTTCCGCAGCCATACACATCATCCTTGAGATAACACCCAACTGGTTCTGCGTCTATTTCTTTATCAGGAAGGGCTCTCCTCTTTAGTACACAAATTTCAGGATCATTAGTTTGCTCCTGAATCAACCGCTTTCTGGACAGAGACCAGTCTCCAGACACATCAGAATCACCAGGCCCATCTGCCTGGCTGAACAGAAAACTGATAAAGGTATCTGATAAGTCCTCAAACGGAGAAACCACAGTACGCTGAACAGAGTCGTGAGGCGAACCGCCCGGATCATGACTATTCAATGTGCTGGACGGCACCACGTCATCTTCTTCTTGAGCCTTCTTGGATATAGCACGGGTCACTGCACAGGAAGGATACAGAGATGGGTCTTCATTGCCATCTTCAGTGCTCGGCTGTGAAGTAAGATGAACAGGGGAAACTACATTGCCCCCAGCCAGGTCATTGACTAGCAACAGAGAAACACCCTTGATAGGTAGACTTGACATAAGTCCCACCTTTACCTGTCCTGTAACTAAATCTGACTTCAAGAATACAGAGCGCAGAGGAACAGATACAGACCTCTCTTCAATACCTTGTACAAGTATGAAATCCCCAGAAGCGGTCTCATCACGTAACTCCAAGGAGTCCATCAACAAAAGTGACTGAGAAGCTCTGGTATCCCTTAGGATATATATGGGGACAGGAGGAGAATGCTCATTCAGAGCCACAAATCCCTCTGACACAAATGGAAGAAATTCCACCCTCACAAAGTCAGCAGTATCAGGCTTCTTGGCCCCACAAGGAGCAGGCAATTTAGCAGATTGATCATCTACTACAGGGGTTTCTAACCTTGTTTTCACAAAGGCATTTGGTTTGGTATCCTTTTCTCTTTCTTTCTTAGCTTTAAGGAACTTTTGTCACTGTCAGCTTTTAAACTTTGATCAGACCTGTTACTGGATTTCTGAGCACCATCACCAGTTTTGTCTTTGTCTTTGAGTGAGGAATCTTGGGTATCACTGTTACCTTTTTTCCAAAATTGGAACCATCTATTTTTACTGCTAGACTGAAATTTGAACTTATGTGTGAGAACATATTCTTCTGCAAATTTGGCAGCTGATTGCAAATTCAGTGCTTGTTTCTCGTTAAGGTAGGTCTTAATATCATCCTTAACACAGTTCTTGAATTCTTCAACTAACTCCATCTCTTTTACTGAGTTAAAATCATCCTTGACCTCCATAGAAGTACACCAGCACTCAAATTAAACCTTCTCGTTAGCAAATTCCACATAAGGCTGATTGTCAGATTTCTTCCGACTTCTGAATTTCTGTCGGTAAGCCTCTGGAACCAACTCATAAGCTGTCAAAATAACCTTTTTGACAACCTCATAATCAGAGGAATCATCTCCAGACAAAGCTGAATAGGCTTGTTGAGCTTTACCCTTGAGGACAGTTTGCAACATCAGAGGCCAGTGTTCCTTTAGCCACTGGCAACTATAAGCTGCCATCTCAAAAAACTGGAAATACTTATCAACCTCCTTCTTTGAGACTGGAGGCAGCAGTTTTACCTCCTGGCTAGCACAAAATTTGCTCTCCATTTCCATTTTAATTTTCAGTTGCTCCATTTGGAGCCTTTCATCTCTATCTAACTTCTCTAAATCAAAATCTCTCTGTCTCTGTCTCTCTCTTTCTACTCTTTCCTCTATCTATCTCAAATTCTCTTTGTTTTTCTTTTCCCTCCCTTTCTTTCTCTCTTTCTGCCCTCTCAAATGCTCTTTCCTCTCTTTCAATCTCTAGCATTTTAAATTTAAGTTCCATTTCTACATTTGGATTTTCCACTGGAAACTGTTCCAGATCGCCTGGTGCTAACACATTTTCATCAATGTAATATTCAACAATCTCTCTAATGGTTGTCTCGTCACTCGGTCGCGCTGCAGGGTAGGTAGCGTGAATGCTATTATATCATAGTGGGGCACCGTGAGATTTTTTCATAGTAAACAGTGTGGCGTGAGAGAGTAAAGTTTGGGAAACACTGCCTTACAGACAATGGCACTTAATACAAGCATGCATGACCTTTCCATCTGAATGCAGGGAGATCAACAGATGTGATGAATAGAGACAGCACAAGATTTCATAAAATACTGCTGAAGTTGCATGAAACAAGGAAATATCTGCTGTTAATATATGAGACTTAATGTGGTGAAAAGCGTGTAAGAATGTCTTTGAATTCATGCAAGCGCCATCTCTTTACATTTGCAACCTCTCTGGTATCACATTCCTCCTATTAATCAGTTAAGATAATTGCATCAGGCAGAGATTATTCAAAGGAGCACTTTAACCAGGATTAGAAGAAGATCCTTCCAATGCCTTTCAGACTTGAGCTCATCCGATTTGAAGAAAATAACGCTTCCCATTCAAAATGCGCAGTTTCTGGTGATGAGATAGAACATTTTAAAAGGACATTTGAAGAGTACCCACTCCTTTAGCCAATTGACCTTCACCATTTAGTAACCTGAAAAAATTGTGAAGCATAAAATCAATCTACATTGTCAGCAGCCGATTTTAACCACCGCTGAATTTCAGTGCATAGAGGAAGGACAGCCTTAGATATTTTGTTTTGATCATTGCAATAAATTGCCCTCAAAAAAGTGAAAAACCATTACCTCTATAGCAGGTGGGCCAGATTAGCTTCAAATATAAAGAGAAGTGGAAAAAAATCTCTCTCAGCCCCATAATGGTCACAAGGGTTTACCTTGGGAGCAATCGTCCTCACGAAAATTAAAAGATATTGTCACACTACTTAGAGACGAGAAGCATATTGATAAGAAGAAGATTTTTAAGTTGAACTGAGGAGGAGCGGTGCAGAGAGCACAAAGCTAGAGAATGAATGAACATTTGCCTTGGTTATAAAAGGCTCACCAGTTGAGTGGGAGAAGCTAAAGTCATGGATGATTGAACAGAAACGAGCTTGTGACCAGCCGGACGCTTGTCCCTGGCAGAACTAACACAGAGCTCAATTAAGCTGGCTTGACAAAGCCAACTTACCAATGTTCTCTGTATGATGCCAAGAAATTGGAGGACAGCTTCAGGGTATGCCAAGGCAGGGTGCTTGTGCTTCTTGAGTGGCTGGCTCTCTTTTACTCTTTCTTTTACTCTTTTTATTCATCCATTCTTTCCGTGGAGTTAATCAGATACTTTTTAAAGCGATTTTACTCATGCAATGTCATGGGTAGAAATATCAAATATCATACGCACATTTCAACACAAATATGGTATTTACCAATTTGAAATTGATCGTAGGCTGCAAAAAAATGTGACGACAGGTCTCAGCTGGCGCATGCATTTTTCGGTTGCGACTAGCGGTGACTTATGGTACATGCACATATATCTTGAGAATTGTTTTTTTCAGCAGACATTGCTGTCTCAGTAATGATGAACACATACAGTATGTCGCAACAAACCCATATCGCAAATACAGCCCACAGTCCAATGATTATTTTTAGATATAGGTCTATGAATGAAGACCCGATTTCCCTTTCAATTTCAATTCCCCCAGGGAACATATCTAGACCTATAATCAATTACAATCCAGTAGCCTAATTGAAAGAATCCTGTAGGAAGTGATTGGTACACTGCTCTGCCAGTATAAACAGCAACTCTGGTACTGTTGACTCTGGGATGGTAAGAGAGTTCAGCAATGGCAGATCCAGCGATGTTAGATGACCTAAATGTACGCATTTTCTGTGAGTGGCTTTTTTGGGACCGCTCTGATTATTTTCAGGAGAGTGATGAATGGCTTAGGAGCCATTTTTGTCTCCAAAGGCATTTACTTCTCCAACTGTTCTACGACTTGGAGCCACAACTTGGAAGAGCGACCAGGCGTTCCAACGCCATACCTGTGCCACTGCAGGTGTTATCCACATTAGGTTTTTTGGCCACCGGGTCCCTTCAGCAGGAGATTACTGACAGGTCAGGTATTTCCCAACCATCAATAAGTAGAAGATTGCAAACGGTTTTACGGGCAATCAATTCCCTCGCTGCGAGGTATATACAATTCCCATATGAGGATGCTCAGCAAACTGATTAATAGGGAATTTTATGAGATTGCTGAGTTTCCAAATGTGATTGGGGCGATTGATTGTACCCATGTGTGTCTGAAGCCACCATCCGCTAATGATTACGCAAACATCAATCGCAAAAACTACCGTTCCATTAACGTACAGATAATCTGCGATGCCAGAATGCGTATCCTGAACGCGGTTGCCCGGTGGCCTGGAGAAACCCATGGTTCTTTCATTTTCCAAAACTGCAACGTAGGCAGCCGCTTGCAGGATGGGGCACTGCATGGTAGGACTCATCTCCTTGATGAGTTACGCACACAATCAGAAGGCTAATATAATATTTTGTACGAATTGTAACAATTCCATGTCACTCTTTAGTTGACAAATGCTACCCCCTGACAGTATACTTCATCACACCATTGACAAATCCCCAGACTGAGCAGGAACGAAGATTTAACAGAGCCCACACGGCCACACAGGCCATTGTAGAGCGCTGCGTAAGCCTGCTGAAGGGGTAGATGACTCTGCCTTAGATCTGCTGGGGGGACTCTGCTCTATATCCCCGAGAAAGTGTGCGAGATTGCTGTTGCAAGTGGGGTTCTCCATAACCTTGCACAGCAGAGCAGGGTGCCACATCCTCCTGACCTGCGGCCTGATGACCCCATGCCCAGAGACCCCTGGCCACAGCAGCCACAACTGGGAGCAGTCAGTGGGAGAGAGGAATTGATTCAGCGTTTCTGACATGTTTTGGGTAAGCACTTGTTATAGAGAAAAGACCACGACAAATGTTTCTCTACGCAGTTCATTTATTTGTAACATTCTTCAGGTTTTCATTGATTTCTTGTAATGTTTCATTCATGGCTTGCAAAGACCTGTTGATCGCTGCCATAGATGCACAGATTTCTGGCTGTCTCTCCAGGACCTTGCAAGTGAGGCCAGTGGTTGGGCATCAGCACGGGAGACCGATGCTTTCTTCTGCTCTCGTCGCATTGACTGTGCCGCACCAGAGGGTGCAGCCCAAGGGGAGGACGTGCGCTCCTACACTAGCTGAGTTTCGGACGCCTGCGCATTTTCAGCATCCCCCTTCACCTCGAGATTCATTTTCTAAAGAAATAAAACAGTTTGAGAAAATTCATGCATGTTCCTATTTTCTACATTTAACATAAAGGCATGTAATTACTTATGAAAGGCTTATCATGGGCACAAGTGTAAATAAATTTTGACTGAACATATTTTGGCATATTTTGACAAACGCCGAAGGCAAAATTATCTAATTTTGCCGGAGAAAACTACAAGGTTTGGAATGGTTTCGAGTGACATCTGAGCATCTGGAGAAGTGGGGGCTGAACTGGAAAGACTGCGTAGAGTCATTTATTTTATGATTGCATAAAAGCCTGAAACCTGGTTGGAAAGCTCGAGTGGTTGTCTCGTCACTCAGTTGCGCTGACGGGTAGATCAAGCAACAATAATCTTCCACAATGATAATATGCTATCAGATTATGGTGATGGAGGTATCATTTTTTAGTATCAGTCCATTAAATTCATTGACATGGGCATTGATGTAGAGCAAGGGTGCCCAGCCTTTTTGGAGCCAAGATTTACCTTTAAAGTTGGCTATGCATCGAGATCTACTCATCTGAGTCGACTGTCTTCATGAGAGTTTCTGTGTACTTTGGTATGGAAGGCTGTCATAGATAAAACATTGGGCTAAAATCTACCTGATATTTTCAATTTAGCCCAATAAATTATTTGGTGTCATTTACCCAAAGGTTTTGCTAGAACTGCCATGCTTAGTAAGGAAAAAACACAATATGGAAAAGTGGCATCGCCCCTTTAAGATTCGGGACTTTTTATGCGTTTTTTTATTTTGTACAAACACGTTGCCTAAAAACACCGGTCCATAACTGCTAGCTCTAGCTATTAGATTAAAACTATGTTACAGTCTGCTAACTAAAACTATTAACATCTTCAAACATGTTGTTAACCCTCTTCCACATTCAAAATTAGATCCGAAATAAACGTCACATTAATTTTCACGTATAGGAGCACTTTTCATAAATGCAGATTTTTATTAAAATAAACAGTTGGGGAGATTTTTGATCGGACGCTTTGCGTGACGTTAACATTACTGTTACACACCAATGCATAGCAACAATTTCACAACTTTATCAAAAATCCCCGTACATACAAACGTTATGGTGATATGTGATTATATTCCATGCTTGTGCACATTTTTAGGACCAAAATGCGTCTTCGGCTACCTCATTATGTGATGGGTGTTGAGTCTTAGATGCCAAATGCAGGGGCCAGAATTAAAAAGGTAAAAACAGCTGAGAACAGGGAGACTCAAACAGAATAAAAATGTGAGACTCGCGCTACCAACGGACCTGGAAGTCGTCCAAGGTAGAAAGCAAGCAAGCTCGAAGGTACAAAAAGAAAAGGGATTCTTTCTTTGATTCCCTTTCTCATAACCACTAAACCTCAGTTATGCAGCTAACGTCCCTAACAATTCCCTGTCTAGAGACCTTACCAGCTAAAGTGCAAATGTAACACTGACACTCTAGCAATGGAAGCGAGGCGGAACTAGAGCTTAAATAGGGTCCAGGTAACACCCCAAATTGACGCCAGCTGGCCCAGGAATCCGATTGGGAGCAAAACGATATCGTCCCGGACGAGAGCAACAAAAACCATGACACAATAATGTGTCCACAATCAAGAACCACTTTTAGCCTCGAAATGCTGCCCCTAGTGGTGGCAACATAAATTAAGGTGTTCCAATGGGAAATCTGGGAGGTTCCATGGTGAGACGTTACTTAGCACGAGCAGGTCATTATTCTTCCAGCACCACTGCGCACCTGCACAGTGCTGAATAACGGACTTTGATACATCCAAGAATTCATTATTGATGGAAATCCATCTTTAGACAGAGATCTTGCGCCCATGGCTTATCCGTAGGGAGGCCCTCACCATCATCTTGCTCGGTCTCCGGTTTGAACAATACCTTTGTCATGGCTCGATCACGCCTGCATCGCCTTCACCGGCACTGTGTAACTTCGGGTTTCGAGTTGAAACCCAGGCCACCCGGGCCCAAAACGAACTACAAAACTTACTGCTTTACCGCGTACGTCATACAATGCCCTTCCCCCCATGTCCCTCAAGACCAGCGAGCCAGAATGAAGCAGATTTGGAAGTGGTTGCAATGGCTTAAGCGGCGAGGAAACCGAAGAAGGCAAAGGTGATGTCCGAAGAGACATTTAAGAGAAAAAGAGAAATCAATAAAATAAGATCCAGGACTAGGGTCAACATTGGACCGGCTTTGAGAGCTGAAAGAGGATGAGGGATGGCTGACCGATGGCAACCTGACGTCCTTACTTTTGGACAAGTAAGAACTAATTGTTTCCTTAATCCTTCATTCTAGATCTAGTTTTAGTGTGTTTGAACTTATTTGTTTCAGGCTGTGACATTGAAATTATCTAATACCCCGTTTATGCTCAGTCAAATAATTGTCCACAGCGATTTATCTAGCTAGCGGGTATCTGACATGCTAGCTGGTTGTCATGCTATCACTAGCTGGCAAACATTGCTAAACTAGTCCCCAGTTGAAATGTGTGATCATAAACGTGTACTTCAGTCCTGTATAGAGCAATAAAGATAGAAGATTTGTCGATTTTATTTTGGAAGGATAAGGTAATGATCTGGGTTGGCGCATATACATGTTGTTTCAGGGATTTTATTTCAACTCACTACCACCCACTTGTTTTATTGCACAAGCTATTCGGTTCTGTGCATGACAACTTTGTGGTCGTATTCTACAAAGGGACTGGCTATTCGAATTGCGACTCTGCATGAAAGCAATGTCCACTCTCTTCTTAGCAGAGCAAAAATGAATTGATGCCCAATAGGGCTAGGATTAGTAGCAGCTGTGCATGTAAACGATGCCAACTTCCGTGTTAAGTTTCGTTTCTGACTAGCCAAGTGCATGCATAAAATGCTGTAAAGGGCCGTCCACACTGAGAAAGATAACGATAACCGTAACCATAACAATTTGAGCAGCAACACCGATGAACGATATTGTTGTGTAAACATTGATGTCATGCTTTCCAGCTGTGTCAGAGCTCTTTTTTCTCTGCGATGTCATCTGCCATGTTGAATGAACATGAAGCCCTGCAAATTCTAATGGATTTCAACTGGCGGTCAGTTTTTCTAATGTGCATAAAATCGATCTGAAAGTGACCACAACGATGTCATTAGCCATTATAATTGTCCTTACAGTTTTAGTGTGGACTGTGTTAGCCATCTACTTGAGTTAGACTGATCTTTAAGTCTCCCTTACCTGGTGTGAAGACATAGTTGATCGGATCGCACATTACATGTCCTGCTTTAGAAAGTTTGCTGGTGTCGTTGGCTTGTCAACAAATGCATGTGTAGACAGTTTTTATGAAAGTTGTTACAAACAATACCATTTATCAACTGCAGGGGGACATCGCGAGCGAATTCGGAAAAAACTACATAGTGTAGCTTTAACAAAATTATAAACCATCACAGATAGGCAACAAATTAAATAAAAGTCACATTGAAACCTCAGGAGAGTGAAGACAGCTCGCAGCTCTCTTCCGAAGCACACGTCTGTCAGCCACTCTTTCTTATACACTCATTGGTTGAATCCTTGCAAGTTCAGAACGAGGGCGGAGGATATCCTGACATGAACAACTTCAGAATCTTCCTGACAAGCGCCAATCTGGCCAACAGGAGGTGCCTAAGGAACGAACAAAGCAACTTATATAACCCTTCCCAGAAGACCCTTCCCAATTTGCATCCCTGTAGCGCAATCACGCGCTACTTCTGAAAAAGCTGCCGACCCACTGCCAGTTGGTACACCGTACAATGATTTCTAAGCTCATATTTGAGCTGGTTTCTACGATCATATGAGGGCCAATGTCTTGTGGAAGACTGAGCATGGTATTTTGCCCTAAGATGATTTTGTTGTGCAAAAACACACAGCTCAGCGTGTGTGTGCCCCCAGTTTTGTGGTCCAAGGTGACAGCAACATTGGCTAATGTGAGTTAACTGAAAAAATACCGATTGTCTGTATTACTCAGCTGTCAACATCATCCACAAAGTAAAAATAAACACCAAGCTTCTTTGCTTGCTCAGTCTTCGTGCAACTAAAATATCTGAAGTAAAAATAAGTTCTTCATCTCGCTTTTTGGTTGATTACCCAACTGGTGCAGTCTGTCATAAATATTAATATTGCACGGTTAAGTTGTAACTTAAGGCCCAGTCACACAGCGAAAACGCATGAATTACGCATGAAATACGCACAGATTTTCGTTTCTGCGCGGAGCGTACGTCGTATGCGTAATTCGTAGGTGGAACGAACGTGGACTGTCAGTGATTGTAAGTGGATGTGCGTCGTAGGCGGTTTGTGCGTGATTTTGAGTTTTGAACGGTTCAAAAATTTTCCGACGCACAACTGTGCGTTGGTGTGCGTAATTCATGAGTCGGCATGCATAGTTTATGCGTCGAGTATGCGTAACTATGCACGGGACACTCGTCGGCCGTCAGTGCTTATGCGTCAGAACTGGTTTGAATCCGCGCACGTCCACGTCCGTCCACTGATGCCCCACGTTCATATCACGCATGAAACGCGCACGTATCACGTTCATTCCACTGACAATCAATTATAAAACTGACGAATAACTGACATATCACTGACGGAAAACGCATAACGACGCACATCCACTGACGAGTGACGCATTTCCGACGCACGACTGACTGACAGAAAACTGATGATTCACTGATGTTCCACTGACGAACCACTGACAACTCACGTATGTATTTTGGCATATAAAAGCAGCCATTTCGGGCACTTTTGCCATTCCAGACCTACGGGACCTCCTAGCAGCAGCACCAGCAGCAGGTTTTTCAGCAGCAGCAGCTTCTGGTGGATCTACATGGACTTCTTCTTCAGCAGCTTTCTTCTTCTGCACCCTTGTCTTTGAGGGCAAGCGAGCTTTCCTGGGTGGCATCTCTTGAAGTGTTCTTGATTGGCGAAAGGTACTGAGGAACTCCCGTCGTTCACCGCTTTTTATATGCGCTGAACGGAAGCGATAGTGACGCCGAAGGTGCGTTTTTCGTGCGTGATCCGTCAGTGATTCATCTGTGGGGCATGCGTCGACATGCGCGGAACGAAAGTGCTTGTACGTGGAATGTAAGTGAAGCGTTCGTGTTTGGACGTGCTCCGCCGGTGATTCATGCGTCGGGCGTGCGTCGAATGTTCGTGGAATACTACACCGTGTTTGCTATTATGCGTCGACGTGCGCGATATGTCAGTGATTGTAAGTGATACATGCGTGGTTCATGCGTGATTCGTCCGAGATTTCTACCCCCGACACCCCGAAAAATTGGTCAATTTCTCAACGCACAAGCACGCACAAACCCAATCTGTGCGTGATTTGTGAGTGATTCGTGCGTGATCGGCTGTGTGACTGGGCCTTTAGCAACAGCTATTTGTACGTTGACATGCCACTATCTTTAGCGGGTCAAAATTTCCCATTGTAATGTATTGTAGCGTTCAACCTCTTTTGGTATCACATTCCTGCTGCTCCAGTAATCAGTCAGGAAATTTGCATCAGGCAGTGACATGACATTGGTTATACAACTCACAACATGTCAATGAGGTTTATTCAACCTATTCAAACAACCAACTATAACCCCATTTCCAAAAAAGTTGGAATGCTTTGTGAAATATAAATAAAACAGAACGCAATGATTTGCAGAACAATTAAAACCATATACTTGATTGAAAATAGGACGAATACAATGTATCAAATGTTGAAACTGATACATTTAATTGTTTTCTTGAAAAATATCTGCTCATTTTGAATTTGATGACAGCAATATGTTTTTAAAAAGCAGAGACAGGGCAATAAAAGACTTGTTAGATTTTAGCGTTCACAGCACATATAGTCCTGTTGGCAGTGATCTAGAATCTTTACAACCAGCTATTCTGGTCCCGCCCAACTACTTAATCAAGGCAGTTTCAGTCCACTGCTGGGTTGATGTAGTCAAGCAGGAACACGCTGATGGGTTATGTACTGCATTCACTGAGACAATGTCATCTGTGTTTTACTCAATGAGTTAATCAGGCACTATTGTTACTGTACCATACCAAAACTCCTGGGCCAATATCTTTTGTTCACAGGGAGTATTTAAACCCTGTTGTATCCCAATGAAGGCAGTCAGATCATAATTATACTGGACACTGCGCTGGTCGAGACGACGGATAAACTCTGTTTCCTTTTAAACTGGGTTTTCCGACACCAAATCTGACTCCATCTTTTCTCTTGAAACGCATCACAAAGTCGCGGCTGTTTTATTTTCACGAATTCTTCAGACTGGTAAAGTTGCACAATGCTAAAAAAAAAGACAACTAGCAGAACATCTCACAGCTATTTGGATTTTTTATGATTTATTATGAATGGGTATAAAATGTCTAACATAAGTAAATATTGCGAGGGCTTAGCCATTCTATGAAAGACTGCATGGTAAAATAGTTCAACAATGTAAGAATAAAGTTTTTAACTTAAAATTGCAAAGAATTTTTTAATTCTCTATGTTTGTCATAACATTTAAAGATTCAGAGACTCCATAAAAATGTCTGTTCGCATGGGACAAGGCCAAAATCCAATTTTGAACGGTGATTTTCAAGTCCTCTGGTGGCACTCTATTAAAACAGACATTCCAGGATTCGCCTGGACTGAGGAACACCTCTGTAAACCATTGCCAGTCAACACAGCTCATCATTGCATCCATAAATGCAAGTTAAAACTGCCATGTAGAGATTAAACCATACATGAACAAGATCTGGAAACACTGCCCTCATCTCTGGGCCTGAGCTCATTTAAAATATTCTAAAGCTAAGTGGAAAGCTGGCCTGTGGTTTGACTTATCAAAATGCAAAGTTCTTTTTGGAAATCATGGATGCTACGACCTCTGGGCTAAAGAGGAGCGAGGCCATTTGGCTTGTTATCAGCAAACAATTCAAAAGCCTCCATCCATGATAGTATGGGGGTGCATTAGTGCACATGGCATGGGTAACTTACGCAGCAGTAAAGACACCATTAATGGTGAATGATATGTATGGGTTTTGGTGCAACATTTACTGCCATCCAGAAGCCTTTTTTAAGGGAAGGCTTTGCTCATTTCAGCTACACCATGTCAGCAACACCATACTCTGCACGTATTACAACAACATGGCTCTGCACTAAAGGAATCTGAGTGCTAAAGTGGTCTGCCTGCAGTGCAGACCTGTCACCCACTGAAAATATTTGGTGCATTATGAACTAAAAAATTTTTGAAAGAGGGCTGTAAAGTATTGAACAGCTGAAATCCTACATAAAGCAAGAATGGGAAAACATTTTGATTTCAAAACTACCGCAGTTCCCTTAACCCTTTAGTTCCCAAACACTTACAGTGTTGATTGAAGAAGACATGATGCAACAAAGAGGTAAACATGCCCTTGTGCCAACTTTTTTCAAAATGTATTGCCAGCATTAAATTCCAAATGAGCTCATATTTTCCAAAAAAACAAAAATATATCTGTTTTAACATCTGATATATTGTATTTGTACTATTTTCAAATAAATATAAAGTTTAAATGATTTAAAAGTCATTGCATTCTCTTTTTATTTACATTTAACATAGCGTACCAGCAGTTTGGATGTACTGACAGTGTGTTCATTTATTTATTAAAAAAAAATAATGCTCTTCAGATACATGAGCCAGCCTCCAGTGTTCACCGAAAATGGCAAGCTCCTTTGCAAACAACACATCACTGGCACAGGCAGTCCTGGTTTAAATATTAAAGGGAGATATCAGTACACACCATATCTGTGTGGATGCAATTTCTACAACTTCAAGTTGTCCTAGAATTCCATGTCTGAACCTGAAACATGTCCTACCCGTTGGGAAAACACCCCCTCATAGACCAGCAATGCCATTTTATTTATTTATTGGCGAAGATTAACAGATTACACCACATAAATCTCTCTCTCATCTCACTGTCCCAGCCACGTTAGTCCCAGCCAAAATAGGGGTTTTTTTTTTCCAATAGCAGCACTTTGTGTCAGCAGATTGTGCTAAAGTCATCTTCAAAAGCATCTAGGCCTAGATATGCTTTTGTTTTTGAATCAAATCCTCTAATGCTAGCATAGATTCAACTTTTCTTTTAGGCTATACTGCACATTGCCTTTTTAAGGATTTTTTTTTTTCAAGCCTTAAGTCATGTTGGAATTGTTGTCGAGGTTTGATGTTGTTGAGGTGTTGAATGTCATGTGACTATTGAGGCAGCACGTAATGTGGAAATTGTTAGTTTCGATGACTGATGGTTGGACCCTTGATCGCTGATACATAATGGGAATTATTATTAAGGGGCTAACGGAAATGAACATTGTGATAATATCAAGTCAAGCCATATGCTAAGTTTTGACCTATGTTGTTTCATTATTTATTCTTCACATAGATGCTGTGCTACAAGCTTTTATTCAGAATAGACTTAAGTGCATCACAGAAAATGCATCCAGCCAAAAGCAATTTTAATCCATGAATGTGACGTAGGAGGTAGGTTGGCAGACGAAACAGAATTAACTTTGCTTGCATGAACACACTATGCTACATGCCATTATTATTAATTGCTATTCTAATGCTCAAATTAGGTTTGAGATGTAGGGGCTTTACCACTAATTTTGCGTAATTTCTTTCAGTTTTATGGGGAAGCATGCGGATGTTAGAGAATTATCCAGATAACTTTTGTTGTGACTCTTTTCTTATACATTTGGCGTCCGGTAGACCATTGCGTGCAGATGGGTTGTCCATGTCACAGATGGCCAGTATTGCGGCATTACTCTGAAGATCACAAGACTTTTGGGTTGCTGAACTTGGGGAATGCTCTCAAGTTAATTGACTAAGTCCCACCTCTTGTGCTGATTTGTGTTTATCCCTCATAACTATCTAACTGATTGCCGTAAAGAGTTGGGGATTGGGTTGTTTGAAATGGTAGCATCATTCTAATAATAACAATTTGACTTTTTTAAGTGAACTTAAGTGTGCTTATATACTAGCTTATAGGTTATAGGCTCAAGGCACTACTGAATAATGGGTGGTGCTTTGTCGAAAAAAAGTGCTTTATTTGGCTAGCATTGGGGAGCTCAGTGATAATCATTCAGAGAGATTTCTCCATTCTGAGTCTGATTTACGGATTTAGATGAACAAGAAATGAAATTGCTCATTGTAGCACAGTCTCAGACAAGACAAAGGATTCTGCACGTATTCAGAACATATTATTATGCTTATTTCAAGTAAAATGCCCCTTCCCTTCTGCATATTTTATGACTGTAAATCGCTCATAAGTATTATGCCCCAGATTCTCTATTGAACATGTTATGGGAAGCAACAAAAGCTCTTCAAACTTTCAAATCCTCTCTGATTTGAATTTGCCTCATAATCAGTAATATGTTCATTCATATCAAATGTGGCTCAATAAAGTAATTTCAAACGAAAGATAAACGCTAAAATAACCAAACTACAAGCAATAAGACATGAATATGTTGCAGTGCAGGAAAATTCATCCAATCTGTTCCCCAGATCCTTGAGAATTACGCTGAGGTAAACATATCTAAGGAGCCTGCAGACTGCATGAGAAAGGCTTCAGCACACTGCTGCAAGTCACAGATAATGCACATTATAAATGACCGTGTCAAAGCGGCTGCCATACTACAGGCCCAATATCACATATATGAGCTTATAGTGCATACACATGATTGACTGTAACATTACATAACAATAGTGTGCAAATAGCATGCTGCATCGTGCCATTTTCACATCTGTATGATTCCATGGTGCCATAAGGCATATCACCTTTGCGCGTTAGCATTTAGTGTCAGCACTGTACAGTATTCCCTGACTGTCTCTGCAGCAGGACATATCCCAACTGAATACCGAGGTTTATTGAGCTCAGTTTATTGTTTTGCAGTGGCTGGTGCTGCTGAGGCCTTGACAGATGAATCTTTGCTGAATTATGGTCACAAGGTCTTCTTAACGGCTGACTGCTGCAAAATGGCACCAACCCCTGAATTCATGGGACATTTTGTCCTTAATTCCAGAAAATAAAAACAAGTGTTGTTCTTATTTACTTATTCATTTATTTCTCACAGAGTTTTGAGAGTAATAATCAGAATAAATGGGGGAGGGGGTGAATTGTAGTAGCGTACATTAAAAAGGCAAATGTTAACAACAAATGTTGATTGAATTTTGGTTCTGGTCATAAAAATACACCGGACAGTGAAAGATCGCCGGAAGATCATTGGTCAAAGAGCAAAACAATTGGTCAGCACGCAACCCCACTGCTGAAACCTCCAGGGAACCTCTGTCACTGGGAAAATATGCTACTTGTCCTCCCAGAAATGACTGCAAAGAGCAGCGGCAGAACTGACAGTTCCACAAAGGAGCTGGTATGCATTTAGAGAGTGGCAAGGACAAGGTCTGCTTAGCCTCCCACAAATTTAGGTCCAGGATTAAACTGAGAGAGCCCATGACTGAAGTCACAAGATATACACAGTCCTTGACATTAAACCTTTTTGTGAGCCAGTGTTTTGAGAGCTCACTGGCCCTGAAAAAACTGTACTGGCTCTGATAGTTTGCAAGCATGCGGAGGCAGCAGATGTCAAAGGAATTTTTATTTTTTATGGCGCAATTTGTTCTGATCAGGTGACCTTAAAGATTGAAATTTATATATATATGAAGAAACTAACAGGTGAATGGAAAACAGGTGTCCATCTACAAAACACAGGCCGGTCGCAAATTTGCATGCAAATGTGAGCAGGGCAAAAGCTAAGTACATTTACTTAGTAAATGTTTTGATATTTACTTTTGATTTGAGTAGATAGTCTTTCTCTATACATGTGTGCACATGGCCTCCTACACCACACACCTCTTTTCTGCATCCTCCTCCATCCCAAACCATCATCTACCTTCCTTACACCCTCCGAACCTCAATTATAGTGCATTGAGATAAAAGCTTTGCCTAAATATAGCAATAGGGTACAACATACTAACTTACTTGCTAGTTTCCCACATGGAAAGAATCTATATGAACATATATGTGCATATATGCAGAGTATATGCTCATATAGGTCAAATTCAGGTACATATATGTGCTTATAGAGGGCATATAGGTCTCCTATATCGCTTATTTACAGCGCCCTCAATAATTATTGGAACCCCTGGTTAAGATGTGTTCTTTAGCTTCTAATAAATTCTGTTTTTTTCTGAATAATATAGGACCACAATGAAAAAAGAGGAAAATCCAACCTTTAATTCAAGTGCATTTATTCAGTGGGAAAAAATCCCACATTAAGAAATAATTCTTTTACATCAAATCATGTGTGCCACAATTATTAGCACCCCTCATGTTAAGACTTTGTACAACCCCCTTTTGCCAGAAAAACAGCACCTAATCTTCTCCTATAATGTTTCACAAGATGGGAGAATACAGAAGGAGGGATCTTTGACCATTCCTCTTTGCACAATCTCTCTAAATCTTCCAGCGACCTGGGTCCTCTCCTCTGCACTCTCCTCTTCAGCTCACTCCACGGGTTTTCAATGGGATTGAGGTCTGGGGACTGAGATGGCCATGGGAGGAGCTTGATTTTGTGTTTGGTGAACCATTTTTGTGTAGATTTGGCCACATGTTTAGGGTCATTATCTTGCTGAAAGACCCAGTGATGACCAATCTTCAGCTTTCGGGCAGAGGCCACCAGATTTTGATTTAAAATGTCCTGATATTTCAATGCGTTCTTGATGCCATGATAACAAGGTTCTCAGGGCCTCTGGAAGAGAAACAGGCCCACAGGATCGCCGATCCTCCCCCATACTTCACAGTGGGGATGAGTTTCTTTTCTGCATACTCATCTTTTGTGTTCCGCCAGACCCACTTAGAGTGTTTGTTGCCAAAAAGCTCTATCTTGGTCTGATCAGACCAAAGTACATGGTTCCAGTTGAAGTCCCAGTACCGCTTAACGAACTCGTTTGCGTGTATGATTGTGAGTGAGAAAAGGTTTTTTACATGCATGCCTCCCAAACAGCTTGTTTGCATGTAGATAGCGCCTGATGGTTGTTTTGGAGACTTTGTGACCCAAAGATGCTACCATTCGTTGCAATTCTTTAACAGTGAGCTTTGGAAAACTTTTTATTTCTCTTACCATCCTCCTCACTGTGCGTGGTGGCAAAATAACCTTGCATCCTTGTCCAGGCTTGTTTACCACTGTTCCAGTTGTTTTAAACTTCTTAATGATTCCTCTGAAAGTAGATATGGGCAGGTGCAGGCAAGTGGCTATTTTCTTGTAGCCATCGCCTGACTTGTGAAGTTCGACACACATCTGCCTTACTTGAATGGTGTGTTCCTTTGTCTTTCCCATGTTGAAGAGTGGATAAGAGAAATGGCCTCTGTGTCACGTCATATTTATACCCCAGGGAAACAGGAAGTGATGAATTACTAATTAAATTTTCCTAGATACTCTGATCAACTTTGTAAACTACTTTAGAAATGACAGAAATACTTAAATTACATTTATTTCCTATGAATTGTTAGGGTTGCCAGTAATTGTGGAACTGGTGATTTTATGAAAAATAATCATTTCTTCGTCAGGGATTTTTTTTCCCCTTAAAATTCACTTAAGGTGAAGTTTACATTTTTCTACAATTTTCAGTGTGAGAGTATGCTTCTGCAGTAAAAATTGAATTTATTTTAAGGCTTTTAACACATCTCAACCAGGGGTGCCAATAATTACAAAGGGCGCTGTATATCCACATATCGGCCCTATATGTACATACAAGGTCTATGTCTCCTATGTAGCTCATATACCCAGTGGCAGATTCTGTTTGTCATACTTATTGTATAGCTCATATCTCACTTTTGCAACTGTCATACATGATGTCTAGCTCATATTTTTACTCTCAAGGTAATATCTGCATATTAGTCCAAAGTCCCTTATGGAAATGACAAGAATTTCACGCAATAACTTATTAAACGCATGTGAACACGTGAAATTGGCATCACATTTGATCCTAAAATACATCTTGATTTGTGACAACAGCATGTTATGTGTAAATCAGTCATTATAAACTATGGCAAGTGAGAGGAGACAAAAAGCTAGTACATGAACACAAATATCTAATACTATTTGGTACATTTTTTCCTGAAGCATTAACAATAACAAGGTCATCAATTCTTTCTTGACCCTACTTATTTCTATTCTATGAAGATTGAGTTGTTTTTTGTGGAAGAGAAGGAAATGTATAAAAACAAAATGGTGTGATTATGTTTATTTCATCAATTAAGCATTTTTTCAAGCTTAAGTCACTGCCAGATTCACCACATTAGATAACATTGGATTCACGTCATTACAGCTCATACACATCTACTGAAAGGTAATACACTACACTGTTACATCCACCAAATGCAAAGTTTTCTATCTTGTCTGTAATTAAATATCTAAATGAATATGGCTCAGAGGTCCTTAGTCTAAACGTTGCAAAATAAAACAAAAATAACAAAATAAAAGTACACAGAAGAAGCTACATTCAAGTAAACATACCTTTCAAAAGTCATTTTCATCCCCACATCTATTTGAGCATTTCACTGTGGTTAATGAATTTGAAGACAAAGTTTACATTTCTGTTCACAGTTTTAATGAACAGACACTTGTCTTTTATCTTAGATGCTTGTATAGTTACTAAAGGTCCCAGACTTTTTCCTGCAGGGATGAAATAACAAGGATTCTTAAATTCCCACATGGAAAGAACCAATATAAACATATAGGTTTTAATCCCCGTCTTGTATGAACCAGCAGTGGTTGGCAGCTCTTCTCAGAAGTAGCGCACAATTGTCCAATGCGCTACAGGGATGCAAATTGCGTAGGGCCTGCTGGGAAGGGTTATGTAGATTAAAATTCCCTTAGGCGTCTCCTATTGGCCAGATGGGCGCTCATAAACAAGATTCTGATCAAACCAAATGTAAGCAACTTTTGCTTTCATTCTGAGTTTACAAAGTTTCACCCACTAAGTAAGAACAAAGTAATAACTATCACATGTGGACTTCAGGGGAAAGCTGCGAGCTGTTGGCGGGCGCCAAGTTGTCAACATGTGAAAAAGACGTAATTCACGAATTGGATATCGCAGATTTTGGTGGGATTGGACATGCCAAATTAAAAAAATAAACATTAAAGTTTCAATATAGGGCCACATAAAAGTTTCGCATATCCAACCCAAATTCCAAAATAGTAGGGACGAAGTGTAAATTGTGAATACAATCAAAGTGCAATGACTTTCAGATCACATGTTCAATATGTTATTTACAATAGAACATAGATCATGTTTCAAATGCTAAAAACTGAGGCATTTTACATTTTTATCCAGAAAATGAGCTAATTTCAAATTTTTCTGGCTGCAACAGGTCTCAAAAAAGTTGGGACTAGGCAAAAAGGGCTGAAAAAGCAATTAATATGTAAAAGAATCATCTGAAAGAACATTAAGCAAGTAATTAAGTTAACTGCCATCAGGTGTGTAACATGATTGGCTATAAAAGGGATGTCTTAGAGAGGCTGAGTCTCTCAGAAGTAAAGATGGCCAGAGGCTCTCCAATCTCTGAAGGCTTGCATTAAAAAAATTGAGGAATACTTCAAAAACAATGTTCCTGTCAAATTGCAAAGGCTCTGAAGGTCTCATCATCGACAGTGCATAACATCATCAAAAGACCCAGAGGAACTGGAAAAATCTCTGTGAGCAAGGGACAAGGCCGAAGACCTTTATTGGATGCCCGTGATCTTCGGGCCCTTCAGACACCACTGCGTCACTTACCGACACGATTCTGTCATTCACTTTACTAAATGGGCCCAGGAATGCTTCAAGAAACCACTGTCTGTAAACACTGTCCGCCGTGCCATCCACAGATGCCACCCAAAACTGTATCATGCAAAAAGGATGCCATTGTTGAACATGATCCAGAAGCGCTGCCGTGTTATGTGAGCCAAGGCTCATTTAAAATGGACTGTAGCAATGTGGCAAAGTGTCCTGTGCTCAGATGAGTCCAAATTTGACATTTTTGTTGGAAAACCTGGGCATCATGTCCTCCGGACCATAGAGGAGAAAGACCACCCCTCCTTTTATCAGCATTCAGTTCAAAAGCCAGCATCTGTGATGGTATGGGGATGCATTAGTGCATATGGTGTGGGACACTTGCATGTTTTAAAAATCACCATGAATGCTAAAAGGTTTACAAAGGTTTTAGAGCAACCTATGCTCCCCTCCAGACAACATCTATTACTGGGAAGGCCTTGTGTATTTCTGCAGGACAATGCATAACCACATACTGCAGCTATTACAACAGCATGGTTTCGTAGTAAGAGAGTCTGTGTGCTGAAGTGGCCTGCCTGCAGTCTTGCTCTTTCATCAATTGAGATCATTTGGCGCATAACTACACGAAAAGTCTGTCAAAGAAGACCCAAAACTCTCCAGCTGCTGGAATCCTGTATTAAACAAGAGTGGGATCAAATTTTTAAGACTAAACTCAAGAAAGTTGTCTCCTATGCCCAGATACATCCACTCTGTGTTAAAAAGAAGAGGGGATGCTACACCATGGTAAACAAGCCCTAATCCCAACTTTTTTGAGACCTGTAGCAGCCATCAAATTTGAAATGAGCTAATTTTGTAGAGAAATTTGGAAAATTTCTCAGTTTCGACATTTTCTATGTTATCTCTGTTGTATTGTGAATAAAATACTGGCTGGTGTGATTTGAAAGTCATTGAGTTTTGATTTTATTCACAATTTACACTTTGTCCCAACTATTACGGAATTGGGAATGTATGCAACATACATGAAACTGGCCGTTCTCATATATTATAGGTACATATATGTACATATAATGTATGAACACAGCCAAATTTGTGTATGTCGCATATATGTGAAACCTATATGTGGCCCTGTATTAAAACCTATATGTTTATATAGGTTCTATCCATGTGAGTTGGCTAGCTATTGCACTACTCAAAACAAATTTTGATCTGTAACAAGGACGAAGTTAAGGGGTCTTCAGAGTAACGTGTAGAAATAACCATAATAATGTAAAAACTAAGAAATTAGCATACTCAACATAATTTTAACCTCATAACATGTATAATTTTGATAAAAATTTACATGGTTGCCAAGGAAACTGCACTTTGATAACAAAATCTGAAAATATTTTGAGGCAGTGCTATTTCAACTGATGGTCAGATTTTACCCAAATTAGTCTCATATGAAAGGTTTAAAATAGGACTATGAAATTAAATGATTTTTTCATTTGTTGAAAATCAGTCAAAATTTAGATTTTTGGTAAATTGCATTTAAAGTCACAAGTAACAATTGAAATTAACAAATAAACGAGGACCGGGTTAACAATAATGACTCAAGACAAGTCGCTGAGACCATCAATCAAACTAGACAGTTAAGATGACCTTAATCTAGACGTGACGAGTAATAAGCACCATGAGAGAAGCAAAGGAAAGCACAGCTTTTAACGCAGTTAATCAGGGAAAGCTTAGGCAGGAATTACTAAAGTTAGAAACACACACACTAGCTAATGAGTTAATTAAGGTTAATACAACATGACAAAATATTTACGATCACCCTCAATTAAGTGCTGGTTAGTACAGTATAGTAATGATCCTATCAGAGAACGCATTCACTCAGAGTTTAGCGAGACCCAGAATTAAACACAGGTGGAAGCAATGAATGAAATACCAAAGCTGAATCCAAAAGAGGAAATGTGATTAGACAACGAGATTCAGGCATGCTGAAGACTGTCATATGATATCACTGGAGTTTGGCAGAGAGGGAGTGGATCATCAGGCGGCAGAAATGAAAGCTGAAAAATAAAATGAAAGTAAAGCACGAGCACAAATAAGCGCAAAGACAACATACATGAGGCAGAATCATAACAGGTGGAGGTGCAGTGAAGAGAATAAAAGAGCTGCACTGCCAAACAGGCAGTGCAGCTGCATTCTGTGTTCTGGAGCCCTGTTCTTTTCCCGCTGCTCCCCTCTGTATTACTTTCTAAATTAAATGTTTTTTTTAATATTTTTACTCATCCTGTGCGTGAGGGTCCCTTACTGGTCTTTGGGTATATGGTCCCAGTGCCCGCTGTCTTCATGTCCTCTGCCGGCGGGACCAAATCATGACACACAGTTCTTGACTATATTCTGACAATGGCCATTGACAGACAGGAGTCGGAGCTAGGTTTCACGCTTACCCCAAGGCATTCTCAGAGACTGCTGCAAGGGTTACTCATTGTATTACACTTCATGGAGGACATAGCCCTGCCATCAAATGATGTCACCCAAGCTCAAAGCCTACTGGAATTTGTGGAGGAAGAATTCTACCATGCCGGTCTTTTTCTCGATGCAACGGCTAAAGTTCTAACTTGTAATACTCCAGACTGTCCTTTTTTTCTCCTGTTTAGGCAAAAGCCTTGAGGAGGTCCCAGAATTTAAATACCTCGGTTTATGAATAAACTTATCTGAGAAAGAGATCAAAGTGAGGAAGAGCCCCACATTGCAAGCTCTTAATAACAACAGAGATAAGATCAAAGAAAAGTGGTTTGGAATAACATGATGGGCTCTGTTCCCATAGTCAAAAGAAATTATGTCCTATATCTCCAGTCCTCAACCTGAACTACCTCAACAAGCTAAGGTATGTTGGTGTCTTTAAAAACTACATATTTGCCCAGTTTTTATCCCCCGCTGGGTGAAAACCCAAGAGGGGGATTAAGTCGAGGTGCAGTCCGTCTGTCTGTCTGTATCAAAAGGTACTTGGCTAGTGAAATCAACTCCTCCCATATTTTTCACAGGACAACCCTGAAACTGCACATATAGACTGCATATAGACAGATGATACACGCATCGCAGACGGAACTCCTGTGACGAATGTTGTGCTCTCTGACCACTCTTGTTTATATCATGTTCATTTTATTTGACATACTTACATACAATGTTATGTTAACATTACAATTCCGTAGAATTGTGCATCATAAAAAATGCATGAGCACCGCGATGATGCGGGCCTTCTTTGCCCTACATTTGGATCCACTTTGCGCCTTACATTCTTAATTGGTGAGGCAGACCAATCTTTCGGACTCTGCTTACACAGCCATGTACTTGTAATCCCTGCAGAATGTGGTTTGATTTGCTGGAAAATGCAGAGATGTTCCTGAAACAGATGAAATATTTGGATTGCAGCATTTTTTTTTTTGTCCAAAATTTTGATATGTATTTCTGCATTCATAATGCCATTACAAATATGTAAGTCACACGTCCCATGTGCTCTTACACATCCCCATACCATGACAGATGCTGGCTCTAGGACACAAATCTGATTGCAACTAGGGTTGTCCTCGAACGCAGTGGCTGTTTTTTTTTTGACTCATCGGACAACAAAACACATTTCCATGGTTTCACTGTCCATCTCAGATGACACCAAGCCCAGAGAAATTGAAGTTGTTTTTTATAGAGTTAACATGTGGCATTAGCTTTACATCGGAAAGCTTTAACTTTGGTATCCCTTTGTCAGTTAACCGAAACATTTGATCTGATATTGCGTTATCCCTCACAGTCCCATGACATTTCTTAAAACAGTAATGTCTGAGGGATCGGGGATTGCAAGCATTCAAAAGTGGTTGTTGGCCCTGTCCCTTTATGCACCAAGATTCGAACAGATTCCGTCATCTTTTAATCATCACGCACTGTAAAGGGTGAAACTCTAAGTGATGGATTATAAGCTCATGCATCTTTTGGCAAATTGATTAGCCTTGAAGGGTAGTGCCTTTTTTGGGGACTGCTTTTCTACCATGATGCTATTAATGTAATTGTTTAATATCACTTGTTTCACGTCATCTTTCAAATACAACTTACATCATTTTTTGTCCTAAATCGGCCATGCACCAACTTTTTTGGTGTCTATTTAAAATCTGATGATCGCAACAAACAATTGAATTAAACAATTAAATTTACCAGTTAAAGCATGAAATGATGTGTTGTCATAGATTTTTTAAAATAGTAGAGTGTGATTGCTCCTTATTGAATTTATTTGCTACTTTTTTCAGAATGAGGGTCATCATTGCCATTATCACCTTGTGGTATTTTGCTTGGTGGAAGTATAGCGTAACTACAGTTTGTTCTGGTCAAAAACGCTGACAAAATGCATAACTATGTTTAAAACGTTAGAAGGCTAATGTCACGGAAAAGTAAAGGGAGTTTCTTGTTTTTCAAAGCAATTAGTAATCGGCAGGCACTTGCTTTTGCTTTTCAGTGAAGTAAACGGCAAAATTAGTTGAAAAATAACATAACATTGTGTTCAGGTGAGGCTTTAATGAATGGTTACAACTAATTTCCCTGTCTACTTTGCTGACTATGGAACCCAAAGCAAACTCAAGACTTGCCTAAGCCATCCCATTAAAGCTCAACCCGCATTGAGAACTGTGAAGTGCCCAGTGCACTTGCGCAGCATTGAAAACACCGTAAGATGATTGAATACAATATGAAAAAGGCAGATCAAACTGAGAAAAATGTGTCAGGTATGAACAGTCCTGAATCTGGTCTTCACAAGTAATCAGGGAACTCCCCTCCAACAGTCTGTGTGGCAAACACTGGCGATGGCTCATTCTGGCAATTGCAAATGGACAGCAAGTGCAGTGGGCTCAAAGCCAGAGTAATTCACTACGCTCACGGGCTTAAATCCTGGTGCCGAAATAGCAACTGAAAATGTGTGCAATGGGGAAAAATCGAGGAGATTGGCTTTGTGTTAATAACGACGGGTGGCAAACAGCTGACCATAACTCAGCTTATCCAAATAAACAGTGGGCCCTGTGCTTCTCTAAATCAGCCTCTGTGAATGCTACGACTCCCAGAGGAAAGGAACTGAACACCACGGAGCTGGCGGAAGCCAATAACAACACACAAAAGCCATTCTGCCAAGGATTCAACTGCCTCCTTGAAGAAGACTTCTTTTCCTCCAATCCAGGTGATTGCTTGGTCCCTCGTTAAAATTTGTAAGACTCAGAGGACAAATTAGAAAGTGGCATGCATTTCTTATATGACCGAGTTTCTTGCAAAGCAGAGGTTAACCAACCAAAAAGCTGAAAACATTTGCCCTTGTGCATGAATCTGGCGTTTGGCAGCAGGAGGCAGTCTTGAAGTGAGGAGTGAAAACGCTGACGAGGCAGATGGCTCCATAGACTCTGATTGTCCGCTGCACTGACTTGACAGCGCAGCTCCAAGTATGACCTTCTGACCGCAGCTCACATACATAAGAAGACACTGTTAACTGCTGATACAGGCAAAAAACATAAGATATTGACTATGTAGCGTGCACATCTACATCCAGTAGAGCGAGACAGTGTCCAAAATTGGACAGGACTACCAAAAGAGATTATTTTCGACCTGTCTGGACTATAAGAGAGAAAAAGTTCAACGGGACTTCATTCCTTTTTTTTTTTTTAAATCTGGTAGATTTTCCATATTCACATTCATAAGACCCACTTGTTATAATACTTCCCTTATAATTTATCTGATTTTATTTAGGCTCATCAGTTTAATGGCACAGCGTAAAATACAGGCTTGTACTTTCTAAACAACCTATTATTTATTTTCCCTCTCTGATACTGTATATCAGTTTGGTTTTAATCAACAGTGAAAGTCCTTCTTGATATATTCAAATGAGATTTATCCCGGATGTTTTTCACCATCGTAGTCTAATTGTCTCGTGTATTGTAAGTCACCCGGGGTATGGGTTTACACTAAACGACAATATATCAGGCATCTGCATGTAATAACTCCCCCAGGAACATCCTTCAGGGCCTCAACATCTCTGAGTCGAGGAAATGAACTCATTGTTACTGCAGTGCAGTTATTAAAGAGGCAAAAGCGCTAATTGTCAAATTTGTTCACACGTCAGCGTTATTTTAAAAGGAGCCTATGAAAAAGCTGCTAGCGCAGCCAAGAGCATTAACGTGATTTGCTTTTACACTGCTGACCTGACAGCTACAGTTGCTGGCAAGAACACTAAACATAGGAGGGAAAATATAACTTTTTTGGGTTATTTATTTATTTATTTAATGGATTAACCCTCTATTAACCAAATCCATTTCCAATTGTGTAAAAATTATTTCCCCAATGCAAAAATGTTTATTTTGTGCCACTATTTGAAAAAGAGTAGACAAAAAAGAAATTGACACATTTGGCCCACCTTTCCAAATTGTAGCAAATTTGCTACATTGGGTAATAATGCTAATGAAAAAATTAATGTGACATACCATTCAAGTTATTCTCAAATGTTTATTTGGCAATAAGAGACAAAACCAACAGGGTGTCCCAGGCTGTTAACCCCTTTACTTCATGCAGCAGAAATGCTACGCTGGTTAACAGAGGGTTAATGTTTTGTTAATGCATTTTTGTGTTCCCTCAGGAATTAAAACAAAAGACATCATCGACTTGTTAAATGAGTACTCTGTATAGAGGCAGCTACAGTAGGCTGATTACTAGGAGTCAGTCAACCATTAGATTTCCTCAGGCACGACAAACTGACAAATGCAGGATTACACAGGTCTCAAGATAGAGAAAAGGGCTGTGATTAAATTAGCTTGTAAGTAAAATAAGCCCTGATTTTTAAGCCTCGGGCTTAACTGTCAAAGAGCTATTTTTGGTGAAGCAGTCAAGAGACAGTTGCATAGTTCCTCTGAAGGCTTAGCAAGCCTGTCTACGTGTTATTTTGCCACTTATGTTTTGCAGTCCGACAATTAAAATAAAGGAGTCTACAAATCACGTAAATAATTTACCTTCGGTGACGTGACAGGTGGGAGGGTTTTTCATTTATAAATGATGACTAATTGAGCGTGCACGTCTGTATTTCATTCACTTCAATTTGTGACATCTTCAGCATGCAGTAGTTTCTGTTATGACTCTGCCTGGCCGCTGAAAAATATTGCTGATGGGTATGTGTTCAATGGGGTTTCGTCATTATAGCAGCTCTCTTATACCTTCCCTAAGGAAGCGTATACATCATAACCCAGGGGGAAAAAAAAAAAAAAACTTGATAAGTTTATGTTGAACCAAACCATGTAAAAATACAATAGAAGCTATATTTTAGGCAAAATACACTATATATCCTCTGATGAAAAAAAAATAAAATATAAGGAACATACATTTCAAATGAAATGAAAATGAATGAAAGAAAAAGGTCCTTGATCCAAACATTATGTAGCTATTTGTAAACAGTGAAGGATCATATGAGTTATAATTTCATAATGCAATGCGAAGCATCAATCAAAAATTGACTTACCTGATTCAGTGTTTATGGAAGCCTGTAAAAAATGTAATTATTTCTCGTAATATAATACTTCACCTTGCTAGCACTGAGACAAAGTGGGAAAAGTGAAGATTTTTTAAAATAAAAATGAGAAAGCAACAAAACAAGATTCAGCAGCTCTGTCAAGGAGCATTCAGCTCATAGAAGTTGCTAAAGTGTCCAATTTAAGAAGGAGGCAGGGGAGTTTGACGTCCAGCAAAAGGCCTGAAACGGCAACCCTTTGTGTCTTATTAAAAAAGAAACAACCTCCATGGTTCCCTAAAGCTTTGCTCCACTTTTATTAGAATCTTGAGTAAACAAAGAGTCTGGCTGAGGAAAAAAAATGGGTAATTGCTTGAGCTTATAATCAAGCCAGTTAATGCATTTCACTTTTTGCATTAATCGGAAAATTGGATTAATTTGAAGTGCCAAACAGACTATGCTAAGTTAAATTAATTCTTCTAAGTTGTGGAGCGGAGATTTCACAGCTTACTCAACCAATCATGTCTACACTCCTCCAGTCAAAAAATGATACATGCACTGATGAATTCCTTTTCATTTCTATATTGTTTTCTGTTTCAAGTGATGGAAACCAGTCTGCAACCAGGCTCAATGGTATAATCTGCCACCTAAGACCATTCAGAATTGCAAAATACGACACAACCAACAGATGCATGCAAAGCACCCCAACTGCTGAAAATCCTAGTGTCTGCCACATTCAAGCACCATGTGACATTGTCTGCCTGCCTGCTGCAGAGACACGAGAGTTCACTTTAACCCGAGGTGAGACCAAGCAATTTAATTTTATTGTGACTTGGGTAGTATTTGATGAGTTGTACCATCCAGATTCAATTGCATGGTTGTGGAGTGCAGCTTTTTTGAATCTGCTCATGTGCAACAATGACACAGTCCAAAGATGCATAAAATACCACTCCCCAAACACACACTCAAACATCACACACACAAACTCACAGACACACGCACAAATAAATACATCAACTTGGTTCAAGCAAATTGGAAAAGTAAACACCACTCAAACAATTATAAATAAATGTCATCTCTGATCATTGGGAAATGTGAAAAATGAAAATTTTAAAGATGCTCCATCTCATATTTCAAGTGGAGGACAACAAAATAAGTGAATTTGCGAGACTGCAAACTTCAGTCTCTCCACAGGAGTAGGTAATCCTGGTCTTTTGGTGCCAAAGCCATTTCTGGGTCTTCATCCACCCAAACCTGTAGCTGAATATCTGGTCAGATTTTAATTGAAATTCAAAGGTATAACTCTTCCAGAATGAGGGTGTTTCCTCTCCATCTCTTCATTGCCTGGATTAGCTATTTATAATACTTGTAAAATCCTTAGAAGGGTGTTTTTTTCTTGAATTAAAGCCATGAAGTAACAGCTATGCTTTATTCTTAACATAGTGTCGTGTTACGAATCAGGACTAAACAACCACACTGGGATCTCAGATATGTTGTTTTGTGCATCTTTAGTGACAGAAGATCGCAGGTAATTTGCACAAACGAAGAGCGAAGAAGAGCTATAAGGCTCCTAGTTAGCTGAGGAATGCAGACATTCACGGAATCGACAAAGAGGATTGTCAGGGGACGGTCAGGAGTGAGCAGGCAACAGAGGAGATCAGGCTGGGTGCGGTCGAGGAAACTCATCCAAGGTCAGCAGCAGGGACGGCAAGGACAGGACACGAGGCACGCAGAGCCGTGCCCACTCTCAAACTCCGATACATGAGGTAATGGAAGGAACGCCACTTCGCAGGACCACTGACACGCAGCGCCGTCGTATAGGGGAGAAAGGTGATGACAATTCTAAGGGCCCACAGTCTATTAGGGCCCACAAAACCCACAGTAGTCGCCATGACTAAATTATTATGCATAGATCTAATGCATAGATCTGACTTATATTCATACTAATGCATAAGAGTTAAAGCCTCAAAGGCATGCAATATTTATGAAATACATTTCAAAATCCCCCCTCTTAAAAAATGGCTCGGTCCGTGGTTTGCGCTCCTCTTGGAAAATTGTCTGTGCGTTTTTGCTCGCGAGGTTCAGGAACTCCAGCAGCAAATAGCGGGTACAGAGACCTTGATGTCCAAAAAAAAAAAACACACACACAAATCTGGACACTACCCAGACAGCAAGCACCTCCGCTCTGGATCTGCCCCGGCTCTGTGCCGACTCCAGCTGATCCTTGCTATCTGGGTAGAAAAGAATAGAGAAGCGAGCAGGGGCTCAGAACATTACCAGATTCTTTTCAAAGAAAGCTGAGAGTATCAAACTAGCTTGCTCTGTTAGCTGTTCAGGCTGGTTATTCAGCTGCTAACGTTACGTTAAAAGCAACATGCGGTCAGCTGTGTTAATAATCACCTGACAAGAATGACATACTCAGTTATTAACTATATCATCCACAAAAAAGATCGGTAAGGTTATCATTCGCCAGCCATTATAATATGCTGTCAAAAAATCCAGTAGCAGCAGTACACATACCCCCATCCTTATTATGAGTGGTTACTGCATACTTAGCTCTCACTAACTGTGACAGTGCAGGCTAGGTTAGGCTCGCGAGCTACATGCAGTCAGTGTGGTAACCTTAGGTGAGACTTAAATAATCGCTTGACAAGGCTGAGATTACTTTTACCTTCTTACATGAGTGTTTACTAAAACTAAACTGCTACTTTAGCCTGTTGACATAAGTGTTGTTAATGCAGGGGGGAATTTTACAGAGCTTGCCCTCCTCTTAACAATAGCAAAATGAAGCTGAGCGCTTAGAGCTATGGTACTGAGAAGCCCATTTAGATGTTTGTTTTCCTTGGTAGGTTAGTTCTTCATCAGTTGTTTCATAAAACATAACTTTAAATGTTTACAAAAGTAATATGAAATTGAACAATTAAACCTTCATGCTCTGCTACTCCAGAATCAGCTGTGGCCACTTCATCTGAACCTGACCCAACAAAAGACCCTCACCAGCAGCAGTCTGAAGATGTTTTTGGTGGGGTGTGAGTGAGTGAGTGAGCGTGAATAAGAGAACTAATAATGAATAATTTACGTGATAATACTCTGACTCTTTGAGTAGTAAATCAAAAATGCAAAATTTGGGTGTACTGCATCAGGCACTGCCAAAAACACAGAGAAACAGAAAAATAAAGAACAACATCATGATACATAGTCGGAAAAAATGGCAATGAAAAGTCAGGGGTGGGGGCCCACACTGATATTCTGTCAGGGGCCCCAGAATTTCTAGTAACTGCTTACACTGGGAAAGATCCATAATAAATAGATATGTAGTTTCTTCAAAGATAATTACCATAGATGGAAAGCAAAGTGATAATCGCCAATGCAGTGCATGTTGCATAATCCAAGATGGCATTCCAGCAAAGGAGGAGGCAGGGGAGTTTGACGTCCAGCAAAAGGCCTGAAACGGCAACCCTGTGTGTCTTATTAAAAAAGAAACAACCTCCATGGTTCCCTTAAGCTTTGCTCTACTTTTATTAGAATCTTGAGTAAACAAAGAGTCTGGCTGAGGAAAAAAAATGGGTAATTGCTTGAGCATATAAAGCATCCCAACAAAGGGGAGACTAAACACAGGGATTTATTTACAAAAGGGCTACAATTAACAGACTAGGAAGCATAAGTCGCCTTACACTTTCTGATTGTCCGTCTTTGTGATGGAGTGGGGCATAAAAATTCCATCATAATCATTTATTATGCGTCATTGTAATTTTATTTTTTGAAATGATAATCGTTTATTTTTTTAAATAAAATAAACAGAATCATTTATAGATTACGCAGTCGCTAATGCCGACAGTGATTCATGTAGACACACATTATGTTGAATACATAACTGCATGGATTTTCAAACTTACTGCTGTATGAACTTTATAAAACATCTTAGATGATTTCTCCCCCCACACAGTAACAGTGTGCAAATGAACAATGCTTTCAGTTATTGCTGGGCTTCACTAAGCCTAACAACCGCAGTCTCTCTAAGCGGTCCTACGAAGCTGCTTATCAACTCGTTATGACTTTCCCCACCTAGATATCAGCGTGTTCACATAACAGAGACGGCGTTTGTAGCATATGAACAATCGTCTACAGGCAGCAGAGCAGCATATTTTTCAAATGAAGAGCAACTGATCATATTACAAAAATATGAGGAATACAAGATCACATCAGAGATGCAAAGTCTGACGAATTTGGGTTGAGTCTCTCGCCTCTTAGTGGCATTCACATTCCTGTGCCGTAGTCAGCAATTATTCAATCAACGCAAACTGAAGAAATTCACTCGCAGAATTCAAGTCATTGTGCATTAAGATAATCAGTTTCATGTGCATTACGGTGGATTTCCCCACTAGTGACACGGAAATTGATTATGACTCGGGAAATCTTGTCTTTACTGAAGGATTGAAAGCAATGGAATTGCATAAAGACGTTTCGAATGGCCTTATTTCATTTAAACAATTTAAACGATCATGAAACACATGCGTTGTTTCCAATCCCTGTGTAAAGAGAAGCAGGAGAAGTCCGGAGTCATAATGGCTTTCCATAGTGAGGTCCACCATCACGCAAGTGAAACTGAAACTTCAATGCATAAGGATTTTAATTCTGCTGAGAATCTCATTAATAAGCATTCATTGAATAATTACGGACTACTGTGAATAAGCCTAAAAAATGCGTGAGACATACGCCAAATGCCTGAGACTTGGCATCTCTGTCACACAGATCGAAGACAATGCTCGAGACAACATGACACCCACCACCAATTGGACGGGGGTGAGATTTACATTCTGACAAAATGACGGACAGCCTTCAAAATATTCCGTCATTATTTTAAAAAATCCGTTAATGACGGAATATATTCAGTTAACGCGACCTCTGCCAGGAAGCAATGTGCAAGCTCTTCGCGGAAACACAGAGGGAAAGAGTAGAACAAGACTGTTATTAAATAATGCGTATCAGTCAACGAAAAGTACCCAAAACTGAGAAGGATGGCTGGGGTACGAGGAAGTAAGAATAAAAAACACTCAGGACATGACGGTGTCATTGTGATTCCTTTCATGCTGTGGGATGACAAAGTTGAAAGTTTGCCATTTCTGAAAAGTTTTGAGACAGTAGACGAAATTAGCTATTCATTTTGATTTTCCCCTAATCCTGTTCCAGCAAATTTATTTTGGAATAACAAAATTCCTATCTATAGAGCGGTGGAATTCACAATAATTCAAATGATTATTTGAAAAATAATATGCAGCTTCCTCAGTGGATGAATTCAACACAGCCAAGCAAAACAAGAAAACTACAAACAGAATGAAAAGTATGAGAGAAATTGTTTGTCCATTGATTTTCCAGATAAGGAAATTTGCTAAAAAGCCTAGCTCACTTAATAGATAAGAAATTTGCCTGGGGTTATCTGTTACCTGTTTTCTGTACTGGTGTAGTTTCCATATTGTGCTTCCGTAAAAAAGTCCCGATTGGACAAAAATAATGGAACGATTAATGAAAGTTCCTGTCGTCAGTTTTCTTATCCTGAGTGCTTTATCTTTGTTCTGGTTATAAAGAGCAGGTATGGAGCAAAACCAGAGGCCTATAAAAAAAAATACAAACCCATTTCCTATAAAACAAAAGACGGCAAACCCATCTCCAAAAAATTTGGGATGCCATGTCATGCTAATAAAAACATAATACAATGATTTAAAAATCAATTAAACTTTATATGTAATTGAAAATAGCACAAAGACAACATGTCAGATGTTGAAACAGAAATGTTATTTTTCCTGAAAAATATCAGCTCATTTTGAATTTGATGCCATCAACACATTTTTAAAAAAATTGGGATGGGGCAACCAAAGACTGGAAAAGTTGTATGACGCTTAAAAAATAATACATCTGGCTAATTATCAAACAGACAAGTATTATAGCAACAGGTCAGTGACATAATTTGGTGTGAAATGGGTATCCCAGAGAGGCTGAGTTTTTCAGAGGTAGAGATGGTGAGGCCTTCACCTCTCCGTGCAAGTCTGTGAATAACAATTGATGAATGATGTCTCTCAATGTGAAATGACAAAGAATTTGGATTTCTAATTTAATATGGAACATATTATCATTTAAGGATTCTGAGGATCTAAAGAAATCTCCGTACGCAAGGGACAGGCCGGAAAACCAATACTGAATGACCATGATATTGAAAACAAGATTCAGCAGAGGAAATCACCACTCAGGAACACTTCTGAAAACCATTATCTCTGAACACAGTTTGAAGCTGCATCCATAAATACAATACAAATAATTCCATGTTCAGACTAAACCATATAAAAACAAGATTCAGAAACACTGTTGCTCTTTCTGGACCCAAACTCATTTAAGATCGCCTGAGGTATGGTGGAAAACCTTCGTGCTCATGGTTCTACAACCATCATCCATGATAGTAAGGGGGTGCATTAGTACACATGGCATGGGTAACAAGCTCATCTGTGAAAACACCATTCATGCTGAACAATATATACAGATTATAGAGCACACAGGAAGGCCTTTGCTTATTTCTGCAAGACAATGCCTAACACCACGCTCTGTATAAATTACAACAACATGACTTTGTAGAAAGAGTCTAGGTGCTAAACAGGTCTGCCAGTTATCCACTGAAAATATTCAGCACTCTGTGATACAAAAAATATAACAAAGGAGGAAACAAGGTGTTAAGCGGTTGAAATCCTGCATCAAGCATGAATGGGAAAATATTTTGCTTTCATAATTACAGCTGTTGGTGATTTCAGTCCCTAAATACTTAAGAGTATTGTTAAAAGAGGAACTGATGCAACACAGTGGTAGACATGCCCCCATCCCAACTTGCAATGTGTTGATGGCATCACTTTCAAAATGAGTAGATATTTTTCAAAAGGAAAAAAAAATTCTCAGTTTCAACATCTGATATGTTTTCTTTGTATTATTTGCAATTAAACAGCATTTAAATTATTTGCAAATCATTGAATTCCGATTTTTTTTGACATTTTGCACAGCATCCCACATTTTTTTTAAAATTGTTGTAAAATTTTATCTTAGCCACGATGTTGAAGAGACTGAGGGTGGGGCTGGAGTGCATGCAGGCACGCTTGCAAGCTCGCATATACCAAACACGCACACATTCACTAAAAAAAGGCCTAGCAGCTGGTCAGAATTCTGTTTTTTGGAGGTTATTGTCATTCATTTACCGTCTGATTGAAGACAGAATAACATTAATTGAGTATAATTTGAGCAGACTTGCGAAAACAGATGGTGTGGGAAATGATTTTTTTTCTGCTCTTCGTACGAACATTTACATTCGTCTCCTCATATGCGACTCAGTCATCTGAAAATAATAACTACAAAAGTGCATCCCGTAGAGTGCAGATATCCGCAAGACAAAAATCTAGAAGCCCTGCTGGGTAAGGTACATACAGTATGCTGTCCCAAGCGGACACGTGGTCCCAAACCAATGCAGTTTTTCATCGCTTGCGGCTCCTACCGGCCGGTTAAGAGGAGTGAGGACTCAGCAGTCAATGGCAGTAGGCCTATAAAATAGAGCAGTCAATCAAAATAGATTCCGGCAAGACCACTTTGTCAAAAATGTTTATTTAGCAGCATATTAGTGTACGTTGAGTTAGGCGACATGGCTCTGTTCTGGGAGATTTCTGCCCATCCAGGCATAGAACCGAGGCAACAGTCGCAACGAACCCCCCACTGAACAGAGCCTACAGCAACGATGACATCAAAGAAAGGACAGTTTTATAGATGGGTGTAACCCAATTAAAAATCAATTAAGGTTTGTATACTGGAAAGGTGCTGCTGAGGTCACGGAGGGTTTGGACACACACACACACACACACACACACACACACACACATGCGCGTACACACACACACACACACACACACAGGCGCAAGATCCCATCCAGGCTTACGCACAGTGAAGATATAAATGGTGAATACTGCTGAAAAGACAAAAGTCTGAACTTTACAATAGGCTCATAAAGAATCATATCAATATTTACTTGTATTGACAACAAAACCTGCGCTTAAGGTACCAATATGTGATACTGAACAACCTATTGCGAATATGTTCTTGGTATTACCAAAATAATTCTGTTGGTACTCCTAAAATGATTGTGTTAGGTGCCTAACCCTAATTTCTGGTAGTGATGTTACCACATAGCCCTGTCACGTTGGCCAAAAAGTTTCCTAGTGTATTGCCACCATAAATGATTAATTAAACAGCAAAGGCATTTCAGCAGCTGGCTGACTTTGTTGAATGATATCAAATGAATACAAACCATGATTATCTTACCTGGGTGTTCAAATCTGGACGGACACCATTTAAAAACACTGGGTACGAAAAATGGCTATTTCAAAGTGAAAATGCCAACAAAAGAATCTGCCAACATAAGCATGATCTCCATGCATTTTCTCCCATGTGGAAATAAGATTCAAGACTGAAGGAGCTGTTAATCACTGCAGCCTCTCGTGGCTGGTTAAGAGGAGTGAGGAGTCAGCAGTCAATGACAGTAGAAAAAAGAGCAATAAAAACAATTGTTTTTTTTTTTGTTGAAAATTGTGACTCACTGCAACCATGAGAGGTCCTTGAGCATGCAGTCATAAATGTGCACATAGATATCAGTCAGATCAGTCCAGTGGTATGTAGGATTAGCAGTGGACTAATACTCGAACACTGGCACACACAATTGCGCATGCACACACACACACACACACACAGTGAAACTCGTGATCCCCTCCAGGCCTTTGCCTTGGCAGTGATAACTGGAGCAGATTGCGTGAAATATTCCAAGCTTGAAAAATATAAAATGCAAACAGTGAAGACTACCATATCTGTTAATGATAGCTTTGCTGTGCAGGAGCACCTAGCATTGCAATGAGACTTGATTGTTAAGCTGAGTGACTGTAGGCACTGGAAACAGCACTGAAAGGACAAATACAGTTCTCTATTGTCATCATTTGAGGCACAAATCTGCTCTAAGCTGTTGTGGGCAAAGAACACATTTAAAAATCAGAGCCAGCAAGAAATGAAGTGCCGTATGTAAGTAGTATTTTATAATTAGCACTTATTACCCAAATAATGCGTTGATTTTTTTTTTCGTTTCATCGAGAAAAGATGTGCTGTACAGCTGATTACAATATTGAAAAACTGTACTGTCTATTGCAGTTCTGTGCCATCAAGTCCTTAATTTAAAAACCAATCTGCACCATTTAGCCTACTCTTTTTGCGAAGTGATAAAGGATCTGAAGTATGCTTTACACTTTCATGTTTGAAGTACTGAATGCAAAGTCATACTTAATGGTCCTGAGAGCTCTTTCAATTTTCCACTCAGTGATAAAAGTGCTTTTTTCCTGGGAAACTCAAATGCAAAATAAAATTTTTGGTGCTTATTTAACTTTTAGACAAGTTAAATAAATTGAATCGGGATGAAATGTATTTTCATCAAAGTAAATTTTACTTTTTCAACTTTTGTGTATGGTATTTACAAAATGCAGGGGCTTTGGTTACCTCCCTAGCGGTTATATCTCAGTGTCACTTGTTTAAACTAATCAAAATCCTCAGATAAAAACTGTGATATTCGTTCATGAGAAAGTCTATCACATTGAGCGGAGGTTGTGACCTGAGCTGCATTCCTAATACAGAATCAATTCTTATCATCGAGATGGTATTGTGGTATGAGAGTCACTGTCTAAATGGACAAAATCAGACCATTCTGAAAGGTACACAGTAATTACTGTTTTGCGAGCCCCTTATGTACTATTTTTCGGGGTGTAAACAGCAAAAATGCTGTCCTTTTCACCCTACCGCAAACGTATGTCAAAGTTCTGCTGTCGTTTCGCCCCCACCCTGCTCTAAAACTCAATTTTACCAAAGTATGAGATATTGATTCCATATAGATGTAGTCATGTCTCAGCTGTTACATTAGGTGTAGACTAATCTCAGCTCCAGTGAAGAGTCTGAATGTGCCCGGCATAATCCATAAATCTTGCTCTCCAAACCTCTAAAATTCCCCTTCTTATACTGATGTATTAAAGGCAACCAGGCGTAAATATCTCTTGATAGGCCTCCGAACATAAATCACACATTCGGTTTGCACCATATGCAAAGTCTCAGCCTTGTGGCTTTTCTGGGGGTCTTGTTTCATCCATAGTTGATATGCAATGCTTAGCTATTCTGCAGGCCAATGTGAATGGAATACCTGCTTTAGATTCAATATAATTAAAGTTACGGGGTGGGGGGAGTGGGAGGGGGGGCGGGGGGGTGTATTAGAGGAGTTGGATCCATTTGACGCATTAGTGTGGCTCCCCAACAGCTCCATGTAATGCCTATTCCTCAAACGTATGGACTTTAACTCTTATTGAGCAATCTTTTTAAAATACTTATATATTATTTAAAGTAGAAGTGGAAGACTAATTATTTATCAAGAGTATCCTGAATTCATGAAAATGCATTTACAGAAATCTCCAGGTAAACTCGAGGGGTGTAATCTCTGAATGTATAATTCAGTGAATCAGCGTTATGTTGTAATCACTGTATTAATTTCTAGAAGGAGCTTATGTGTTTTTTTTTTTAGTTTTTTATGATATGCATAGATAATGCATCAATTCATTCCCCTAAAGTTGGTTTTTAATGAAATAATATTCATGCATGTGTTACTGGAATTCCAAATGTTAAGCTGAAATGTTAATAATAATAAGGAAAGGTGCAGAAATAAGAAAGTCATTTCCTTTCCTTCCTGGTAATTATGTGTGCGATAAATCATTATATCTTTTATACTTTTACCGTCTTCTTCACACTTACGATTCCAAATAAAACCACATGTTATTAAGAAAGTGTCCCCACTCCCCTCCCCTAGTGTCTCTCCTGCCATGGATATTTCTATATATCCAAGACTGTAAATTTCGGAGATCCCAACTTCCTGTCTGCACACCTCATGGGTGAAACCCCTCTTTAGCCAGAAAAAATCTGGCAATACAGTGCAATGAAAAGTTTTTGCCCCAGTGGCACAGCCAAAGCTGAGAATTGGGTTGGCATAGAACATACCTGTACGCCAATTATTAGTCCTGACTTGTTCTCAATCATTTTTCTACAACCCCAATTCCAAAAAAGTTGTGATGCTATGTAAAATGTAAATAAAAACAGAATGCAGTGTTTTGCAAATCTCAAACTGACATTTTATTCACAGTAGAACATAGACAACATATCAGATGTTGAAAGTGAGACATTTTACCATTTCATGAAAAATATTAGCTCATTTTGAATTTGATGGCAGCAACCATAATGAAGCTGTGTCTTATTGCGGAATGAGTTTTGCCCACCAAATTTTCACCTCGGGCTACGATCTCAGGCTTTCCATCTTCCCTTGCTGTATTTAAGAGTATTGTGTCCGAACTAAAATGTTTCAGATCATCAAACTAATTTTTACATTAGACAAAAATAACCCGAGTAGATACACAATTTGGCTTTTACATAATGATTGCATTTATTGAAGAAAAAAAACTATCCAACCCTGCCTGGCCCTATGTGAAGAATAGCTGTCCCCTCAGTTACTGTTTTGTTCCCCAGAGCATAAACTAGATGATGAGGGGAAGCAACAAAAAGCATCCTGGGAGTGAAAGAAGACCGAGAGGCGGAACCATGTTTAACAAAACAAGAATATTAATGAACAAACTGAAACAATAACCACAGCCAAAGTAGAATGCTGATATCAAATAAAATGAAACAGAAGAATCAGGGTTCGCCACCTAAAACACAACAGATATGTTTTAATGTGAGGAAAAAAAAACAATGAACACATTTAGACAGCTGATTATCAAGCGCCTTCCCGGAGTAAACCATCTCACAGATCACGCTCTGCCAAAGCAATGGCTAACTGGTACCAGATAGGCCCTACTGTTCACCTTTGGAAGCCAGGTGATTGAGTGGGTGGAGTCAGCCGTGCAGTCAGTTTGTTCTGCTGAAAGCAGGCAGTACCTGAAAAACAGGAGAGAGCGAGAGAAGAGCAGTACCACTGAAAACAACAGCCCACGGCATCAGGGCCAAACAATTACAGAATCAACCAATCAAACAAAAATATTTTGTTTTTTGGTTTTATCCCAAAATTTTTAGGAAACTTCATTCTCCAAACAGTGGGCTCCTGATGGGATTAAGATGCCCCTCAATAAAGACGTTCTAGGCACTAAGGTACACCGTTTTTAGGACAACAGGCCTAAAACACAATTTCTGCTAATTATACAAAAATTTGATGGGGACATGTGTTACATATTCACATATTCACTGAGGAGCTTTTCGCGCATATTTCTACTGATTTAATGGGGCCCTACGGAATTCTGAACTAGATGAACATTGGCGCATGCAGGCATTATCGATAGCAAAACTCACTATAAAGGGCGACATCACGTTCCAGTTAGTTTACATGTTCTAGCACTGAGCTAATTACTCTTTTGCCATCTGTTAGTTAAATTTATGAAAGAAATGTTCACTGCTTTTCTGAGTCTATTCAATAGGAACAACCCCCAAAATCCTAATCGGTTTCTGGGATTGGGATTGGGATTGACTGTGACCGTGTTCCCGTTGATACCATGTTTCTGCTTGTACCTCCTTTTTAGCCTTTTTAAGAGGGACACCTACCAAGCCTTCATTGGTCCTGAGGACTGGGACCGCCTTCCTGATTAACCCTTTGTTCCTGCTTGCAAGCAGTTCAGCACTTGCGAGTGGGATTCCCCCCCTGGATATTGCACTGGGACAGTATCTGACCCTGGTGCAAAAACACACCCCTGCACTCCAGTCATACTGCCTAAATTATGGGCTACTGCCTCTGTTACCATATCCCCGTTAAAAAACACTCCCTTGTAGATTGTGCTACGAATCTGAGTTTTCTTCCTCATCTGGAGCACAACAGTAAACACTTCCCCACAGCCCACTTCACACCTAAGCTACCCTTCTTAACGTTAAAATAAATGAAGCCTAAGGATTTTTCTTGTGCCATCATATGAAACATTTTTTCTGTGAGCTAATCAATGAGTGAAGTAGTATTTGCGTGAACAGCTAATTAATACATTTGGCCAGCATCATTAATTGAGACAAATCTTGCCAACGTACCAGCCCTGTTCTATAAAACAAATGCAATGATATCTACATTTTTCGTGATTTAGCTCTTTATATTGATGGCCTGTACTAGAATATACTGTTTGGTGTGTTATGTTCTTGAATATGTGTCTATTTAGCACAACTGTGTTCTTACAGTAATGTTCCTTTTTCATGGTTTGGAGTTGATGGCAGCATGTCAACGTACTACTGTGTTTTGTAGCTTCTGTTATTATATGGTGGGCAGCAATAGATCACAGAGACAGTATGAATTCTGAATGCTTTTTTTGGTTAAGTATTAGGCTCAACATTTTTCAACATACCAGAGCGGCAATGTTAAGATTGCAGTTGATTTCCTTAAATTATACCGGAAATACCTTCCTTTTGTTCAGACAAGATTCCAGGATACCACTTTTTTGATTTGAATATAGAAGAATAATTTGTTGCGAAAGCCGACAGCGGTCATAAAACGAAAGATTTTCCGAGAACACAAGGGCTTGAGAGATTAAAAGCACACAGTGCATTAATGATAATAAAATCCATAGTCACATGAAATATACGATCTGGATGTTAAGTGTGTGCATATATCAAGGGGGGTAGGCAGGCTCTCCAAGTCTTCGGACCCCGGAGATGACTCAGCCTCATTGTCCTCTCTGGCCTGTATTAATGGCTGCTGTCATACCCCCATGTTCTTTATCATAAAGAGGAACAGCTTTTTGGGTGGCTGAGAGTAACTAAGGTGGTTCCACTTGCATTTGTGTGAGTCATGTCCACTCTGGTATAAGCAGCTCCCACCCTTGGGTCATTCAGGTTAGACATGCCTTGCATCTCCTCAAGGTTTCCGACCTCTAATCCGACAGCTCATGCTGCTTTTTTCATTGGATTAATCTGAAAGTCATGGAACTGATGGAATAACTGACAGGTTGCTGTAGGATATGAGCTCAATGCCACAAATTCTGCTTGTCAACAGCCATTCAAATCATTTGTGGATGGATAAGAAACGTGTCAGTTCACTCAGCTATTCCTTACGAACAGTGTGATCATACATCGTATTCGTTTATGTTTGTTTATTTGTTTGTTTCATGCATTGTAGCATCCTGGCTACACCCTGCAGCTGTTTTCTATTACTCCAGTAATATTCGCAAATTCTCACCTTGTTTCTGACGGTGTGCCATGTCACAAGGAAGACCTCTTCAGTTAAAGCCATTCATGGATCAGAGAAAGGCAGTTTTGAAAGTGTGATGGCATTTATTTTTTGTGTTTTATTTATTTCTTTTGCCTGTCATCTGTATGACCTCTTTAAAGTTTAAGTGTAAAATAGGCTAACAGGAGACACTTAAGAGCAAGTGGATTGTATAGCCACAAGGCCTGTAAGGCTGAAGAGCTGGTGTCGGAAGAAAATGGTGTAATGGGGACTTAAAATGTCTGCAGTGATCTTATTTAAAGTGTGTTTATACAAATTCTGTGTTGATGTTCCTTTGAAAAATTCCTCACAATTTATCTAGCATTTATATCTGCATATTTGAGTCTCATCTTAAAGTGTCTGGCCTTCTGGTGTTGGGTTAGTGTTCCTAAAGCGGCCACTTTTTCAGGAATGCAATTCATCGTTTAAGATGAGATTCATCCCAATAAAATGTCAGATTTAAAACCTTTGCAGTATATACCAATAAGTGACTGCCAAGTGTTAATTTCCATGAGCTAAGAAATCAGTTCAAGCCTTCAGAATTCCAGTCACTGAATATATTGTTTTGCTTATGGAAATGTAGCCAGGAAAATAATTCTACCTCCATTAAGGTAGGCCACGAGTGTAAGTTTCGGCTATTTTTTTTTTTTTTTCGGGGTCACGATTGTCCTGCGCATGCGTGGCCCGAGTACAGGCTCTGAGGAGCCTCTTGTCTGTAAATGTGCTGCCTATGAGTGAAACCTATGAGTCCTTTTTTTCCATAAGGAATGCTAAAATTTGGTACATAACACATTGCCATTCTGATATTGTTTTGAATTATTAAAGAGAAAACTCAACTGCTGAAGAAATTAGGATCATTTAAAATGAAAACAGTGATTTTTGATCTTTTTTTAAACTGAAGACTGTAAGACAAAAATACTTTACATTTTAATACCAACTTCCTTTTTTTTAATTTTTGCTCATTCTGACTTTAATACCATATTTAAAAAAAAATAATGGTTGTGGTTTGCCAATGTGTGAGAAACTATATGATTGAACTTTCCAGTAGTTTAAACTCTTCCACTCGGGACTGGCCACTGTTAGGATTATTGCCTGGCTCTCATCTCACATTAAAGTGCATTACTTCTCCAAACCTGTATGCATTAACCCTTCCTAAGAAGCAACTAAGAATTAATTTGTTAATTTGTTAAGTTACAATAATCAATTAGTCAAATTACTGTCTGTTTCCCCAAAGCTTAAATTATTTTCATCCCAATAGTAATCCAGCATTTTCCTGTTCACATTAATGGTGACATAAAACTTCAATGTCTTTCGAAGCTACTGAATTCCTGTAGTTCACAAAACAGTATATTTTTTTTTGGTGTCAGTGCCCGATCGGCTTCATGCACCCCCAAAAACTCATGTCCTCGTGTTAAGTTTGCTTATGTAAAAATATAGCTCTGTGTACAACCATTGACATTACCATAATGCAGGTTAACTCTCAACCTGTTTCGGAATGAGAATCTACAATTAACTGCATTAATTTACTGAGAAAATATGCAACCAATAAACTACTCAGCCATTCATCAATAAGGCCTATAGCTTTGTGTTTAAGAGGAAGGCATGACATTTGAGATTGCGTGGATGGAAATAACTGAAATTTCTTAAAATTCTACTTTGAGATGGAATTTCATGTAGTAAATGCTGCTGAAGATGGTGTTTAGATATAAGTATAAGATTTTGTTTCTTATTGTGGCCTTCCTACAACGTTCCCAGAAGCAAGACAATACTCACCAATGATTTTGCAACCATGAAAGTTTGATGCATGAAATGCATTTTTAATTATTCTAAATGCATGCCATGTATCAAACTTTTGCATTGCATTGCATTTTTGCACTAATAAACAATTCACTAAATTATTCAATTACCAGCACTATGATGTAGAAGGCGTTGGTAATTTAATAAATTAACTATTATCATATTGGCAAGGAATTTAAAACTGCTCTTCCTCGCAAATGTAGCCTAATCTTTAGAACACTGAAAACATATCAACTGAGTGCAATCTTAAAATAAATTAGGTTGCATTGCTTATCAAATAAAAATAGCTAAATTGGGAGATGGAATTCAAGGAAAGTATTGGAGTAATTACGTAATTAACACCAGCGTTACGTGATTTTCAATGGCGTGCTGTGAGCCTCTGACCCTTAAACGCATAATTGCTTTCAACCTGTTCCTGTTTAAGAGCGCATGATCAATAATCACACAATTTATCTACTGAGAAATCACATCCAATATATAAGATTGTAATTATAGAGACATTTCGGTGAAATGACAGAGATCACTAATGGGCTACATAGCCAATGTACTTAATGAGTGTAACTTGTTCAGGCTGGAAACACGAGAAGAGCTACATCAGCTGACAGCAGCCTGGTGAGCTACCAGCACGTTAGCATCAGCAGGCACACAAAAATTGGAGGATACGCATCACAAGGTCATACAGCAGTCTATTTGAAAGACGTCAAGCTCGCTCACTTCTGCTGCTGTTTGCAATGATTTTTCATGGTATGCAACACACTACTTGGTTCTTTGCTTGCCTCCTCCACCCCAGCCTCCACCTGATTGGTTCTGCTCACATCAGCGGGCAGGATTTTGATTTCTGTTCGTAACTATGTTTGTATGTTCGCTGTGCCTAGGAGGTACATTCCTCCAGAGCAGAACCATTGCCAATATATATTCTAATGCTTATACCCATCAATAAATTGTCCTATTTTATTGAAACATGAATTTTACTGAGTGAACTAATGATATTGCAAAGATGGAAATAAATAATTAATTAATTCCAAAAAATGTGAAGTGACCATGATCCTTGAGCCTTCAGATGGCACTTTATTAAAAACCAGCCTGCTTGTGATGGATGTTACCACATTGGCTGCGAGTATTTTGGAAAGCCTCTTGTGAATAAAGATCATTAATCATTGCATCACCAAATGCTAATGTAGATGATACAATGCACAAAGGAAGACGTGCTTAAAAAAAAAAAAAAAAAAAACTTGCCTTGAGCTCATCTAAGCTTGGCTGATCCACAAGAGAAATGGGTAGTTCTCAGACCAGTCAACCTTTCAAAATGTTTATAGTAATAAAACTTTTTCAAGCCAAAGAAGAAAAGGACTCCCGGTTATTACCCATGTATGGTTAATAAGCCAGCATCTGCTATCTGTGCATGTACCACTGATGTTGAAGTAAATACATAACTATATGTAACATTAAGCTCAACATACCCCAGTCTCAACTTTTTTGGAAGTGGCTGCAGGTTTAAAATATCAATTGAAAACTAAAAAGTAGAGACAGATAAACACAAAAAAATCACTTGTTTGCAGTTTTTAATTTAATATTGTCAATGATGATTTACAAATTGCTGATGACTTTTTAAATTTGCTTCTTTCATATCCTCCTTTCTTTTAATGGGCATTTAATATGTAGTAATATTTTATGTATCTTTCTCATGCAGGTTGCACAATATTCCATTTGAGAGTGACACATTTTTTGCTTTGGTTATTTATTTTATCACTATGAGTTTGAAATGGTAAAATGACAAAAAGATTAAGTGCAGGCTGTCAGTTTTATTCTCAGGGGATTTTTGTCCACATCAGACCAACCATTTAGAAATGGCTGCAAAATTTCATCATAACGTATAGTCACTCCCCCCTCCCCCCAAAAAAGAAAATACAGCGACGTGCAATCTTACTGGATTGTAAAGGACCAAGTGATGCAATGTATTTTCACATATCAAGCATGATGTAACAAGGCTTGAGGTGCTGCTTCTAAACTCAGTATCTGTTCACGGAAATGTAGGAAGCTAGTAAAGGTAATGCCTAAATTATTCCTGCCCAGCCAGCATGAATTGAAGTTTATAGCAGCTAGCTAGCGACAGAGCCACATGAAAAATGGGACGCTCAACACCAAGGTTTTCATGCAGCTCTGCGGCTAACAAGCTGGCTATTGTTGACGTCATATAGAGGTATATGCAAGTAATGTTAGTGCTGTACACTTAAATTGCAGCAGAAATACAAAATTAAACATCCCTAGAATAACTATTGGTGAAATTAGGCTTTTATCAGGCTTTGACTAAATTGCTAATAATTTTACTACCGCGCTAGCTGGCAAGCTAATTGATAAAAGCAGCGTGCTCTCTGTGTGGATTGCACAGGACCGTTCCATGCGGTGGGTTTTTGCAACTTAATTTGGTATGATGCAACTTCACAGATTCAAGCAAATTTTAATCAGCTCAGCGGTTACACTATATCTGTTAATGCGCAAAATTAGAAGGTTATGGCTCATACCATTCTTGAGATATTTAGAATGAAAGGATCATTCGGTCATTTTCAATATTTGTTCACGTATTCTTTGCATGTAATGACTGCTTCAATTCCGTGACGCATAGACCTAGACGAAATCTGTGACACATAGTGTCTCCCGTGGTGATACTGCAGCCATCCCGTTTCCACTTTTTTGGGGGCTTTTTTCTTCAGTTTCCTCTTCAAAATGTAAAATGCATGTACAGTTGGATTCAGATCCATTGATTTGACAAAAAACCTAAATCACGTAGAATTAGTCACTGTCCACCTAGTTGTGGTGCTCAGTGTATATTTAATACTCTATTCTGAAAACACATATGCTAAGGTAATTAATTTTGGTGTCATTTTTTATTAAATTCTGGAGGGGGTTTGAATGAGTGCCCAAAACCTGGTATTAATAGAATAAAATTACAATGAAAGTCTGAATAAATTAAAAAATTAAAAAAGTGATTATAGACAGTTACACTCAATATGTTTTGCCATTTGCCTCATTTCTTCATGACTGACAGTTTATTTGCAATGTTTAATCAGATTACTACCTTCTCAAAAAAAAAAAAACATTTGAATAAAGGGGACAAAAAGGAATAAATCAATAGACTAATTTCAAAGTTTTATGAAGTGCACAAGGTGGGTGCAACTTCCAAGATGCTCAGTTGCGGCTGTTTACTTCTTTAATTGCTTGCATGTATAAATAAAACACAGCTTGTCGGCAGAACGCAAAGAATCACTTGGACTGCATTCTCGTTTTAGGCAGTGAAAAAAAAAAAACCTGGTATCATTAAAACATTATTTATTAATTTAATTTTATTATTATATTATTTATTTATAACAGTCAGATCACTTTTTTTCTTTGAAATTAGGTCAGAAGTATAGTCAGGATGTCAGGCTTTGGAACTCTGTTATGATTAATTCATTAGGTTTTTTTATCATACGCAGCGTGATGGTGCAAAGGGCATCAGTGGGTCGTGATGCAGTCAGAAGGTTCTGGGATGGAATTGGGGTCTGGGCCTTTCTGTATGCAGCGCACATGGTCAGGTAGTGTCCACATGGGTTTCCTTGGGTCCAACGGTATGCAAAACAGGGTTATTGGGGGCTTAAAACTGTCCATAGGTATGTGTTCAGGCACCCTGCAATGAACTGGCATAGTGTCTTGGCCCTCTTCCTGCCTCGGGCCCAGTGGATGCTGAGATAAACACCAGCCCCACATGTGACCTTGGCCGAGAATTAGCAGGTTAGATAAAGGAAGAATGGGTTTTCTAATATCAGGAAAGGCCAGTGAAATCATGAAGATGAATTCTGCCATCACAAACATCATTTTGTATTGCAACGTAGTGACAAGGCCAGAAGTTTTAGTTTGCCAAAAATTCTCAGTCAAATGCTCATACGAAAAGAAATTGTTATAGACTCTACTGTAGTTTCTTGCTCTGTCGTTCCCAATGAAGCATCTGCAGTGACATTTCTGCTGTTGAGAATCCGTGATATTGTCCCCCATCCTTTAGAAACCGTACACACAAACAGGAGTTTGTTACCTTACTAACCACCTTTATTGAACTTTATCTCTGGGCTTCATTTGTGGAGATTGAAAATGTGACGAAAAGATGGTAATCAAATCCTAGACCTGACAGCGCCCCAGTGGCAATCATATGTAATGGAACAAACTGAGGATCGATACTAAGCAGTGATCTAAAACTGACAAAGGTTGTTTAGTAGCCTGCAGCACTAATTGAAATCAATGGATAATCTTATGACAGTTCTTAACCTTGACAGCTCAGCGAATTCATACACCAGTGTATATTATGGGAGGCAGCATGTCCTTTTTTTTTTTGTAGCATGTCCTGATGGGTTCCCTTACTTCAAATCAGTGCTCAAAGCTCCAATATCCAAAGTGACAGGAAAATAAGATTCAAGTCACTGAGCATGATTGCAATGGATAATCACAGATCAATTAAAAGCAGTTGTGCACCGATGTGCTACAAAAATAACAAGCATTTCTAAAGATCTGGTGAACATATGTTAAGCATGTCAGAATCAAAATATTGTCATATTCTTGTGACTAAAATAGCTAAGGGACATTGAATCAATGTTTTTAGCGCAGCCAAGGAGAAATCTTTATGGAGTAGCCATCACCCTGGAAGCATTCAACTAATTAGAAAATTGTCACATGCTAATATAGCCTGAAAAACAACTGCTTTTAGGGAGATTACTGCAGGAAAATGAATGCAGAAGATTAAATGTGCATAGTGAAATTTAAAATTTTAATTTGAATTTAAATCAAATGAATCATGTGTTTTCTCTCTGGGGAAAAAAAGGGAAATTACTTGTAAAAGGGATACATATTAAAAAAATCTATTTTAAGAAAAAATAAGAGCATGAAAATGAAATAAAATGGTAGAGACATTATAAAATGATAGGAATTTTACATTAGTTGTACTTTGAAGCTTTTTAGAGACAGTATGAATACACGACATAGTGTCCTGTTCAACACAGTTGACTCTGAGGGAAGCAGTGTCATACTTCATTTAGCTCACAATTAGCTCTTTATGATGGGTTTCACAAGCTGGATAAAAGATCAGTTTTGTACCTTGTAAAAATGGCATTTATATTTTGTAGGAGGAAAAAAAAAAGCTACACAAAAACATTACTTTCCTGCTTATCACATATGTGCAAAAAGGATGTGTTTTCTATTGCAAGAAATGCCCAGGTTATTTCCAAAACTTTCTTCTGTTTCCAACAGGAACAAGGTGACTGGCCAAGCTTATTGTCCTGGCAGCATGCTGCGCTAGTCAAACCTCCTGTGTGTTTAGAGAGCTCAAAATAATTAAATTTCATCATCAGAAGGAAGATATACATAGTGATGAGAAATATTTCTACTTTTGTCCATCAAATAGAAGAGGAATATTTTCAGAAATAAACTTCAAAATGATGTTAATGAGAATCTCTTCACACTTTCACCCAAAATGATATAGTTTGAGTATGTTGTTAATTATCTTTTACTATAATTTTGCATGTTATTTAATGTTTGACATGTAATGTGCTAACATGCTTGGGATAGCTTATCGGGGAGTCTCATTTCACACATCTATTTATGCCAGAAATCTTGATTGTATCAGCATTTTACTTGATTTTGTGAATAAACTGAGCTGTTACTGTTAGTATGTCCACCACTCACAATGCAATATTATGACAATTGCAGCTTAAATGTGATAAATCTACTTCTGGAATGGCATATTATTTAAATCAGAATTTCAATTTTGTATCAAAATGGATAGTCTGGTGAATTTTTAATTTTTACTTGAGTACAAAGCAGGGCTGGATTAACACAGTGGTATGCCCCAGTGTGACCAATCATGAAATGCCCCGCCCCCCGGGGCAGCTCATCAATCCATTGCAGAGTGCACAAGCCATTCAGCACTTTAGTCTCTAATCACTCTGTCATGCTTGTCTTTGGATTGTGGGAGGAAACAGACATGTGCACAGACGGAACTTGCAAACTCCGCACAGAAAGGTAAATTCATACCCACAACCTACTTGCTATGAGGAAACAATGCAACCCACTGTACAACACACAAACCCCAATTCCAATGAGGTTGGGACGTTGTGCAAAATGTGAACAAAAACAAAATGCATTGATTTGCAAATCCTGTTCTACCTATTGCCTCCCCCCCTGCAAAAAAGTGACTTAATATGGCTTATAGAACGCAGCAATGGACCACTCTTCTCTTTGATAATACTAGCATTTCATTTATGAACAAATGTACTGGCATACAGCAATAATGACAGCTAAAGAACCAGCTGAATAAGCCTTCAAAAGAAGATGGCCAATGGTGATAATAATAACGGTGCCTTCAAGGACAGTGTGATAACCCTGCTGCCTTCAGGGACAGTGTCCAAAATCTTAATTATGAGGACTTTCCATCCAGTCACTAAAACGGCACTGAACTTGGGTATTGAAATAAATGGCAACAAAGGCCACACATTTACTAAATACCAAGAACTGAAATTCTATGGCAGAGGGTTTTTAAAAAGGGAAAGACTGAAGTGAACTCACTATTGTCTGCTTCTGCAATCATGCTAACGTTTCCGTCCACGAGTTCAGCTGTTGCCATCACCCCACCTGCGACAGGCGCCCGTTAACGTCTGCTAATGTTATGCGCTGCTGCATCTGCCTCATTAGTATTAGCCTCTAACATGCATTTCTAACTTTTGTAACGTAAGCACTTGCTGCTAGCGCTGGAGCAACGGAATTGACGGGCGGAACAGTTACCTCTCTACCGACATTTTCTTTGCCACGAGTAATGTTGAAAAAGCAAGATATTTCTGGAATATCCGGTAGCGTGGATATCATTGCTTCTTTTTTCCTTTTTTTCCGATTACCACAACCCCTCGGTTGCTTCCCCCGCCGCTCAGTGTGTTGTACCATGTGATGTCAGAACGAAGGTGCATTGTTGCGATGAACAACTGATTAGAGATCAGCGCCAATTCAGTTTCTAAGTGGCGGGACACTGATCTGGCACCAGTTTGGCCTTTCTGTGACTTTGGCTGGGCAGTTCCAAATCGCAGTTTTTTTAATTTGTATTATTTTTTTATATTCTCTTTTCATATCAACAGTTAAGTATGAGTTTGTTCATAATATGCATACACATCTCTTCTGATTAAAAAAAAAAAAAACTGAGGATTTGAGAATCATGTGATGCCCCTCCCATGATGCCCCTGTGTACACGCTCCAGTCATTATATGGATAATCCGGCCTTGGTACAGAGTATAAATCCGGTGGTCTGAAGGGTAAATGTTTTCCAATTGCAGAGTAATCACATCTGATATCCAAATACAGCATTAGTATACCTTGTATAAGGTACTTATCTGTTGGTTATTCATTGGATTTCAAACACAATACTCATGTGATTGTGATGGTGCGATCAGGAACCAGTCGCGAGAACCAGGCAATGCTGTAGAACTTTCTTTATTAATAAAGGGGGAGGACCCCCGCAGGGCAGAAGGCAAAAGTACAAATTCCACACTCCAAAAATCAAAATCTAGTTGGGCAAAAATAGAATTGAAAACCAGGACAGCAATCACAGTAATCGTAGTCAGACAGAAATGGGTCTGGTTCACAGGTACTGGAAAGTCAAAGAAGCAAAACCAGAATCCAATGGGCGTAATCCGAATCATAACCAGGGCAGCAAACAAAGATCTTGTGGTCGGGCAGAAAAAGGTCAAAACTCACAGATGCAACAATAATACAAAATCACGAAGGCAAAAATCGAAAAGTCGGGCGGTCCAGTCAGAAAGATAAACACTCAGTAATCAAGGCGAAAAGACCCGTGGCACAAGAAGACTAGGAAAACGATCTGACAGAGACTGGCTGTGAGAAGACACCTAACATACACTTCTGGGGAGGTCACATGGTAAGGGACACAGGTGCAAACAGTCAGACTGATTACAAGGGAGCAGCACATGGAATTTGGCAGAAGCCAAAACGTGGACAGGGATCACAGGACAAACCTATACAAAGATAAACAGCTCCAGGTAAGGAGTTCTAACGTGCATAGATAATTAAAGAAGGACAGCGTGATAAGACGTGTAGCTTCCACAGAAAATGCTGCAAAGATAATCAGGGAGAGACAAGAGGCGGAGACTATAACAGGGCGAGTGCTGAGGGCTTATTAATCAATTAGTAAGTGAAACTATACAATCCCTTGGTGCTTGTTACTAAGTTAGTTATGTTAGTTGGTGTTAGTAACTTCTAGCGAAAATAACAAACTGTTAGTATGGTTAGTAAGATAGAAAAGTAAGGCGAAGTAAGCAAACGAGATCAGAAGGAAGGCTGAAATCCAGAATCCAATAAATCACCTGCAGAGTAACAGGCAGGACTGGGGCTGTGAGCAATGGCAAGACAAGAGACCAGACGGGGGAGACAAAGTGCAATGCATGATGGAAAACATGAACCGGCATGTGACTATGGCAAAATGTAAAACACGGAAAAGTAAAAACTAAGACAATACATTAAACTAATCAAAGTTACCAAATCCCAAATACACATACAAAGAATGGTCAGGTATAGCAAATGTCAAAAACACAAAAGGCAGTCAGAAATAACAAGGCATGAACATGGTCAAAGAAGAACAAAACATGAGCCAAAGGAGAATCACAAACAAACAGTAATATACGGAACACAATTGCAAAATACCTTGAAAACATCATTTTAGGATAACAAGTCACTTTGTATCAAGTGATTTTGTCGTTTTTCAATTTTCAAGAAAAATAAAAAATTGAAAGCACAGGCAACAGGCAGTTGTCTACATACTACTGATACTACAGGGCTATACAAAACCTGCCATTTACATTATAAAAATGAATTTTCTTCACTATAACAGTACTTTTAAGGCAAAACCACAACTGGCAATTGCCGTCCACATGGTACAATAAATCACATGATTAGCTTGCCAGGGATAAAAAAAACAGTCCCTCCCTAAAGGAATTGCTTGCTATTCTGAATTGGTTGCAATGGCCTAAAATCTATTAAACTAAGACACTGACAGATCACATGCAAAGCTCTAATGTATAATCAGGGGGGTAATTAGGGATTATAGCAGTCCATGTTTTATTTGATTTAATTAATCTGTGTGGAATAACAATGTAAAAGATGTAATTCTTCAATCATGAGGTGGAAGAAAATATTCCCTTTCCCAGGATAAACACCATAAATTAAACGGTTGGGGCAAAGATGCAATTCCCACAGAGTTATTCATATAAATATTGTATAACCCTTAAAATGAACCTCTGTATTTTACAGTATTTAATTTATCACCAATAACAAGCTAACCTCTGATCCTCCCAACAGCAATGGAGCATAGTGCGCAATTGAAATAGTCCCAAGTGAACACAGTGCCTCATTTTATAGCACTGCACTGAGGCTAAATGTAATCTATCCAATTCTGTAACACTGTATGCTAGTTCGGCAAAGCTATTGTGCAGGGAAACAGACCATTTTCACTGCCACTTAAACTTAGGTTTTCACAGCATCAAGGACAGTTTTTGGCAGATGAAAATGGTTCAAGACATTACTGGGGAAATACATCCAGTAGACGGTGGTTGGACTGGCAATTTACTTGTAAATATTGTAATTGTTCATCTTCATGAGCAAAGGAATGTGTCTGTCATTGTGATGGTAACTTTGTTTACTCAGTGCGTGTAATGTGCAATCAGTTTCTAGGCCTGCAAATGTAACTCTGCCTTAAATGGGACCCCCTGACACAAGCTGAGGATAAGTGCCACCCCACAACATCTTTGTAAAAAGAATATCAAATCTCATCATTGATGAAACACATCAGCACCACAAGGTCTGTCAGTATGCAGACTATTTCTTAATGATTGTATCCCCACATGATATCAGGGGATACCATGGATCACTGGGCTTGGCACAAACGTCATAACATCCACTGCCGCCGCCGAGATTTCCTTGTAATCACCCTGGAGCCACCAAATTTTCACCAGTTTCAAATTCAATGTGGACAATGCTTACTGTGAGAGTACAAATCCAAGTAACTGAGGGAAAATATTACATAAAATCATTATTATGAAGAATTAATTTGTTTTTTATGGTTTTCCTAGGCAGAAAACGGTCAGGATCAATAACAAAGTTGCATAGCATATGGAATGACTGTCATTTCATATTTTGATACTAGGAAGAAAGAAAATCAACTTTGGAACTTTGAGATTTATGAAAGCTCAAAAAAGTATTGCAAGATTGAGACTTTAAATTTTGAAGGCTTGTGTAATGCTGTGATGAACTGCCACAAAATTAAATCATGCATTATTTTCTATTTGAGTTGAGTTTTCCTTCATCAAAACTGCAGCAGTCACTCTTTTAACAGCATTTCTCCTACACATTTTCAGAGTTTCAAATTCGTCTTTGTTCTCCCACTGTCTTAGTTTGTTCTCCAGGTTTGAGACCTCGGAAATGGTGATCAGAAAACTGGTGTGCATATGTTAGGAGAAAAAAGGTGTGAAACGTTGAAACTCAAATTTTGAAAGGAGAAAACTTTAACTTGAATTCCAAAACAGTCTGTCTGAAAAACCGCCAGGATCCTGAATGCAGGGGCATTTGATCCAATTGTATCCTTCGGTCTCTGCTGCAACACAATCCAATCACATCATATTTATCAGGTTCTGAAAGACTGACTGACTGCTCCACCAATGATCTTCCAATGAGGTGCACGCAATACACAAACAGGATGCTTGGTTCCCTGCGCTTTTTGGGTGTCCTGAAGCAGTGCCTATATATGGTAAAACATGGCCTTTAAATGACATCTGCTGTAGACGTGATAAATTAGCCAGTTAACAAAGTTACTTGGCAAACAAAGTGAACTTCAACTTCAAATACCACAGCCATAGCGGGGAGATGGCAACTTTGTTAACATAACCGTATTGTATACATTAATGGCAGGATGAATAGGACTGTCCTCAAAAAGCAATGATGCAAAAATAATCCCTCTCAGTCATCACTTATGACCCATTAAAAGTGTGTGGCAATATCTGTATCTGAAGATACTCTAGCCTGTGCCTTTATTTTATTATTTTGCTGTGGTCAGACATTTCTGGGCGTCAGCCATTGGGCAGTATAAGAATAGCCCCATCCCACTAACAGGGCACGGGGTGTGTGAGCTGAACTTCATAAAAACGCGCCAAAGTAGTACCGCACTGCCGCATGTTGCTTTTGGTATCGTTGAGCCAGGGAAAAGGGGCCGGCTTTGAGCATTTTGTTTACAAACCACAACCAGCAAATCCGACTTTAATCCATACAACATGGCAGAAAATTCCCTAATGTTTGATCTGATGTTGTATAGCTTGGTTTTAGCCACATACTACATAACCACATTAACAGAAACCAGATGACATTGCCTTTCAAATGTGGCTGAATATTTGCATTCTGGTCCTAGTTTGTCTTTTATAAGCTTTTCATTTTGTAACATTTAAAAACTGGCCTACCAAAGAAAATGGCCTTTTTCCTTTTTCAAAGAACCAGCAACCCACAATCAAAAACCCAATAGTTTGTCTCTATGATTGTTACAGGCCGTGCAATTTTATTAGTTTGGTTCTGGTGAAAATGTTTTAACTTCAAAGTGTAGTGGTGCTAAGTTTTTTAGGAATGTGGCATGTTTTCGATTTTGTGTTGCTGGTTATTTAAAAAAGGTAGACATCTGACAAATGTTTGTTACAGCTTGGCCATCTTTGGACTAAATTAAAGACTAAATTAAAGATGGTGAACAGTAAGGGGTTAACTAGCTAATTTCTCATCTCTGGCAGATTTCATTGGACACCCAAGACTGTTTCAGGCTCTGCTCAGGGTCAGCCTAACAGCATAGAGGACCGTGCATCTTGTTTTTGTATCTTTTCATTGGCTGAGCAGGTTGTCAATCTGATCTTGTTCAGTAAATAGGACATGTCCCTCAGCAGAGAGCAAACAATAGGGTGAAAGAAAATGCTCCGGCCCCTAGGATCACAGCTTTTTTCCCCCCCATTTTCCTATTTTTTTTTTTTTTTGTCAAACCATCCATTTCAGAATTTTTGACCAGAGCTGTGAGACAATGCTGCGAAAAAAAAATCTTGTGACTCACAAACTCAGAACTTTGTCGGCTTATCCCTAAAAAGCAGTTGTTGAAAAGTCAGCTGACATACAAGTGCAAGGGTACATCTGCAAAAGTTTCCCCCCCAAAAAAAGTTTTCCAATCTCAAGTTTCAAAAACATTTCCTCCAAACCAGTTCAGATAATCATAAACAATGTTTCAAACCTGAAAAACAAACTAATACTGGAAGAGCAGAGACCAATTTGAAACCATGAAAATGTTTGAGAAACACTAAAAACAATGCTGCAGTTGTGGAGGAAGAAAACTCAATTACAAATTAACACTCACAGGGTTTAGATTTTTTTCCCACCCACTAAAACATCATAAAGGGCTGCAAATCTTAGTTTCAATGTTGCAAAAGCTTCTTATTGGATTTTAAGGTTTCAAACACTGAGATTCAAACTTCAAAAGCCCCCCCCCCCCATTATTGAAATGTGACATGCTATAATTGTGATGATCTGGTACACGAACCAATTGCGAACCAAGACGTGATCCAAAAATCTTATTGTTTATTTCAGTCCAAGTTCAAAGCCAGGAAGAGAGTTTGAAACAGTACAGATAATAGCCAAAAATCAAAATCCAAAAAGGAAAGCAGAGGTTGATGTCCAGTAAATCACAGCACAGTACAAAATCACAATCCAGGAATCGGTAGTCAGAGTACAAAAGCCAATGGTCATACTCAGGGCGGCAGGTGAGTAGAATGGTCGTCCAGAAAAATGCATCAAAAACAAACACAGGCAAACAAATCCAAAAGGGCTCAGGCAAACTCGAAGTCAGGAAAAGGGTGTAGAAGGAGAATCAATCAGACAGGTGTACAAGGAACTCAGCACTGCAAGAAAGAATCAAAATTCTGGTAAGAATGCACTGCATTTAAAGACCTTAAGTAGACAAGAGGGAAGTCACATGCTATGCAGGGAACAGGTGAATTGGATAAGGACTAATTACAGAAGTAAGCACACATGGGGAGGTCCTTAACTACAAACATTGGCAAAAGCCAAAACATGGACAGGATCTACGCAGACAACCTATGACAGATAAACAGCTCCGGTCAAGGAGTTCTAAGTGCACAGACAATGAGTGCAGGAAAGTAATTAAGCACGTGAGAGAGATCTCGCAGAAACGCAGGGAGAGGCAGAGAAAGCAAAGCAAGAGGCGGAGACTAGAACAGGGCGATAGCAGAGATTGAAATAGTAATAATTAGTAGAGGTGCAGCTTTACTAATTAACACAGTGCTTGTTAGTCAGTTAGTAGTATCTACGATATTAGTTCGGTTAGTAAGTATAATACAAAATATAAATGTTAGTATTATTAGTAATCAAGAAAAGCAGAGTGAAGGAAGTAAACGAGAATTGAAGTAATTATGTGAAAAACCAGAAAAACCAATTAAATCCCCCGAGGCAAGTAGGCACACAGACTGGGGAGATGGAACGTACCATTCTGATCACACACAGGGGGAACAAAAGTGCAATGAATACAGAAATGGCATGAACAGAAAAACTGGGATGGATAATAAGCAAAATGCCTAAAGAAAAGACATGGTAAAAATACAGGAAACAAGACAAGATCAGAATAACAACAATAATAGTGTGGTGCTCAACTGTATCTGGGTGTAAAATATGGTTGATATTGAAAATGGGAAGGGCTCACTTTGTAAAGCCTGCTCCCAAAAGCCCTATGTATTTGTATCATGATTATTATTTATTGTTACGTGTACCATGAAATAAAGGACCAGATGTATGTATACAACTGTAGTTACAGGCAACTAAATTTCTGAAGTCCTACAAGTTTCTTCAGCTCTTCATCCGTATAGAGCAGTGGTTCCCAACACAGTCCTTAAGGACCCCCAGCCCTGCAGGTTTATGCTCTGTTCCTACTCTTTCGCACCTGATCCATTTAATGGCTTCATGCTGATTGGTTTAAAAAGATACACCTGAAGAGTGTGAGCATGAAGGTATATTGGGCCTTAAATGGATTAGGTGTGCAAAAATAAAGCTGCAACGATAACCTGCCTGACAGGGGGTCCTTGAGGACTGGATTGGGAACCACTGTTATAGAGTAAAAAAAAAAATTGAAGTGCTGCGTCTCTTTTTTTAATTTGAAGGTAATTACATCCGAATTGAGTAAAGAGTATATGTATTCGCGGCATTGCAATTTTCTCACTCTACAAACACCTATACTTCTCTGTGTAGATGTCATGCCTCCTTTGTGTTAGAGTTGCTTAATATTACTTTTATTTATTTTTTCCTATGCCTCTGTTTCAGATGTTCGTGAGTAATTACCATTTAAACATCATTCTGATTATGCTTGGCAGCCGTACACAATACTGGGTGCAACATCTCCCATCCGTTCGAGAGAGCACAGGCTCTTTGGCATTGTGTCAAGCAGTACAAGCATTGCAGCCAATCAGAACCTCGTTCACTGTGAACATTCCACCAGGACAATCACAATTACTATGGCACAGTCACACTGCAGACACTCGGCAGACAAGACTTTGTCAGACTTGGGCTTTGTCAGAGGAGTCCGCCCTGCGCAGTGAGGTAGCACAACCGCCAATTCTGCACTGCCCTCTGGCCACATGACTCATAGCCTTAATCCATATAAGAGTGTATTTCTGACTGGGGGGGTATCAGTGCACTTAGGTCCAATGTTTTAGCTGGACATGTCACTTGAGAGATCTATATGCTCTGCTTTTGGGCTATGACCACCACAACACAGTCCTCTGAGTTTGATGCGATCAGCAGGTTTGCCCTCCAGGCTTTTGAGAGCATCTCTCTCTCTCTCTCTCTCTCTCTGTCATCACAGAATGCTCTTACAGCAGGTAGAGAGATTCAGCTGCGGACATTTCTTCAACATGTTGAATCATCTTCTCTATACTTAAGGATCTTACTGGGGTTTCATTTAGCCATATCATGCCATGGCTATTTTGTGTGTGTTTGCGAGCTCGCGTATGCGCAAGAGTACATCCGTGCATCTATGTATCGGTGTGTGTGAGTGTATGTGTGTTTTTGCATATGTGCAGTGCCTTTTTGTGTTAAATCTGAGCAGTGTCTCAGTGTCTCATGACTATTATGCTGCAGGGTATTCCTGTCCTGCTATTTCTGTCTCTGTTGTACTCCTTCCTGCTTCTGTTGTCACCCCACACACCCAAACAGCAACTCATAAAAAGCAACACCTGCTGCCTTTTTAAAGGGTTGTTAGGGAAAATAATTGAGTTACTGAGCACCAGCAAAAAGCTATTTGTCTCAATGGCATCACCCCCCCTTTAACCCTGCCTTATTAAGGTAGCTAGTAATGGGTGTGCTGATATCTTATTACCAGCAAAGTGTCACAGAATGTTACACATTATTATACTCAACATTGCTTGTTGAAAGACTGTAAGGTCATCCAAGTTCTAACATTCAGTCCGTGATAAATTAAGAGAGCAGTACACTGCCCTGCTCCAACATACTGAGTGAGCTTCTCCGGTAACCGCAGCATATTTTTGAAAAGAGCAGTTTTAGGTAAAATATCCCCATGCATCCTCATGGAGGCAATTGTAAGCGGGCCCACAGGACCATGAACCGGAACGAGGGGGCATATACGCTTTCCCACACCTGGAGTACCATCTTGGAGGAGCGGCCAGACAGCACGAGGCGTGGCCGCCCTGTCAAATTTGACAGGGCAGCCACGCCTCGCTAACATCAGCTGATAAGACGCGTCACTCGTAACATCGGTGACTCTTCTGAAGAAGACGGGAGTATCCCGTCGAAACATGTCAAGGTAGGATAAAACCTTTTCTGTTTGAAAAATAAGAACGTCAACGTAAATATATCCCCATGCATAATACCAGAGTAAAGTGGTCAGTGTGTACGTGTGTGCAATTCTCTTTTTGTGTGACTGCTTTATACTGCTAACCTGAATCCGTGTAACGCTGGTCTAACAAAAAATAAATAAATAAAAAATATTAAAGGTAACCTATTATGCTTTTCGGAAGAAGTGGTGGCTTCAATTTATTTTCAAGGAGAGTCTGCAACTAGCAAGCTAGGTAATTGTTTCCAGGATCTGTTAATATTTAAACTGAATTTCAGTTGTCAGTTGCTGACTACTAAATTGACTGAGAATGTAGGAACCATAGCTAGTTTAGCCACAGGCAGTATGGGAGACCGGTCGATGGGAACAGATAGCATGAGTGAATGTTTTTAATGAAATCCAGTCTGTTTTTAATGGTATAGTGCTACTAACCTACTGAGAATTAAGGACAGGAATCAAATTGGAATTTGTACGCCTTTTTTGCTGAAAAAAAAAAAGGTTCACAAATGTTCTTACTGGACATCCAAGAATACTATTAGATAGGAAGGAAATTAAACAAATTACATTTTGCCTCCTGACACTTTTTGTGTCATCAGTTGCTCAAATAAATTGTGCTGCAGTGAACTGTCTGGGAAAAAGCTAGAAACTGCTTCACAATGAAAATTCAGTTATTTGTTTAGAGAGCAGGAGAAGAATTCAGGAAGGCTTGCCTCCTACTTTAGAAAGTTTTCGAAAGAGGAATGATCAGATGTTATTTTTCAACTCTTCTTTCTGTAAAAAGCTGTCCGCAATTTCCCAAAAGGCTCAAAAATGTAAAGATTTAGATTTAAAGAAAAATTACAATGTGTATTTCAGTTCCCACATGGTGGAATGATCTCTCCACAGGGGCTTGAACAGCTGGCACTTTGGCAGTGAACAGGCAGCAGCGAAGGGATGATCCAAATCGTGGTCAGAGTTCAGTCCAATGGTCAAGTGCCAGATCATGAGACGCCAAAGCTGGGGGTCATCATAATCATCGACCAGAGACAAGTCAAGGTCATTACCAGGAATACAAAATACACAAAAGAAAAGGCAATCTCGTAAACTGCGGCACAAAACAATTTGAAAACAGGAAGCTCATTAAAAATAACAAGGCTTGTATGATTACTCAGGAAAAGCAATGAAATAATGAAGAGAAAACACAACACTGGCTCTATATAAAAATGAGTGTAAACAGGTCTGGAGAATCTGGGACACGTGACGGGGGGGTGTGGCTACATACGAGGAAACTAATAGGAAGTGGGTAAAAAACAGAATGCGGAGGGCGACTGCGGGAGAGAGAATGAAAACAAAAGCATGTGTGAACTGAAAGGGGAGTGGGAATCCCAACAATAAAATAAACACCATGGGCTGAATTCTCAAAAGGTGTTTATCAATTACACGCTGCTAACTTTCCTAAACACGCCCTGATCGCACGTGTTTAGTTAATCACCGATTCTCAAAGGCTGTTTTATTTGACATTGTTTATATTTTAGTCACCAGTGTCTTGTGCACAAAAGAAAATATTAGACAAACCTCGCTGGTTGTTTAAGCCCTGTTTATCCGTGATTATCACAGAACAGTGTTCATCATGGATGCGTTCAGTGTGCTTGAATTGGCACAGGAGGAGCGCGAGGAGGATGAAATAGTACATTTACATCATCAAGTGAGGGTATTTCAGGACCGGGTGAATCCTCTGGAAGCCTATACGGACACACAGTTTATAAAACGGCTCAGGCTTACAAAGGAGACATTTAGATAGCTGCTGGATTTGCTCTCTGACGATTTGGAACGTCCAACAAACAGGGCACAGGCATTGTTACCCATTCATCAAGTCACAATTGCACTCCGATTTTTCGCCAGGGCGTGTTTTCAAATGGATGATGGAGACTTATGTGGTGTATCACAATCATCCTGCTGTCGGGCAATCCATAAAGTGAGTACGGCTATCTGTGAGAGAAAGCATCTTTTTTTTCAATTTCCCCTAACCCCGGATGAGAGGAGGGAGGTAATGGAAGGACTCTTTGAGACTGCAGAATTTCCAGGCATTATTGGTACCCACGTTAATAATCCAGATGGACTTAACGCCCAACGTTTTGTGAGCCGAGGAGGGTACTACAGCTTGAACTGTCAACAAGTATGCGATCATCATCTTCTCTTTACGAATATCGTTGCCCGTTGGTATGGATCTGCTCACGATTCGAGGATCTTCGAGGAATCTAAACTATGACGAAAGTTCGGAAATGGAGAATATCAAGGGATCCTGGTTGGTGATCCGGCGTATACTTGCAGAACATTTATGGTAACACCGGTGCGAGTTCCAGGGACAGATGCCGAAAGAAGGTACAACATGGCCCAGAGAAGTACGCAGGAAGTCATCGAATGAGCATTTGGAATTGGGAAAAAGCGGTTCCCTTGTGTAGCAAAGCGGACTCACCTGAGATGCTCGGTAAGTTCTGCGTTGTATTCATATTCCTGTAGAACAATATTAAAATGAATAGCAAACTGATATTTTTAATGACAGTCTTTATTTTTCATTTCAGTTGAAACACAACATGGCAATAATTGTAGCCACTGCCTGCATGCACAATCTTGCTAAGCGACAAAATAACCCCCTTCCAGAATCAGAGGATGATGTAAATGCAGATGCGAACCAAGAGGATCCACCCCAACTACTCAACAGAGTAGATGCTTACAGTCGTGGTAATATATTCAGGAGAAGATTCATCAAGCATTATTTTACCAGGTATTAGAAGTACTTGTGGAGTAATTAGGATTGTGGTTCATATGCCAGTAATATAGGGTCATTATAGGCCGAGTGCGTGCCGGCGTATTCAGGCGTACATAGTGATTCTGTTCCGTCCTTATTTTTACAAGTCCAAACGGAGTTTTCTGTGCTTCTCAACTTAATATTCATTCTTAGAATCGTGTGCTTTCCTTTTGCATTCTGATGCTTCCTGTTGCAGTTTAAGTAGTTTCATCTTTGCTTCGTGTTCCTCTAGCAGGTAGATGAGAGCTTGGTCGGTTTTCTGCAGAACAGGGTTCATGACGACTTGCCCAGTGGCTGCTGTAGACTTGGTGGCGCATTTTCCTTTTCTGAAATGAAGAATGTGGATTATCGGAACTGATTCCCAGAATTGTGAACATCAGATACGCACCGTCATATGGTACCTTTTGAATTGTTGTCGACCATTAATTGTGATGCTACGAAAGATAAAATTGCTGCATACCCTTTACCCTTTAGGACTTGCAATCACATCCTCATCTCTTTTAGCATGTACTTCTCTTTCGTGTTCAATTGCGATGGAACTGAGACAGATACCAACTTGTACAGTTACCATATTCATTATAATCCATATATATATATCCAAGCCCGAGGCATGCAGCAATCACTTTTATTCTCATTCGTGATGCACCATGACTGCATAATGTACAGAACATATTTTGCAAGTCACATTTAAACGGAAAATAAAAATAGGAACTGTGTCCCCGCATCATTTGAATAAAGCACTGGTTACGCGAACCAGACAATTAACTTTCCTTGGCCTAATGGAGCAAATATTACCTTGTGCTGCCTACACTCCAACGGTCAGTCGTGGTCGTCCTGTCCCTTCATCCCGGGGATGAGTCCCGTTCCAACATAGTGGCATCATTTACTAGTGAGGGCTGGAGGTCTGTGTCATCATCAAACGGGTTGTGATATTGCTCTAAATCACTGTGAATAATATCAAGTACGGCATTAATTTCATCGCTGAACTCTGGAACCTCCGGTTCTCCACCGCCTGTTTTCTTTAGGTCCTCCTGTTTGGCCCTGTAGGCTATTCAGCTTTGGCTTTGATTTTCAGTCTGCGCCACAGTTCCCTCAATTCAGGGAAGAATACAAATTAAGAGAAAATTCTAGTCACACAAAAATAACAATCAAAGACAGCTTACATGATCTCATTTAGAAATTGCGCACTTGAAATCTCAAACTACTCCGATGTCAGGTTTGCAACTGAAGGGCATGGCAACTCTTTAACAAACAAAGGATTCTTACGGCGCATGCGGTCATCCTCCCGCCCCGAAACCGCCTCAACAATCACACAATTCCATATCCATAGCCTATTATGCCCCATTTAATTTTAGCGACACATTCACTTGAACTTGTGCCTAGTACTTTATTATAATCAATTATCCCATTTACTCTATACCCATGTCGGCTATTCTTTATTGGCTAACATTGATTAACAAATGGGTAGTGCTTTGGTATTGGCCAGGGTAGGGCTCAATTTAGAGTATTTAATAAAATCTTTATTCACACATTAAAATACACAGTATTATCAATGGCAAAAAAAAAAAAAACGTATTTACATAGACACAGGCTAGTTAATACAGATATCCTCAATTATAATATCAATCTCCTCCCTAATGACCATATCACAACTTTTTAGATTATCACAAACATACAGGGCAGTCACATTTGTTGATTAAACGTGAAGACAATGATGGCGACGTCGAGCCAAAGCCAAAAAACCAAATTTCACAGACAAGGAGTTGGAGGTATTGATGAAATCAGAGAAGAGGCACCATGAGGCGTTGTACGGCAAGGGGGCACTGAAGGCTGATCCGAGGAATTAAACTGCGAATCGTTCTGGATGTGGCTTCGGAGGGGAGATGTAAGCGCAGGATCCCCGATTTAAAGCATAAATGGAGAGATCTGCGGGGCGATGTAAAAGTCAGGCTCTCTGCACACCGGAGAAGTGTGCACACAACAGGCGGTGGGCAACCATCATCCCCTGTGCATTTCACTGCACTGGAGCAGGAGGTGGCATCCACTCTTTCTGCCGTGAAAGTGCATGGAGAAGAACTTGGAGTGGATACGGATGAAGGAGGGTTACATAAAGTGGTCAATTTTATTTGCCTATAGCCTACTCAAAGTATTGTGATAAATACTGGGCCAAGCCAGGGTTTTTGGCGGAGATGCTTATAATGCACGTTTCATGATCGCACACAACCTGAACTTTAATGCTGTATCTGTACATATTCTCATGAGTGGAAGGGGTTCTGATTGCAACATGAGTACAATCAATGGCTCCCACAACACCGTGGAACCCGGCATAGAACCCCCCCCCCCCCACCCCCTCCGTCTTTCAGCGGGTGTTTTGGGGAACTTTATGAAATGGCTGATGTGGTGCTGCATAGCGTCAATGAACTGTGTCAGATACACATATCTCAGGCGCCTGTATCAAGGTATGACATAACCCGCCACTCTCTGGAATGACCCAGATGCCAGGACCGACAGCGCAGTTATGACCTTAATGACCACAGGTATGTTTTTCGGATGATTGCTGTGGGTGGATAGCTGTTCATCCAGAAGTCGGCAAAGATAGATGATTGCCTCATGGTCCAGACGAAAGCGCTGGATGCACTCGGTCCCAGGTTAGTCCCAGGATGTCCAAACGAGGTGGGTATATGCGTGGTTGTCTTCGAGCTCGCCGCGCTCCTCACGCAAGAGTGCCAGCAAATGCAGGACTGGCATTTTGGTTTTTGATTTTGAGGGCATGGTAGAATGATGGTCTTATTCATGCTCGTATTAATTAATTTCTGTGTGTTTGTAAACTAACTAATTGGAGAACTGGCTGTTGCATAATATCATCAGATGATTTTGTTTGATAATTTATTTTGGCTATGAGAAATGTAGTTTAAGGAAGAACAATCGAATATTGAATTTCTCTACCTTTATTCAACCATTTTAAATAGAATAAAGTTGATGTTCAATAAGGATAAGCAATTGATTACTGAATGTCTTAACCTTCACCATGTTAAATAAAATAAATGTTAAAATTCGGTCTATAACTGACATAAAACGCAATATTCTATTCCGCCTTATATTGGTGCTTGACCTTAATACAGACCTCAAAAGTGCTTAACATAAAAAGCACGTAAGGCTGGGGGAGAATACCCGTAAGTGTTATTTGCCTGAGAAACGCCCAGATTTTGGCCTTGCTCAGTCCGAAGTGCGTAACTGTGTTCGGGGCGCATAATGCACAGACTAAGGTCAAGGGGAGAATTCGCTTAGGCTGAAAAGCATGTAGTTATGTGCTTTTTTCTACTTACGCGCATGGGAGAATAGACCCCTAAATGAAATAATCATTCAAAAACTGCATTTTGTGCCTATTTGGTTATCTTTGTTGAATACTAAAATTAATTTGATGATCTAAAACACTTAATTATGCATACAAATGCAGAACGAGCAGCATGTTTTTGTACTTTTTTGCAAGGATGAAATGTGAAAATAATTCATACTTGAACATGCATATATATTACCTGAAAACAATATTTTGGCATTTCATTTGCTTCACATTCTAAATGAAAGTCAATTCCTGTCGAAATAATGTATTAAATAATGTAAGTATAACATGCCAGGAATTTCCATCAGTGAAATTACATCTCACATTGCATATACCTGCTAATGCCCCTCTAAAGATGATCTCCACAGCATCAAAAGATATGCGGACCAAATGACAAAAACAGTGTTTAAGGTCTTATGGATATTGAGAGTGGTTTCAAAAAGTTAATTGTCAAATACAAATGCTAAACAACACTTAGGAACAGCTCAATCAATTGTGGAGGAATTCCCAGAGCAGTCAGGAGAAAAAAGTTTCACTGGCAAACAAGAATTCACTTCTAAATCTTTCATGATTTCCTTTCGAAACTTCTGGGGCTAAAAGTTCTTGTGGCTTCCTAAGAGTTAATATGGTGTTATATCAGATTAATGTTTAAAAGAAATGTGAGGCTATGTTATAAATAAAATATTCTGAACTAAAATGCCCTCATGAGTGTTCTGTCAGCCTGCTGTTGAACACTGAGCCTCCCCTGAAGAGCCTTTCTGTCAGGCATAGTTTTTATCAGAGTGAATTTAATATACAACACCTTACTCGATGCGTGATTTTACACTGAGCAATCTAATCAGCAATATTCATCTTGATAATGCGAGCCACTCAGAAAATTCAATTAAACGGCAGTACTGCACACGTGTGACATGCTGTTGATTGATTATTCAGCTGGGCATTCTTAAATTATAGGATCCATAGACTACATTGCATTTTTTTAATTGCAATACGTATATTTATTTGCAAAATTATGCTTTGGCTCAGGGTCATAGTATGCAGTACGTGGAACAGTAACAGTAAGTTACTCTGTGCAGAAGACTGAGGTCTCTTTCATTTCTTTCATATTGTTGAAAAACTGAGGTTGAGATGTCAACTGCCAACTGTTGCCTGAAGCAGGTTGAATGAATACAGTATCTAATCAGATCAGATTAACTGCATTTTTTTTTTCATCACAAATCAGCAAACATCAACCACATGGCATATGCCTCTCCTGTCATAATTGCTTCTTCTTTTCGCAAATCAATGCCTCTGAATCCACATGGAGCATGATGGGACAGGAGAAGACAGGTCAAGACAAGGACTAAACAGCAAAGTGACCTGTAACCTGATAGAACCTACTGAATTGCCAGCTCACCATTTAACTTAATTCCATGCACTATTTACCAAGAGAAACTTAATTAAGAATGAGTATGCAACGCGTTACGATTGGATAGACTCTTGTGTATTCAACAAATCAGCTCCTTTGATGAGGATGAAGATGAAACCCAAAGGAGCTGATGTTACAGCTACTGTTTAAGCTATGAACAATAGATTCCAGAAATTAGAGGATGTTGAGGCATCTTACACGCATTTTGCCTCTCAGTTTGTCCGTCGTAAGCTTTTTCCTCTTGTTACATCAGACTAGGTGAATTTTTTTTTTCAAAATGGTGAGTTTTAAAGGATCAAATCAACTCTAGTAGTGTTAAATCAACTCATACATTGTCAATGAGAAATTATACCGTTTAAAGTACCACATCAGAGTAAATTTTACTCCGAGGATTTTTCTGTATACATTGGTTCCCAGGTTCTCATTGGATGCTGGGACAGGGGTTGGAAAAGCTGCTAAAGGAAGGGGAATAGTGTTTCTAAAATTGGGATGAGGAGGTGAGGACCTGAAGCAGTAAAAGCTGCTCATCACTTGAGATTTGCCTCAGGTATATTTTCTGCATCTTACGTTTCTCTCTTCAAAGAACTGAGACAGACACCCGTTTTCCTATTCTTGCTCCAAAGTCCTGTACATGAACAATTCTGTCACAGATTTGTTCCGTGCATATCCATGCAGTCCCAGAGCTTGTGTGGCACTTGTTATAAAGGAAAGACAAAAAATAAATAAATAAATAAAAATCAAGCAATAGGGATGCGATACTACAAAGCTATGTTTGGGAGTCTGAGTTCTAATAAGCGATGGGCACCAATGAGGCATATCACATATTTGTAATCAATGGATGTCTGAGCAGCTTAAAATGGGCAAAAGAGTGCCATAGCTCATTGGTCCCCATGGCTCATTGGACCCTAGTCTCCCTAATGTGGAAAGTCCTTGTTTTGCCACTGTGTTAGTGCCCTCATTTTGGTACAGGTAAGTCTGCACAGTCAAGGTCGCTGTTGCAATATGATCTTCATCACAGGCCTTGTGCAAAACCGGATACAAATCCTTTTCAAAAATTGCTTGTCCGGAAATACTGGCTTCCAGTGAGTATTATTAACCTTATGGCATGCTGACTGTTATTTATCCATCCATCCATTATCTAAACTGCCTCTACCGTACTTGGCTCTCAGGGGAGCTGGCGCCTATCCCAGCTCATTATGGGCAAAATGCAGAGACACGTCCTGAATAGCTCGCCTATCCATTGCAAGGTGCACACAACATTCACCAGACTGAGCTTTAACACCTTTTTGGTTACAAAAAATTCTACCTGGGATTTTTCAGTGAAAATGTGTAGTCTTTACTTAGCTGATTAACATGGTGAAAAAAAAACAAAAAAATCTGTTTGGAATTTTTTGAGAAAATTTGATATATTGCAAGGTAAATGATGGTCAAAAAATTTACCGGAAGATTCCTGTTTGGCTCCACATTGTTCTTTCATATCACGAAAAAGCAATATGTATAATATCTGCCAAAGTATTGCCAATAAAATGTTTTCCATGGCAACAAATTACCTTTTTTTTCAAATTCAAGTAAATACAAGCTTATTGCAATAACAACGAACTGCAATTAATCCAGTTTTAAACTTAGAGTGGAAAGATTTTGCCTCTTTAAGATTGCCATGAACTAAAACTGACACTGGATTCTTGTTTAATAACTAGCTGATTTTCAAAAAATTTCCTTTGGGATAATAAAACTAATAATTATGATTATTATTGTTATTATTATCCAAACACACATTCTAAGTATACCACCATCTGATGGGCAAGCAAATGCCCACAGTTAGCTTATTTAGCTTGTTTTCCTTTAGAACAAAAGTTGCATTCCAAATATAGTAGATAGCTAGGTAGCTGTGTAAATTTACATACAAAAAGTGTACAGTACCAGTCAAAAGTTTGGACACACTTTGCTAATAACAAATTTTGGAGAAATTTAAATGGCTTAACTTCTCTATATAATCTAGAATGAAATCTGGTAATCAGTCAGAAGTTAAAAAAGAATAATTTACTTGTTTGAATAGTGTAAAATATTTTGGAATTCTCAGAGACTTCCTATTTTGCAAAGTAAACTGACAAACGAGCTCCTTCCATTTTCCAATGATTAAATGGAAGTCTTGCTGTTTTGGGACTTATTGGGCAAAAAGGTCAATGAGAATCAAACCACGACTGCAGCTCATCTTTGGGAACTTAGACGGCCGCTTAGCTGCTAACTAATTATAGTCATGTCACTGCCTGTGTAAAAAAAATAAAAAACCGATGCTTATTTCTTTACATAACTTTTGACTGACTGATTCTGTATATACACTCTAAGTCCCATCGTCAGCCACTGCAAAAACTCTATGCATTGAGAAAAAGCCCTTGAGGTAGGTAGTACCAGAATAAGTTTCTGTCCAACACACAAGGCTTAATGTCTGCAATGAGGCAGTAACTTATAAAGGCCAGCTGACGATGACTAACACTACCGTTTGCGGTACTGGATTAGCGACATTGTCACATACAGAATTGTTCTAGAACAGTGGTTTCAAACTCATTCCTGGCGCCCCACTGTGTATGCTGATTTTTGTTACAACTGCAATATTAGACTTTTAACAAGGTGTCAATGTGCCTTAATTAGCTGCATTTTTATGTACATATCCACTGTGCCATGAAGAATAAAACCCTCAAATATTTTATGCTTATTTTTCCATATTGTGAGGATTTGCAGGTAAAAAAGATTTCTCAACAGATAAAACTAGACTGAGAAAATCGGTAAGCTCCAATTTGGGTTGCTGAACACAGGTGTTGTGAATTCTTTCAAAATAATTTGCCTGAACTTAATGAAATGAACATGAAATGAAACAGGTGTGACTTTACTGTTTGCTAAATAAATTGTTGGTTTTTGCAATCAGGTGTTGAAAGTTTCACCAATGAGGAACCTATTGATAGTTTATGTTGATTAAAGGTACAGTCAAATTGTTTCCTTCTGCAGTTATTCATTTTGGTTTCTGACATTGTGGATATGAAATTTTAATTATTCATGGCATGTGGAGATTTGTCAAATGTGGTTTAAGAGGACAAATAAGTGCTCTAAACATGAGGGAAATAACATAACATAAACATAAATTAAGGCAAATAAAGATTGCAACTGTGGTCAGAGCAAAAACAAGCAAACACAGTTGAGGGCCAGGACCGAGTTTGAGAACCTCTGGTCTAGAAACACAATACCGGGTAATTTTAAGCTGGCTTAAACTACGTTAGTGCTTGCCACCTCAGTGCTGTACAGGATGATAGTGTGTCCCGAGCTTGGAGCAGAGCTCAAATTATGGTCTGGAGGCGTGTGCCTCCGCTGTGGTTGAGCTGTGGAGGACGGGCCAAATTTGAATGTTGTGTTTACACACTGCAAGGGGTAAATTCTACTCAGTATACCATTAATAATTTGCCAAGAACAGTCTTGAAAAAACCTTTTTTTTAATTTTTAAATGCAAGATTTGACTTTCTTGGACAAATATAAGAAACTGCATACACTTCTAAGTATTTACATTTTATACTAATTTTAGTTTGTTATCAGACTTACGTTTTTAAATATCGAGTGCAATGTCTTTTTTTTTATCGTTGACTTTGATTAGATTATTTGAAAAGTAATTGATTCATAGACAAAATGTTTAGTACCTTTCAGCATTATGTGAAACACGTATGAAACTATTTACTTCACCCCATGAAACCCATAGACCCATATATGGGTCTATCAAATGCAGCTGCTGCATTCAAACCTGTGGAACTTCAGACCTCTTTTTAGTTGAGACCCACAGGTTTTCAATGATTCCTAATATGTTTTGCTGAATTACAGGGAAATGCGTGTAAAATAATGCACAATATCTAGACATTTTCCATTTGATGTCATGCTGTGGCCATAAAAAAAAATTTCGGTGCCCTGGATTTCAATGTTTCTCTCAATATAACTACGATCCAGCTTCAGTGAAGCACTGCAACCAGCAAACAAAGAAAATGCATGTGACATTGTCCTAAAATATGAAAAAATGGCTTTTTCTGACTTTGAACCTACTTCAGGGAAAGATTAAATGACAAGTTAGATTTTAAGAGGTTAAATGAAGACAAAACAATTTTTAAACCACCAGTGTTATCTTCTGCTTTCTATCATCAGTTTATTGATTCTAATCATCAGATCATTTCCAAAGGATTTTTCCTTTGAGGGAAAAATGATAATGTCCTAAATTTGTCTGAGCTGCATATTTCTGTACAATTTCTCATATTTAAGAATTCAAAAAAGAGATCATTACAATGCAATGCAAGATGTAAATTCAGTGATAAAACTCAGTTCTGGAAAAGCAATACAAGGACTGTCTTTCAATATTCCAAGTCGTGTTGGTGTTGGTGACATTTACATTTCTGCAACACACTTGAATTGCAAAGTGAAGATATGGCTTTCCAAATGAGGGGAAGCTGCTGCTTCTCATTTGAAATCCTAACAGAACCGTGGGTATTTGAGCAGCACTCTGATTCATGCATGCACACTCGCCTTGATCCCTGGGCTTAATCCTTCAATTGGTTAGGACAAGGACACTTTGACAATTTAAGTCCTGTACCCTCAAAGCGTCTCAACCACTCATCTTGACCTGTAACAAAATCATTTGAATTTGTGTCAAAATGCTCATTTTAGAGCAAACAGAAGTTATGAAACACAAGTCTGTGACCCCACCAAGTCTTTAAAAAACAAGGGGAAAAAACGAAGAGGTGGTGTCTGTTTTAAAGCTTAATGACATTTGGTGCAGTCAATTTACTGTGAAAAAATGTTAAATCAAAAATAAAATTTAAGAGGGAGTTTATTTGATTTTATAAATTCATGTGAATGTCATTGACAGCTTGTTTAGCTCATGCAGTATGCCGGGGCTATTCAACTAAATTTTTCTGGGCAGCCACGTTTTCAGAAAATAAATTTAATGGGGGCCAACCATTGCCCTGTGATATTATTCTTCCCTGTTAGGAGTATGTGAACTTGACACATCCTGCCAACATCTTTTTGGAAATACACATTACATTATTACGAAACAATTCAAAATTGTACTGAAGTGCTTTATAAATTACATGTTTTTTTCCCCAGATTTCTTCTGTAAAAAAATCCAATACTGTTAGGCTGAATACTGCTTCATTTTTACTTTTCCATGTTGAAATTCATTTTATACTGCATTCATGTATTTTGATTAGTGCTGAAAATGGTGAATATTTACACATTGCGCACACAACTGACCAAGGTTAGTAAAAACCAGATGTAGGCAATTAAGGTGGAACTACAGATCACACAGCTGTAGACCGATAGATCTGCACTTCTGCATACAAATCAAAGAATACAGAGTCATTGATTTTCCCCTAATGATTTCAATGAATCAATGGCGTAGAATTGTGTTTGGACCGTATGGACGTGTCCATACTAATCTCAAACGATGGCTGAAATGTCCACACCAATATTCAGATTGAAGAAAAAAAAATGCGCCTCATGCGGTACACAAAGGGTTAAATTCTTTCCCACTTTGGCACCGCCTTCCAAATACGTCTTTGAGACCAGTCTGTTTTTTGATTGGCTTAGCTCCCGGTGGGCTGTTTTGCTTGCAGGTTCCACCAGTGTTGCATGTGCACTCATGTCTGAGGATGTCGGGCAAGAAAATAAAGGTGGACATTGGAAGCTATTTCACCAAATTAAGTGTACGTCACCTGAGGAAAATAGTCGGAAACCGCTAATGAATGCAATACAAAACATCATTTCCAACCCTTTTCTCGCTCATAATGGCGATTAATTTGTTACTTTAACTTTACTGAGGTGACTGAAGAAGCAGAACAAGTTAATAAATTATTTTTCTGTCCTGAATTTAGCCCATGATTTCATCGCTGTTAGATCGCCATGTTTTCATTTGCCAATTGCGATAATTGGAAAATGCGGCAGGTACAAACGAGACAATTTTATATAAAAGTATTCCATAAAGAATGAGTAAAACATGTTCGCTAGTTTCAACTAGCGAACTAAACCTGGTTTCTATCACATGTTGGTTAGTAGTGCGGTTGCTAGCAGTAGTAAATATAAATCAGGTGGATATGTCAAATTATGAGGTGAATTTCAGGGGAGAAATCCCATGAAGGTGCCATTATTTATGAATTATTTTATATGCAGGAACCACAGCAGCAAGTTAGGGAAACTGAGCAAGCTGTTGAGGATACAGGTGTGTCAGGGCTTCAGGTGAGGTCATAATTATGACTTATACTGTGGAATTATAGGGAAAGCATTAAAGTTCGTCTCATGATGTTCAGCAAATATAACCTCTGAAAGCTAAAATGTCCCAACTAACTTTGGCTCAGTGGGGAAAATTAAAGACCACTACTGTAATGATCCTGTCTGATTAATGCTCGGTTTGCGGCTTGTCCAATTCATAGTCGGTGGTCCATTTTGAAGTGTTTATCGCGGCTGCATTGACGCACATTAATGATGCAAGAATAGAGAGGATTGAGAGCTGGCTTGCTAACGAAGTTATATATCCACACAATTGGTATCCAGGGTTTCCCGCAGAAAATTGGTTAGTCAAGGAGGTGACGGGGGGGCAACAGTCAGCATTTATTTACTATTTATAAATAAACAAAGCAGTTTAAATGCAATAACAAAGTGACAAAGTCAACAGTCTTGTCACTTTATTACAAAGTTTTTATAGTGTAACACTTGCTTGTACACAGTGTACTTTAGCTTTACTGTACGAGCTTAGCAGGAAATAACAAGATCAAATAAAAACACAATACTATCAAAATTCGTGCTACATGTATGAACATAGGCAAAATTATAAAAAAAAAAAAAAAGAATGAAAAGTGCATAAAATGCGCACAACCGTCCCTAAAGATTAAACAAAAATTATGTAAGAACAGAAAATATATTTGTTATCTGCTTTGACTTCAATTTCCCTAATGGTTTGCGGTTGTGGTTATGTTTGGGGAGAAGAGAACAGTATTATGTACGGAAGTACATTGCATTCACAGGATTAAAAAAAAAAAAACACCATATCTCGTAATTACGAGATCTTGAGAAAAGATTAATGCTATACTCACCGTGTTCTGTGTGATATAGCTAACCTGACTATTTCAGGTCCACAGCCCACTCTGGGTTCCACCCACGACCTGGATGTTTGGAGGACTGGGGCTGTGGAGGTGGCGGGAATCAGTGGTGACGGAGGAGGCGCAGATGGTGAAGGAGGCTGATTTCTTTATAATTTGTGCTGCCTTGACAAAAAATGCTATCGAAATGCAAAGCAATTGTAAAATCATTGTTCTCGCCATAATAATACCATATGAATCAGATTACAATAGTAACTTTGTTAACTGTTAGCTTATTATAACATAAGCAGATGTTATAACAAGTTGGGTAAGTTTGTTTAAAAATATATGCCGCATGCAATTATCACCCAATCTCTGTGTTTTAAGGAAAACCCAGCGTGTACATGCAAATGTGTATACGCTTACAGGTCAAAAGGCGCACCGAAAAAAAGGCGTATATTTATGATATTTGAAGATACTTGAGATGTGAGCGAAGAAATGCAGCCCAAGATTTTAGGTTTGCACAAGTGCAGAACCGCAAGGTAGCATATTTTGATAGGTGGCAAAATTTGACAGAACACCGGCTTCTTTGGATGAAGCACCCTGATGTTTTTGACTGCTTTTTCCCATCCATTACTGTACACTAGAGAAAACCACGTGCAATTGTAAAACATAGCAGAAAGCCACGCGCAAACACATCGGTAGCCTTGATAAGAAACTAAACGAATTGCATATTGCCTATCTTAATGAAACAGAATATGTGGGCAAGCAGTTGATAGGAGACACTATTCAAATGTTTAGTTTAAATGAATAATTATTCTACCTCCACATGTCCTACCCACGACGATGGCAGGTTTTTGTATATCCAGATTATTAGCTTCTTCACGATACAAAAAAAAATTGTTGGTGTAACAACAGGTGATAGATGGCGCAGTATAACCGACAGATGCTGGCCACTATTCGGCCTCATCGCGATGCAGCCTTGTTTTACTGTCTATGCATGCATGGATGCTGCAGTTTTTTGTTTTTTTTTTTCGGGGGGACGTAGTCAAGGCGGCTATGTGTTGTCCACCCTGGTATCAATGTCCACGTTACTAGATCCGAGCGGGTTTCATGAGTGCAGTGAAATGGTTTGCAGTTGTAAGTTAAGGTTGTGGCAAGTTTATGTATCTGGCATCTTTGTGTGAAAATGATGGAGGCACCTTGCAAAGCATAATTAAAAAAACGGAGAAACACGTGAGGTGTGTCTGTCAAGATGGCGTGCTGAGGAAGACGCGCTCAACAACTCCCGCATAATTCAGCAACAAAGTAAAGTTCTGCATCACTAAACTGGAACGTAACAAGATTGAGCGACTAGAAAGTTTTATTGATCGCTACTATATAAATATGAGCTCAAAAAAAGAAGCAAAGCGTCCCAGGGAAATTTTCAGAAGAAAAAATTTGCCTTATCGGAAGAAGACCGTATGATGCTGAACTCCATGAACGAACGCCTGAAGGAGCTAAGTAAGCTGGATCTGCTGCAGGATGTCATAAAAGATATCGTGGCATTGAGAACGGCAGTGGAATACAATAACAAACTAATTGAGGACCTAAAACAAGAAAATGCAGCGCTTAAGAATACGGTGAGTACACTCCTAACTCAAGCAGAAAAAATGTCACTGGAGAATAAGCAAATGAAAGCTGAACTATTGGACTTGAAATGTCGAAGCATGAGAAATAATATTGTTGTCATGGGCGTGAAGGAAGAGGAAAACGAAAATTATTCCGCGACTGAAAACTTACTGAAACAATTTATGAAAAACGATCTGAAGATGTCTGATAAACAAATAGCAGAAACTGAAATCGAGAGAGCGCATAGAATTGGTCGCAAAAAGGATCCCAAGATACCCAGACCAATAGTCGCGCGTTTTTCACATTTTAAATCAAAAATATCAGTACTTGAACGGGGGAGGGAGCTTAAAGGCACGGCCTTTTCTATGTACGAACAGTTCCCACCGGAGATATTAGAAAGAAGACGCGCGTTACTTCCTATAATGAAATTCAACAAAGCGCAAAACAATAAAGTGCGACTATCAGTAGATAAACTGTACATCAACAACCAACTTTTTAGAGACTCCAAAATAACAACATGGCTCTAAAGCGGATGGAGGTTTTTTCATGAACTTATTTGGAGCGGTGGAATACCAGCAGTAAAACCCCAGTGAGAAGCCTGGGTCTACGGCTGGAAACTCCAGTGCTGGATCTCACCAAATTCCAAATCGAGATTGCATTGACGTAAAGCGACAATGCATGGACGGAAAGCAATAGTGGAAAGACAATAGAGAGGATATGACCGCTGACATTGTTTGCATTGTTATTATTCTATTTTTTTTCTTCCTTCTCTTGGTGTCATTGCTGTTCTGTTGTATCTGTTGTCATTTTTACAATTCTCTAGTTTTCACAGTTGTATTCTTTCAGATCTTATTATTTCACTCACAATTATGTGTGTATGCAAACATGTATATGGCACTGCGTGTGCAGATGTATACATGGATGGGTATATTTGTATGTATGTAGATGTATATGCGTGCATGTATATATAAATGTTTATACATGTGTGTATGTATATGTACGAGGTATCTATATATGTATTTAGGTATGCAATGTATATGTCTTTATAGCTATTGGTGTATGTAGATTGCTCTATGTGTCTATTTGTTTATGTATCACTATCTGTATGCATGTCTATATGTATGTATCTGTGTGTTTGTAGGTCTGTATACATAGGGGTATGTATGTATGTGTAGGTATGTGTGTATATGTATGTAAGTATGTGTGTGTATGTTTGCCTATATGCGTATGTAGGTATGCGTATGTGTGTGGGCATGCATGTGGTGTGCATACGTATAGACGTGAGGTATGTTTGTGTATCTATTTATTTGTACATGCTTATGTGTGTATGCTGATAAATTTATCCATGGGGGTATATTACGACCTCACTGCATCATAACTGTTTGTACGGTATGTGACAGAAGATGTAGTTTGTGAAAAATGCGTTCTAAAAGAATGTTGATGTCATTGAAGAGCGTGCATCTGAATTATCAACGAAAACAATGCTTAACTTAGCAGCAGGATACAAGTTTGTGGGATGGTGTTGAGAGATGTCTCAGGTTGAATGAAGTGTCTGTTGAAATGGGGGAAGTGTAGGGAAGGAAGGCAGGGTGGGGGGTCAGAGGTAGACTGTATATCACTGGATATTTGGGAAGGGAAGACACTGGGAAGTGGGAGGGAAGTGGAGGGACAGTACATAATTAGTGTCAGACTTAACTGTTGTCATATTCTGCTTTATATGATTACATTGCCCTGGTTGACGCTTTGGATCAAAGAAGATGTTAAATACAAATCTTTAAACCAAATATGGTTGTTGGAGAACTGAGGATAGCTAGCTATAACTGTAATGGTCTTGCAGACCATAAAAAACGACAAACGATTTTCACTTGGCTCAAAGATAAAGGTTACGATATTCTTTGTTTGCAAGAGACGCATTCTATACC